>OX336388.2:284293634-285510979 GCA_946902985.2 Meconema thalassinum
TCCCCCCATAAAGGTATGTTGTTGCAAAATTTGGTAGAGATCGGATGATTAGGTTAGTCGTAATTTGATTTAATCTTTGAACATTTGTGTGGCCGCCATTACGTTTCCGTCAAGATGGCGGCGATATAAAACATGACACTGAGGTGTCCTTTGCTAGTGCTACCCTTGTACCAAATTTCGTTCAATTCGCATTCACCGTGTTCGAATTGATAGGGGGGGGACAGACATTCAGAGTACACACACTCACACACACACAGACACACACACACACACAGACACACACACAGACTCACACACACACATACACACACACAGACAGACACACTTTTTTTTCGCCCTGTGTTGATCTCATAAGTCTACTTTCATTTTTTGCAAAAATCGAAAGTAGGCTAAAAATGAGATGGTGTGTGTCTGTCTTTCTGTCTGTCTGTCTGTGTGTTACTCAATAACGCAAGAACCACTGGTCCGATATAAATGAAATTTTGCATGGATGTAGCTGATTTACCATGTTTACATATAGGATACTTTTAATTTCGATATTTTGCACTATTAAAAAATGGCGACCATTTTAGTGACGTCACTACACCCTTAGGTTTCAAAATTTCATACTTCCATATCAAATAAAAAGAGAACGCTAAGAAATAGCAATCTTTTGATGGCACTTACGAGCTTCAAAATGTAATTTCCTATACGAAAGTTCCTCATCACTTTTCGTGTATCTCCAACGGTTAGCGAGTACAACCCACATATGTGACGTCACTACACCCTTTGGTTTCAAAATTTCATAATTCCATTTCAAATAAAAAGAGAACGCTATGAAATATCAAACTTTTGATGCATACACAAGATTTAACATTTAATTTGCTATCCAAAAGGTCCTTATCACTTTTCGTGTATCTCCAACGGTTAGCGATTAAAACCTAAATGTGTGCAATAAAACACGGTCAACACCGAGCGGTGCAGTATATCTCTACATACATAAAAATTAAAGTTTTTATGTTTTTTTTTCGCAATTTCTACTGAAATTTTAGTTATTTACTCGTTTCAGACTGTTTTATTACGTATGCGCGCGAAAATAATTTTTGGTCTGTCTGTCAGTTAGTTTGTCTGTGGACAACTTTGTTCCCTTATAACTCGAGAACGGCTGGGTGTATCAACGTAAAATCAGAGGCACGACACTAATCATTGGTGTAACCCTTCTCCGTACCTCTCATAAAAGAGGGCCTACCCCCTTAAAATACATGTTGAAATAGGAGTAGAAGAACGAGACAAAGATCATTTTCAGCCCCTCAATGTGAGAGACAAAACTCGGGTCCCCGAAATCCACATTTTAAGGCCCTAAAACCAACCGTTTTTGAGGTATTCCCAGAAAACTAATTTCATTTAATAAACCAATGAACTAATTCAAGCCGGTAACCATGGCAACAGATTCTCAGAGGTCCATCTATTGCTGTAAGACGCAATGCAATTCCATTAATTACATTGGTGTGAAAGTTTGCAAACGGCTAGAAGGTTATCACGGAAAGAAATTAAGCTGTAAAATTCATCAATACGTATAATGCGCTTGAGGGGGTCAAGGGGTACACTAGAAATTTTTCACGCAAATTACACCTGCGGGTGTGGTACGGCAGGTCTATTATATTCCTATCCCTATAATATATTATTATTTATTAGTATTATATTATGGCGTACAACGAGGAGACAAAGGCCCTCGGTGCCAGGAACAAAACTTGGGGGCCTCGATAACTACATTATAAGGCTCTAAAACCAACAGTATCTGAAATATTCCCAGAAAACTAATTTAATTTAACAAACTAATGAAGGAATGGAAATCGGTAACCATGATAACATTATCTCAAGGGGTGGCATCCAACTTTCCATCTATTTCTGTAAGAAGCAATGTCACTCCATTTATACCTTGCCACGGTGGGTGAGTGAATAGCGTGTCGGTCTACTAACCCCAAGATTGCAGGTTCACTCCTGGCCGTGGTAAGTGATTTTTGAAAGGCGGCAAAAATACGACTCGCATGTCATACGATGTTGGCATGTCAAAGAACCCATTTGAATTCAGTAGGCCGTGTTCATAATGGCAAAATTAATCTCAGCAGTTTCCGCCAACACAAAGTTCCTCATTTCTCTACTAGAAAGTGCTATAGTGTTCAAGGAGCTTAGATATCTACCCTCCTTGACTTTCATAGTGATTCAAGGAACAACGAAATTTCGACATGCAAGCTACCCTCTGGGTGTCAAATTACGAAGCTTGCACCCGGCACCCGAGGCCATACGATATTATTATTAGGCTACTCCATTTATTACATTTCTGTGAAAGTTTGCAAATGGCTATAAGGTTATCACGGAACCAACGTAGACCGTATAATTCTTCAATGCAATGAAGGTGGTCAAGGGGTAACCTAGAATTTTTTCATGCAATTTCACGTGCGACATATAGTACAGAAAGTCTATTATATCTCCAAACAGCAACATTATTTTCAAAAAATCCTGAATTGAATCAGCATTTTTTGCGGCTTTTAGGAATTTGGGCCATTTGAGGCTAATGAACCTGAATTTTCATGCACCACAAGCCTTTATAATTTATGAAAGAGGTCTTCCTGTGTATGGGGACCTAACACAACGTAGAGGGTCATTTTTTATGTGAGGTGTATTGCGTTTCGTCTACAAGGCTTTCAATTCTATTTCACGTCAGGAAGTACACGTTAGGTGAATTTAGTTTGAGAGCACATTTTAACTAATCTTTTTTTTTTTTTTTTTTTTGTCGACATACGGGTTCATCGTAAGGATGGTTTTGTTTGATACGTATGGTAGATATACGCATATTTGGATATCTGGGTGATAATTTGTAGACAATAGAATTGTCTGTCTGTCTTTCTGTGTATCTTTAGGCCTATAATAATAAATATTTATTGCAGCCAAGTGGCCATAATGGACAGATATAAGGTGTGCTACAAATAATTATTACAGGTAGATTAATCTTTACTGTATTCAACTATGCTCTTTGTCCGTTTGCTGCATGACGTAATGTGGTATTTGTCGCAGGGGTTATTGCACAGAGAACATATGCATTCTTCATTCGGTTCATGGTATTTAACATTTTTACAGATCTTGTGGTGGAAACCGTGGATGGCGAGTCTGGTTACCACATGTCTCATCTCCTGGTTCTCTTTTGTCCATCTTCTGTCCACCATTGCTTCTGTTGCGTAGAATTCAAGCGGGATTTAATTCTGCTTCTGATGTCTTATCTCGAGGAGTTTCTTTATGTACGCCTATAAATCGTGTTCGGATGCTTGGTGCATCGTTAAATTAGGTATGGTCAATACACATGAGTCAATACACCAATCATTTATAAAACTCCTCACCGTACTTTTCATACAGTAGAAGGGTGGATATAGGGAAAAACTTCTCAAAATACACGCTAAAATAGGCGAAATATAAAAATTATCCTGGAAGAACGATCGAAGCATATGTTGCGCTTCTTATTGTGAGTCACAAAATTCGCGAGTCTATAAGGGGTCTCCGAAAATCACATTTTAAGGCCCTTAAATTAACAGTGTGTGTGATATTCCCAGAAAACTAACTTCGTTCTGATAAACTTATGAAGGAATGACAAACCGCTAACCATTGCAACAGTAGCTCAATTGATAAAGTCTGGTGTTAATATATAACACCGTTCGAAGAACGGGTACTTCTGCTAGTAAATAATAAAAAGAAGATAGCCACAGTCAGCGTTGCGATTCTAACTCTCCATCTCCGGTATTCCATTATCCTCTTGACATTTTGCTGTTCACCTTAACACGCATGGATACTTTACTTCATTATTAAAGATGTTTTTGCAATTTAAAAAATGTAATAGGTTAACAAGATTTAATTTAGCACGCATTTGTGGAACCTTAACATATTCAGTTACATTAACGAAACTTTCACATTGTTCGCATAAGAGATAAGTTCCTCAGTTTAGGGGCTGCGACAACGCAGTCATGTAGCCCCGTGTACTTTGGGAGTGTGTAGAAACTGTCTGATAAACGGTGTTCATTGTGATGGCTGTATTAGTGTGTGTTATCTGTAATTCAGGTAAGGACTGCAGACGATCAATTTTCAAGTAGTTCTAATTTTGCTACCAAATGCTACCGTCAACGACACCTAGCACCAAACTTGGATACTAGATTCTACCGCAACGTTGGAACTTTAATAGAGCGCTAATCAAATCTAACCTATAAATTTAGCTTCACATAAATGTAGTTAGTGGAAGGTTCTTTTTCATGCCATACATCTATGACATGGGCCCGCCAGCTTTACTCGAGCGTGAGAAGTACTTAATTGGATGACAGCCATTGGGACGACACATTTCAGATAGCCCGTCCAAATTGAGGGAGCTGTTTGTAATTATGTTGGTCTTTTGCAACCTTAGTGATCCCCTTTCCTTATGGAACAAGTATACAAATGGCCTATGCGAGGACATATTTCGGCAATTACAAAGAACATGCAATGCTGTCAACATCATGTACGATGAACATATCTACAACAAAGGTCTTTCTTCTCTACAGGCTGCAGTCGTTTCAGTTGGAGGACAAAAACTTGCACTTTATGGTCTGCCGTCACCTCAGATACTGAATGAAACGGACCTCAACGAAGAATTTCTGCGAGAAACCAATTATGATCCTGTGGTGATGGGAAACTTTGTTCGTGAAAATGAACCAAGGCTAACACAAGAACAAGCCGTCATTTACCGCACAATATTGGACAGCGTAAGTAAAGGAGAGGGAAATATGTTCTTCCTTGATTCCCCCGGAGGGGCTGGAAAAACCTCCTTAGTAAAACTCCTTTTGTCCAAACTTAGATGTAATGGAAATATTGCGGTTGCTGTTGCATCATCTGGCATTGCAGCAGCCTTGCTTCCGGGTGGCAGGACTGCCCATTCTACCTTTAAAATTCCATTACATTTGGATAAGATAGAGACACCATCGTGTAACATAACCAGAATGAGCAATATTTCTCAAGTAATTGTCCAATGTGCATTGATCGTTTGGGATGAATGCACTATGTCCCACAAACAAGCAATAGAAGCTTTAGACACGACATTGAGAGATGTCAGAGAAGATGATCGAGTGATGGGAGGCATCACGGTCCTCTTCTCAGGTGACTTCCGTCAGACTCTGCCAGTCGTACCGAATGGCACTAGAGCTGACGAAGTCAATGCCTCTCTCAAGAGTTCTGCACTTTGGACACTGGTAAAGAAGCAATCTTTATCAGTAAATATGAGGGTTCGTCTGGAAGGTGATCTTCGGAGCCAAGAGTTCTCGGATTTGCTATTGAGAATAGGTGAAGGGACCTTACAGGAGGAAGGAAGTACTGTTGTACAAACGATCCAGGAGCTTATTTGCTGTGTGTATCCAGGTATCGATGATTTTTCGTCCAGAGACAACTCTTGGCTTTGCGAACGAGCCATTCGACCCCTAAGTATGACCTAGCCGACGGTATGAACTGTGCTAGCCTTCAAGAATTTCGTGCTCATGAAGTGGTGTATAGATCTATAAACACTGTTTTAAACCGGGATGATGCTGTGCATTATCCAACTGAGTTTCTAAACAATGTTACTGCACCTGGTCTTCCTGAGCACCAAATCATTTTGAAAGTTGGAGCACCGATTATGCTTCTCCGTAACCTATGTGCCCCTAAGCTCTGCAATGGAACTAGGTTACGAGTGAAGTCACTGCATAACAAGTAGTTCCGTGAAGAACTGTACAGCCTATTTTCATATATCTTGCTCATGTTAATTGCCACTATCAACATACAAAATTTCAGTTTAATTGCTGTAACAGATTCGTAGATATTGAGAACCGTCTAAATATTTCAGATGGTCGCCAGGTTGGATTCTTATTTTTGTACTATTACATTAAGATTATTGTGAACGTGTGGTATTCAAACTTCAATCGCATGATTAGAACACAAGAAGTAAAAACGAGATTTTAAAATTACGCACAGCAGCCATCTTTTGATTATGCAAACAATTGAAATAAATTAGATGCCAGTGGATCAACATTTGTATAAGCATTTAACGTGCTACGTTTCACGGCACTCGGATAGTTAATTCGCGAGAAACGTCCATTTAAATAGTTATACTTCGCGTCGCCGCCATGTTGGATTTGTGCTCACCAGGTTA
The DNA here is from genome assembly GCA_946902985.2 of Meconema thalassinum. Lineage (NCBI taxonomy): Eukaryota > Metazoa > Arthropoda > Insecta > Orthoptera > Tettigoniidae > Meconema > Meconema thalassinum. Next base: position 284,299,810 of record OX336388.2, read on the forward strand.
CTGAAAGTCCTATAGGTGAAAATATGTTCATAGTCTCTATGAACATTTAAAAAAAATTTGGCTGCTGTAAAAGATTCATAGATATTGAGAACCGTCTAAATATTTTGGAAGCTCGCCATTTAGGATTGTTATATGTATAGGCCATAGAGTTATGTACCATTCAAGGACAACTATTGCCTAGGTTCAGTATTCAAACTTTCACTTCAATCGCATGATTACGACACAAGAAATAAAAACTTAATTTTAAAATTTCACACAGCGGCCATCTTGAGGTTATGTAAACAATTGAATTAAATTAGATGGCAGTGAATTACAATCTGCAAAATCATTTACTGTACCACGTTTCACTGCGCTCAGAGAGTAAATTCACGAGAAAAGTATATTAAAATATTTCAAATTCGCTTGGTCGCCATGTTCGTTTTGTTCTTTACAGGTTTATGAAATGTACATAGGTAAACTTGTATCGTTACCCTTTATCACCGTACAAAATTGCAGGGTGATATCTGTAATAGTTTCGGAGATATAGAATGTCAGTGAAATATTTCGCACAGCCGCCATTTTGAGGTTATGTAAACAATTGAACTAAATTAGACTCCAGTGCATTACAGTGTTTATAAACATATGCTGTACCAAGTTTCATTACGTTTGGATAGTTAAATCGCGAGAAAAGTCTATTTAAAAGTCTCAATTTCGCTTGGCCGCCATGTTGGTTTTGTAGTCACCAGGTTTTTGAAAGCCTCATAGGTAAACTTCTAGTAGTGCCCTTTATCACCGTACACAATTTCAGGGCGATATCGGTAACAGTTTCGGAGATATTGAATTCTAGTGAAATATTTCTCACAGCCGCCATGTTGGATTGGTGAGACGTAACGAAATTTCAAGGGCACGGCCGAGGTCGCCGGGAATAGTGCTATGAACGTACCGAGTTTCATTGAAATCGCTCCAGCCGTTTAGATTTTATTAGGGGGGGGGCACACACACGCCTCACACACACACACACACACACACACACACACACACACACACACGCACACACACACGGACAAAAGGTGATCTCATAAGCCTATTTTTTCAAAATTGAAAATAGGCTAAAAATGCCATCGAGGCTACCATCCTGACAGGTTGTGGCAAGGGCGAATCAGTATTCATTCCGAGGACTCCCCTTATACCGACGAATTATCCATTTGAGTTTAAGCATCTGCAGTTTCCGATCACTGTATGCTTTGCTATGACAATAAACCAATCACAAGGGCAGACGTTGAAAATAGCTGGCGTTGATCTTCGATCTCACTGTTTTTCACACGGGCAGTTATATGTTGCCTTCTCCAGAGTGGGCAGTAGCGACAAGCTTTTCGTGTGTTCTCCTAAAAACACAACTACTAATGTTGTGTATCGTGAGGCACTTACGTAGAATACTACTGATTCTCGTCTCGGAAGCAGAAAGCAATTCCCCTTGAATATCATTACTGTTATCAGTCCATTCACGATGGCTACTCCCAACTATATAGGCCTACTAGCAGTAGTACCCGGCTTCGCCCGGTTGAATGATGATAATGTATGAAAGTCTCTTAGAAATATAATGGACTTAAATATGATGATAATGATAAGGTAATGAAAAAATGACTACTAAACGAACATGGTGTAATTTTAAAACTGATATAGGTAATTCAGATGTCTAGCTTCGATGTCTTCCAAAGTCTCAACCTTACTTTCTGGCTTAGGCCTGTACTCGATGCGTCTAGTGAAAGAGCTTATGGCGTACTGCTCGGCAAAGAATATGGGTCCAAGCTGTACGAACCTGAGATGATCGCAGATGATGACGAAATATGATGACACACGTTCGGGGTTCCCCGTCGTATTTAGATTGGCCGGGGAATCACTCACTCTTTCACAACACCACAGTGGCTTGAGCAACGGCCCTGTGCTGGCATCAGCATAGACAGCTCTGGAAAGTCCTCTCATGTCACCTTGCGATGGATCAGCAAGCTATTCTCTCAACTGCCCCCCCCCCCCAGGGTCTCACAACTTGTGGGACGTGGGGTGGCGACCACGGGACCCCAGCTGAGTCTGGCATCGCTTCTACTTCCTCGTGCCGGGCTCCTTTCAGTTCTCCTTCCTGCCGGCCTCCCTTGGTCAACTCTTGTTCTCATCCGACCCCGACTGTATTAGGGTATCCGAGGGCTAGGGAGTCTTTCAATTTACCGCCTTAATTGGTCGTTGTCTCATCTTTCCTGATGCCCTCATTCTTCGAGGGGTCTGCCTTCTTTTCCGTTTCATAATATCTCCTGTCTTCTGCTCAAGGCCCTCAAAGAGGCAGGGTGTGAGTAGCCCACCACTTCTGGTACACCCTCAGGGGCTCATGGCGGGTGAGTTAGGAAGCTGGCAACCCCGAGGGATTCCTGAGCTAAATGCAGGGAATGGAGAGGTATGTCAGAAATTTCAAGTGGACAGTGTTACTCATCGGATTCCAAAGGGTAAAGATTAACTGGAGTGCTTATTTCGAATTCCAAAGGGTAAGTATGTAAAATTTGGTTCAGATCCGTGAAACCGTGTAGATTTGTGCCAAAGGGCCTAAATGCAGGGAATAGGTTGGTCTGTCCGAAATTTCATGTCGACAGTGCTACTCATCGGGTTCCAAAGGGTAATTATGAACAATTTCGTTCAAATCAGTGAAACAGGGCCAAAATGCAGGGAATGGGGTGATCTGTCCGAAATTTTAAGTGGACAGTGTTACTGGCAGGGTTACAAATTTTGGTTCAGATCGGTGAAACGGTGTAGATTTGGGACAAAGGGCCTAAATACAGGGAATGGAGTGGTCTGTCCGCAATTTCAAGTTGATAGTGTTACTCGCAGCGTACCAAAGGGTAAGAATACGAAAGTTGGTACTGATCGGTGAAACGGTGTAGATTTGGACCAATGGGCCTAAATGCAGGGAATGGGGTGGTTTGTCCGACATTTTAAGTGGACAGTGTTACTCGCAGGGTTCCAAAGGGTAAGTATACACATTTTGGTTCAGATCGGTGAAGCGGTGTAGATTTGTGCCAAAGGGCCTAAATGCAGGGGATGGAGTAGCCTCTCCGCAATTTAAAGCAGACAGTGTTAGTCACAGTGTTCCAAAGGGTAAATATACAAATTTTGATTGAGATCGGTGGAACGTTGTAGATTTGGGGCAAAGGGCCTAAATGCAGGGAATGGAGTGGTCTGTCCGCAATTTCAAGTAGATAGTGTTACTCGCAGCGTACCAAAGGGTAAGAATACGAATTTTGGTTCTGATCGGTGAAACGGTGTAGATTTGGACCAAAGGGCCTAAATGCAGGAAATGGGGTGGTTTGTCCGAAATTTTAGTGGACAGTGTTACTCGCAGGGTTCCAAAGGGTAGGTATACAAATTTTGGTTCAGATCGGTTAAACGGTGTAGATTTGTATACATAACAGACAAACAGACAGACAAACGTTGTGCTTTATATATATATAGATAGCATGACTTTATTTCGATAGCTTAGTATTTTTTTATGTACCCTCTTCCGGATTTTTTTGGTTAAATTTGATGCGTCATTACCATTTCTCATCATTACATACAGAGTATAACTTTATAGTGATAGATTCTTTCCACGATAAATTGGTTAGTTAATTAGGTAAGTCATTTCTATTCCTCAACTTAATTTGTATTGTCATAGTCATAGTCCTTTGTGAGTCAGTTACTTAATTTCTTTTAAAATATTGTTTGCTATTTGTGTCATTGTTTACTTCGAAGTTTGATTAAAATATTCGTCTCCTTACTGTTGTGTGATTTCTTCGTGTTACTAAGCGTAACTGATTTCTGTTTTTGAAAATGTTGATGAAATATCCATTTCTTTAATTGTATGCTTCTCTTAATACTATCGGCCTCCTTATCACGGAAATCGGATTGAGCATATTTTTCCTTATCAAAGTAGCATTACCTTTCAAGTGCACGATTTTTATAAATGAAATACCAATAGGTCAAGCGGCTTCGGTGGCGTAGTCGGTAGCATTCTGAGATTCTATGCTCAAGATCGTGGGTTCAAAACCGGCCGACGTCGTCAGAGTATATTTAAGAGCGTTAAAATCCTTCAGTATGCCTTCCTTCGGAGGGGAAGTAAAGCCGGCGGTCCCATCACATAGATTTATGGCATGTTAAAAAACTTTCCACTAATTACACCTGTGTGAAGCTAAATTAGAGGTTAAACAACGCTCTTAGGTTCCTACGTTCGTCGCGAGGTGCCGACTGCGGTGGCGTCTAGTGGCCAAGTTCTGAACTAGTAGTCGTTGACGGTGGCGTTTGGCGGCAAAAGTAGAAACTACTTGAAATTCAATGTCTGAATTAAAAACAGATAACACACACTAATACAGTCATCACAATTAACACCGGTTATCAGACAGATTCTACACACACCCAAAGTACACGGGGCTGCATGACCGCGTTGTCGCAGCCCCTAAACTAAGGAATGAACGAACGAAGGTCAATTTGGTCTTTGACTGGATAATTATTACAGGAAACTGTAAAGACAATTTTATAAAGCAAGAAATAAAAGATTGTTGGTGAACATGAGTGTATTTTCAAACCGAATGTATTTAATTTTTTAAATTGTGTAAAATAAATTGTAAATAATAATGTACATTGTTTGAATGGTAGCCTAGTTAGCCTACATTAAAATTTAATATAGGCCAAAGGCTATGGTAAGAAATATGTTGCTACAGCAGTCTCAATTTAATTTCAGATTGCAATCAAAATTAGATTGCTATCTTGTACGCTGATTAAATTTTAAAGGTGTTCAGAAAAGCGTAAAAATATCGTTTTTATAACTCTATATTTCAATATTACATAATACCCCACCACCACCCGGTAGTACACAGTACCGGAACCTCCTTTTTTTTTTTTTTTTTTACAAATCAAGCACTGATCTAAACAGAACATTGGACTTCTTAAAAACGAGGACCCCACTTCCATAATCAATTAAAAAGCGCGCTAAATGAGTTCGAAACCTCCTCACTAAAGCCAAAGAATAGAAATACTGTACTGAATATGAACCCGAAACTAAGAGTTTTACAGTAAGGCGGCTTCGGTGGCGTAGTTGATAGCATGCTGTGCTTCTATGCCCAAGGTCGCGGGTTCAAAACCGGCCTTAGTCGTCGGATTTTAAAGAGCGTTAAAAATTTCTCAGTATGCCTTCCTTCGGAGGGGAAGTAAAGCCGGCGGTCCCATGTCATAGATTTATGGCATGATAAAGAACCTTCCACTAATTACACTTGTGTGAAGCTAAATTGTAGGTTCCTGTGTGAAGCTAAATTTCATAGGTTATTGTAAACAACGCTCTTAGGTTTCTAAGTTCGTTGCCAAGAGCCGACTGCGGTGGCGTCTAGCAGCTGAGTTGTGAACTTAGCCTAGTAGTCGTTGACGGTGGCGCTTGGCGGCAAAAGTAGGAACTATTTGAAAAATTCTAAGTTGCAGTACTTAAATTGAAATGACAGATAACACACACTAATACAGTCATCACAATTAACACCGGTTATCAGACAGATTCTACACACACCCAAAGTACACGGGGCTACATGACCGCGTTGTCGCAGCCCCTAAACTTAAGAACCAACCAACCAACCAAATTGTAGGTTAGATTTGACTAACGCTCTTAGGTTCCAACGTCCTTCGGCGGAACTGACGGTGGTATCAAAGTTCAGAACTAGTTGGTCGTTGACGGTGGCGTTTAGTAGCAAAAGTTGGAATTACTTGAAAATGGAATGTATGCAGTCCTTACTTCAATTAAAAACAGATAACACACACTAATACAGTCATCACAATTAACACTGGTTATCAGACAGATTCTACACACACCCAAAGTACAAGGGGCTACATGACCGCGTTGTCGCAGCCCCCAAACTGAGCTTTACAGTAAGCGTGCCTATTGGAGAAGCAAATTAGGTTCCACACAAATAAGGAAAAGGCCTAGGCTATGTCAGTGCGGCTAGAAGTAAAATATGGGAATGCTTACGTATACTGGGGGCTCCAAATTCCTTAATCAATAGCATCAATTGTGAAATCTATATTCAGATCGGAAATGGAAGATCAGAATGGTTTCAACCTAAGAGAGGCGTTCAACTGGGCAGTATCCTAGCAGCGGAATCTCTACAATTAAATAATTTTCAGATTGACAACAAGTGGTCTGAGGTATGGAATAATTAATTCCATGAGATATATGGAAACTTCATTGATCCTATCAAGAAACCAGCTGGCATGGAACTACCACGCCATACATGGAAATCACTCAACAGGATTCGAACGGGACATGGGGTCTGCTCAGACAGCTGGCTTCCTCACCTCAGTGCGACTGTGGATTTGAAAGACAGACCATCCCACATATTGTGGGGGACTGCAGCCTTCGAACCTATAATGGGAACCTGAAAGACTTTCACGATGCAACGCAGCCTGCTCTTGAAGGATTTCAAATTTAAATATTACCTTGTAAATCTGAACATTTTATCTATTGAATATGTTTCTCCTCATCAAAAGTTATTTTAATATATATTGTTCTTTTAGGCTAAATACTAATGTAATGTGTTCCTTAGTTTGTAATTATGTAGAGATACGCTAAATAATAACAGGGCAGACTTTCCATCGCTCTCATGGCTGTGATTAAGGAAATAAAAGCTGTGGAAGCAGAGGATTTGTCCCGACAATTGGAGTCCTCTCACTTTAAGTTATCCACCTGAGGGCTCCCAATTGCAAGTAGTTCCAACCTTGGCTACCAGATGCCAAAAAAAAGTCAACCCCTGGCACTATCCAGCCCATGACGGGCTAAGGCCGACCAAGCGACCGCTGCCCAGCCATTCGGCCTGCAGATATTGGGGTGACGCGTGATCAGCGCGTCGGGTCCCCTCGGCCGTTAATCTTGGTTTTCGTAATCGGGGCGCTGTCTCACTGTCAGACAGCTACTCAATTGTCCTCACGAGGCTGAGTGCACCCCGTTCCAACCCTCACGTCAGTTTTAAAATCCCTGACGGAGCCGGGGATCGAACCCGGGGCCTCCGGGTGAGAGGCAGGCGCGCTACCCCTACACCACGGGGCCGGCGCTACCAGATGCCTCTGTCACTAACTCTAGTGGCGAACGTTGGAGGTGATCAATTTCACGCACACATAAGGGCAGATGACCATGCTGTTCCGCTCCTTAAATCAACAATAAATAATCGAAATTTAATGTATTTCAGTTGCAGGTTCAAACTGAATGTGGGGTGCTGTGGATAAGCCACGTGAACTTAATTTCTATAATGATGGGTCTAGATACTTGCGATCTTCATTTTTTGATAGATTCTGATCCTTAATTTAAGAATCGATCATGTAAACGTTTGTAATTAACTTAGCGTGGGCAGTTCAGGCGTGCTTGCGCCCCGTTGCGTTGTGAGCATATTCAATTCTTGCCATCCACTGTGTAATTAATTGAATCAACATAAAATTACTTCAATTAAGCAGCTCGAGCGAGAAACAAATATCACGATTATATTTATTTTCATTTCCAGTGTCGTCCACATCAGGAGTTGTCATAAGGATATCAATAGTCCGCATGACAACCAGAAGGTGTTGGTACATGACAGACCAGATCATAAGGAAAGCATTTTTCCGTGAAACGTAATCCACAATGTGCTTTCTGTCGGCGGCCTTTCAAATGCTTAATGAGATTGTAGGTGAAGTAGGAAATGTACTGAGATGTTCTGGAAAGTGAGGACACAGTCCTAATGTTCCCCGTATTTGGTTACGCACGAGAAGATTCCGCCCATCATTGGCAGTCTTGAGAAACGAGACGCTGTTCGTGTCTTCCTTACTCCACCCAATCTAATTCTCTCCCCCCGCTACCTGAAGCTGTTTGTCAGTGTCGCCTGAGCACCGACACCAAGGTGAATTGATGTGGCAGAATTAACTTCATTACTGCCAGTGGATGGGCACACACGTAACGGACTATTGAGTACTGCATGGACAGTGCATCACTTTAACACAGTTGCTGTGCTTCGCCCGGGTCGAAATGTCTAGGATATTTAGCTTCTATCTAAGAAAACCCCAACCAGAGTTCAGTGCACTGTAGGCCTATATTGATCTTATCAACACGTTGTGGCAACCTCTTAGATAAATGCAGATATCCGATAGACAAGGTTCAGAATATCTAGGCAGACTAGAACTTCAAGGCCAAACAGAAAGTCAACCTCTTCAGCCAACAGAAATGTACAAGGACCTAGAGCCATGGAATTTGTCAAGCACAAGTTAAACATCAGGAGAAATAAGTATTCAAAATAAAACTACAAATGATTGTCCAAACAAACCTCAGTTCTAGAAACATGACAAGGCAATAAATACATTAGCTATCCCAGTACAGGAACATGCACATTTGACTTAGTTGACTATAATAACCCGTTTCACTACAGACAGCCCTTGGAGGTCCTAGGCCTACCAAGCGACCGCTGCCAAGCCACTTAGCCTGCAGATATGTGGGTGGAACGTGGTCAGTGCGTCGGGCCCACTCGGCCGTTTTTAATCTTGGTTTTCGTGACCAGGGCGCTGCCTGACTGTCAGATAGCTTCTCAATTGTCCTCACGAGGCAGAGTGCATCCTTTTCCAGCCCCCCACGTCAGTTTCTAAACTCCCTGATGGAGCCGGGAATCGAACCCGGGGCCTCCGGTTGAGAGGCAGGCTCACTACCCCAACACTACGGGGGTGGTTGACTCACACTCACTCAGAAGGCTTCTATGAGACACGAAGATCCCACGCCGATGGCAAAAATGCCTCCACTGAACTTTGTTTTGGGCGAGTTCTTGCCAGATGTCTACAAAGTTTAGAGATTTAATTTTTACAGGAATTTCGTGGTCTTCCTACTGGCCTTTTTCTCTTGGTTCATATTTTAAGATTTGTAAGACTTAGTTAACTGATCCTCAAAATTGCAGCGAATGATAAAAGTGCAAATTGCACCGTCAACAATCCTCGACTGGCAGGTTAATGCTGAGGAGGGAGTTAGGTATTGTTGTTTTAAGGGGCGAAACTACGAGGGCATCTGCCCCTAACTGAGGGGACGGAAGGAGGGAGGGGCATCATTGTATGTATAACAGACAAGTTTTCGGCAGTATTTATATGGTAGACTTGATTCTTATCTCGACGACGTGATGGATAATATAGGCTACGCCACTATATCTGAACCCGCAAGTGTTGCATCGAGCTGTGCCTGTACAGTGCTGTGTGTAGACTAGTTAGTTAGTTATTGTTGTTTTAAGGGGCGGAACTACGAGGTCATCTGCCCCTCTTAACACAGATTAAAGAATACAAATTTGGAATTGAATTTATAATTTTGAGGTGGACACCTACATTTAAAAAGACCAAAAATTAACTTAAAAAATCAATAAAAATAAAAATTATAAAAATAAACAAAAAATACGGAATAAAAAAAATTATCATTCAAAACCGAACAAATCGTTGAGTCAATTTATACTGGAAAATTTAGATTGCTGGGCCTAACCCACTCTCACTTATAAAGCGGATAACGCGATCAGCAGCCACCGCGTCATCGGCTAATATAAGTTTGAGTGTCATCTGCAAACCAAGGTTTCTTCGTAAGTCAGCAAGATCCACACACTCGGTGAAAATGTGGGCCACGGTGAAAACGGCTCCACAGGTACAAAGTGGGTGGGGGTCTTCCCTTCTCATTAGGTACGATTGATGGATCTTGTATGACCTATCCTTAGCCTACTCAAAATGACGGACTCTCTCCGTGACCGGAAAGAGCTCCGCCACACGCGAGTAGTTCCCTTGATCGCTCTCAGTTTACTGGGCAGTGGGTCAGCTAGCCACTGACTCTCCCAATAAGCCAGAACTTGTAGGCGTAACTGAGAGCGAATATCTCTAGCAGGTACCTCCATTGGTCGAGGTGGTAGTGATACCGCCTCTTTTGCAGCTTGATCTGCTAACTCATTTCCCGCAATCCCCTTGTGGCTTGGAAGCCACAGAAAGGTGATTCGAGTGTCAGCGTGGCACAGCCCAGCTAGTAGGTCGTGGATTCGCTGCACTAGGGGGTGTTGCGGGAAACATGTAGCAATTGACTGCAACGAACTCAAAGAGTCGGTACACACGGGAAAGTGGATTCGTGCATCCTGTAGTGCAAACTGCAGAGCTTCATACATGGCAACGAGCTCCGCAGTAAACACACTACATGCCTCAGGCAAAGAGATCTTGGTATTTGCACCATCAATAACGTAAGCACAATCCACCTTCTCGTCCACCTTCGAACCATCCGTGTAGAGAATGCCAGCGTCCGAAAATTGGTGAACTATTCTGTGGAACTGCCTCCGGTAAACGGAGGCATCTGTGTTCACCTTAGGACCTCGGTGCAGATCTAACCGAATTTCCGGACGCGGGACTTGCCACATGTGAAGCGGGCTGACACGCTACAGCGCGGTTTATTTATTGTTCGTTTATGTAGTTATTTAATTAATGAATTGGTTGTTAACTGCTTAAGACAGGCAACAGTACACAGTGCAGCAAGTCTTGTCTTTTCTGGGGCTACGGCAAGACTAATGATCTCGGAGATTCTTGGCTTCCCCTGTCCGGCAGAGTCGATGACGTGAACTGGTCCGGGTAGCCAGGGGCACTGTCTCGACTCGGCGAATAGACTTTACTATTAGACCAAATACAACCCAAAGTAGTAAATTATTATTTATTTAGTTATCGAATGGCTATTAGTGCCGGGAGTGTCCGAGGACATGTTCGGCTCGCCTGAGTCTGTAGCTGCTTCCAGCGGACACCCTTATTAGGGTGAGCTACAAGTTCCGTTCAATTTCAAGTAGTTCCAACTTTCGCCACCAGATATCAATGATAACCTAGTGGTGAACGTTGGAACTTTGATAGAGCGTTCCGACGAAATCTAACCTAACAATTTTGCTTTACAGAAGTTTAGTCTCTTGAAGGGTCTTTTACATGCCATAGATCTATGACATGGGACCGCCGGTTTTACTTCCCCTCCGAAGGAAGGCATACTGAAGGATTTTTCAACGCTCTTAAAAAATCCGACGACTTCGGCCGAGTTTGAATCCGCTATCTTGGGCACAGCAGTTCAACATGCTACCAACTACACCACCAAAGCCGCAAATTAATGACACATTTAAAATACAGTGGAATTCCTCTGTCATTACCAACAAGACTATAGCCGTCAATTGTCACACAGTGCACAAGCACACAAACTCCAACAGTATCACAACTAAGAACCACGATAAATGCAGGAATTGTTTGGACTTAGTAACAACCATATGTAAACGAATTATCATTATTATTATAAGGTGCGTTCAAAAAGTAACGAGCCGGAGGCTGTAATGCCCAAACCGGTGACGACATCGGCTCATCGTGGCGTGTGTAACGAGGTGTTGTTCCGACCACAGCGTAGAAGGTCACAGCCCGTCGCTAGAGGGCACGCGTGCACGTCACGTTACGATACAAAGCGAGCAGCAGGATGCATCAATCGTCCAACGCTGCCAGTCGCATTGCAAACAGTGACATGGAGGCGTCAAACGAAGAGCAAAGAGGTGTTGTTCGGTTTCTGACAGCGGAAGGAGTAGGGGGAACGGACATTCATCGCCGAATGTCACAAGTGTACGGCGAACACTGCATGTCCCTTGCAAGGGTCAAGGCGTGGCACATGCGCTTCAGGGAAGGACGGGTGTCGTTAGCCGATGATGCCCGGTCTTGGGCACCCCCCTGCATTACCGATGACAACGTCCAGCTGGTTGCTGCACTCATTACCCAGGACCGCCGAGTGACAGTGAACGCCATAGCCGCCGTGGTCGGATTGAGCGTCGTAAGGGTGCACACCATCATGAAGGAACGACTGCACGTGCGGAAATTGTGTGCCCAATGGGTGCCCCACAATCTTCAACCACACCAGGAAGCATGTCGAATGGCCTACTGTCTTGGTCTTGGTTGGACGATTGATACATGCTGCTGCTCGCTTTGTATCGTCACGTGACGTGCACGCGTGCCCTCTAGCGACGGGCTGTGACCTTCCACGCTCTGGTCGGAACCACACCTCGTTACACACGCCACGATTAGCCGATGTCGTCACCGGTTTGCGCATTACAGCCTCCGGCTCGTTACTTTTTGAACGCACCTTATATTATTATATAATTCAGTGAGCTTCAGCAATGCCATTGGATACAATAAGCGATTATTATTATTTTGTAAGAGTTAATATTCTTGTTCACCAAATATTATATTCATTTTGCTTGATATTTAAAAAATAATATTAAAAATAATGATAATAAAGAAATTAATTTAAAATATGATTGTAAAAATTAAAATTAAAAATTTATCAATACATTCAAATTTGAATAATTTGAGATTATAAAAATAATATAAAAATGAAAATTATCAAAACAAATATGAACATTAAGATCTTAAAGAAAACAAAACAATAAAATTACTAATCATAATTGGACTAAGATAATCAAAATAAAATGAAAATATCTTCAATGATATTCTGCACTATAAAGAGACGGACTATCTCTGTTATTGGCCTTGGACATGGGGAAATAGCTATTGGTCGACTACTCGAAAACAAAATTCATCTGCAATGTTTGGCATTTGCAGATATTCTAGATATTCTTTCCAACAATAGAAAAGGACCAGTCAGGCCCTTGAAAGACTTCACGAAATTGCAGATAAGACCGGGCTTCAAACTTCATGTGAAAAAAAAAACTCAATACAAGAAGCGATCCGCTCGTTGTCTAGATGGAAACCTTCTAAATACTAAATTCAGCAAAATTCATCAAGTAAATCATGCCTGCACAACCTTTTTAAATATTGGGGCCAAGCTTATTTCTATATAATAAGTGGCGGGCCACATAGGCACTTGCCAAACCCTACCGCTGAAGTTAATGTTACTATATATCTGAATAACATATTTTACCAGCAGACAAAAAATGTGTTTCAATACCATTACTGTGTCCTCTAAATGGTTTAAATCCATTATTGAAGCTTTTTGTTAAATTGCGTTATTAAGTTATCAAATTACTGATTTACAAATCAACTTACTCCTAATTCGAAAAGGTTTAGGGGTATATAAAATAAAATAATACAATCACAAGGTTGAACATTTTTTATTTTTACAAAAACAGTCTGAACCTTGCAGCACCTGGAACAGATATTACAAAAATCAATATCGATGAATACACAATTAAGGCATTACAGCTCAGTAATCAAGCCTGAAGCGGGCCATACACGCTGAGATCTGTATCGAGGGACTGTCTCATGAGGCGGACTCTAGATACAGGTCTCTCGTCTCCGTGGCCGAGATTTGTTGTTAGTTTTAGTGGAAATAACATGGCGTCCTCCAGTAGACCAAATGCTTGCTATGGGGATAGTTCTTGGTGTTTGTTTAATGAAAAATCGAAGGAAAAAACGAAGAATGTGGTCTAAAACAGGGTTAACAAAGAGAGCAAACTACTCTTACGTTTCACTTTTAACGGAGTTAGCGGATACTGCTCAAGGAGATTTCTTTAATTATTTGAGGATGGATATTCAAACATTTTATACAATGAGTCCTTTTACATGAAATCTTGTTAGTTACTCAACTGCCCACACAGCGCTGTTGACCAAGCATTGCACGACAAAGACTTATCTCTACTTAGTGTAAAACAAAGTTCCCGATTCTGGGATGTCACGAGTAATCTCGAGAACCACTGGATGGATTTCTACATAAATCTTCCTCGAGATTACCTTACAGAATGTTGAAAGCCTCAGTGGTTCTCGAGATTACACATTTAATAATCGGCGACGAGTAGAAATTTTCCATTACACGTTATGCATGGGCTCTAACTGGGATTGTCAAGGCCGGTAAAGAGCGCAGCTCGCATCCAGTCGGCCGTGCCCTGTGATACACGCGATACTTCCCTACACACGTGTTGTTGTTTGAGTCTTCAGTCCTTTGACTGGTTTGATGCAGCTCTCCATTCCTCCCTGTCCTGAGCTAATCGTTTCATCTCTACATAGCTACCACACCCTACATCCGAAGCAATCTGTTTAACATATTCTAACCTTGGTCTACCCCTACAGTTCTTGTCCTCGACCCTTCCTTCCATAACTAAGCTTGCTATTCCTGGGTGTCTTAGTATGTGTCCTACCAACCTATCTCTTCTCTTCATTAGCAGTCGCCAGAAATATCTCTCCTCTCCCACTCGTCTTAATACCTCTTTGTTTGTAACCCTATCTACCCATCTGATCTTCATCATTCTCCTCTAGCACCACATTTCAAATGCTTCAATTCTCCTCTTTTCTGCTGCACCAATAGTCCAAGTTTCACTTCCATAGAGCGCCACGCTCCAGACAAAGGCTTTCAAAAATGACTTCCTAATATCTAAATCTATATTCGATGTCAGCAGATTCCTTTTTTGTAGAAATGCTTTTCTTGCCTGAGCCAACCTACTTTTTATATCCTCTTTGCTTCGTCCATCACTGGTTATTCTGCTTCCTAAGTAACAGAAATCTCCTACTTCCTTCAGCTTTTCACCTGCCAATTTGATCTCCATAGAGGTTTCTGATTTATTTCGGCTGCATTCCAGTATTTTTGTTTTACATTTATTAATTTTCATCATGAATTCTTTCCGTAAGACGGAGTCCATACCATTCAAAAACTCATTCAAATCCTCAGGCTTGTTGGCCAAGATGACGATGTCATCAGCAAATCTCAGAGTTGAAATTATTTCTCCTTACACACGTGTAAACTTGTTGATACTTGCATCGTGTTGCTTGTATCTATCTCAAGGTCTCTTGTCCAGAGCGAGAGGCGTGATATAGGCCGGACGTTTGTTTTAGACGAGTGAAAAATCTTAATGGAAGCCTGGAGGCGAGTTACTACCGTACCTGTGTTGTTATCAGCTGCCCCAAGCGATCCGATGATTGACAAATCTGTTTCACACTACTCCTGAAGTACAGTCATTGGCAAATATAATGACGTTCTGTTCGTAACTACGTAACGTGTACTTCCACGTCACACAATACTTCGACGTGGACTGTACTGTCTGCTCAAGTCAGGAATTCTATTACATCAGATCGGTGGTGACAAGAGTGAAGCGATAGGGTGAGAGAGTGAGTGTGTATAGGCTCACCCGCAGGCTTCAAGGTCAAGGACAATCGTCTAAGACAAACGTCCCGCCTGTACCTGCTCCGTTGCGTCATGATACCATGTGAGACCAGCTGTGACAACGCTACACACGACACAGCTGATATGATATACGCGTTTCATGCGACAGTCTCTCGATACACATCTCAGCGTGTATGGCCCGCTTGAAGCACGGCGCACCTCGGAAACCTTGATAATTGGGGGCAGGTCACTTATTAAAGACGTTAAGAAACAAGAAAGGAAAACATTGAGGAAAATCCTTGGTCCAGGTTGCTCAGAAGGAATCAGGATGACACGGTAGACTCGGGAGCTTTATCGGTATTCTGAAAATATCGCTGACACCTTCAGTAAAGATTTACGAATAATTGTGAACTTGTACTGGAATCAATCTGCTTATGTGAGGTTGGCTAACGAGAACACGGAAGATATAGATATTCTAAGAGGTGTAAGACAAGGCTGTATATTGTCTCCATTGTTATTTAACATCTATTCAGAATATAACTTTAAAGAAGCTCTAGAGGATGTTGAGATGGGAGCGCTCTTAAATGGTAACTGGATAAATAACATTCGATATGCCGATGACACTGTGATTTTTGCGGATAGTCAAGAAAGCCTGCAACATATCATTGATAAAGTTATCCCAAAAAGCCATGAATATGGTTTAGATATAAACCCTCAGAAGACAAAAGTGATGGTTATTAATAAAAACGAAGTCTCTGCATGCAAATTAATACAGACCAGAAACCCATTGCAGAAGTGCATAAGTATATATACCTTGGCACTACCATAAATGACCAATGGAACCCTTCTGATGAGGTGAGGTCTCGAATTGGAAAAGCCCGTGCAACTTTCAATAAGATGCGGAATGTGTTCAAACATCATGGGCTGACAATGACTATGAAAATCACGCTTTTGCGTTGTTATGTGTTCTCTACTCTTTTTTACGGTGCTGAGACATGGACTCTGACAGAGTCTTTATGTAAACGGTTCGAGGCCTTTGAAATGTGGCTGTACAGAAGGATATTGTGGATACCATGGACAGACCATGTCACAAATGTTGTAGTTCTCCAAAATGTGAAAAAAAAGAAGTATTAACCACCGTGAAAATCAGGAAAATGCAATACCTAGGACACATCATGAGGAATACCGCCAAGTACCATCTCCTACAGTCTATTCTTCAAGGGAAAATACCAGGAAAGAGAAGTGTTGGACGAAGAAGAATATCCTGGTTAAAAAATCTCACAGCCTGGACCACAAACATATCTACTGAATTATTCCGAGCTGCAAGTGATAGGAAAAGCACAGTCAAGATGGTAGCCAACATCCGGAACGGATAGGAACCAGAAGAAGAAGAACTTTCAGTAAAAGGCGGCTGAAGTTTACGGCCACATTCTCAGAATGAACAATAACAGGCTCACCAAAAGAAATCTCAACCTCGCTCTCTCAAGAGCAACTGGATTAGTGAAATAGAAAAGACCTTCAAGAAATTGAGGAAATTATACAAGATCGACTCCAGCTCGGAACAATAACCATCATTTCTGTGATAAAATGACTACCAGGACCAAGAAATCATGGACTGAAGAACGGAGGAAGATTCTCAGTGCCCAGATGAGATTTTGCGAGAAGATAAGAACATCATTAGCAATAAGTTCTATCCAGGGGCGGTTCGACCTTGTACATCTAGGGGGGGTGAGAATTTTAAAAATGCCGACTGGCTGTTTAACATTGCCGACTATACGCTTAAAAACTGAGCAACGGGAGGGAAAGGGGGCGGGGGCGGGGGGGGGGGGGGGGGGAGGGGCACGGCGGTCGCAAACGATACACAAGGCAAATATATTTCATTAACGGCTTTCATTTAAAATGTATTTTATTATTTCCAGAATTTTGAATAGCAGGAAAATTTGATAAATGAACAAAGTAAGTGTTTAAATATTACAAGAATAATAAAAAACTCTAGTTATCTTTCTAAATCTCTACTCTACGATGTTTTAACAAGGACCACTTCTCCACTATCTCCGTAATTTCAATGTCGTCGACCTTATCTTTCGTTGAAAACAACATCATGAGGGAGTCCAATCGGTCGTCACCCATCGATGTTCGCAAATGATTGAAAATGGGCTTGAACTTGCTGAAGGTCCGTTCGGAAGAAGTAGAAGACACTGGGGATGTTAAAATCAGTCGAACAACTTGATAACCACATGGGATAATCTTCTTAATTTAACAGCAACGTTTTTGATATATTAAAAGATGAGCACTGTTTACTGGCATCAAGCAGGATTTCCAGCTCAGCCAGCGCAAATAGGATTTTCATCTCAGCCAGCACAAGCTCCTCATCTTGAAGGATGATTTTCGGGTGCGATTGCTTTATAGATCGGACGCGGTCGAAGGTGCAGTTTTTTCTGTCAGTGGGTATCTTGAAAATTATGTGGAATGACTCTAGCAAAGAAATTAGTTTTGCGAGATTGTCTTGCACGCTTGTAGTAAATACATCCACAAGTATACGGAACTCCTTTCTGTAGAATGTAAGGAAAGAAATTTCTGCTGTCGTTTCAGCGTGCGTGTCATACTTCTTTGCAAGTCACCGGGTCCTGTGGTGCTTTAAGAAGTCTTCCTCTGCATTTACTTGCATAATTTTCGCAAATGACGATGCACTCCTATCAAAGCGTTCATCTTGCCATCGTCGTTGATATCTTCATTAGACTTCAAAGAGCTCAGAATCAGCTGAATCGCGTCTACTACATTCAGCTCCTCCGCTTCTAAAAGCTCGGTTACGTTCTTAATTTTGAACATGATGTTTTTGGTAAAGTACATATCGCAGATAAAATCAAAGTCTAGAAGCTTTTTGTGCAAGCCTGACGCAAAAGTTCGGGTTTTACTGCCGAATTCAGAATCGAATGAGGTTTTCATTGTTTCCAATGCTGTGACTATCTCTTCATAAGACGTAGAAACAGCTCTCACCGATTCGGCGCGCGCAGTCCACCTTGTTTTTGATAAATTCTTAAGTTGAAGTGAATTTTCAATTTTATCCAGCTCTTTCTGCAAGCTTAAATGTCGTTTCGTGCTACCCGATGAAAAACGTACAATGCTTCAAGTGTGTCCAAAAAAAAAAACTCTCGGGCAAGCGCGCTAGCATTACAGGCTGTCTCTAAGAAAATGTTTAACCTGTGATCTTGGCATGGAACGTACGGAATACCTATTTTGTTATTATTTCTAAGACACGTACTCCATAACCGCGGAAAGTGAAAGTCAGTTTAGAGCTGTATGTTAAGGGGCAAAATATATAAAATTTTTAACAGGGAAAAGTTTACTACAGTGAAAGCTTAGTTATACGACGTTTAGTTGTACGACGATCCCGTTTATACGACAAATTTAGCCTGTCCTTTCAGCAAAATAAGCTCAGTTATACGACGCCTATCAGAGAAGTGCTGCTTTTGCTGGACGTTTTCCAGATCTAAACCGCATTAAGAGTGAGAATGAATGCCTTATATGATAAAGACAGGTAAGCACACATTAACTTATGCGATGCTCTCAACGACGTTTTTGGCCAGTACCCTCCATTGGACGTCGTATGACCGATCCTTCACCGCAATAAAGTGCGAAAAATGTATGACAAAAGGAAAATATCGACCGGACCGGTATCATGATGATGATGATAATTATTGTTTTAAGGGGCCTAACATCTAGGCTATCGGCCCCTGATGGTTTGGGCGATCGTGAAGAGGAAAATGAAATGCAAACTTAAAACTAAAACTAACTACCAACCTACGCACTAGAAGAAGAAATGGAAAACTAAAGGAGAAGAAGGCAAATAAAGGACAGGAGGAAAAGAAAGGCCCCCAACCCTCGAAGAATGCGGATTGAGGGACTTGGAAGGAAGGAGAGCCATGAAAGGCAGAGAGGAAAGTGAAAGAGGAGAGGGTCCGCCCCGAAGGTAAGGGACAAAAGGGGAAAACGGACCCAGCTCAGGAATCCCTCGGGGTCGCCAACTCCCGAACTCACCAGCCGTGAGCCCCTGAGGGTGTAGCATTAGCTAGGGTGCACCAGAAGTGGTGGGGCTACATACACCCTGCCTCCTTAAGGGCCTTGAGCACAAGGCAGGAGGAAAAAGGAAAAGAAAAAAGAAGGCTGACCCCTCACAGAAGGAGGGTGTCAGGAAAGATGAGACAAGGGCCAATAAAGGCGGGAAAGGAAGAGACTCCCTAGGCCTCGGATACCCTAATACCGTCGGAGTCAGAAGAGAACAAGAGTTGACCAAGTGAGGTCGACAGGAAAGAAGACAGAGAGGAGCCCGGCACAAGAAAGTGGAAGCAATGCCGGACTCAGCTGGGGCCCCGTGGTCGCCAACCCACATCTCACTAGATGTGAGCCCCTGGGGGGGGGGGACCGGTATTAGGGTGCTGACTTAAGATTTGATAGTTTGTAAAGTATACGCGCTCAATAACGCCTTTGACAGAAAGGAGGAGGTAAAATATGAAAATATGTAACACGTGCAACACACTAAAATAACGATACATAACAGATCGAAAAATAAATGCACACTATAGGAGAATACAAGACAAAATAGCTCTCATATTAAGGTAGTCCGATTGGTACAGTCTGGTTTGAAAACTGTTCATTTTACACATTGGTTTGAAGTATGCAAAAATTATGTAGGTTGTTTACAGATGTCTAATCTACAATTCATTAAAAAAACAGTAAAGTGCAAGCCCGGGTTTGGCCGAATTGTTTTGGAAAGTACCATATACAGGGTGTTCGAAATTCCGTGACAAGAAAACCGGGTCGGGGTGGAGGAGACAATTCTAAGCCACTTAGTCTAAAAACGAAGGTCCAGGAATACTCCCCTACGACGCTGGACTTTGTCAAAGTGGGCAGATGGCTTAGTTTGGTATCTGTCGGATAGCTTAATTACTCATCAGATCAGGTTAAATCTTAGCAGAATGGATAGAGTAAACTTCATATGGAGAGATTTTCTGGTAACATGTAAGGTTTATGCGCTAGTGACCAAAAATATTGTGTGTGAATTATTGCCTACTATACAGGGTAGAGGCATTTTCTTTAGAGATATTAAGCACCTAAACCTAACGAGCTACAGCAAAAGTCGCCATAACGAAATTTACCAATGATACTCTATCCATTCCGCTAAGATTTAATTTGATTTTAATTGTACCTTAGCTACCTGATGGGCATTAAGTACAACCCTTTGAAGACGTCGAGCGTCGCAGGGGTGCTTTTCCGGATATTCGTTCCTTCGACAAAGTTACTTAGAGTTGTCTCCTCCACCCCGCCCCGGTCCTCTTGTCACTGAGTTTTAAAACATTCTGTAAGTTTTATTTAAATAAAAAGAGATGGTTTAAAAGAGAACAATTTCCCCCCTCCACAAAGGTCGACATTTATGGATTTATCGGGCATTTTTTCTTGTTAACACCATTAAACATAAACATGTCTGAAAATACGCATGTATTTATTGTATTAGTATTACTTACGTTTGATTGGTACGCGATGCTCCATGAAAATGTTCCATGCCGGCGAAAACTCACGTCCCACTGTCACTGTATTTGCACCTAGTTATCAATGTATAAGTTGCCGGTTCAGAAACGACTGATTTCACTAATTCTCGGTGACCACTGCACTGACCATAGTGAGCAACCCTCCCCTTGAGGAACCTTGGAACCATAAACCTGTCAATTTTGTCACATTAGCGCGAAGCGCGGATATCAGGACGCGCCGAGACCAGCGGTAGCAGGTCATTTAAGTTATGACTATTCCTCCGACAACATCTCAATGAGTTGGCTAGAGATTTCCGACCCTTCCTCTTGCCGCACTGGGCTATTGCCTGGCTGTACGAAATTATTGCAGCGTCCATTTGTGCCGACTGTCGGTAAAATAGTCGACTGTCAGAAATCGTCAGTCGCTGAGCATTCTCTCTTGTCCGGTCACGATGTACAGTACGGGGACACGGAGATACTCTCCACGACCACTCACTACCACGCCAGGCTGCAACGGGAAGCCATAGAAATCTTCAAACGCCCCGACAATTTCAATCGGAAGGAAGAAATTGTACGTGTGCGTAATACACGGATCCCGGCTCTTAGGAACACCAAGGCCAAGAAATCACTCACACGTCAACCTGAAGAACCTTCCCGCTACAGCCCGGCAGTCGCGCAGGGAACACCTGACCCTCACAAGCTCGGTCGCCGAAGCCGGAGCACGCACCGCACGTGAGATCAGACGGTCCAGCCGGAATGCGAAAAGAACGCTCTGCTCACCATGCTAATTTGAAGATCCAAGCTACCTTCCAGCCGTTAGTTCATCGCCAAGATCCACCCAACCAACAGTCATATTCAAACAACAATACCCCACTACACACCGTTACCCATTATTTCAAGCCTTTCCTCATTCCACTGCGGACCAAGGAAAGGAGCGGAACTCTTGATAATGCCGGACGCAGTTTCCGGTGAAACGTCGGGAGATATCCTGTCTGGACCACGGCCTACAAGCCCGAAAAACTTGTATTTAATTATAATAATTAGTCTTTAAAAATCAGACCAAATCGTATATGGCCATGCCCCGTTTTGCTTTTTTAAAATGCTGTTTTGGGAAATGTTACGACTTCTTCAGGATTTGCCGACTGTTGTCGTATTTGCCGACTGAGAAAATACCCGAGGGGGTGAGACACCCCCCCAACCCCCCCTGTCGAACCACCCCTGGTTCTATCGCGCATAATGGTGTAATAATAATTGATACGTGACTGTATCCTGACTTATAAACTCTGTCTTGCGAGCTACGGTACGTTGGCGCCACAGATTGTTGGCGCTCGCCTGGTTAACCAGGCATGTGTTGCTTTTCTTTGCTACCAGAAGGCGGGCAGAGCACTTCCGCTCCGGTACCTGCATGGTGGTGCGCTCTGTGTCGGCCGTCAGCCGTAAGAATAGGGATGTAGCGGGAGAAAGTTCGCGCCAGATAGCGCTCGTGTAGTACTGGGTAAGCGCAAGGCGATCGTCTTATGTTTCTCCCAGTCAGCTGCGAGGAATATATAAATTGTGACCGAGTTTTCTAAGCTAAAGTAAATTATATCTTCTCTAATTTTACGCCAAGACTATGTTAATTAATTCTATAGGTATATCTCCTAATATATTATGGACGATTTTCAGCGTTTAAGCGTTAAACAGCTGCAAAATGAGCTACGGACTAGAGGCACTAAAACTAGCGGGAGGAAGGAAGAATTAATAGCATACAGCGGCAATAACAAAATTCTAACACGCTTTATTATTCAAATAATGAATATGAGTCAGCATGCTTTCTCCTAAAGATTACAATTACTAGAGTATTGTAGGCCTATATTGATAAATATAATATCTCCATAAGACTTAAATCATAAATAAGGGATTTAAATATTCACTTGCTCCCCCTGCTTACAGACTTCGATTCATGTATATATATATATATATATATATATATATATATATATTTAGGTTGATAGCGTACATGAAACTGTCGTGTTTTAAGGTAAACATAATCAAAGAAAGTTGATACCGGTTAATGTGTACTCGAAAATGCATTGCAACATTTGGTTCTTATGTAATTTTGTCAATTTCTCAATAAGAATCGTTCCCTTACCCCTGGGAAAGGACTTGGGGTACATTTTTTTTAAAGTTTGAGAATCCCTGCTTTAGGGCCACGAACTGTTTCCATTCATCTGACTAAGTCTCAAGAATGTAGAAGTCAGTCGCTACCACATTCTCCGTCGGGCAGATGGAAGTTGACGATTAATTCTGATTTCAAGAAACCAACCATAATACGTTTGTGACTGTTAATGTTGCGACATTTATTCTTGAAGTATTGTCCGAATATTGATGTCTTTGAAAATGGGAGTCAGAAATGTTACTTCCATTTCTTCGTGTATATTGACGATTTCTTCCCGTACTTCAATGGAGATGATTTCTGCAGATTCCGATATTGTAGGCTTATCGTGATAATCCGGCAATTTTCTTGTGTATGGCCTTTTCCTAAATAATTATTTTTGTTGTGTTCGTGGTCCACGGAAAAAGCGATGGAACAGCGCCCGGTTTTTATCTTGCTCTCTCACCTTCAAATACAAACGCATAAATTCAGTGGTTGTTATCGAAATGTCTAATCAGTTTATAGGTACAAAATAGGAATTATTTCCCTTTGTAAGTCACACTTATCCAACACAGTTTTCGTGAAGTCATCGGGTTGTAAATGATGGAAACACACTTTAATATATTCGGTCAGATTTTTCTCACCGAAATTTTTCCTTCTAATAACATGTGACCATTTCTTCCTCATTTCTTTATTTTGTGGAAATTGGTGAAACGAAAACGGGCTTCCCTGATTTTTGCAAAGAGGAACACTGCAATAGCTCGGCAAAGTCACGAAAATAACAATTTAAACAACTTAAATTCGTACATATTAGCGGCATGAGAACACAGGAGACAAATGAAGAGCACCTTGCGCTTACCCAGTACAACAGCAGTGCGCTCTATCGGTGCTAGTTCTATACATCCCTATTAGCATAAGCTCCTTGGGGAGTCAAACATGGCCGGCTGAATGTTTATTGCAAATAAATTGTAATTGTGACTTGGTGTTACGATATAATTGGAACTATAGATAGACCTGGTAACTGTTGGTTACCCTTCGAGTGTAAGTGTTGTGATATTATTATTGTCTGAGCTACGACGAAGAAAGCCACGAGATGTGAGTGCTCCAAAAGATAGCTCCAACGGAGCCTAGCTTAGGCGCTAGGCAATGTAGCTTGGCATCGTGGGAGTTTTATACTATTTGAAAATGTGATCGCCTTCGTGGGAGAGCTTATATAATTTTAAAACGGGGGGATTTATTTAAATAATATGTTTCGGCCAACATAAAAGGTATGTAATTTGAAAATGTACTGAGTAGCTGAATTTATTATGGATGTAACTGGTATTTGCGGAGTATTGTTTGTAGTTCCACATGGTTTTGTATTATTTGTGATAACCTCTGAAAAGGTTTGGAGCTCATTCTTTCTATTTTTCTTATGGTGCTGGTTTTACCAGTTGAATTGTGCCTCTGATGTAAGTTGTGTATTTGTTTGTTATGGTACCATGCTTGGATCAAGCAAAACTGCGTAGTGTCAGTTTATGACTGTATTAATTCAGTTACTTATATTTTATTTTATTGCATGTAATTGGTGAAGGTTTTATTTATCATGCCCAGGCGTGCAGTCCTGTAGGTCAACTGACATTCATTTTTGCGACTGTCCTATCCAAGTTTTAATAACCTCTAAATTTTAATATTTATTTATTTATTTATTAACTTTTCTTTCGGATAGGACATGTAGACTAATCCTTGGAATGCTGCTTAATTACCATATTCGTGATGGACATTGCTCTTTGATGGTCACGTTACCATTTGACATTGTTCTCAGTTTATCATTATTAAAGTCATGTTTTGTTTTTTTTATCTTATTGTGACTTGAACTTTTGATTTGACTGGAACTAAACACACTGATAGTCTGCTCCCATATTATCAATCTTCTTTAACTATTTTCTTCTTGATTTAGGACCCACCTTGGACTTAATTAATTTGGTTTTCTGGTTACCACCACCTTTAAGGTAATTTATGATTTTACCAATTTTCTTTGATTTAATTATCATTAACTTCATGGATTTTTCATCTCTTGTTTAGTTCGGTACCAGTTAACCTTTTAATTTCATATATGGATTTTTATTGGATTCTTCACTTAACTAAGACAATTATTTTTTGTTCATCATATGCATCGTGAATTTTGAGACATTCAGAGATGAGAAATGGACAACCGGTGCAAAGTGGTCGGATGACCACCGTGCTCGACACAGCAAGCCAATGCAAACCTACTGGATCAATCGTAAATTGAATAAACGCCAGAATGTATAGTGGAACTTATCGTGGTCCCTAGTTGGCTGATTAGCGAATAATAAATAAATAAATAATGAATTAAGATTTTATTTTATTTATATTTTTACTGGTGAATGTGGAAAATCTTGCCTCATAAGCAACTAGAGTCCTCTTCTTTTGACGCAAAGTACTTTCCACACACACTGCTACCTGATCTCAGGATTCTTAATATTGCAGCATAACATGCACGATGTTGTCTGGAGTCACTCTTCCCTGCTCAGCTTCCAAGCATCTTCTTTGCGGCAGTCAATGGCCACAAACAAAGAAAGTGTGAAGCAGATCGGACTTCTCACTGGCTCGAATCTGTGGAAATATTTCAGGAAGTAATGATAATAATATTGACACGTTACTGTTTTAAGATCCTATCATCGACGCTATTGCCACCAAGCGGTTATTTCTTGAAATTATCTTAGTAAACGGCAAAATCTCATAATATGAAAAGCGCCCGCAAATGTATGTCATCTCAAGCAAAGGAACTTAACCAAAGAATGCTGTGGTCGGGAGTTGTTAATAATTACGAAGAGAAACTAGGAGCCATGATGACCTGAGGAATATAATATCTCTTTAATATGTTTTCGAAACGAAGTTTGAAATTTGTTTATTGTGATTTAACCGTTCTCGGTAATGTTTCTGCGTTCGTCGAACTAATTTGGATGGAGGCCAATTGATAATGTATAAGAATTTGCTGCTGTCTTCTGTGAACCTCAGAACATCTCTGGAAACGTTAAGTTGATCCAATAATTATTTATTTGAATGTATCAACAAGTAGTTTGCTTACTAAAACACGTCCTCCAAACTTTCAGTGTTAAAGTGTCCTGGGTTTTACTCAAATATTGAAACAAGGGTGGAGCTCGTTCAATTTTTCAATTGCAAATTTTTTGGTGTTTACCTTTTTAGTAATATACATACGTAGTGGGGGATTGCGTTGCTTGCTTTAATGGGGTTAACGTCTTAACGGTTTCTTGTTGTTGTTGCTTTGGTTTCTATGTTTTGCTTTATTTTATTTAGTGCGTGTTTCTTTGCGTTTGGTTGTCATGAAACGTAATTATGGTTTTGAGATGTGTTTCTTACTAACTCTTAATTCTCTGCGGGGGTTATCTTAGTCGTTAAGTTATTTTAGAGATCATAATTTTAAGGGTTGAGTCCATACATGGAAGGGCGTGTCGTTACTTGCTTTCGGATGACTTCGTGTCTTTATTTCCTTATGAGTCGGAACGCACACCATTTTTTTTTTTTGCGTCTGTCCTTAGGAAAACCTTCGGGGTTTTTGAGTTTTCCTTCGGACAGATCTGACAACTTTTGTGTTTGTTATGGAAAATGTTTCATTTCATAATTACGTTTATGGACTAATAATTTGGGAGGGTTAATGTCATTTATTAATGTGGGTCTTGACTGAACACTGGGTCAGTTTAGTTCTGTTCTTGCGTTTGTTTTGGATTCAGTCAAGAAACAGCGCGTGACCTTGCTGCGTTATTAAATGGGATGTATTGGTTAATCTTTCAAGAGGTCATATGTGCCTCGTTTGCAAGTGTCCGGAAACTGTAATAGGTACTCGTCTTGCCTCGGGTTAGATAATCGAATCTCGTGCTTTCGTTCGAAAGGAAGTTTTATTCCGGAAGTCCTTGAAGTCATTTAGTTCGTTGGTTATATCTTGGGTTGTTCTTGTAGTATGTTCTTTTCCGTGGTTAACGTTGAACTGATCTCTGTTTCTTTAAGGGTCTGGTATGTCACCTCATGTCTTGTTTTAGTGAAGTTCGGGTACGTGTTATTGTTGTTGCGAAGTTGTTTGTTTTTCGAGTCGTTTCTTGATTAATTGGATTGTTGTTATGATGTGACATACGTTGTATTAAGGGTGGTTGGTTAGACAGTTCATGGGATATATGAATTTTTAAGTTTCTTAGAATATTTCTTCTGACTACATTCCTGTACTTAGCCTGTGGTGGAACGAAGGTATTATCGTATTATTGTTAATTTATTATTTTAACAACTGTCCCTTTTAAATTGTCATTTTTATCGAACGATCTCCAGCCCTCGACGATGTCAGTACCTTAGGTCATCTCAACTTCCAGCTCTTCTTCCTTTTAATATGTTTTGATTGAATTTATACTTGTGTTTTGATAATTTGTATTTTATTCCAGCCCCGAAATCATCTCCATACTCCATATCATGTGCCCCTCACATTTCCCATTTGATATGCC
Organism: Meconema thalassinum; assembly: GCA_946902985.2. Taxonomy (NCBI): domain Eukaryota; kingdom Metazoa; phylum Arthropoda; class Insecta; order Orthoptera; family Tettigoniidae; genus Meconema; species Meconema thalassinum. The sequence continues at coordinate 284,327,095 of OX336388.2, forward strand.
TGTTCTTTTATATTAAATTTATCTTTTGGTGTTCAAACATTACATGGAAAGAGTTTTCATTTCATAGTTGTTCTCTATCTAGCTCGTAGTGCGATTATACTCGACTATGGTCAAGGGTCCATGCGTCCCTCGCTCTACACGCCACAATAATAATACTAACAATGAAACACGACTCCCTCACGTGGCAACCTACTGCGCCGGGAATCGACCTCGCAGCACACCGTTAAACCTTAAATATTTACCGTACTACTTGTGCAGACAACATGTTCTAAATTCTGACCACTAATGAAATCGTTTGTCGCCGGTGTTCCATTCTTGCCTTTTACTGTATAATTGGTTCCTTTTCGGTTTGCGTCCCAATCTGAACCACTCACATGTTCATTAATGCGCTCCTTTGAAACAATATTGAAATTATTTTAACTCTTCGGAACTTCGCTGGAAATCATCATTTGGAACGAAGGCTGCCGATCTGATTCCCAGAAGGAAAAGCGTTGTACGACATCCTACCGAACATATAGTGGGGAGGTTAAGACGAAAATCAATGGGGTACCGTTCATTATTTGATAGAAGCATGAGACTTTGCACACTTATAGTTTGGACCCTAAACTTTCGATCTGAGATGGTAGCCACTTCCGGAAGTCGCGTCGAGGGCCTGTTTTGCAAGGTTGCCTACCCACCCGGAGTGAACTTCGAAATCTACGCTTAGGTCGATTACTAATGCCGTTTCTCATTTTCAAAAACTCGCCAATGTATTTATTATGTGCCCTCGCTTCTGTTGGGGACCGAGAATCAGACGACGCGCCTGATGAAGCGAGATGCAGAAGTGCGCCTGACGTCACATGCTCCTAGTCTCTATGTAGATTGACGCGGGTAAACGACACGACGCTACCGCCATGTATTGTTGCGGTCAGTAACAGAAGCTTGGTGCTGGTGCTGTGTTGTTTTGCTGTGTTTGGGGAACTGATTTCTTGGAGATAATTGTGCGTAATTCATCCTGTGCATGCGAATATATTGATAAGTACATACACGGTAAATATTTTCTTTGCTTTTAAAGCTGTTGTCCCTCGTTTATTTCGACTATTCGTTACATCCCTGTGTTATAGGTTATGTATACTTACAGTTAAAAATTGTTTCTAGGTACTTCTAACAACGGTAAGGTTTGCATTTATTTACATTTTATGTGGTTCGTATTGTTCGTTTAGGAATTGGTGACTTGGAATCTTTCGGGAAAAAAAAGGTGAGTTACGGCAATTTTTCATTCTCAAAGTAATAACATGACTTTTTCTAATTTTGTTGTTTGCACTTTTTCATTGGAATCTGAGAAGCGAATCTGATAGTACCCTACATCACAGCGACAACAGCTCCGAAAAAGCGAGGTTTATGAAGGACGTTACAAATCTTGATAGTGTCTTTGTTGAACTAGGAAACCCTTTTTTGGAAGAAAGCTCGGATTTGAACAATATTGATAGCAAGCGGGTCGCATCCTCTGAAGTCGTTACTACAATAATGACCATTGAAGTACTGGGCGGAAGACAATACAAAGAATGTGTCGAGGAACGCCTTATCCGCGGGTGGGGGAACTGTTAAGACACCGTGAAGCAAAATAAATACCCTCTTTTTACGTCAGCTTCAAAAGCATCGCCGACCAAGACAAAAGAAAAGATCGTCGGCCTCAAAAACGACTGCAGTCTTTTCAGTAAATTATACATAGCTTCAAGTGAGCGCCGATTGGGATACCTAGATAGTATTTTCGCACATGAAAACCAACCAACACCACCGTGTCTCTCCACAAACAGCGAACTAAGACCGGTCAAAAAATCAGATCTTTTGAAATGTTTGATGGCTGCAAGTCCAGATGGTTTCCACACCAGTGACGAACCCGCCGTACAAGCACAAATTACCGATGGACCTGCCCTAGTCCATATGCTACATCTCGGACAGTCAAGAACATTTTGGGAATATGCCGACTGCATTTTTATGCCATTCCTCAGGAAATAACTTAATACTGTTCATTGCGTTGATGTCATTTGGGACAAGTATATACAGGATAGTCTGAAAAACCACACAAGGGCAGAACGGGCTGAAGTAATACGCACGAGAGTCACAGCTGGAACACGCATTCCGAAAGGATGGCCCAACTTTCTCGCAACTCCGAAAACACATGCGAGTTGTTCCAATTCCTAAATACGAAAATACAAAAGATCACACAGGAGGGCAAAGAAATGTACAGTACACAGGATTCGTCTGTGTTAGCATCGCCTCACCAAGAAGATATGGATATGTTGTCTCCATGCAATCACGAAGAGGCAGACATAAGGGTCATGATTCACATCGCGAATTGTGTTAGTCAGGGATACCGGAAAATTCTTGTGCGAACTGTGGACACCGATGTCCTTGTATTGGCCGTGAGTACTGTGCCTAAATTGACGGATATTGAAGAGCACTGGGTCCACATTGGCGCGGGAACGAACCACCAGATTGTAGCTGCACATAAAATTGCCCAAGATTTAGGTAGGGACTAACGTCGGTGATAAAACATATGTTATCATGGAAAGGCAATGGTGACTAAAGAGGCTTTACTTGTTGCAGGTCGTAACCCCTATTTCACGCATTTTCTGGATGTGATACCACTTACTCGTTTTCCAACAAAGGTAAGATGAGTGCCTTTGAAGCATGGACGGCTTATCCTGACGCCACCAAAGTTTTTTTTTTGGCAGCTCAGGAGCACGATTTGGACAAAGCTTTACCTTATATGGAAGAGTTGGTAATCACTATGTATGACAGGTAGGAAAAATTGATTCATAATCGTTACCGATGCGTTTTTGTTGAACTTCGTCGTTATCACTTGTGTTTTATTGCATTGCAGGTCGAGTTAATTTGTCAACGTAAATGCCTGCCGAAATGAATTTTTACCAAGAAAACCCGATCTCTGGAGAGTATTAATCCAACGCAGACTGCACTCGAGCAACACTTCCGGCGTTCCATGTACCAGGGGGTTTATGTGTGGGGACGATCTCTGAGCCCCATACAGGAACTACCCTCACCGTCAGATTGGGGCTGGGAAGTCCATCCCATTGCAACTAAGGCTTGCTTAGAACTAATCCGTTGCGGGTGCAAAATTTGTGCAACTAGGCTTCAGCAATGTGTATGCAGGAGATGAAACTTGAAGTGCACGGAACTGTGCTCTTGTGACGCAAAGTGCTAAGTAATATTTTCTGCTTATTTTTCATTTGCGTCTTTATTTTCTGGTGACTGCTGTCCACTTAATAGCTAAGAGATTATTTTAATACATTTTTCCCTTCTTTTAGGAAGTTTGTTGAGCCTCCAAGATTAGTTTTGGTGAGCCTGATGCATAAGGCCACACGCATTACAAAACATGGACTTCTGCCTTCTTATTCTTTGTTTTCTCATGCCCAATTATTCTTCCTTTTTTTGCTTTTTTGTAAGTTATCAAAATGATTTGTGATTTTTATTAAATAAATTAAAGCTTGGAGAATGTGGTGGCTTGTTTATGCAGCTTTAAGAAAGATGCGCCTAGTAGGTAGGCAACTACACAGCAAATTTAAATCCTTCCACTCCAAATAGTGTTACCAACGTTTTCCAGGTGATTCTGTGTGCAAAAAGTATTCATCGCGAAGCAAAACAGGCATTTGTAATCAAGTTAAGCGTTGATTTCGTAGTTCACTCCGGGTGGGTATGCAACCATGCAAAACAGGCACTCGGCGCGACTTCCGGAAGTGACTACCATCTCAGATCAAAAGTTCAGAGTCCAAACTATAAATGTGCCAAGTCTCATGCTTCTATCAAAAAATGAACGGTGGTTTTACCTAACCTCCCCACTAATAGGAGGCAGTTAGTTATTGTTGTTTTAAGGGGCGGAACTACGAGGTCATCTGCCCCTCTTAACACAGATTAAAGAATACAAATTTGGAATTGAATTTAAAATTCAGAGGTCAACACATAAATTGGAAAAGACCTAAAATTAATAAAACAAAAAATTAAATAAAAATAATAATTATGAAAATTTAAAAAAAATACGGAAAAACAAAAAATTATCATTCAAAAACGAACAAGTCTTTGAGTAAATTTACATTGGAAAATTTAGATTTCTGGCCCTAACCCACTCTCACTTATAAAGCGGATAACGCGATCAGCAGCCACCGCGTCATCGGCTAATATAAGTTTGAGTGCCATCTGCAAACCATGGTTTCTTCGTAAGTCAGCAAGATCCACACTCGGTTAAAATGTGGGCCTCGGTGAAAACGGCTCGACAGATACAAAGTGGGGGTCTTCCCTTCTCATTAGTTAGTTATTGTTGTTATAAGGGGCGGAACAACGAGGTCATCTGCCCCTCTTAACATAGATTAAAGAATACAAATTTTGAATTGAATTTAAAATTTTGAAGTGGACATCTAAATTTAAAAAGACCAAAAATTAATAAAACAAAAACAAAAAAATAAATAAAAATAAAAATTATAGCCGGTCCCAAGCCCGGTTGAGAAAGGAGGAGGGTGAAACATGGTCAACGGTCTCAGAGGCGGATGAAGAATTTCAGTTCCCAAAGGCAGAGAGAGCGGAAGAACCTAGTGGAGTAAACCACGAAAAAACAATCATTTCGGACTAACAATCCGATCTTATTTCGGAATTTTATTTCCTACACCTACACAACACAATTTCATATGCAGAATGGAAATGTCGCTAAATGAGGGCACTACCCCAGGTGGTAACTTGAAAGAGAAATCCACCATTGCAGTAGGCAATGCATCGGGACCTAGGATTCTGGGGAGTCCCACCACCTGCATACAAGATGAGTCGGAGCGTCTTGAAACACCTTCCAAATTGAAATTCAAGAGGAAATACTTCATCGGGACCATTAACGTCAACTCACTCCTGCGAGTCGGAAAACAGAAAGAATTGGAAAAGCTCCTGGACGACCAACAAATCCAGATTTTGGCTGTACAAGAGACCAGATTCCTAGATGACCACATCATGGATATAAAGCACTACAGAGTATTCAAAGGAAAACCAGCAATAAAGATAATGGCTAACACCCCTCTCCTTGGGACTACCTTCTACATAAACAAAACTATAGTGGATAGTGTCACAGACTTTTCATCTAAATCTGAGAGATTATCCCTATTGACAATCAAGTGCAAAAACAGGAATTATGCTCTCATAAATTGCCATGCTCCTATCAACGATGACAACAAGAAGAACCCACAGAAAGTCGATGACTTCTGGGACCTCTTAGAAACAGAATCGCTCGGATACCTGTGAACCATGTAAAAATCCTTCTGGGAGACTTCAACGCACAAATAGGGACAGAAAGAAAATACAGAGATATAGTAGGAGATTATCCAGCACACAGGAGGACAAACAAGAATGGCGAACGGCTCCTTGGACTCTGCAAAATCTTCCAGTTGAATCTCATGTCGACTCATTTTCGGAAACTTCCAAGAAAAGCAAAGACATGGGTATGTCCAAATTCCAACCTAGGAGAATTCCAAGTAGACCATGTAGCAATATCAAGGACAAATACTAGGGAGGTGATGAATGTTAAAGTGATTAGAAATGGTAAATTTGACTCTGACACTATCTCTCCAAAGTTAAAATACGTTTTCTTCCACCAAAACAAAAGAAGGATCCACCTAAGTTGAAAAAATACAACACCAATCGAATGAACATCAATGGAGATATTATAAATAACTTCAGAGAAGAAATCCGCTCTTCTAGAACAAAGACCTGGCAATATCTTTGTACAAAGATCAATGAAGCCGCTAAGAAAACATTCGGACTGGCAAAGAGGAAACGTTCAATCTGGTGGAATGAAGAATGTGAGAAAGCACTTGAAAAGAGATCCGACACATGGAGAAAATGGAAATGTTCAAGAGATACGTAACATTTGGAACAATTCAGAACCCAAAGGAAAGAAACATCAGGGGTATTCCGCAGGACCAAACGATCGTTTGAGAATGCAAAGTTACAAAACCTCCAGGACGACTTCACTAAGAATAACACCAGAGATTTTTTTACAAACCTTCAAGGACAAGCTTAGAAGATACCAAATTCCAAGTATAAGTTTCAAAAACGAAGAAGGAAAAATTGGACTGAACAATCAAGAAAACTGCAATATATTAGCCAGATACTTTGAGAAACTCCTCAACTGCCCGCCTCCAACCAACAAACTAGAATTTCAGACTCATCCTATAAACTCAGAAGATGATATGCCACCAACAAAAGAAGGAATAAAGGAAGCCCTGAAAAGTCTCAAGAACAACAAGGCAAGCGGGGAAGACTCCATATCAGCAGAAATGTTGAAGTGGGCAGAACCGGAAATCCTAGACGACCTGCACCATATCTTCAAACAAATATGGGAGACGGAAATGCTACCAGACGAATGGAAAACAGCGCTGATCCACCCACTCCATAAGAAAGGGAACAAACAAGATGTTAAAAACTACAGAGGCGTGTCGCTACTCCCAGTCACTTACAAAATCCTCTCAAGGATACCTCTGAATAGAATAGAAGGAATCCTAGATAAGCAACTTGGAGAATACCAAGGTGGGTTCCGGAAAGGCCGCTCCTGTGCCGAACAAATCCTAAATTTGAAATCAATAATTCGCCACAGAGCGCTGAACGGCAAACGTATAGTGGTTTCATTCATTGACTTCAAAACAGCCTTCGACTCGGTGGACAGAGGGACCCTAGATAAGATCATTAGATAATTTGGAGTCAAAACCTAACTGGCCAATATTATCAGAGAAACCTTAACAGCCACAACTTCTAAGGTGAAGTTCATGGGAGAATTGTCTCAGTCATTTGAAATCAAGACAGGTGTGCGACAGGGTGATGGATTATCACCATTACTATTCAACTGTGTCCTCGAGAGGATTGTGAGAATTTGGAATTCCGAACTTGAAAATCAAGAGATAGCCCCGATCTGCCTAGGACGAAAAACGGGAGGAATCAAAGTCAATTGCTTGGCTTTCGCTGATGATTTTGCGATACTTTCAGAGAACCTAGAAGAAGCGGCCATGCAGATCAACCTCTTAGAAAAGATCGCTAGCAAGACAGGACTTAGGATCTCGAAAGAAAAGACCAAGTTCATGATGAATGACAAACATGGACCACAATTCCTTGAAACAGAGATTGGACGGATTCAGAGGGTGAAAAAGTTCAAATACCTTGGTGAAACCATACAAGAGAACGGCCTAGAGAAAGCTGCTGTAGAAGATCGTATCTCAAAAATGGAAAGAGCTTATGGGCTAACTAAAAACATCTACAACAAGAAATGCATCTCATGGAATGCCAAACTAAAACATTACAACACGGTAGTAAAAACAGAATGCCTGTATGCCAGCGAATGCCTCTCGATGAATTACAAGTTGGAGAAGCTAGAGATCCAAGAAAGAAGAATACTACGGAAAATCATGGGCCCAGTCCAGACTGAAACCGGCTGGAAACTTCGGAGCAACAATGAAGTCTATAAAAATGTGGAGAGAATCTCAGAGACCATGAAGAAGAGGAGGTTATCGTTTCTCGGACACTTGTACAGAATGAACAAAACTAGACTAACCAAACAGTTATTCGACTACCTGTGGAACAAGAAGACAACAACGACATGGATTAAGGAAGTTCGAAAAGATCTCGAAAATTCCAACATCCAGGAAGTTCATATGTCAAACAGGGAAACATTTCGGTACATAATTCAAAATTTGGAAGGGTTTCACGTCACAAGAACCACAAAGAAGGGAAGAGCCTGGACGGATGAGCAGAAGAAACAGCATAGCGCCCATATGAAGGAGTACTGGAGGAAGAGGAAACTTCAGGCAAAGAAAAAATGAAATTGTAGCGTATTCCGAAGTGGTCAATTCGCAAATAAAAAATAAAAATAAAATAACGGAAAAACAAAAACATTATCATTCAAAAACGAACAAGTCGTTGAGTCAATGTTCCCGGGAAAATTTTGATTGCTGGCCCTAACCCACTCTCACTTATAAAGCGGATAACGCGATCAGCAGCTACCGCGTCATCGGCTAATATAAGTTTGAGTGTCGTCTGCAAACCAAGGTTTCTTCGTAAGTCTGCAAGATCCACACACTCGGTTAAAATGTGGGCCACGGTGAAAAAGGCTCCACAGGTACAAAGTGGGGGGTCTTCCCTTCTCATTAGGTACGAGTGGGTGGATCTTGTATGACCTATCCTTAGCCTACACAAAATGACGGACTCTCTCCGGGCCCGGAAGGAGCTCCGCCACACGCGAGTAGTTCCCTTGATCGCTCTCAGTTTACTGGGCAGTGGGTCAGCTAGCCACTGACTCTCCCAAAAAGCCAGAACTTGTAGGCGTAACTGAGAGCAAATATCTCTAGCGTTTACCTCCATTGGTCGAGGTGGTAGTGATACCGCCTCTTTTGCAGCTTGATCCGCTAACTCATTTCCCGCAATTCCCATGTGGCTTGGAAGCCACAGAAAGGTGATTCGAGTGTCAGCGTGGCACAGCCCGGCTAGTAGGTCGTGGATTCGCTGCACTAGGGGGTGTTGCGGGAAACTGTAGCAATCGACTGCATCGAACTCAAAGAGTCGGTACACACGAGAAAGTGGATTCTTGCACAAAGTCTAAGTAAGTATAAGTAAGATTGTTTCGAATTTCCCAATTATCTGCTTGACTTAAGCCCTGTTCCGTCCAGTAGTTGTTGGTTTGAATCTCGCTTTAAGCAAATATTGTCAAGTCCTAAGACTCCCTCGCCAAGTACACAAACACAAGGCTATCGATCGCCCTCAGCAAACAGCTGAAATGTACAATGTTCTCAAGTAGGTTGTCATAGGCCGACAGCTCGGAAGGACAGGCACATGAATTTTAACGAAACAATAACTCCGTCATGAATAAAACACTAGCGATCAACGAAGCAAATTCTAACAAAATATCACAGCATAATACAAGTCTCACACCAAGACATATGAGTGACCGTATTACAGAATGAAACTCCAACGTCCTGAAATATAATTTCCATAGCAAGTAGTTACATAAGGAACTAAATAGCGTATTTTCATAACATTCTAATGATATTTCCATTTTAAGCCTTTCCCACCTAGTATTAAAAGGGTTTTGTGTTATTTATAACCGACCTTGCATTTTCAATTGTTTGCTTATCACCTTCAGAAACTTGTTGACCAGACATTTAGGACCATCACAACAAGCGTCAAGAAACATTGCCAACTTGATATGTTTTTGGGTTTAGGCGTAGGACGGACATGGATCGTTTTTAGCCTATTTCCATTTATGAAAAAAATAGGCTTATGAGATCACATTTTGTTAGTTAGTTAGTTAGTTAGTTAGTTAGTTATTGTTGTTTTAAGGGGCGGAGCTACGAGGTCATCTGCCCCTCTTAACACAGATTAAAGAATACAAATTTGGAATTGAATTTAAAATTTTGAGGTGGACGCCTAAATTTAAAAAGACCAAAAATTAATAAAACAAAAACAAACAAAAATTAAATAATATATTAAAAATTATAAAAACAAACAAAAATTACGGAAAAACAAAACATTATCATTCAAAAACGAACAAGTCGTTGAGTCAATGTTCACTGGAGAATTTAGATTGCTGGCCCTAACCCACTCTCACTTATAAAGCGGATAACGCGATCAGCAGCCACCGCGTCATCGGCTGATATAAGTTTGAGTGTCCTCTGCAAACCAAGGTTTCTTCGTAAGTCAGCAAGATCCGATACTCGGTTAAAATGTGGGTCACGGTGACAACGGCTCCACAGGTACAAAGTGGGGGGTCTTCCCTTCTCATTAGGTACGAGTGGGTGGATCTTGTATGACCCATCCTTAGCCTACACAAAATGACGGACTCTCTCCGTGACCGGAAAGAGCTCCGCCACACGCGAGCAGTTCCCTTGATCGCTCTCAGTTTGCTGGGCAGTGGGTCAGCTAGCCACTGGCTCTCCCAAAATGCCAGAACTTGTAGGCGTAACTGAGAGCGAATGTCTCTAGTGGGTACCTCCATTGGTCGAGGTGGTAGTGATACCGCCTCTTTTGCAGCTTGATCTGCTAACTCATTTCCCGCAATTCCCATCTGGCTTGGAAGCCACAGAAAGGTGATTCGAGTGTCAGCGTGGCACAGCCCGGCTAGTAGGTCGAGGATTCGCTGCACTAGGGGGTGTTGCGGGAAGCATGTAGCAATTGACTGCAACGAACTCAAAGAGTCGGAACACACTTGAAAGTGGATTCGTGCATCCTGTAGTGCAAACTGCAGAGCTTCATAGATGGCAACGAGCTCCGCAGTAAACACACTACAGGCCTCAGGCAAAGAGATCTTGGTATTTGCACCATCAATAACATAAGCACAACCCACCTTCTCGTCCACCTTCGAACCATCCGTGTAGAGAATGCCAGCGTCCGGAAATTGGTGAACTATGCTGTGGAACTGCCTCCGTTTACCGGAGGCATCCGTGTTCACCTTAGGACCTCGGTGCAGATCTAACCGAATTTCCGGACGCGGGACTTGCCACGGAGGCACCTCGCTAGGTGTCCGGATCAGACAGGGACCTACAGCCACTCCTATTTCAGTACACGATCTATCAAGTCTAATACCAACTGGCCGAGTGGCACGAGGCCGGTTGGCGTACCCCTGGTGGTTTTGGGTACCGAAGAGAGCTTGATAGGTCGGGTGTTGCGGCATTTGAAGCACATTGGCAGCATATGTTAAAAGCATATGTTGGCGTCTATAATTTAAAGGTGGAACGCCCGATTCGGCGAGTAGGCTGGGTATCGGGCTGGTCCGGAAGGCACCGGTAGCCAGCCTAACGCCACTATGGTGGATACTGTCCAGCATTTTCAAGGTTGCCGGCCTTGCTGAACCGTATGCCACAGAACCATTGTCTAGCCGGGACAGGACGAGGGCTTGGTAGAACCGTAGCAGCCCCGCACGGTCAGCCCCCCACGTAGTGCCACTAAGAAACTTGAGCATGTTCAGTTTCCTGAGACACGTCATTTTTAATTGCCGTATATGGGGCTGCCACGTTAATTTGCTATCAAAATGGAGTCCCAGGAAGCGATAAGTGTCGACCAACGGCAACGCAGCATCCCTGAGATGTAGTTCAGGGTGTAAATGTAGCCTCCGGAGTCGACAAAAATGGACAACGGAGGTTTTCGCTGCTGAAAAACGAAAACCCCGGTCGTGAGCCCACCTGTCGACCCGGTTAATAGCTAGCTGCAATTGCCGTTCCATGACTGCCATATTTCCAGGGCTGTAATGCAGAGCTAAATCGTCTACATACAGCGATGGAACTACCGCGGACCCAGCGGTGACAACAATGCCATTTGTGGCAATCGCGAACAAGGTGACACTCAGCACAGAACCCTGAGGAACTTCATTTTCTTGAGTATAGTATTGCGATAGGCTAATGTCCTACCGACCCTTACACGGAAGAGTCGGACGGACATGAGTTTCGCAATGAAAGTCTGTAGATTACCACGGAGTCCCCACTTGTGAAGGGTGGAAAGGATCCCGTAGCGCCATGTGGTGTCGTAGGCTTTCTCGAGGTCAAAGAAAACCGCGACTAGGTGCTGCTTTCAGAAAAAAAAAGCCTCCTGTATGGCGCTCTCAAGTCGCACCAGATGGTCAATGGTGGACCTATGAGAGCGAAATCCACACTGGTACTCAGACAGGAGACCTCTCTCCTCCAAGAACCACACCAGTCGACGATTCGCCATCTTTCCGAGCAGCTTACATAGGCCATTTGTCAAACAAATGGGCCTATAGCTGCTTACAAATTTGGGACCCTTTCCAGCGTTAGGAATCGGTATCACGATCCCCTCTCGCCATTGAGATGGAAACTCCCCTCCAATCCATATACGATTGAAGAGGATCAACAGTTTTTTACACTGGATTCGCACAGATGTTTTAACATTTGATTATGTATGTTATCCGGTCCAGGAGCCGTATCCCTGCACAGTGCAAGCGCACTGCGCAGTTCCCATTCAGAGAATGGTACATTATATGACTCCGAAGCAGCAGTGGCAAAGGACAAGGGGTGAGTCTCTGCCACCCGCTTCAGAGTCAGAAACGTAGGATCGTAACTCCCGGTGCAGGATACATCGGAGATGTGCGAGCCAATGCTGTTGGCAATGGCGAGATGGTCCATGATGATGTCTCCATTGATGGACACTCCGGGTATCGACAGTGATGTCGGGAGTCTGGAGATCCGACGAAGCTTAGTCCACACTGGAGATGAAGGAGTATGTGCCGTCATAGACGACACATACTTTTCCCACGACGTTTTCTTACTCTCCCGAATCAGATATCGGGCTCTAGCACGCATCCTTCTGAAGGTGATAAGGTTGGCCATAGTGTTTTGCCTCCGATAGCATTTGAAAGCACGTCGACGATCTTTAATGGCTGCTGCAATCTCGGCTGTCCACCAAGGGACAAGCTTCCGGCGTGAGTAGCCGGATGAGGAAGGTATTGTTTCCTCAGCAGCAGCCAAAATACCATTCGTTATGTGAATGGTATGATCGTCGACATTCCCAAAGGTATCTTCGGCAAACACCGCACATGCCGTGAAAGTTGGCCAATCAGCCCGACGGAGAAGCCATTGACTTGGTAACTTGATGGCTCTCTGGTTCGGAAGAGTAACGATAATTGGAAAATGGTCACTATTACAAAGGTCATCGTGTACACCCCACTGTAGCAGGGGAACCAGCGCACGACTGCACAAGGTAATATCGATACTTGAATAAGTACCGTGTGCAATAGAGAAGTGCGTAGGTTCCCCTATGTTCAACAAACACAGGTCCAGCCGCCTGATCAGCCTCTCAAAATCTCTCCCTATACCGCTAGTGGTAGCGGAGCCCCAGAAGGTGTTGTGGGCATCTCCCAGAAGGAGAAAAGGAGGGGGGGAGCTGAGAGACTAGATCCACCAGCTGGTTGTAATCCGGTTGAGAATCAGGCGGGATGTACACTATACATACTGTTGCCATTACTGGCAACGAAGTACGAACTGCAACTGCCTCTAGCTGAGTACGCAACGGCACCTCTTCACTAAAGAGGCTAGAGTGGACGAGAGTGCAGACGCCACCAGCGGCCACAGCTCCGTCCACCCGCTCTTTAGAGAAGAGTTTGAAGTGACGCATTGTTGTCACATGTCCAGGACGAAACCTGGATTCCTAAAGACGGACAATCGTTGCCGAAAACGAAGATATTAATTGACGTAACTCAGCGAAATGAACAGAATAGCTATTACAGTTCCATTGTAATAGTGCCATGGTGTGGACTTACCAATGTTACCAATTGTCTACCACTTGTCTACCACTTTGCTACCACGTTTCTACCACTTTTCTATCACCTTTAACTGTACATATTAAATATAAAAGCCAACGCTAAATAATTCTACAGTATTACCAGAACAGAGATAACCTTTGTAGTGTGCAAATCATACTAACAGGTTAGTTACTACTATGGAACTTACTACAACTAACCGAGGTAAACAACGTGTACTCTATAAAGGCTACTCTTATAACTATAGACGACAAAATGTAAAAGGAATAATATTCTGGCGATGCTCAAAACAGAGGTCAACAAGATGTCGAGGCAATATGAAAAGTAGAAATGGTGTGGTTTTAAGTGTGAGTGATCATCAATGTAGTGCTCCAGACAAAATACTGATGGTGTTGGCAAAAAATCATCAGAATGCTAATAAGTTAGTACAAGAGAAAGATGTTGCTACTCAAAATAGTGCATTGTTTGTTGAGCAACGTTTAACCCCTGTTGTAAAAGTTATGTTGTATCCATCTTCCACGCCTCAAGAGTCATCAACATCACAGACTATGCAAGAGGTAGTGTTGTTGTTGTTGTTTTAAGGGGCTGAACTACAAAGTCATCTGCCTTGATATGCAAGTGGATCGAAAAGGACTAGATAGTAATAGACAAAAGAGAGTTGTAGTTTGTATATAACTATTGTACAAGTACTTACATTAAATAAATAAAAATAGTGTATGGGTATTGTCTGTTTTTCTTAATTGCTATCCCTATGTCCCACTATTAATGCAATTGTTAACCATCAACAGTCTCTGACTATGTTCGCAAAGAGAGTGACCTTAAACAATACACTCTATCTATGGTTTGTGTACCGAGTACACAATAATACAGTGTGGTCAAGCCATGTTGAGGCAATAGTTATATCAGGAAAGGGATTCGAACCCTTGCTTTCTTGTACAGAAAATTTGAACTTAAGTCAAACACCATAACCACTCGGTCAACCTGACAGTTACTAATTTAATTATTTTTGTGGACTTGAGTGTTTATAAAACTTTTTCCAGTATACATTGACTAAACCACTTGTTTGTTTTGAAATATAGATTTTGTTTTGTTTGACCATAACATTGCAGTTATGAGTCTTGTGAACTGGGTGTTTAATATAGGGTTAAAGGCATTTTAAAATAATTTTAGAAAAGCTCTTAGGTATCGTGTCATGGGTTTTAGTAATGCATTACTGTTCGTTGACTAACATTTACCGTTACACAACATTATTTTGGTGAGCTCTACATGTTGTTGTTTGAGTCGTCAGTCTTTTGACTGGTTTGATGCAGATCTCCATGCCTCCCTGCCCCGAGCGAAACGTCTCATCTCTATATAACTACCACACCCTACATTCAAGGCTATCTGTTTAACATATTATAACCTTGGATCTCCCCTGCAAGCTCTTGAGTTCAATTCCTAGCTTTAACACAAACTTTTAAAAGTGGTATGACAACTAAAACTAGTCTACTCAGTCTCGAGTAGTCCAAATAAGTAGAGAAGGTTTGATTCACACCTCAACGATAGAGCACCATGTTCTTTTTTTTAAATAATGATAGCTATTTGTTCAATTTCACATTTCACACATTGCAATTTGTCAATTTTCCATTTGCATTTTTTAAAATGACAGTTTGATGTTTCTCAATTTCATGTTATGGAAACATGGATTTTTCCATTTTCATATTTACACATTTGTCAATTTCCCATTTGCATATATTTTCTTAAATGTCCGTTTAAGGTTTTTACATTTTGTCTATATGGAAACATGGATTTTCCATTTTGCTGTTTACAAATTTTTTATATATTTATTTTGTGTGTATGTTGAAAAACGATATTTCCAAAACAAGATTTTTTATTTTTCATTTTATGATTTTGTAAATGATCTTAATGTGAGTGCTTGACCATGGCAATAATACAGTCTATCTATGTGTTAGCGGAACCATAGAGGCTTATTACTACTGCAAGTAAGAATGTTTTACAAAATAACGACTATCTACCACTGCATTTGAAAAACAAAACGATTGAAAAAAATCTATTTTCCATTCATATATAAGTGCTAATTCTCCCTCTCCCCACCCTACCTCACCGTATTTTCTCTGGTCAAACAACCAATGCTACCCACACACACACACACACACACACACAAGCATTCTATATATATATCTCTCTATATATGTTTTCTCTTGTCCACACGATAAAAATTATGGTTGCTGGATTGTATCCTGCACTGTTTATGCAACATACCTTTGCCAGTTCATAAAACCGCTAGGAAGTTCTCTACATATAGCAATTTTACCACTGCTCTACCTACGCCTTTTGCTATTTGGCTTTCTTACAGTCTAGTATGTGATAGGAAGCATTAACTGTATGTCAAACCCAGTTCACCTTTGTATTTGTAATCTAAGTAATAATTTGAAAAGAGACAAGTGTAATCAGTTTTAAACATTATCTCTGCTTTTATTTGTTTGTTTATGACATGCATATTAACCTGAAATCGAACCCTGGTGAAAAGGTTAACAGCTTAACCACTACACCACCATGCCCTTGTTTCTTAGTTTGACTCGTTCAAGGCCTCAGACCTGGAAATCGAGTTAAGTCCACCAGTACAAGAGCTAAAAGTGCTTAACACTACAACACAAAATGGATAGCTGGTAACATTATACAACCGGAAATGATTATATTTCTGTTAGCAATGCATTTTGTCATCAGCCAACTGTCTGAGCACTGACAGCAACACAGTTTAGTTTAGAACAAGCGAGTGTGTGTGTGTGTATAGATTATTAGCCTCGAGTACTTAAAGCTTGTTGTGTGTAGCGACCATCTTCTCCCGGTAACCACTGAGCATTTTTTTTTGGTGTTTTAGCTATCCCCTTTAACCAATCAATTAAAGATAGTCTTCTCTTAATTCTTGAATCAATAAATCAGAGTTTGTGTACACCGTTCGTCATTTATTAACCCATACCTGCAACCTATACTCTCTCTATACTGCAGTTTGATCTGAAAAACAAGTTTCAATGGTAAAAGACTTGTCAGTCACCATACATGTAGCCTACACTAATTCTTTCTCTACCTAGCTATGTTTCATCACACATGGTAAACATCACACATGTTCGTATGCGATAATTAGTTTATAAAATCTCAGGTCGATGACCTTGATGTATTGGGTATTTTGGTTAAATTCATTGGCCATGGGAAAGGGTTGACCATTCTAAGTCCTATGACACCTCACATGTTGATATTCGATTATTATTTTATAAAATATTAGGTCAATGACCTTGCTGTTTTGAATTTTTGGGTAAATTCGTTGGTCATGGAAAAGGGTTGACCATCCTGAGTCCCATGACACCTCACTTGAGCCTCTCTGATTATTAGTTTATAAAATCATAGGTCAATGACCTTGCTGTTTTAGATCTTTTGGGTAAATTCGTTGGTCATGGAAAAGGGTTAACCATCCTGAGTCCTATGACACCTCACTTGACCCTCTCTGATTATTACTTAGCGAGATATTAACAAAAGTGCAGTTAGGCCCTTTTGACATAAATAAATAATATATTCAAAAACAGAATGTCACCTCAAGTCCAACGACCTCTCATACAGGTCCCTAGCGTTATTGATTCATGAGATATTAAAAAGCTAATGACCTTAGATCTTTTGGGTAAATTCGTTGGTCATGGAAAAGGGTTGACCATCCTGAGTCCTATGACACCTCACTTGACCCTTGATAAAAAATAAATAATATATTCAAAAACAGAATGCCATCTCAAGTCCAACGACCTCTCATACAGGTCCCTAGCCTTATTGATTCATGAGATATTAAAAAGCTAATGACCTATTAGTTTTGGATCTTTTGGTAATTTTTTAAAATATAACTCACCTATAAATCATTATTCAAAAATCCCGCCCGCTTACAAAAACCCTAAGTGCGCATGCGTAAAAAACAAAAAAACAAACATGTTAATTCATAGTAGCAATCGGCTCTTCACATGCGTTTCATGTGGATCAACGTTTAATTTCATCATAGCATTAGAGAACATGGGCCAGTCCATAGGGACCAGTCCAAAGGGACAGGTCTAAAGGGATAAGTCCAAAGGGACTCATCAACAAGGACTCGTCCACAAGGACCTGTCCACAAGGACCTGTCCACAAGGACCTGTCATCAATGACCTGTCAACAATAACCGTCAACAATAACCCGTCCACAGGGATCCGCTCCCCCACCCTCTTACAAAAGCCATGAGTGGGCATGCGTAAAAAACAAAAAACAAGCATGTTAATTCATAGTGGCTATCCACCGTATACATGTCTCTTGTGTAGAACAACGTTTCATTCCATATTGGCATTCAAACTCTCACATGTTGCAATTGGAAAGAGAGATTCTCTAAAAAATACAATTTCGCCCTCTAGTAGGGGTAGGTTTTATTTTGGGGTGGAAATATGTTGTCCATTGGAAAGGGGTTGTTAGCCTGAGTTCAATGACACCTCATTCGTCAAAATCCGACCACGGGTTCGGGAGTTATCGGGCAGCCGCCATCTTGTGTGGAGGGTGTGGAGGTGGAGAGTGTAGAACCCCTGCAAATACACTACTGGCAGGGGAAGACTTCTTCTCCGACCGTTTCGGAGAGGAAGATGACTTCTTCTCCGATTGCGCCGGTTTAGATGGCCGAAGAAAGTTTAGTGACCTTCTTCGGGCTGACAGGTCTCGCTTGGACTGCGAGGGGAGACTTTACGATCTTAGAGTAGTTCGTCGTCGAGGGTACAGCACGGGGAACGAAAGTGGCAGGGGTTATAGGTGGCGTCACCTTAGCCGCGAAAGATACCGGAAATTCGGTTGCAGTCATATCACGGTATCTCTTTCGAGCGTCGTGACATGAAAGCCGATCCAATGTTCTGATTTCTTGGATCTTTGCTTTCTTGCAGAACTCAGGGCAATGCTTCGACCGCGGAGAGTGACTTCCTTGGCAGTTAGGACACGTCGGGGGAGGCGTTCACCCCACACCGTCATGTGTCCCCTTGCCACACTCTCTACACACCGCCATCATAGCCAGTCTCAAAACAAGTCTATACTTGTAGAACATGTCATGTGACAAGGTTAGGTTTAGTGAGCTGAGGTTAACTTAGGTTAGCTAGCTCTATCTCACTCCTAGCCTATCATTAACCTTAAAAGCACTCTAGAGTTCTTGGAATCTGTTCATGTAATTATTATTCTTGACAGTACTTTGGAAATTACACCCTGAAAAATATCAATCCCCTTGAATTTTTTTAAACTGCTATTATTATTATTATTATTATTATTATTATTATTATTATTATTATTATTATTATTAGCCAAGTAACCGACAGTAGTGGCTCAGATGGCTAAAGCGCAGCGTTAGGTCATGGGACCAAGCTCTCTGCTGACTCGGTAGACGCGTGGGTTCGAGCCCCACCGTCGGCTGTCCTTGAAATTGTTTTCCGTGGTTTCCCATTTTCAACACCAGGCAAATGCTGGGACGGTACCTTCTGATGGGCCACGGCCGATTCCTTCCACATCCTTGCCCAGTTGCATTCATCTTCATCCATTTCATCTCTCATCCCGACGCGCAGGTCGCCCACGGGCATCGAATAGAAAGACCTGCACTCGGCCTCTCATGAGCCACACGACTAAAAAAAAAAAAAAAA
Organism: Meconema thalassinum; assembly: GCA_946902985.2. Taxonomy (NCBI): domain Eukaryota; kingdom Metazoa; phylum Arthropoda; class Insecta; order Orthoptera; family Tettigoniidae; genus Meconema; species Meconema thalassinum. The sequence continues at coordinate 284,346,055 of OX336388.2, forward strand.
AATTAGCCAAGTCACTTTACTAAAATTTAATTTATGTGTATTAGTTGATATGAAAGTCTCAAAAACCAGTCATGCTTGCACCCACTTTTTGCTTTCACTTTTGCTCCCATATTAATGTCAAATCTTATAACTATAACCAACAGCAAAATGTAAATGGAATAATATTTCTGATAATGTTCAAAACAAAAGTCCTGAGGTCTTGGGTTTGAATTCTCAACTATGGTTGTCAGCCAATGAGTTACACTACAGGAAACTTTTATTTTTGTGTTGTGTTGCACGATAATTTTCCCATCTCGCGGTGTAGTGGCTAGTATACTTGGGTGTTATCCCAGAGGTTTTGGGTTCTAATTCGACTATGGCCAGAATTTAATTTTTGATCTGAGAGTTGGAAGGTTAGGTTAGGTGAAGTTAGGTTAGGGGAGATTGTTTTAGTAAAACACCACATTTGCCCCCACTTTTTACTCACACATTTTGCTCCCACTTTGTGCACTCACTTTTGCTCGCTCTTTTTGCTCTCACTTTTTGCTCCCACTTTGTGCTTTCACATTTGCTCCCACTTTCTGCTCCCATATTTGCTCACACTTGTTTGCTCCCACTTTCGCTTACACTTTTTGCTCCCACTTTTTGCTCCCATATTTGCTCTCACTTTTTTTGCTCTCATATTTGCTCCCACTTTTGCTTACACTTTTTGCTCCCACTTTTTTCTCTCACTTTTTTGCTCCCACTTTTGCTTTCACATTTGCTCCCATACGTGCTCCCACTTTTGCTTTCACATTTGCTCTCATACTTCCTCCTACTTTTTTTGCTCCCACTTTTTGCTCCCAATTTTTGCTCCCAATTTTTGCTTACACTTTTAGCTCCCACTTTATGCTCCCATGCTCACACTTTTTTTTTGCTCTCATATTTGCTCCCTCTTTTGCTTACACTTTTTGCTCTCACTTTTTTTCTCTCACTTTTTGCTCCCACTTTTGCTTTCACATTTGCTCCCATACTTGCTCCTACTTTTTTTTGCTCTCATATTTGCTCCCACTTTTGCTTACACTTTTTGCACCCACTTTTTTTCTCTCACTTTTTGCTCCCACTTTTGCTTTCACATTTGCTCCCATACTTGCTCCCAGTTTTGCTTTCACATTTGCTCCCATACTTGCTCCTACTTTTTTTGCCCTCTCATTTTGCTCCCAATTTTTGCTCCCACTTTTTCGCTCCCACATTTGCACCCATATATGCTCGCACATTAAACTATTGTTCGTATTACCAAGTTATCTTTACTAGAGCTTAGTCTATGCATGACAGTTGATATGGAAGTATCTGTGACTAGGTATGGTAAGCCTCATGCATTCTGTATAGGATATTCATATTGTGAAACGAACCAATAAAAATGGAACTGTTATTTGGCTTTGTTCAAAACAACGTTCAAAACAATGTCGCAGTGAGCTAAAAAGTAAAAATAGTGAGGTTTTAAGTGTCAGTGATCATCAATGTAGTGTACTGCATGAAACACTGTTGCTGTCAACAGAAAATCATGAAAATGTTAAAAAGCGAGTACAAGAAAATAATATTGCTGCTCAAAATAGTTCAATGTTCAATAAACCCTTAACATTATCAAAAGCCACTCAGACTCTATACGAGGACACTTAAGAGGAATAGGAACAGGAAAATTTGACTGGTTTTAGTTATGATGAGGATATTAATGGTCATTATAATGATAGTCATAATGCTGCTTATCATTATGATAGTGATAATGACGTTTTTATACCTATTGTTCACCGTGGAAAAAGATCTACAACAAGTTTTGTTTTTAAAACTATATCACACTATCGTAAAGGCAAAGACTTGTATTATGTATGCATTTATTGTCATAATCATGTATACTCTGCAATGTTAAATATTCTAACTTTGTAAAAAATAAAACAGCATTGTACCATTATTTACATTTATTTACAAACTTTATATACATTTTTTTGGTTTCATCATAATATTTTTAAAGGCAATACTAAAAACTAAAACATTATTGTTCTATACACATATTTTTAGCCTATTTTCAATTTTGAAAAAATAGGCTTATGAGATCACATTTTGTCCGTGTGTGTGTGCGTGTGTGTGTGTGTGTGTGTGTGTGTGTGTGTGTGCGTGTGTGTGTGATTCGTGTGTGTGTCCCCCCTAATAAAATCGAAACGGCTGGAGCGATTTCAATGAAACTCGGGACGTTCATAGCACTATTCCCGGCGACCTCGACCGTGCCCTTCAAATTTTGTTACGTCTCTCCAATCCAACATGACGGTTGTGCGAAATATTTCACTAGCATTCAATATCTCCGAAACTATTACCGATATCGCCCTGAAATTGTGCACGGTTATAAAGGGCACTACTAGAAGTTCACCTATGAGACTTTCAAAAACCTGGTGGCTACAAAACCAACATGGCGGCCAAGCGAAGTTGAGGCATTTAAATAGACTTTTCTCGCGATTTAACTATCTAAATGTAATGAAACTTGGTACAGCAAATGTTTATACACATTGTAATGCACTGGAGTCTAATTTAGTTCAATTGTTTACATAAGCTCAAAATGGCGGCTGTGCGAAATATTTCACTGACATTCTATATCTCCGAAAATATTACAGATATCACCCTGCAATTTTGTACGGTGATAAAGGGTACTGATACAAGTTTACCTATGTATATTTCATAAACATATAAAGTACGAAACGAACATGGCGACCAAGCGAATTTAAAATATTTTAATAGACTTTTCTCGTGATTTAACTCTCTGAGCGCAGTGAAATGTGGTACAGTAATTGATTTTGCAGATTGTAATGCACTGCCATCTAATTTAATTCAATTGTTTACATAACCTCAAGATGGCGGCTGTGCGAAATTTTAAAATTATGTTTTTATTGCTTGTGTCGTAATCATGCGATCGAAGTGAAAGTTTGAATAATGGACCTAGGCAATAATTGTCCTTGAATGGTACATAACTCTATGGCCTATACACATAACACTCCTAAATGGTGAGCTCCCGAAATATTTAGACGGTTCTCAATATCTATGAATCTTTTACAGCAACCAAACTGATTTTTTTTAATGTTCATAGAGACTATGAACATATGTTCACCTATAGGACTTTCAGGAACCTGGTGAGCACAAATCCAACATGGCGGCGACGCGAAGTATAAATATTTAAATGGACGTTTCTCGCGAATTAACTATCCGAGTGCCGTGAAACGTTGCACGTTAAATGCTTATACAAATGTTGATCCACTGGCATCTAATTTATTTCAATGGTTTGCATTATCACAAGATGGCTGGTGTGCGTAATTTTAAAATCTCGTTTTTACTTCTTGTTGTCTAATCATGTGATTGAAGTTTGAATACCACACGTACACAATAATCTTAATGTAATAGTACAAAAATAAAAATCCAACCTGGCGACCATCTGAAATATTTAGACGGTTCTCAATATCTACGAATCTGTTACAGCAATTAAACTGAAATTTTGTATGTTGATTGTGGCAGTTAACATAAGTAGGATATATGAAAATAGGCTGTATAGTTCTTCACGAAACTACTTGTTTTTCTTTCAGTCTATTGCCATCACTTATATTTTTCCATTATTCATTCTCATTTTTAGCCTATTTTCAATTTTGAAAAAAATAGGCTTATGAGATCACCTTTTGTCCGTGTGTGTGTGCGTGTGTGTGTGTGTGTGTGTGTGTGTGATTCGTGTGTGTGTCCCCCCCTAATAAAATCTAAACGGCTGGAGCGATTTCAATGAAACTCGGTAAGTTCATAGCACTATTCCCTGCGACCCCGACCGTGCCCTTCAAATTTTGTTACGACTCACCAATCCAACATGGCAGCTGTGCGAAATATTTCACCAGCATTCAATATCTCCGAAACTATTACCGATATTACCCTGATATTTTGTATGGTGATAAAGGGAACAACTATAAGTTCACTTGTGTGACCTTTGAAAATCTGGTAACTACAAAACGAACATGGCGGCCAAGCGAAGTTGCGACTTTTAAATAGACGTTTCTCGCGATTTCACCAACCAAACGCAATGAAACTTGGTACAGTATATGTTTATATACATTGTAATGCACCGACATCTAACTTCGTTCAATTGTTTACATAACCACAAGATGGCGAATGTGCGAAATATTTCACCGGCATTCCATATCTGTGAAACTATTAGCGGTATCTCCCTGAAATCTTTTACGGAGATAAAGGGCACTACGGAAGTCCATCTATAAGACTTTCAGAAACCGGTTAACTACAAAACGAACATGGCAGCCAAGCGAATTTGAAAATTTTAAATAGACCTTTCTCGCGATTTAATGTTCCAAACGCACTGAAATCTGGTACAGGAAATATTTATACACATTGTAATGCACTGGTATCTAATTTAGTTCAATTGTTTACATAACCTCAAGATGGCGGATGTGCGAATTTTAAAATTAAATTTTTATTTCTTGTGATGTAGTCATGCGATCGAATTGAAAGTTTGAATATTGAACCTACGCAATAATTTTCCTTTAATGGTACATGACTCTATGGCCTATACATTTAACAATTCAACATGGCGACCATCCAAAATATTTAGTCGGCTCTGAATATCTACGAATCTATTATAGCAATCAAACTGAATTTCTTAATGTTCATAGGGGCTATGAACTTAAGTTCACCTATAGGACTTTAAATAACTTGGTGTTCACAAATCCAACATGGAGGCGACGCGAAATATAAAAATTCACATGAACGTTTCTCGCAATTTAACCATCCGAGTGTAGTGAAACTTGGAACAGTAAATCCTTATACGAATGGTAATCCACTGGTATCTAATTTATTTCAATTGTTTCCATAACCTCAAGATGGCAGCTGTGCGAAATTTTAAAATCTCCTTGTTACTTCTTGTGTCCTAATTATGCGATTGAAGTTTGAATACTACACGTACACAATAATCTGCATGTAACAGTACATAACTCTAGGACCTACATATATGAAATCCAACATGGCGACCGTCCGAAATTTTTAGTCGGTTCTCAATATTTACGAATCTATTACAGCAATCAAACTGAAATTGTGTATGTTGCTAGAGGCAATTAACATAAGTAGGATATATGAAAATAGGCTGTATAGTTCTTCACGGAACTACTTGTTTTTTATTTAATTAAAACGAACCATGCACCTATTGTTTTTAAAACCTTCATAAAGTAAGTTTACAGGTTGCACAGCATTATTGACTTCATCTAAAACACTCTCCGACATATCATTAAACCGTATAGGCAGAAATGTCTCAAAGTTTTCACATACACAAAGTACACGATCACCATATGCTGTTTTCAATTTCCAAATATTGATAATGCGGAATGGAATATGCTTTGGCAATTCGCTGAGCTTGTTTGTCTCTAAGCCACACGATTGTCCCACAGCATTCAACACATTCATTGTAGTAGTCTATAAACAAAACAAAACAAAAGCATATCTATTACACTCTAAAACAGCTTTAATAATATTGTGCAATTAGGGATTTTGCACTATGCATGGCTAATAAATTATACTAGTTATGCAAGAAATGCCGTAACTGTAGCAGATACTAGTTTTCTGCATATAGCACAAGTGTCAAGTTCTAATGCACACTTGACACATGCTATCATGTGTCCACAAGGCAAAAATACAACACCTAGTTCATCTTGATAACAAATTTTACATAATTGTTGGTCACACTTTTGTATCTGTTCGTGAGACAAGTCTTTTTTTTTCAGCCACATGTATTTGATCCGCTTGTTCTAACTCTAAAGGCACTTTTATCTCTTGTGTTGCAATCACGTTTTCTTTACGAATAGTGTTCACAAATTCCTGACCTTTAAGCAACACCATGTATCTACGGTTAGGTAACCAACAAGCGTGTTCCACAAAAGGGTCATCAGTCATTTGCCAATCCTTTAAAGCAAATCCACAATAAAACATATTTTTTATCCCCTTCACCAGTATAAAAAAAATCCAGCTTCACTTAGCTGTTTGGTTAGGTGTTTTAATATTAATGGCCAAACATTTTTATAAGATTCTAAACGTTTTTCAACTGAGCTGTACTCTGGGTGTGCTAGTGCTTTAGTCTTGCAAACTCCCAATTTTTCAAAAGCACATGCCAATTCAACACTGTCTATGGCATATGGACCACATATATCGACACTACCGTTGTTGACTGGTTATACATCATCATTATTATTATTTATTTGTGATTCAGCAATGTAAGTAGCGGCCAATGGCCTTGTGGTTCTGTAAAATGAATAAACTGGTAGGTTACCCACTTGTTTTCCGAGCATGTAAGGACAACAAGGAGACCATCGCAAATGGTCTCTAAAGCGATCATCCCCTTCTTCCCAGTGTGAAAGTTCAATACGACAAAACACTCAGCGCAACACATCTTCTCGGTTCAAGTAAAAAAAAACAGCTTTTGCAAGTTTGTGTGTTGACAAAAAACCTACAGGCCAGGATTCAAATGTTAACCAACGATCATGTTCCGATTTTAAATTTAACCCACCTGGTAAGCCAACTTGCTCACTTGTTGTATTTGGTACTAACGCCATGTGTTATAATAAAACTTTTTTTTATTGCAAGTTATTAACGTTGCACAAGAGCACAGAGTACTTTAAAGCATAATGTATGCTTGTTCACTGTCTGTTCACTACGTTAATGGCGCATGACCACACCTAAAAACAAACAAAATAACCCATCACTCAATCAATCAATCAATCAATCAATACTTGTAATTAAACTTTAACGTTAATTGACATTAATATATCAAAACACCATTAAAAATAAAATGTATGTTTGGCACTAACATTAACCCATGCACTTATTTTCTTTTTATAAAGCTTTAGTCATTTACATCCCCCTTTACCCAATATGTAAACAAAAATGAATGTCATGCCACTTTGTTCAGATTATCTTGTTCAAACCTATGGATATTTGTTGAGTCCATAGGGAACCACCCATAAATTAAATTTTATCTTTGTTTTGTTTTTTAGAAAATCCAATATGGCCTTGTACTTTTCCCAGTCAACAACCAATATAGTCTTGTACCGTTTGTCAATACATGGCCATTATTCAAGAAAGCAATCATTGTACCAGTCATGTACAGGTAATGAATATTTTTGTCTATGTTTTTTCATTAGTTGTAAAATGGAATAGCATTTTTAAGTTAGACTTACCTGAGTTTTCAATAGTTCACTGCCTGGAAACAATGGTTGCACTCTACTGCATCTTGGGTTTTTAGCAACTGCTACGGTGGTAAGGCTTTTCTTTCCAAATTTCTAAAAATAAATAAAATAAACCGCTATAAATACCTAAATTCAGGTTAATACATACATTTCATAAAATAAAATAAAATAATATCCAACAAAACAAGATGTTCAGCAAAGAACATATAGCCTACTTTCTCCTAAATGTATGGGTATCTTTATGACTCTTTGTCCTCATCCCTAAAACAATCACCCCAACCACAATGTATTGTTTGTTTTCTTTTATATTGATAATAAGCCAGTAAGTGTCAAGATCAATATTATATACTTTATGATGATTGAATAACAAAACTACTAACTTATTGTAATGCATTCACGTCCGTTAATCTCTATATTAAGCCAGCCTGCAAAATTAAGAATCTTCCGCCCCAATCATCTTCCGCCCCAATCACAGTAGGTGGTGCTGCGACCTATCAGTGAATTAATCTTTATCTTGTACGCCTATGCACTGCCATCGTAATGTACTACGATGGCAGTGTTCTATGGGTGTTGAATGAGTAGGCAGTTTAAAGTAGCCAAGAGGGAGGCGATCCAGCTGGCAGTGTTTAAAGGTATTCGGAGCGCGATCGTGACTAATAGTTGAACTACCAGTATTACAAAATTGCCATAATTCAGGAGGCCAGCTCAGGCATTTACACAACGTTATGTTTGGAACAATATTACCCACATAACCCACAAGAGGACAGCACCGTACAGAGGCATTAAGAAGGCTGTGGTTAATGACAACGTGTATCTAGTTCTTCTATTCTCCTTTTTCTAATGTCTTCTGTTTATGTGCGATGCTGGGACTGTGATTTTATTAATATACGAGTGTATACTTTATCCTCTCCTTTGAGGTAAATGACATTTTATTCAGTATCTGTGGGAAAAGCTCGTGCACATCATTTGTAAAATAATTCAAGAAAAAAAAACCTAACTGTAGCAGTATTCGATCCCCAGTCAACTGCGTGCTAGCCCAGAGCTAACCGTATCCATGACGTCAGGTGTTCTTAACTGACATATTAGATAAAAACTGTTGGCAAATAATGACTTTAAATAAACGATTTCTTCACTGCAGTACATCTTCATTAAAGATCATTTCATACAAAGTTTATATTATTGTATCAGTACGGTATATCACATACAACATACTAAAACTACTGAAATATAAGACAGGCACATGAGGACAGCTGCCATCTTGTCGTGTGACACAAACGGCTCAGCTCTTTTAAGCCACTCATACTGTATAATATTATAATATTAAATTATAATAAATAACGGATCACGACCTTCAGGATAGCTTAAACCCCCCTAGGCTCGATAATCGGAATTGGTGGGTCTTATGCTATTTATTAAAATGGTTGCATAATTCACACGGCCACCATCCTGAAATGGCATGGCCGATGACCTTGAATTTTGGGTGAAAGACGCGTCCTATATAAAGGTATGTTGTCACCAAATTCGGTAGAGATCGGATGATTAGTTTAGCCGTAATTTGATTTTACGTTTTGAACATTTGAGTGGCCGCCATTCTGTTTTGGTAAAGATGGCGGCGATATAAAGTATGACACTGAGGTGTCCTTTACTAGTGCTACCTCTGTACCAAATTTCGTTCAATTCGGTTTCACCGTGTTCGAATTGATAGGGGGGGACAGACATTCAGAGTACACACACTCACACACACACAGACACACACACACACACACAGACTCACACACACACATACACACACACACACAGACTCACACACACACATACACACACACAGACAGACACACTTTTTTCGCCCTGTGTTGATCTCATAAGTCTACTTTCATTTTTTGCAAAAATCGAAAGTAGGCTAAAAATGAAACAAGTTAGTTTAAAAAAAATCTCACCTTCACTTGCTGTGGCTTGTTACTCTTTCCTTCTAGTGGGCCCAAAAGCACAATGGTTTCTTGTATCTCTGACATGTAAGGTATACCGGTTATCTGCAAACAAATAAATAAATAAATAAAAATCATTAATTACCTAATCAATAACTACAAATTTAAGGTTCATTAGCATGACATTATTAAAATAATCATTCATAGGTACTTACCAAAAATAAATAAAAGGATTTTTCTTCCAAAGTTCAGTTCAAAGCTCTACTGTATACGTCCGTGTGCTAAAATGGCAAGTGCATGACTAACGCAATCGTTATCAGTTAGCCTAGCAACAGAGAGAGTTGCATTTTCTCAGCGTTTTGACCTTGAAATGTTGTCTCCTTCACACGTGTTCCCACGCCTCTTCACATTCCTCAATCTGAATAAGATTCGAGTACCTTATACTAGTTTCATGTTTTTAATAAAGAACCAAAATGGCTGCCTCTTATACATAGGTAGTCCTACTGTCTGAGAACCAAAATGGCGGTCTCTGCTTAAACAGCACACCTGCTAGCCACCACGAGGCAAGTAATCTGATATCACACTTCCTGCTGACGTAGACATTTTTTTGTCTTATCAGCAGTCTCTCTCACGAGTCTTCTGGCTAGGTACAATATTCAGTCTCCAGTGAGCAGGACTGTGTGTGTGTTAGCTTTGAAAACAGGTGTGTCTTCTTCTTCTTCTTCGTCTTCTTCTTCTTCTTCTTCTTATTATTATTATTCTTAAACATTTTACTGTAATAATAATAATTACAGCAAGCGGCCATCCTCAATACATGATCATGTTAACCACATACTTTCACCCTAAAACACATGACTTTGCCCAGTTCAATATTTAGTTTATAACATTTCAGCCCAATGACCTTACCGTTTTGGCTCTTTGCGTACATGCACATGACTTGGTCGAGCAAATGTTATAGGTTTCCATATTCTAAAACCATTTACTGTGCCAGACAGCAGTCTCGCTTATTACCGTTTACTAGCATGCTAAAGATCCCCTTCAGGGGTGAAAAGAAAATCCTAACACACTTAACTCATTTTCAAATATTCGCCTCTATCCGTCATAGGAAATGTCACAAAACCAACCGTCATTCCACCAAAATAGCAATTCATTTCTTCCGGGCACGGTCACCGAGATCGCCAACGTCTAAGAATCACTTGGTCATATCCTACAACTGTCTGTTGTGTCAGAGAGCGATCTCGCTCATCACCGTTAACTAAAACGTTAAAGATCCCCTTCAGGGGTAAAAAATCTTAGCATGCTTGTCACATTTCAAAATATTCGCCTTCATTCATTCGTCATAGGAAAAAATATCAAAAAGCAACCCCTCGTTTTGCCATACATCGCCCCCGTCGAAATAGCCATTTCCTGTATTCACCATGCTCAGTCATAGCCTCGTTGGAACACTCGCCCAGCGCTACCGGCTCTCTGTCTACTAACACTCTTTTATTTTAAAAAAATATATTAAAATGCATAGTTTTTTGTCCTAGAGACTTGACATTTATTTTTCGTGGTCGAGGAGGTAGAGAGCTTTCATTTATGCCAAACAAACTTATTTGTCAACGTGTTAGTTTCCAAAATAGTATACATTCAAAATTTAAGTGTTTTCAAAAAATCTCAAAATATAAAAAGTTTTATTATAAAAAAAATAAAGGTCATAGAGACCATTCGTTTCAACTATGGCATAACATTCTATCATGTTTGGTTTTCAAACCTACTTTCGAAAACAAAATTTTTCAATTTTTTTTTGAATAATATAACGAGTGTCCTATAGGAAAGAGGACGTCAGCTCGAGTCCAACGACACCTCATTTGTTAAATTCCGACCATTCGTTCGCCAATGTTCACCAATGTTCGCGAGAAAGTAGGCTATCATTTTGTTTTTCCTCCTACACCCTTGAAACTTGCTGCCCACCTAGAGGGCATACCCACCTTTCATTAATGTCAAACTTTTTTCCAAAATTCACCGTTTCCAAAATAGTGCCAATCCAAAAAACAAACATATTTTTTTAAAATTCCAACACACATTCTTAGCCAAGAGAACGTCATCCCAACGCCAAAAATACCTCGTTCGTTAAAATCCGACCATGCGTTCGGGAGATATCGCCAAAGTTTAAATGAAAGTAGGGGGAGTCCTAGAACTGTCCAATTCACACTACTCTTTTTCCATTTTTATCCTAGACACTTGAAATTTATTTTGGGAGTAGAGGAGGTAGGGACCTTTCATTTATGTCAAACAAACTTTTTCGTAAAAATTATAGTTTCCGAAATAAAGGTATTTCAAAATTGAACTATTTTCAAAAAAACATCAAAAATAAAAATGTTTTATTATAAAATATAAAGGACATAAAGACCATTCGTCTCAACCATGGCACAACGTTCTATCATGTTTGGTTTTTAAACTATCGCCTATTTTCAAAAACAAAATTTTTCAAACATTTTTTGAAAAATATAACGAGTGGTCCGTAGGAAAGAGGACGTCAGCTCGAGTCCAACGACACCTCATTTGTCAATATCCGACCATTTGTACACCAGACATTAATTATTTAACATGTACAGTCGGGTACAAATAAAATGGGTGGGGCAGAACCGGCCTTGCCCCCCACTCTCCTATTTAGGGGTATTGTCTTAAGTGTGACCACGTGTATTTTGGTGTTATACAGTATGTATTTTTCCCTTTTCCGAAATATAGTATATTTTGTCTCCATGTGTAGTATGGATTTTAAACCACCCTCTTCGTCCAGGGCCACATCCACTCTCGGAGAAAGTTATCCGTTATCCCTGTTTACCTCCTTTCTTTCTGATTCTCTTTATTCGGGGGCGGATAAGGTAAGGGGGGCAACTTAAGCCATTGCTCAAGACAGGCCTTGGGTCTCAAGAGGTTTATATCTAAGATTATTTACATAATTTACTTTAAATAAAATGTGCGAATGTCAAACTTGGTTAATCCAAACATATTGAATTATAAATCATGCATAGTACAAATTTTTCTTAACTTTTCTTGAGGTCCCTTCTCGTTCCTTTACATGAAAACATAACTTTTAAGATACTCGACCTAATTATGAAACATCTATTGAATTGTTGTTTATGTTTCGGTCTATGGCGAGGCCATCTTCAGCAAAACTTAGATCAAGAATACATTCTAAGTAAAATATATATTGAATTTAAATCTAAAATTGTTATTTGGTAAGTAAGAATATCATTGCTATAGTTAAAATGTGATACAATAAAATAAGTGTACATTCCACCAAAGAATAAGAATGACAATATCCCTGTGTTTCTCATTAAATAACATTCTAAAATATAAAACTCATAATATATACGTTGACAAAATGTTGTATGCTGTTTCTTAAGGATATTAGTAGCAAAGCAAAGCCAACTCCGTGCTGGCCATGGAAGCCCTGGGAATAGTGTAAGATAGACGCTTCCACTCTTTGTGACATGGGGACTAGATGGGATGGAGTTGTCAGCTCTATGCCCGGCCGTCTTTGCTCCCAGAAATTACCCTGGTACTCATTTCTGGTCTAGTCTGAGTGAACCCTAGGGCTATTTGCGTTTCCAGAAGTGGTAGTTTTGTTTCTAGAATCCACTACCTGGGTGGGGATCGAACCCACTCCCTCTTAGTAAGAAGCTCAGCGCCTCTGCCGACTGTGCTACGCAGCTCCCGCTGTTAGTACTGTGGATGTTATATAATACCTGTAGGCGCCAACCAACTTAAAGTTTAGTTATTAAATCAAGCGTCATTTGTAAGGATCTGCACACTTATTTTATTTTATTTTATCACATTTTGATTATAAGGTATAAAGCAATAATTATCTTACATACCAAATAACAATTTTAGATTTAAATCAATTACATTTTATTTAAAGTACATTCTTGATTGAAGTCTTGCCGATGATGGTCTCACCGTAGACCGAAACATGTACAAAAATGTATTGAATATAGCCTATGTTGATAGGCGTAGTGTTTCTATAAATCAATACAGTAAATATCGTACATTCTCCCACATGGTGAATGTTATTGCTTTCAAAGGAAACATAACCTATGAAGAATAATGTCAGTTGATTTCTGTTGTGAAATAGAGAAAACCAATGTAATTTACCATAATTATATAGACGGGACTCCAAATCTCATATGAGAAAACTCAGTACATGGAAGGAGCCTCACGATACTTAGATAGACAACCAACATTCGCCAAAATCTTTCAAGTGAACCAATTTAAATATTTAAGAGAAATTATTCAGCCACCTGGTTTGAACCACGAAGCAAATAAAGAAAGAATTTCAAATTATAGATAGCTTACTGGATCACTTGGAACATATAGTCTATAATAAACAATCAGTCTCTCTAAAAGCAAAACATAGACACTATAATACTGTAGTCATACTGGAAGCGTTATATGCATCGGAAACCGTATAATCATTGGTGGTGGATCTTTAACCAAAGACATCGAGAAACAAGAAAGGATAATTTTTCGTTTTTTTTAACCCAGTTTGTATAGAGCAGCGTTCCCCAAACTTTTTTGTGTGTGTACCACTTTAAGAGATGAGAATCTCTCGCGTACCACCTAATGGTTGGGAGATATAGTAACTATAACCCCCACCACCACTACGTAACAGACCAAAAGATGGATTGCAAATTGTGTTTGTTAGTTAGACTGTTAGAGTTAAAGTTCAAATAATAGAAAGTGTGTCCAGTTCTTTTACTATTTATTGCAATCAAACATTCACAAATTACACTGTACATACAATATTAATAAAAAGACTCTTAATAATTAAACATAAAAACCAAAGTTCAACTAACAACTTCAATGTGAAGGGTGAGCTTGAAGATTAGAAGCCAACGTAGAAATGTCTGGTTTAAGATTGGTGAGTCTCAAACGAAGATTGTTTTCCACTGTAAGGAGCGTATTCCGGTATTTATTCTTGAGATAAACAAGTGAAGAAAATGCAGTCTCACACAAGTACGAAGTAGTGAAGGCAGTAAAAATCTAACTGCTTTGTCAGCTATGTCTGCTTCTCAACCCAAAAGTTCACAAGATCCATTTTTGAAAAAGTTTGCCTTAGTTCTGGATCACAATTCAATTCATAAAACTTCTCCTTATCTTTGGCGTAAGTCCTCCGGCAACATATCAATGTTTTTTTAAATATATTTTTTAATTTATATTTTATATTTTTCGAAATGAGGAAAGCAATGGCAAACTACCTCACTCTTCTTTTTGCCTAGAACGCCTCATTATAGCGCTGCCTTGGGTTTTTGTGGGTATCTACTCGCATAACGTAACGGCGGTGCTTTTTGAGGATCCAACCAGCCTTCGGGCTGACTACCAAACAGACAGACATTTCTTCGAAAAGTATCTAAGAATTTTTATGTTTTTCGTAACTTCACCGCCTACCACTGCAGCAGTAATAACGTACTACCAGTGGTACGCGTACCACAGTTTGGGAAACGCTGGTATAGAGGAAATATGGAGGAAAAATTCAACGCATGGAATATATTGTCAATCTGAAATAAAATTTCACAATTTTCGGAAAAGGTGATTAAAATTTTATGGACACATTATTAGAATGAACATAAGCAGAATAACTAATTCTCAACCTGGCTCTTTCATAAAAAATAAAAAAAACATCAGGCTTCGTGAAATTGAAACACATCTCCAGGAAATCAACATCTCAGAAGATATTGCACGGGACAGATGTAAATTCAGAACCAAAATCCATAATCACCAATCGGGAGACAAACCCAACACCAGAGCCACTATAACTTGGACAGAAGAACGAAGAAGCTCAGTGAGAGGATGAAGAGATTTTGGGAGGAAAAGAAGGCCAACACATCAGCTGAGCAGGTTCAATCGAGGCATAACGATGTAACAATATATGTTATAGATTAGAACAGAGCAATCAGAACACGGTATATTGAAGGTAATATCATACGCAAGCTCACTAACAGCACAACCAAGTGTACTACGTACGTCTGCTCTAGCTCTATGCTTCTCCACAGCAGAATATGCAGCACCAGTCTGGCAGAACTCCGCACACGCCAGGAATGTTGACACCGCTCTCAACGAGACAGGCCACATTATGACAGGTTGTCTACGACCAACTCCAGTTGACAAAATCTAGCATAGCACCTCCGGATATTAGAAGAAGAACAGCGACAGAGGTTGAGAAGAAAAAACAGGAAAATGATCCTAGGCATCCCATGCTTCGAAGGGAAGCATCACGTCCCAGGTTGAAGTCAAGAAAGAGCTTTCTTCGGACAACTGAAGCAATTGCAACAACATCTTCCGCTCGCCGTATAGAGCTATGGTGAAACAGGACACCTGGAAGTAATGGCCAAAACCGAAAGGAAGAGCCGGCTGCTGGTTTTCAACTACCTTACCAGACGTGGAAGACGTTGAACAGACTGCGAACTGGAGTGGCGCGGTGCAAACAAAATTTGAAGCGGTGGGGCTACATTACTGAAGATGCAACCTGCGAATGTGGAGATATTCAAGATGTTGAACACCTCTTGGTCAGCACGAACTTGCCTGAAGCCTGCACGCTGGATGACCTGGCTTCAGCAAATGCTCGTGCAATCAAGGCTGCCGACTTCTGGGCCTCAAAATCGATTTGATGTGTTCACAATTTGTGTGTGTATTGTGAATATGTTTTGAATTGTAAATAGCTGTATTGCACTGTCCTGGATACGAATATATATACCACTGTATATGCACACAGTAGAACGTATTTTACACACAAAATAGTTCGCACTTTTGCAATATTAAGCGACAAACATCCGGAGATAATACGTTTCCCTTATGAACTCAATCGAGGGAGTTCATCAGCTGTTTCTGAGTTGCATATCACCACTATTGTTTTGCAAATTCAAGTAGGCTATATAATTATTACTTAAGTAGACCTAAAGGGCACTTCACTTGATTTTTTATTTAGCCTTTCATTGTTGTGGCTATATACTTTGATTGTTTCATTCCCAGGTGCTGCCATCACACATTGTGACTCAAGTTAGGGGAAGTTTCCGGGGTGTGGGAAGGATTGAAACACCTGAACTTAGGTGACTGAGACTCGCCGGCGTTGGGTGTACCTCTGCCTTTCATCATGCTGTCCTGGGATCTATGGTCGAGCTGAGGGCAGCACGCCACGCCGTAAGGCGCACACGCCTCAACAACTGCCCGTCTGGTCTCCTGTATGTCATCTCTTGTTGACATTCTTGCCTGTTTAATGTCTTGTGGTATGCATTGTATGTAATGTAAACTACGCCGTGGTTGAAGTCAGTCCTGCAATGTAGCAGGCACTACAGAACTGCGGGAAGCTCGATGTAGGATATATGAGATGCAACTTCGCTGTTACAACTGCATGGGCAACGGACATTTCTCTACAAGTTGTAGTAAGGAACAGTGCTCAGATGCTCACAACTTTCGAGACTGTACGAAGCAAGGACCGAGTACACTGTAAATTGCAAATCCAAAGAAACGCAAATAGGGGGCAAAAACAATTAATTCCTGCTACGTCATTAAATTGCTCTATATACCAGAAAAAGAAATCTAATCTTAAATATGGCTGAACTCCAAGTCTGGTTGGTTGGTTCTTAAGTTTAGGGACTGCGACAACGCGGTCATGTAGCCCCGTGTACTTCGGGTGTGTGTAGAATCTGTCTTATAACCGGTGTTATTTGTGATGACTGTATTAGTGTGTGTTATCTGTTTTTTAATTTAAGTACTGCAACTTAGAATTTTTCAAATAGTTCCTACTTTTGCCGCCAAGCGCCACCGTCAACGACTACTAGGCCAAGTTCAGAACTTAGCTACTAACCACACCGCAGTCGGCTCTTGGCAACGAACGTAGAAACCTAAGAGCGTTGTTTACATTCTTAACCTATCCAATTTAGCTTCACACAGGTGCAATTAGTGGAAGGTTCTTTAACATGCCATGAATCTATGACATGGGACCGCCGGCTTTACTTCCCCTCCGAAGGAAGGCATACTGAGAGATTTTTAACGCTCTTAAAAAATCCGACGGCTTCGGCCGGGTTTGAACCCGCTATCTTGGGCATAGAAGCTCAGCATGCTACCCACTACGCCACCGAAGCCGCCAAAAACTCCAAGTCTATTAACAAAATTTACAAAATAAAAACTCAATTGAAAATACCTCTTAAACATCGGAGAAATCTCGCCTGAGGACTCTTGGCAGAGACATTCCATTAGCTTGTACACTTATATCAAACTCATTAACGAATTAAATCCACATATGAAGATGCTCCCATGAAGAACGAAACGATAGCAATTATTATCATTATACTCATATGTTCACCATATCGTTGGGTACATTTCACTATTTCATCGGCATTTGTTAGCCTACTTTCGATTTTTGCAAAAAATGAAAGTAGACTTATGAGATCAACACAGGGCGAAAAAAAGTGTGTCTGTCTGTGTGTGTGTGTCTGTGTGTGTGTCTGTGTGTGTGTGTGTCTGTGTGTGTGTGAGTGTGTGTACTCTGAATGTCTGTCCCCCCCCCCCTATCAATTCGAACACGGTGAATGCGAATTGAACGAAATTTGGTACAAAGGTAGCACTAGCAAAGGACACCTCAGTGTCATATTTTATATCGCCGCCATCTTGACGGAAACGTAATGGCGGCCACACAAATGTTCAAAGCTTAAATCAAATTACGACTAACCTAATCATCCAATCTCTACCAAATTTTGCAACAACATACCTTTATGGGGGGAGCATCCTTTGACCAAACCAATAGGCCATAAGCGTAATAGTTTGCGGATGGCGGCCATCTTTGTGTGAAAATCGATTACCCCTATTAATTCGAACACGGTGCAACCGAATGGAACGAAATTTGGTACAGAGGTAGTACTAACAAAAGGCACCTCAGTGTCATGTTTTATATCGCCACCATCTTGACGGAAACGTAATGGCGGCCACACAAATGTTCAAAGCTTAAATCAAAATTACGACTAACCTAATCATCCGATCTCTACCAAATTTTGCAACAACATACCTTTATAGGGGGAGCATCCTTTGACCAAACTAACAGGTCATCAGCGTAATAGTTTGCGGGTGGCGGCCATCTTTGTGTGAAAATCGATTCCCCCTATTAATTCGAACATGGTGCAACCGAATGGAACGAAATTTGGTACAGAGGTAGTACTAACAAAAGGCACCTCAGTGTCATGTTTTATATCGCCGCCATCTTGACGGAAACGTAATGGCGGCCACATAAATGATCAAAGCTTAAATCAAATTACGATTAACCTAATCATCCGATCTCTACCAAATTTTGCAAAAACATACCTTTATAGAGGAAGCATCCTTTGACCAAATGACTAGGTCATTAGCCTAATAGTTTGCGGATGGCGGCCATCTTTGTGTGAAAATCAATTCCCCCTATTAATTCAAACACGGTGAAACCGAATGGAACGAAATTTGGTACAGAGGTAGCACTAGCAAATGGCATCTCAGTGTCATGTTTCATATCACCGCCATATTGACAGAAACGTAATGGCGGCCACACAAATGTTCAAAGTTTAAGTTAAATTACGACTAACATAACCATCCGATCTCTACCAAACTTTGCAACAACATTCCTTTATGGAGGGAGCATGCTTTGACCAATCTAATAGGTTATTAGCCTAATAGTTTGCAGCTGGCGGCCATCTTTATGTCAAAATTGATTCCCCCTATTAATTCGAACACGGTGGAACCGAATGGAACGAAATTTGGTACAGAGGTAGCACTAGCAAAGGGCACCTCAGTGTCATGTATTATATCGCCGCCATCTTGACTGAAACGTAATGGCGGCCACACGAATGTTCAAAGCTTAAATCAAATTACGGTTAACCTAATCATCCGATCTCTACCAAATTTTGCAACTACATACCTTTATGGAGGGAGCATCCTTTGACCAATCTAATAGGTCATTCGCCTAATAGTTTGCGGATGGAGGCCATCTTTGTGTCAAAATCGATTCCCCCTATTAATTCGAACACGGTGGAACCGAATGAACGAAATTTGGTACAGAGGTAGCACTAGCAAAGGGCACCTCAGTGTCATGTTTTATATCGCCGCCATCTTGACGGAAACGTAATGGCGGCCACACAAATGTTCAAAGCTTAAATCAAATTACGATTAGCCTAATCATCCGATCTCTAGCAAATTTAGCAACAACATACCTTTATGGAGGAAGCATCCTTTGACCAAACTAATAGGTCATCAGAGTGATATTTTGCGGATGGCGGCCATCTTTGTGTGAAAATCGATTCCCCTTATCAATTCGAACACGGTGAAAGCGAATGGAACGGCATTTGGTACAGAGGTAGCACTAGCAAAGGGCACCTCAGTGTCATGTTTTATATCACCGCTATCTTGACGGAAACGTAATCGTGGCCACCAAAATGTTAAAAGCTAAAATGTAATTACGACCAACCTAATAATCTAGTCTCTACCAAATTTTGCAACACCATATCTTTATGTGGGAAACATATTCAGACCAAACTGCAAGAACATCAGCCCAATAGTTTGCAGATGGTGGCCAAGTATGTGTGCAAATCGATTCCCCCTATCAATTCAAACACGGTGAAACCGAATTGAACGAAATTTGGTACAGAGGTAGCACTATCAAAGGGCACCTCATATTCATGTTTAATATCCCTATAGCACGTTGTATTTCAACAAGCTACTACAACCAACATTCGATCATACTCCTTGAAAAGGACAAAGAGTTATAACAATACCCATGCATTTAGGAGAAAGTAGGCTATATGTTCTTTACTGAACATCTTGTTGCAACATGGAGTGGAGTTGGTAGGTTGAGGAACGAACGAACTATGGAGCATACTGGTATGCAGATTATGGAGGAGCCCCAGTTTATCGAGGTTGGCCTTCAGCGACTTTGGTATGATCCCTGAGGAAGAGATTATGATAGGCAATACAGTGACAAATTCCTATCGCCACATCTGTCGGATCTCTTCAGCCAGAGGCACGTATTTGGTCACTTTCTCAGCATATTGGATATTATACGAGTTGCACGATTGTTGCCAAGACCATTTATGATTATACTTATTATGCACATGGAAATAACCATTAATTTGGGGGTGGTTTCTGTCTTGATTGATTACATAAATAAATAAATAAATAAAACATATTTAAGATGTTTGGAATTCAGTTTTTCAGATTATTTTTTTAAAGATAACCCTACTCTTGTAGTACATTTTGGTGAAACAATTTGATAAATATTTGCATTAGTTTAGGAGTTGCACTGTTAAAAGCTAGGCATTGCACAGCGCTATTAAAGGAGTCATTGTCGTCGATTTTCTTGAAACTGAATATTTTAAATCCGTTTCCCTTGAAACTTATTATTATTATTATAAATGTGATATGAAAATACCCATGTTAGCGCTGTTCCTTATTGACGAAGGATAATAAGTCCTTAAGTAATTTTTTAGCCTACTTTTCACATTTTGCAAAAATAAGGAAAAAGTAGACTTATGAGATCGGGCAAATGTGTGTCTGTCTGTCTGTCCTTTTGTCTGTCTGTCTGTCTGACTGTCTGTCTGGCTGTGTGTGTGTGTCCCCCCAATCAACTCCTAAACGGCTGCAGCAATCGAAACAAAATTTGGTAGGAGTAAAGATCTATACCTGAATATCTCACGGCCATATTTGAAAATGATGTCAGTGCTACCAACTGCTGAAAAATCGCAATTGAAATTTGAGCTCCATGTTGGATATCATGGAAGGTATGAATGGGAGCTATTTCAAAATTGGCACACGTATAGATAATAATATTGCAGTTTAATTTCCAGGAGGCCATACATGGCAGTGTTGCCAAAATGATTATAAGCCTGCTGATAGGTCCAATTTTAAATGCATATAACTTCTACACTATCAATTGGAATTCAGCCAAATTTCGTATGTGCTATGTGTACATAAACAGATATGACTGAGCGTATTCTTAAGAGCCACCAGGGCTGCCAACTGTTAATAAATGCTCTCAATTTTTTTAAATCCGAATACCCATAGGTATATCAGAAGGTATGCAAGCCGACAGCTTTAAACTATGCACACGTATAGTACCTGACATTCTATATTAATTTGGAGTAACTTATATACGTCAGTGCTACCAACATGATTCTAAGCCTGCTGAGAGGTCCAAATGTAAATACATGTAACTTCTATACTATCATTTGGATTTCAACCAAATTTCGTATGTGCTACGTGTATTATAACAGATATGACTATGCGTATTCCTAAGAGCAACCAGGCCTGCCAACTGTTAATAAATGCTGTCTCTATTTTTGTTACCCTAATATCAATATATCAGAAAGTATGCAAGCCAATAGCTCTAAACTTTGCACACGTATAGTACCTGGCATTCTAGATTAATTTGGAGTAACTAATATAGGTCAGTGCTGCCAACATGATTCTAAGCCTGCTGATAGGTCCAATTTTATAATGCATGTAACTTCTATACTAACTAATGGATTTCATTCAAAATTGACACAACAATAGATCATATTATTTCAGATTATTTCTGACCAATACATATATGCAATTGTTACCAACATGATTTTACGCGCGCTGTTAGATGCAATGTTTAACTGCTTGTAACGTCCATGCTATCCATTGGACTTCAACCAAATTTTGTGTTCTGTACCTTAAGAGATGGAACTAAGAATATATTCAGTCATCAGGTCTGCCAACTGTAGTGCTCTATTAGGCAACATTATGCAAGGTATACATGATTTCGAACTAATTAGAAATTTCGATATTACCAACTTAATTTCGTCATTATTCTAGATAGATCCATATAGATTAATCATTGGCATGAATCTTAAATTTTATGAAAAGTAGGCTCTTTAGTTCGTCACGGAACTTCTTGTTTTTGTTTGTTTAGTATCTTGGTCACCCCAAACACTCTATATTGCCCTATCTACAGATTGGAGTATTTATCTCAACGATAGGATATCACTCCACAGCTTCTTCACAATTTTAATTGACAACTTCAATCTTAACCTATTTTTTAGCCTACTTTCGATTTTTGCAAAAAATGAAAGTAGACTTATGAGATCAACACAGGGCGAAAAAAGTGTGTCTGTCTGTGTGTGTGTATGTGTGTGTGTGAGTCTGTGTATGTGTGGGTCTGTGTGTGTGTGTCTGTGTGTGTGTGAGTGTGTGTACTCTGAATGTCTGTCCCCCCTATCAATTCGAACACGGTGAATGCGAATTGAACGAAATTTGGTACAAAGGTAGCACTAGCAAAGGACACCTCAGTGTCATGTTTTATATCGCCGCCATCTTTACTAAAACTGAATGGCGGCCACTTAAACGTTCAAAACGTAAAATCAAATAACGACTAACCAAATCATCCGATCTCTACCAAATTTGGTAACAACATACCTTCGTATAGGATGCGTCTTTGCGACCAAACTACATGGTCGTCCGCCATACCATTTCAGGATGGCGGCCGTGCGAATTATGCAAACTTTATAATCCATATCATGGGACCCACCAGTTCCGATTATCGAGCCGAGAATCGTTTTAACTGTTCTAAAGGAAGAGGCACGTTCGAAATTAAAAGTTTATTTTGTAATACTATAGTGCAGACGTGATTTTAAAAAGATGAGCCGATTCAGTAATAAGACAAGATGGCAGCGGATATCTTGTGCCTGACTTATATTTCACTAATTTGAGTATTGCATGCAATATAGCGTACTGATACAAAATAAATAAACTTTGTATGAAATGCTTTATATATAAATAATATACTCCAGTGATGAAATCGTTTAGTATAAATCATTATTTGCTAACAAGTTCTATGTAAGTCATTTTATATAGAACGATATTCGTTGACACAATTAGCTCAGTGGTAGAGCGTTAGCCTATCGCTCAAATGCCTATGGTTCAAACCCGATCAGAGCTAGGTTTTTTGCTTGAAATGTTATATGTTTATTGTTTTGTAATGACTCAGATGTTTTAAAATTAAGCGTTATATTGTGCATATTATGGTGTAAAATATATATTTAATTAAAACATAAATCGCCAGCAGATTTACTCGAGACATCTAGCTGCCAAAAAGGTAACTGCAAGCCGACCTACTTATTAACTTCCAGATTTTATTGAAAAGTTTCTTCTTCTGGCCGCTAGAATGCACTCGCTCTGTTAGGATTATATTGTTCGATATTTCACCACTAGATGTCACGACTAGTCTACGTGGGGCTCCATTGATTACTATACCATTGGCATTCTATGCGCATCGAATTTGAAGAATGACAAGATGATACTACGATACATTTTTACTTTTTATTTTAAAGGGTTTGTAACAGCCTATTTTGCGTTACTTGAAAATGTTATTTGAAGTAAAGAACAAAACGATTTCACATAGTAACTGAATTCAAGCCGTTGGTGTTAGTTCAGGTTATTAATTACTACTTTTATTTCAGGCAAATAGCAATCGAAAATATCCACATAGTTTGTATACACACGTCTCTGTAGGGTCATGGAAAGATTTGTTAATTCAATTAGGGTTGTGAAAGCCATGCACAACCAGACGTGTAAAGACATGCCTCAACTCAAAGTTGGATGTTGCCCACGGCAGGTCGTATATGTAATAATAATAATAATAATAATAATAATAATAATAATAATGTTATTGGTTTTACATCCCTTTTAACTACTGCTGCTTTTAGAGACACCGGGGTGCCGGAATTTTGGCCCGAAGGGGATCTTCAACGTGCCAGTAAATGTACTGACACGGCTCCCTCGCATTTGTGCACCCTCAAATGCCAGCTGATTGCGCCAGGATACGAACCTGCAACCTAGGGCCCAGCAAGCGAGAACGTTACCGCTGAGCCACGCAGCCAGTCCGGTCGATTATGTCTCCAGATCCATAACATTCTTGATATACTTCTTATCTTTCTTTCTTTCTTTCTTTCTTCAATGATGGTAGCAGTTTTTATCTAGGTTGTGGCGTTTGGTAGAGGTAAATCGTTTCTAAGGTCTTCAACAAAGAATAGTTCTATTATACTCTTTGATAATAACAACGAGTTATAACTATACTCATACATTTAGGAGAAAGTAGGCTATATGTTCTTTACTGAACATCTTGTTTTTCTATATAATATCCACATTACTGTTCCCTCTTCAAGCTGGTTTTGTATCAATATTTATTTATTACGCATTTAACATATTTTTGCAACAGATCTGATTTGCTAAATTTCAGTGTATGTGAATTAGACCATTATTTTTTTTTAAATAGTTTTGAGAACAACCTTCTTTTATGGTACATTTTTATTTCCTATTATTATTATTATTTGCGCTGAGGAATACAAAGTATAAATTAATATTGACTTAAGGTTTTAAACTTCAGGACTTATTATTATTATTATTATTATTATTATTATTATTATTATTATTATTATTATCATTATTATTATTAGTGGATCAACCGGAGGAAGTAGACGTGTACCTGAGTGCTCCGCAAAAGAGTTAAGTATAGCAAGGAAATGGTTTGCGACCGTTGTCAAGAAGGACTTCCAAGTGATGGTGACTATGAATCCTGCACGGGATGCAAAGGGAAATATCACTATGAATGTACAACTGTAACCACACGTACGTGGAAAGGTATGGCAAGACAAGCTAAGGAATCATGGCGGTGTCCACAGTGCCGTAGTTACAAGAAGACGACGTCAGCACCTGCTGTCGCAAGTGGTGGAACAATGACTCAACCAGCTGCTAATACTGATGACACAGAGACTCCACCTTCAACACCGGACACGGAGATAATACACGCATCGGATATCAATGGTATGTTTTTAGAATTAAAGAAGCAGATTAGTGAACTGAAAAACCAAGTGAGTGAAAGTGTAAAAAGTGTCGACTTTATTGCGCAGAAATATGATGAGTTGATAGAGGAAACTAAGTCAAATGCAACTCTTCTGAAATCACTTACAGCCAAAATAAAACCCCTAAAAGACGAAAAGGATCTACAAGACAAAATAATATCAGATCTAAACGAGAAAGTGCACACAATGGAATAGAACAGTAGGCAAGTAGGCAACAATACATTGAAACATGTGAAGTGCCACGCGCGAAAGATGAATGCCTGGATGAAATCGTCCCCAAAATTGCTGAGACTCTAGAAGTAGATCTAAACATGTTTGATGTAGAGGAAGTTTACAGGCCTCCCCCTGCAAAGAAAGAACAAATGGTAATAGAAATACTTCACATGAACAAAAAGATTGGATTAACATGCATTTACAGACCACCTAACACTAACATAAATTACTTTCTTGATGAACTGGAGACACATATAACACAACACACCAGTAAGTACAGCGAATACGCCATTTTAGGAGATATCGACATTGATAGTTTATCTAATGACACCAGTCTATCGGCTATCAAATATACAAATATTATAGCAATTCATGGTTTCCTACCACTTATCACTCAATGTACTCGTTATGCTCCAAATTTAGACTCGGTAACATGTATTGATCACATATACTATCGTAGCAGACTAGATCAATATACTTCTGCATTCATACAATCAGACATTCTGACCACTACATAACATATGTAGGTATTTGACCAAAAAATTATAAGACACAATCACAAGATAATGAATCGTACATTACGCTAATGAACGATACTATAATACACACAAACCTTAACAACACAGACTGGACAGATTGCCTTGAATTTAAAATCCCGAATGACATATATAACAATATAACAACAAAATTTAAGGAAATCTACCAAAAAGCATCTTACATAACCACACGTAAACACAGAAAAAGCAAACAATGGTTCACTTATGACCTAAAAATACAATGTAAGGAAAGAGACAGACTTTACAAAACAATGCTCCGAAACAAGGATAATCATACTAATATATAAAAATGAGATGGTGTGTGTCTGTCTTTCTGTCTGTCTGTCTGTCTGTCTGTTACTCAATAACTCAAGAACCACTGGTCCGATTTAAATGAAATTTTGCATGGATGTAGCTGATTTACCAGGTTTACATATAGGATACTTTTGATTTCCAAATTTTGCACTATTAAAAAATGGCGACTATTTTAGTGACGTCATTAGACCCTTTGGTTTCAAAATTTCATATTTCCATATCAAATAAAAAGAGAACGGTAGGAAATAGCAAACTTTCGATGGCACATATGAGCTTTGAAATTTAATTTCCTATCCGAAAGGTCCTTATCACTTTTCGTGTATCTCCAACAGTTAGCGAGTAAAAAAAACATTTGTGACGTCACTACACCCTTTGGTTTCAAAATTTCATATTTCCTTTTCAAATAAAAAGAGAACGCTAAGAAATAGCAAACGTTTGATGGTATACATGAGCTTTAACATTTAATTTTCTATCCGAAAGGTCCTTATCACTTTTCGTATATCTCCAACGGTTAGCGAGTAAAACCAGAATCTGTGCAATAAAACACGGTCAACACCGAGCGGTGCAGTATATCTCTCTATATATAAAAATGAAAATTTGTGTGTTTTTCTCTGAATTTCTACGGAAATTTGAGATGTTTACACGTTTCAGACTGTTTTATGATGGATGCGCGCGAAAATAATTTTTTTTGTTTGTCTGTCTGTTTGTTTGTTTGTTTGTCTGTGGACAAATTTGTTCCCTTATAACTCGAGAACGGCTGGGTGTATCAACGTAAAATTTGGCACAGATATCCATCAGAGGCACGACACCAATCATCGATGTAACTCTTCTCCGTACCTCTCATAAAAGGGGGCCTATCCCCTTAAAATACATGCTGAAATAGGCGTAGAAGGACGAGACAAAACTCATTTTCAGCCCCTCAATGTGAGAGACAAAACTCGGGTCCCCGAAAACCACATTTTAAGGACCGAAGACCAACCGTTTTTTAGATATTCCCAGAAAACTAATTTAATTTAATAAACTAATGAACGAATGCAAGTCAGTAACCATGCCAATGGATTCTCAGAGGTCCCATCTATTGCTGTAAGACGCAATGCAATTCCATTAATTACATTAGTGTGAAAGTTTGCAAACGGCTAGAAGGTTATCACGGAACCAAAGCCGTAAAATTCCTCAATAAGTTTAACGCGCTTAAGGGGATCAAGGGGTACTCTAGAATTTTTTCACGCGATTTACACCTGCGGGTGTGGTACGGCAGGTCTATTATATTCCTATCCCCATATTATTCATTCATTCATTCATTTCGTATAGGCCATCTATGGACCGCGTCATTCCAACCGTCTCCTACTGGCTTTGATGTTTGCCCTGTACGCCCGCATTCGTTCTCGGTGGACTTCCTTCCGTTCCTGGGTCCAAATCTTTCCCGTTTTCAGCTTCGGTTTTTCTTGGAAACCTTTACAAGCTTGAAGTTTCCCTTTGAGTGGGACGCACTCCTGAATGTCTGTTGGTGTAATCCCCACTTCTTTCAGATCTTTATCCAGTTCAATGAACCAGGCCCATTTTGTTTTCCTCTCCTGAAAGTAAGTTATGTTGCGGTTGGTCAGTCTCGCTGGGCTCATTCGTTTCACATGCCCAACAAATGGTAACCTTCTCTTCCGGATGACGTTGCTTATCTTCACCACATGAGTATATAGGTCATGGTTATGCCGTTTTCTGTATTACCCATTATCTTTGATGGAACCCAATATCTTTCTCAACATTTTTCTTTCTTTGGCCTCCAGTTTCTCGACCAAACCTTTTTTCTTCATCGTGAGGCATTCAGAAGCATGCAAGACTTCCGGACGGATGACACTGCAGTAATATTTTAGTTTTGCGTTGAAGGATATTGACCTTTTCATATAGATGTCCTTAGTTAAATGGTAGGCCATTTCCATTTTGCTCAAGCGCGATGTGAATGCTTCTTTCTCTGATAATATCCCTTCCCTGACCCGTCCTGAAAAGAAAAGTACATGGCCATTGGCTGAATAAAAAATAATAAAAAATAGGTGTTATAATTTCTCCCTATATTATATTATTATTAGTATTATATTATGGCGTACGACGACGAGACAAAGCCCCTCGGTGCCAGCAACAAAACTCGGGGGCCCTAAAGGGTCCTCGAAAACTACATTATAAGGCTCTAAATCCAACAGATTGTGAAATATTCCCAGAAAACTAATTTAATTTAATTTAACAAACTAATGAAGGAATGCAAATCGGTAACCATGAGAACAGTATCTCATGGGGTGGCATACAACTTTCCATCTATTTCTGTAAGAAGCAATGACACTCCATTTATTACATTTCTGTGAAAGTTTGCAAATGGCTGTAAGGTTATCACGGAACTAACGTAGACCGTATAATTCATCAATGCAATTAAGTGGGTGAAGGGGTAACCTAGAATTTTTTCATGCAATTTTCACGTTCGACATATAGTACAGAAGGTATATTATATCTCCAAACAGCAACATTATTTTCAAAAATTCCTGAATTGAACTAGCATTTTTTGCGGCTTTTAGGAATTTGGGCAATTTGAGTCTAGAGAACCTGAATTTTCATGCACCACAAGCCTTTATAATTTATGAAAGGGGTCTTCCTGTGTATGGGCACCTAGCACAACGTAGAGGATCAGTTTTTATGTGACGTGTATTGCGTTTCGTCTACAAGACTTTCAATTGTATTTCACGTCAGGGGAAGTACACGATAGGTGAATTTAGTCTGAGAGCACATTTTAACTATTTTTTTTGTCGACATACGGGTTCATCATAAGGATGATTTTATTTGATACTGTGTGGTAGATATACCCATATTTGGATATCTGGGTAATATGTTGTAGACAATAGAATTGTCTGTCTGTCTTTCTGTGTATCTTTATGTACGCCTATACCTCGTGTTCGGATGCTTGGTGCAACTTAAAATTAGGTATGGTAACCATGAGAGTCAATACACCAATCATTTATAAAACTCTTCACCGTACTTTTCATACAGTAGAAGGGTGGATATAGAGAAAAACTTCTCAATATATGCTAACATATGCGAAATATAAAAATTATCCTACAAGGAAGACCAAAACATATGTTGCGCTTCTCAATGTGAGACAGATAATTCGGGAATCTATAAAGGGTCTCCGAAAACTACATTTTAAGGGCCTTAAATTAACAGTGTGTGTGATATTCCCAATAAACTAACTTCGTTCTGATAAACTTGATGAAATGACAAACCGCTAACCATTGCACAGTAGCTCAATTGATATGTCTGGTGTTAACTACAAACACCGTTCGAAGAACGGGTACTTCTGCTAGTATTACAATAAAAATGAATACAAAGCTTTCAGAAATAAATTAAATAAGCTAATAAACAAAACATCAATGTTATAAAAATAAGATAAATAGTTCCAAAAACGATAATAAAGGAATGTGGAAAGTCATTAATGATATAACTGGTCGGAAAACACAAACTGTCAATGAAGTCATAAACAACATTTAAGAATACATTATACTAACGAAGTGATAGTCAATAAATTCAACAGTACCTTTAGTGAAAAAATAAACAGCCTAGCTCATAACTGTAATATCAACATATGGCAATCAAATAGACACACATTAATGAATTCCTTTACATTACATGAAACTGATGAATATGAAATAGAAAACATAATTAAGAAATTAAAACAGACAAATCGCCTGGTGCATACAATATACGCTTGAAAGACATAATGGCAACATAAAAAAACGATACCAATCATAACTCATCACATAAACAAGATATTCGAATCAGGCATAATACCAAAATATCTGAAATACACAATTATTAAACCAATATATAAGAATGGCGATCACTTAGACTTTGGCAACTACAGACCAATATGCATTTTATCAATCCTACACGAAATAATGGAAAAATACTTGGATAAGAGATTGAACAATTTCCTAAATAAATATGATATTTTAAAGGGACACCTGTACGGTTTTAGGAAGGGGAAAGGTACTGAACTACTCCTGGCTGAATTTGCCAATGTAATAAATAATGCCTTAAAAAGGAACAATCATATAATGGTACTTTTTATTGACTTTTCTAAAGTATTTGACACAATAAATCACGGTAAACTACTTGCTAAATTACACGATATTGGAATAAGAGGCACGACTTACAAACTATTTGAAAGCTATCTGAAAAACAGGGAAATGGCAGTTATGATCAATAACACTATCAGTGACGCAGCAGAAGGAACACAGGGTATTCCTCAAGGCAGTATTATTTCACCTACACTATATAAACAGTTTGTAAACGACATGAATGAAGCCGTTAAACACAGTAAAATATTTATTTATGCTGATGACACCACTATATATACCATACATAAAGACTCTAAAACAGCTTTTGATAGACTTCAAGAAGACTTCAATAACATCACAAGATGGTGTCATGACAATAATTAGTATATAAATACAACCAAATCTAAAATAATGCACATCAGAGTTGATCACTTCACACAAGAAAAACACAAACTAACGCACCACAGCATATCATCCATACACCAAAACATCCTGGCAGGTTGCAAATGTAACACCTTCATAAATAGTACTTCGACACAAAAATACCTAGGAATTACCCTTGATGAACACTTTAAAATGAACAAACACAGTAAGCATAATTTAAAAACAACTAAGGGCAAACCTCTACACCTTCTACAATCTCCGATTTTATGTAGATAGGAAAACTTACAAAACAATTTATAGTGCTCTGATTGAAAGCAAATTAAGATATGCTATAGCAGCTTGGGGAAATCAAAACACAACTTTAATTAAATATTTCACTGATATCCCTTATTTTAATATTAAAGAGTTGTAACAAATTACTGTACTGAATCTCTACTACCATGATCCAAGATGCAGGCATAAGGTCTCTCACAACATACAAACAAGAGCCATAACAAGTACTAAATATGTAAAACCTTTAGGCTATGTATAAATAGCTATTATTCGCCTCCGTAGCGTAGCGGTCAGCATGGTTAGCTGCCGCCCCGGAGGTCCTGGGTTCGATTCCCGGCTCTGCCACGAAATTTGAAAAGTGGTATGAGGACTGGAACGGGGCCTACTCAGCCTCGGGTGGTCCAAATGAGTAGAGGGGGTTCGATTCCCATCTCAGCCATCCTCGAAGTGGTTTTCCGTGGTTTCCCACTTCGTCTTCGGGCAAATGCCGGGATAGCACCTACTGTAAGGCCACGGCCGCCTCCTTCCCTATTCCTAGCCTATCCATCCCCATCTTCCAGAGGCCCCTGTTGTATCCATCCTGACCAGATGTTCCAAGCTCCAGGACACTGCCCATAGAGGCGGTAGTGGTGAGTTCCCTCGCTGAGTCCGTGGGGACCGCCAAACTAGAGGGTAAATTGACTAAATAAAAAATAAAAATAAATAGTAAGCCTCCGTGGCTTAGGCGGCAGCACGCCGCCCTCTCACCGCTGGGTCCGTGGTTCGAATCCCGGTCACTCCATGTGAGATCTGTGCTGGACAGAACGGAGGCAGACAGGTTTTTCTCCGGGTACTCCGGTTTTCCCTGTCAAAATTTCATTCCAGCAACACTCTCCACATCATTTCATTTCATCGGTCATTCATTTAATCATTGCCCCAGAGGAGTGCGTCAGGCCTCGGCAGCCGGCACAGTTCATATCCTCGCCGCTAGATGGGGGCTTCATTCATTCCATTCCTGACCCGGTCGGAGACTGGAAGCAGGCTGTGGATTTTCATTTTCATTATTATTATTATTATTATTATTATTATTATTATTATTAAAGAAAGCTTTCCAGTCGGTCAACAGGAATTGTGCCCAATTATATTTGGTGGGAAAATGAGCAAACAATAGCAATTCATAAAAAAAAAGAATTCTTCATACGTACGAACCAATCCGCCATCTCTCCAAGATAGCGGCTTGAACACGCCTTGCTAATGAGGCTAAACGCTGACAAATTATTTGAGATTTGTAGATAATTCCATCTTGGTTGGTTCCTCAGTTTTGGGGCTGCGACAACGCAGTCATGTAGCCCCGTGTACTTTGCGTGTATGTAGAATCTGTCTGATAACCGGTATTAATTGTGATGGCTCTATTAGTGTGTGTATCTGTTTTTTAATTCAAGTAAGGACTGCAACTTTGAATTTTTCAAATAGTTCCTACTTTTGCAACCAAACGCCATCGTCAACGACTACTAGGCCTCGTTCAGAACTTAGCTACCAGACGCCACCGCAGTCAGCTCTTGGCAACGAACGTAGGAACCTAAGAGCATTGTTTTCATTCCTAACCTATACAATTTAGCTTCACACAGGTGTAATTAGTGGAAGGTTCATTAACATGCCATAAATTTATGACTTGGGACCGCCGACTTTACTTCCCCTCCGAAGGAAGGCTCACTGAGGGATTTTTAACGCTCTTAAAAAATACGACGGCTTCCGCCGGGTTTGAACCCGCTACCTTGGGCATAGAAGATCAGCATGCTAGCAACTACGCCACCGATAATTTCATCTTCTTTGAAATTTGAATTGGAATTGATCAGCGCAATCGGAATTTAAATCTCCAAATTCCTTTGGAAGCAATGGCAATCCACGTGTCATTTCCCTAAAGTCTTCTAGATCTGGAATAAGCGTATTGGAGTTTCCTATGGGGAGCACTACTACGTCCAAAGACAACAAGTGGCAGGTTAAATGTAGCTCTTCTGTTTCAAAACCATTTGGAACACGCAGAGAACACTACAATGTCTCCAACACTCTACCTAGATACTATCAGTTTGCGTTCTTGGCCTCACAGATGTGGCGTGTATTTGAACCACTTACTTGTTGGTGATGACAACCCAGAGTGGACAAGATGTGCAATCAAAGCACATCTCAAGAACAAAGAATAGATTACGAAAGGTTCTGTTGTTGTTGTTGTTGTTTGAGTCTTCAGTCTTTTGATGATGCAGCTCTCTCCATGCCTCCCTGTCCTGAGCTAATCGTTTCATCTCTACATAGCTAGCACACCTTATATCCCTGATAATCTGTTTTACTAACCTTGGTCTACCCCTACAGTTATTGTCCTCAACCTTTCCTTCCATTACTAAGCTTGCTATTTCTGGTTGTCTTACCTATCTCTTCTCTTCATTAGAAGTCGCCAGAAACTTCTCTCCTCTCCCACTAGTCTTAATACCACTTAGTTTGTAACCCTATCTACCCATCTGATCTTTATTATTCTCCTGTAACACCACATTTCAAACGCTTCTATTCTCCTCTTTTCTGCTGCACCAATAGTCCAAGTTTCACTTCCATAGAGCACGACGCTCCTGACAAAGGATTTCAGAAATGACTTTCTAATACCTAAACCTACATTCGAAGTCAACAGATTCCTTTTCTCGACAAATACTTTCCTTGCCTGAGCCGACCTACTTTTTATATCCTCTTTGCTTCGTCCATCACTGGTTATTTTGCTTCCTAAGTAGCAGAAGTCTCCTACTTCCTTTAGCTTTTCACCTACTAATAATTTTAGTATTTCAATGGTTCATTCTGGTTCCGTATTGATGCAACAATTAGTATTAATATTTTGCAAAAGTTCCGCCTAATCAATACCTTTATTGTATTTAAATGATTACTTAGTGGTCATTGGTACATGTTTCGAGGCCCAATTGTTTTGGCCCCTTCATCGGCCTGTGTAGATAAAAAGTCAAGGCAAACAGGTGGTCGGATAGCTTAACACTCATAAAACATTCCCTTAAAAAAACTATTATGGTGCACCATAATGAAAGGTGAAAGATGTTTATCCAAAGAAACATAGGGAAATAAAATACATAAATAAAGAAAGAAAGAAAGAAAGAAAGAAATGGTTGAAATTTGGAAAAAAGAATACAAGGTGAACACACTCTAAAATGTCACCCTTTCTTGCTGATCACAGAAATTGTGCACTCTTCATGTAGTCAAAATCTTCTGAAATATGTGGCGACAATAACATATTTGAAATAAACCATACGCTATATCGTGGCTTGCAGATGTCAACGAAAATACAATGGCTCAGCTTTGTGGCAGTTCCATCTTACTGCGGTCTGTGGATGCTAAACGATACATAATCTGCTCCGTGGCTGCATTCCAGACTAAATTAATATGCCAAATACAATTCACCAGTGATACATTTCATGGTTCACAATACTTCACCATAGATGAGCCCCAAAAACCATGAAGCTGGAGTGCCGAAACAACATCTTACCAGAATGCTTTGGAATAATTAATGAAGGAACAGGTCTCCAGTTTGAGATTAACCCATTAAGAAAGAATGTAATATGTCACCTATAAGTCTACATCTGTGATGATGTTTTGCAATATATCAACTTAATTTAGGTTAAACGATAAGTTTATGTCGGCTATGGCTTGTCTTTCTTTCTTTCTTTCTTTCTTTCTTTCTTTCTTTATTTATTTATGTATTTTATTTCCTTATGTTTCTTTGGATAAACATCTTTCACCTTTCATTGTGGTGCACCATAATAGTTTTTTTTGAAGGGAATGTTTTATGAGTGTTTAGCTATCCGACCACCTGTTTGCCTTGACTTTTTATCTATATAGGCTGATGAAGGGGCCAAAACAATTAAGCCCCGAAACATGTACCAATGACCACTAAGTGATCATTTATATATAATACAATAAAGGTATTGATTAGGCGGAACTTTTGCAAAATACGAATACTAATAATTGGACGTCCATAGGGGTCCTGACGATTTACTCGTAGAACCGAAACCGGTTGATATTTGAATATGCCGCATGGGATAACGCAGGCCGACATCTATGAGATGTAATGCGCGGCGTGGTACTGCACACTCACACATGACGCAGAAGAGAAGCCGACAGTTGCACGTTCCGTCCCGTCCAGTTGATGTAGAAGCAGCAGCAGTGATGGCGTTCACATGGCACAATTCGACAACAGCGAGTCCATCAAGAAGGGACTGCTCAAGAAGGGAGTGATTCTCCTCCATGATAACGCTCGCCCACACGTCTCTAACGTCACACAAGGTGTAGTGGCCGCCTTCAAGTGGGAGCAACTTGAGCAACCGCCCTACAGCCCCGACTTATCACCCTGTGACTTCCACCTGTTTGGTCCGTTAATAAACATCTCAAGGGAAAACGTTTCCAATCGGACGACGAACTAAAGGACACCGTACAGGATTGGCTCCTGTCACAACCAAAAGACTTCTGGAAACAGGGAATCCTGCGGCTAGTGAAGCAATGGGACACCTGTGCACAGACCTGTGGTGATTACTTTTGATTAACGAATAAATTGTACCCACAGTATCGCTTCGTACCTTTACATTTGAACACCCTGCATACTGTATATAATGGAGCAGAAGTCCGTAACATTTGTTATGTGGGATCACATTTAGAAAACAGATGGTTCATCAAACCTAGAGATTGCCGACAGGATGACCAACGGGCGAAAACCGATAGGCATGTTAAATTCAGTGTTATGGAGCAGGAACATCATTAGTAAAACAAAATCTGCAGTCTGTAAATCGTTGTGTAGATCTGGCAATGAATCGTCCACAACCTGTGTCTCTTCAGTCTGAAGGACCCTCTAACATGAATGGAAGTTTGATGATGATGATGTTGTTTTAAGGGGCCTAACATCTAGGTTATCGGCCCCTAATCGTTTGGGTGATGGTGACAGATGAGATGAGAATGAAAACTATAACTAATACTAACTACAGACTTATATACTAGAAGAAGAAATGGTAAACAAATAAGGGATAAGACAAATAAAAGACAGGAGGGAAATAAATGCCCTCAACCCTCGAAAAATGAGGATTGAGGGACTTGGAAGGAAGGAGAGCCATGAAAGGCAGATAGGAAAGGGAAAGAGGAGAGGGCACGTCTCGAGGTCAGAGGAAAAAGGGGGCAAAATGGACCCAGCTAATGAATCCCTCCGGGTCACCAACTTCCAAACTCACCAGCCGTGAGCCCCTGAGGGTGTAGCAATATCCAGGGTGCACCAGAAGTGGTGGGGCTACACACACCCTACCTCCTTAAAGGCCTTGTGCAGAAGTCAGGAGATAACATGAAAAGAAAGAGAAGGCCGACCCCTCGAAGAATGAGGGATCAGGAAAGATGAGACAAGAGCCAATTAAGGCGGGAAAGAGAAAGACTCCCTAGGTCTTGGATACCCTAATACCGTCAGGACCGGAAGAGAACAACAGTTGACCAAGGGAGTTCGACAGAAAAGGAGACGGAGAGGAGCCCGGTACAAGTAAGTGGAAGCAATGCCGGACTCAGCTGGGGTCCCGTGGTTGCCAACCCACGTCCTACTAGAGGTGAGCCCCTGGGGAGATGTTAGTATGTTAGTTTGATGGAGAACGAGGAGACTCCTGAACAAAGAAGATGGTTTATGTAATGCAGTGTATATTTTTGTTTTGTGTTTCCTTTGTGCACTAATATCAGATATTGTAAAGGTTAATCGGAGTTGATTTTTATTATAATTAACCATGCGGGGTAATTAGGCCGCCGTCTACATATAGACCGACTGAAAAGCAATCTTTACATGTTATGTAGACTCCATGGTATCCACTAGAGAGATGAGGCAACAGTCTATGTTTGCTGCATCATTAAACTCTGTTTCTCCAGGCTGTTCACGTTACTAATTGCTCCCGCCAATTTAAATAACGAACACATGTTCTCGGAGAGAAGAATGGATCAGTGCTATTATAATACACTGGCTATAACAATAACACAGTTATTAGCTATGAGAGTTAAGGTAAGCTGCAATTGAACAGGTAAACATCTCTTAGGGAGTTAGTATGTGTGGGATTTATTTATTTATTTATTTATTTAATAATTATTAGTTACAACCATGAAAAGGTCATTTAACACTAATATTTTAACAATTTTAAATAATATTAACAAAAACAACAACAATAACTGGTAACAAATGGCAGTGATGGCAGCAAGGGACAAATCTCGGGAAAGACGCAGGGAGTGATTGGGGTGGTGGGTGATTAGGAGGGTGAGGGGTAGGAATTGAGGATGAAAGGGATCTTCTAATGTTATGTTTGAATGTTCTATAGGGAGAGAATATGTCAATATTTGGAAGGGAGTTTCTAAGGGTTGGTAGACGGTGGAAAATAGAGCGCTTCTGTACTTCAAGAGGTAGCATGCTGAGCTTCTATGCCCAAGATAGCGGGTTCAAACCCGGCCGAAGCCGTCGGATTTTTTAAGAGCGTTAAAAATCCCTCAGTATGCCTTCCTTCGGAGGGGAAGTAAAGCAGGCGGTCCCATGTCATAGATTTATGGCATGTTAAAGATCTTTCCACTAATTACACCTGTGTGAAACTAAATTGGATAGGTTAAGAAAGTAAACAACGCTCTTAGGTTGCTACGTTCGTTGCCAAGAGCCGACTGCGGTGGCGTCTAGTAGCTATTTCTGAACTAGGCCTAGTAGTCGTTGACGGTGGTGTTTGGCGGCAAAAGTAGGAACTATTTGAAAATGCAAAGTTGCAGTCTCTACTTGAATTTAAAAAAACAGATACACACACTAATACAGTCATCACAATTAACACCGGTTATCAGACAGATTCTACACACACGCAAAGTACACGGGGCTACATGACCGCGTTGTCGCAGCCCCTAAACTAAGGAACCAACCAACCGTACTTCAAGACGTGGGCGAGGTATGTGCTGTAAATGGTTCTGACGTGTTGAACGGGAGGGAACATGGAGTGGGAAGTAGCTTAAGAGCATGTTACATTTTGTGTAATCATTCATAATTTTATGTAGGAATCACAGGTCAGTTAATTGTAGACGGCTTCTCAGGTCGAGTACATTGAGCTGATTTAGAATGTCGGATTTGGCAAAGTGCCTTAGTGAAGGATTGCGAGCTTTGACTATTGATATGAAGAAATTAAAGACACTGTTAAATTTAGAAATAGGCCTATTGGTTATATCCGAAGTAGCCCAAATTGGAGAAGAGAAATCTAGGATGGGAAGAACATATGTGGTGAAGTATAATTTAAATGCAGTGAGGATTTTAATTTCTGTGAATCTGTATAGAATGCCGAGACTGCGCATTGCGCGAGATTTGATATGGCCAATGTGGGGAGAGAATGTCAGTTTATCATCGTGAATAATACCTAAATCTCTTACCTGGGAAACCATATCCAATTTATTTCCACATATTTTATAGTCCGCCTGATTTCCAAATTTCAGTAGTGAGAAAGACACATTGAAGCACTTTTTGGGATTTGGAGATAACCGCAATTTGTTGAACCAATCAGTACATGTATTCACTGCTTCCTGGAGCTCAGCGTGGTCGTCAGAACTGGATTTTTTTTTAATATCTTGAGGTCATCATCGTACAGAAGAAGGGAACACGGAGAATTTTGCACGTCGCATGTGTTTATATCGTCCATATACAGCACGAAGAGAAGGGGTTCCAGGATACTGCCCTGAATTACTCCTAATAAGACTGGGAGCCAGGACGATACAGACCCTGAAAACACTACCCGTTGTTGCCTATTGGACGGGAAGCTTTGTATTAGGGATAGGAAGGATCCATGTACGATGTATCGTGAAGCAAGCTTGTGGAGGAGAAGGAAATGGTTCACGGAATCAAATGCTTTGGCCAGGTCAACGTAGATTACATCTAACTGAGATTTTTGATCTATTGCAGAAATTATGTGATGGTTCAGAACAGTCAGATTTGTTAAATATGATTTTCCAGGGACGAAACCATGTTGTTCTTCTGAGAGGTGTGGTTTGGTGAAAGTGAGGAGACGGCAATGTATTATTCTTTCGAAGACTGAAGAGAGTATAGGGACGATATATATAGGTCTGTATGAGGAAATATTGTGCTTGCTGCCTGATTTAAAGACATGTGTAACAGCTCTTTTCCATGAGTCAGGAAAAGTGCCTGAAGTCATGCACCAGTTGAGTATTATGGACAAGGGGATGCTGAGAGATGCAGAGGTGTTTTTCAGGAATATAAGGCTTATGTCTGATGGCCCGGTAGATCGGTTTGTGGGCAGGCTTTTTAAGATATTTTGGATTTCATCGGGGGTCGTTGAAATTTGAGACAGTGAATCAGAACAGACGCTGGGGATTGGTACGGGAACTGAAAAGGAAAATATTCATTGAAATGTGTGGACCTCAATTCAGATGGGATTTCTTCATTATGGAGGTTTAGGTTAAGTGGAATTGTAGGAGTCTTTCAACGGGATGATATATGTGTCCAGAACTTCTTCGGGTTATTCTTGAGATTTCCTGTTATGGAAGAAATGTACCGGTTGTAATCTTCTGTCATATGAACTCTTGAATTTTTCCGTAGGTGAATAAATACATTGTGAGTATGAGGATTAGGAACTGATTTCCACAGTGGCCATTCTCGAGTTTTGTTTTGGAGAAGGAGTTTGGTGTTTTGACTTAGCCTGTACGGGTATTTGTTGGATTTGGGCACTGAGAAAGGCACGTGTTGTTTAATGGCCGAGTAAAGTAAATCCTCACACAAGGCCACTGCGCTGTTTACGTCTCTCTAAGCTGTTAGCAGGCACCAGGGTAGAGATGATAAATCCTGATTGACAGCTTGCCAGTCGACCTTCCTCCAAAGAGGGAAGGCTTTCTTATCGGCGGTTGGGCTGTTTTTAAGTCTGCTGGCTGGGACGGGGAGGGTGGCTTCTATTGAACTGTAGTTGGTGTTCAGGATATTTCTTCCAACGGTCACGGTGACATTACGCAGTGTTGAAAATATGAGCTCCAGTGTTTCAGATTTCCTTGTAGGGTGTAGGTTGAACCGTTTATAAAATTTGATAATATGAAAGTATCTATTGGGGGAGAGTGTATGGTACCATTGTCTATTGATGTCCAGGAGATATGTGAGTTAAAACCACCTAGCAACACTATTTCATTTTCTTGGTTGAGGGCAAGAACAGTAGAGTTGAAACATTCTTCTAAGGTGTCAATTTTGCTGGTAGGTAGGTGGGCGGTAGAAGCAACCTACGAGTAAAATCTTCCTTTTTGGGATATTAATCTCAACGCATATTACTTCGCAGGAAGTTTCTAAGTCAGGCCTATGTTTTGCCTTCAGTTTGTTACGAACTGCGATTGCAACATCACCACCCATTGAGGACCTATCGCGCCGAAAAACATTGAACTCGGATGAAAACGGAAGTTCCCCACAAGATACAAAATCTGACAACCATGTTTCGGAGAGGCAGAGGATATCAAATTGAACAATTTCTCTTACTTTTGCTAAACAGATGGTTAGTTTATTTTTGATGCTCTGTGCGTTCTGATAGTAGAGGTTAAGGGGTCCTGGGTTTAAATGAATGTCACCTGATAGTAGGCCTAGTAGTAGTATCAAGTAAACTGCACTGGAGGAAGCACGGCAACGTTGTACTGGTCCACGAGGTGTGTTGGAAACATGGCGGAGCACTGGGAGGTTACAAGCTGCCGTGGTCGAGAAAGTAAACTGTCTCTCTGCACAGTACCACTGAATTTCTTGGTCACACGACACATCACTACGGTCGGAAATGTTTTCAGACACAGTTGCGCACCATATAGCACACTTGAACAAGCAAAATACCACTAAAATACAGTAATATGTCAGAGCTACTGAAACACGAGGTCTGTCATTTGCCGCCATCTTGCGGCAGGTGAGGTTGGAAGATAGAATAAGGAAAGATAAGAGAACGTTCATGGCATTTGTACACTTAGAAATGCCTCATCGTTCGACCCTTGAAACCTCAATAACTAACAGAGAAAAGCCTTTGATAACGTTGATTGGACTAAATTGTTTGACAGTTTGAAAACGAGGGTGATCTACAATCTATACAGAAACCAGACAGCAGTCATTCGTTCTGAAGGACATGAGAGAGAATCTGGTATTCAGAAAGATGTAAGGCAAGGCTGCAACTTATCCCCCATACTTTTCAATCTATACATTGAACAAGCAAAGAAGGAAATTGGACAAAAATTTAAAGTGTGAGTGAAGATTCAAGGAGAAATAATTTCAACTCTGAGATTTGCTTTTGACATCGTCATCTTGGCCGACACGCCTGAGGATTTGAATGAGTTCTTGAATGGTATGGACTCCGTCTTGAGGAAAGAATTCATGATGACAATTAATAAATGTAAAACA
Source organism: Meconema thalassinum (assembly GCA_946902985.2). Taxonomy (NCBI): domain Eukaryota; kingdom Metazoa; phylum Arthropoda; class Insecta; order Orthoptera; family Tettigoniidae; genus Meconema; species Meconema thalassinum. Next base: position 284,387,316 of record OX336388.2, read on the forward strand.
AAAATATTGGAATGCAGCCGAAATAAATCAGAAACCTCTATGGACATCAATTTGGCAGGTGAAAAGCTGAAGAAAGTAGGAGACTTCTGTTGCTTAGGAAGCAAAATAACCAGAGATGGACGAAGCAAAGATGATATAAAAAGAAGGTTGGCTCAAGCAAGGAAAGCATTTATACATAAAAGGAATCTGTTGACATTGAATATAGATTTAGGTTTTAGGAAGTCATTTTTGAAAGCCTTTGTCTGGAGCGTGGCGCTCTACGGAAGTGAAACTTGGACTATCGTTGCAGCAGAAAAGAGGTGAATTGAAGCGTTTGAAATGTGGTGTTACAGGAGAATGATGAAGATCAGATGGGTAGATAGGGTTACAATTGAAGAGGTATTAAGGCGAGTGGGAGAGGAGACATGTTTCTGGCGACTGCTAATGAAGAGAAGAGATAGGATGGAAGGAAATGTCAAGGACAAGATCTGCCTCGGATGTAGGGTGTGGTAGCTATGTAGAGATGAAACGATTAGCTGGAGCGCTGCATCAAGACTGTCAAAAGCCAATGCAGTTAGTTGTGAGTTGCGATCTATAATACATGTATTCTGCAAAAAAGAAAATAGTCTTCTTCCACCTCGCCTTTTTCCGTTACGCGGGGTTGACTTTCTTAATCCTAAGGCGCAACCCATTTCTTTGGAAAGAATCACCAGCAGATAGGCCCAATACTCTCATGTCCCTCTGGACATTCGTCATCCATGTTGATTGAGGTCTGCCGCTAGCCATGGAAAGGCACTTCTTCACTACATGATTCTCCGGTCTTCACATAACATGTCCATACCACCTTAGCCTGGACTCGAAAAATTTCTCTGTTATAGGCACTACTTGGAAACTGCCCCGCACATGATCATTATGGATTTTATCTTTAAGAGTAACTCCACCTGCCCAACGTAACATACGCATTTCAGTGGTATGTAGCTTTTGCTCATGTGCCTTTGTAGTAGCCCTTGTTTCACTACCATAGAGTAGGATTGGTCTTACGGCAATTTTATAAACTTTCCCCTACGTTCTTATGGGTATTTTCGGATCACATAAAACTCCTGTTAGTTCGCGCCATTTGTTCCATCCAGACGTGGCCCTATGGATTATATCGGCGGTTATCGTGCCATCTTCAGCAATGACAGAACCTAGATATTTGAATTTTGTTACCCTTGGTAAGGTTTCACCATCTAGTTTAAGTTCAATATTTGTCATACTGGGTTTATTGCTGTGGAAGTGGCATACCATATATTCAGTCTTGGTTCTGCTAATGCGCAGTCCATTAGACTCTAGAGCTCTCCTCCATTGGTCTAAACTCTCCTGTAGGTCATAAATACTGTCAGATATTAGTGCCACATCGTCAGCGTACGAATATTCCACGGTAAGGGTTTCTGAAATTCTTTAATTAGGTAGTTTATAGTAATATTGAATAACAGTGGACTTAGAGCACTTCCCTGATGAACCCCCACCTTGATATCAAAGCTTTCGGACAAACCAGCTGGGCTTCTGACACATGTCTTTATATTGTTATACATATCCATTATGAGTTTTATGTATAGTTCAGGAACGTTTTGAGAACTTAATGCTTGCCATATTAACGGTCTTGGCACACGGTCCAAGGCTTTCTCAAGATCTATAAAAACCATACATAAACTCTGCTTGTTTTCACGAGCTTTTTCAATTACCAGCCTTATTGCATGGATTGCGTCAATGGTTCCTTTCCCAGCAGTGAAGCCAAACTGATTATCTGTTAACTTGATCAAATTTTGAAGGCGCTCACAAAGGACTCATTGAGTGTATGCGATGTAAGTTTTATACCACGGAAGTTTCCTCAAGATCGAACATCTCCTTTGTTTTTGTAGAACGGGACCAACGTACTCTTTCTCCAGACATCTGGCATCTGTTCGTGAACTAAGATGTCATTGAATAGCCTTGAAAGCCATTCAGCTTCATCCGCTTCAAGACATTTCCAGAGATCAGCAGGTATCTCATCTGGGCCCGTTGCTTTACGATTCTTCATTTTAAAGATGGCTCTCCCAACTTCCGCTTCTGTGATTTCATTAATAGATCCTTGTGTCATAGGTAGTTCCATTTCTTGTCGCCTGGGAAATTCTTCATTTAATAGTATAACCAAAAAAATCACTATATTAAATAGTTGTATGTATGTATGTCTAGCGTTATGTTGTGGATTAAAATACATCATAGACCTGTAAGGGCTAAAGGAAACAACATTTTATATCCACCGAGCCTATTGGAGGTTTAGTTTATGAGATTGCGTAAATGTCATTGTAAATACGCAATATTTAAATATATGTCAAATAACCTTTTTTATTAATGTGTTCGTAGTAACAGTTAAATTTAAAAATTAGAAATATAATTGGAAAAAAACGGCTATGGACTTACGTTATGTTGTCTAAATATGTAAATTTTTACACAAACAACTGGGAGTGGTAACAGGACAATCGTAAAGTTAATCACTAGCTTGGGTCTAATTAAAAATAGGTTAAGAGGCGGTCGTGGTCCTAAGCTAAGAACCATCCCAAAATGCACTTCCTGGCCTCTTTTAAGTTTTACCTTTCGAGGTTGAGAGGTAGTTCCCGTTTCTTGGCATAACTGAGAATCAAACCCCGGGCTTCACGGTAGAGTAAAACATCTTGACCACTGAGCTATCATGCCCTCTCTTTCTATAGAGTGCTCTGGTCTAGTCCCAGACCGGGAATCGAGTTAAGACCTCTAGAGCCGAGAGTGCTCGCCATTGGACCATTGAAATGGTTGATCTCGGTTAGATAAATATTTCTTTTTTAATTTCTTATGCTTCCTCGACTGTCAAGGCTGCCAATATACGAAGCTTAACAATCATAATGAGGTGAAAGAAGAAAAATTAGAAGGTTAACAAAATACGACTAATGAACTACGAAATGTATGACACACATATCAATTAGAATAAAAGACCCGAAGGGTGGCCAAACTGCAACTAAAAATAAAATACACCTAATTTACGAATATAGGTGATTTCTCAAAATACTAATGGATCCTTTAAGGGCTGTTACTGCTATGGTATTAATGGTGGCATTTGAGATACAACATTTTCTACACGATGCAGCAAAAAGAGAAGGTATTGTTCCCTGGGCCCCCACTAATAATCCAATAACTTCTATTTCTTGAAGGCGGTATTTTTCGTTGTAGAAAGGGACTGTAGGCTCGTAAATATCTGTCTTTTCATTATTTGCATAATAAAAATATTTAAACAGGTTCGCTGGCTAATAGCACATCACGGGCGGAAACAGATTATATTTCTGCTTACATTGCTTCCCGACGCCTTGCTCTTCAGTCTTGTTTGTTTCTAGATTTGTTAAATGAATATTTTGGTCATTAGTCCCAATAGAAAAATTGGGGTAGCTTGATTATCAGTCCCGTGTACTTTGGGTTTGCTCATTAGCCTCTACGACTCAAAACGAAGCTCGTTGAACGTAGCGACCATCTTGCCCAGTAACCACTGTGCTAGCTTTACCTCACCCTCCATATGAACAACATGTGCCCCGTGTACTTAAGTGTGTTAGATATCGTGTTCATGTAGTCCCATTTACCTGGGTGTGTTGTGATATTAAAATATATTGAAAATCATTCGTTAGCCCCGTTTGGTAATAAACTTTGGAAATCATATTCATCAGCCTCGTGTACTCGGGTCATTAGTTGCATATACACACATCAAAAAAAGTTTTGCATCACCTCGGTTCCCAGATCTCCGGCATATAGACGTTGACTGTGTATATTGTATCAAAGATACAGTCCCTTTGACTGTTCATAGATGTCACTAAAACTGCTCAAAGATGTAAACAACCATGCATGAGCAGGGCCTATTAGACGGAGGGGGTACGACAGCCGATCAGTTCCAGTCATTCCACCAGGACGAAGGTACGCTGCTCATGTTGTCTGTAGTTCTACCATGCCTAGAAGGTCAATACCGCAGTTCGATCGCGTCCGCATTGTTACTTTGTGTCAAGAAGGGCTCTCAACAAGGGAAGTTTCCAGGCGTCTCAGAGTGAACCAAAGCGATGTTGTTCGGACATGGAGGAGGTACAGAGATACAGGAACTGTCGATGACAGGCCTCGCTCAGGCCGCCCAAGGGCTACTACTGTAGTGGATGACCGCTACTTACGGATTGCCGCTCGGAGGAACCCTGACAGCAATGCCACCATGTTGAATAATGCGTTTCGTTCAGCCACAGGACATCGTGTTTCAACTCAAACTGTGCGCAATAGGCTGCATGATGCGCAACTTCACTCCCGACGTCCATGGCGAGGTCCAGCTTTGCAACCCCGACACCATGCAGCGCGGTACAGATGGGCCCAACAACATGCTGAATGGACCCCACAGAATTGGCATCACGTTCTCTTCACCGATGAGTGTCGCATATGCCTTCAACCAGACAATCGTCGGAGACGTGTTTGGAGGCACCCTGGTCAGGCTGAACGTCTTAGACACACTGTCCAGCGAGTGCAGCAAGGTGGTGGTTCCCTGATGTTTTGGGGTGGCATTATGTGGGGCCGACGTACGCCACTGGTGGTCATGGAAGGCTCCGAAACGGCTTTACGATACCTGAATGACATCCTCCGACCCGTAGTGCACCCATATCGGCAGAATATTGGAGAGGCATTTGTCTTCATGGACGACAATTCTCGACCTCATCGTGCACATCTTGTGAATGCGTTCCTTCAAGATAACGACATCGCTCGACTACAGTGGCCAGCATGTTCGCCAAACATGAACCCTATCGAACATGCCTGGGATATGTTGAAAAGGGCTGTTTATGGACGTCTTGACCCACCAACCACTCTGAGAGATTTACGCCGAATTGTCGTTGAGGAGTGGGACAATTTGGACCAACAGTGTCTTGATGAACTTGTGGATAGTATGCCACGACGAATACAGGCATGCATCAATGCAAGAGGACGTGCTACTGGGTATTAGAGGTAGTGGTGTGTACTGCAATCTGGACCACAAATGCTGAAAGTCTAGCTGTATGATGGTACAACATGCAATGTGTGGGTCTCATGAGCAATAAAACGAGCTGAAATGTTGTTTGTGTTGATCTCTATTCCCTTTGTATTTAAAGGTTCCGGAACTCTTGGAACCGAGGTGATGCAAAACTTTTTTTGATGTGTGTAGTTAAAAGGATATAAAAACTTCGGGTCATATCAGTCATCAAGCCCGAATAGTTAAAATTAAAGATATCTTGGAGCATTTTGGTAAACTTTATTACATTTTATAAACCACGTTAGAGTCGTGTAATGGGTAAAGAGCTATCTACGTGTTAGGGCCAAATAACTAGCATTTACACAAGAGTGGGTCGAAAAGTCTCGGATGCGGTTATGGTATTGACATCCTAGGTCTCAGATAGCCTAATACCGTCGGTTTTGTGAAAAAGAAAAGTGTTACCCAAGACATATCAACCAAAGGAACACCTAACTCAGGTAAGTAGAAACAGTTTTGGACTTTTGTGTAGAAAATCACTTCAATATTCAAAAATAAGCCGTTCGAGTACCCTAGCTAGAGCCGTTAGGAGTCTTAACACCCATCTGCCCATCAGGAAAAAGTATTTTATCTATGTAGTTAAAGGTAGAGTAACACCCATTATTTATAAAAAGTTATGAGTGGTTGTAAATTGTAGAATTTAAGGGAAATTGTCAATTTTCGGATAAATTCACTATATTTTTTATAATTTTTGGAATTTATCAGAAATTGTTAATTCCAGATAAATCTTGGTATATTTCTGTTTTAGGTTAAACATCAGAGTTTCCAACTGAAGCCTAAGCTGTGAACTAAAAGAACGTGTACTGTATAACAGAGAGAAAAGAACGACATCGTTTAGGAATAAATAAATAAATACGTAAGAAATTTAAATCTCAAATAAAACAATTAAATAACCTGGTCCTTAGTTTGCCCAACAGGAAATGAAATGAAAATCCACAGCCTTCTTCCAGTCTCCGACCGGGTCAGGAATGGAATGAATGAAGCCCCCATCTAGCGGCGAGGATATGAACTGTGCCGGCTGCCGAGGCCTGACGCACTCCTCTGGGACAATGATTAAATGAATGACAGATGAAATGAGATGATAGTGGAGAGTGTTGCTGGAATGAAATGTTGACAGGGAAAACCGGAGTACCCGGAGAAAAACCTGTCTGCCTCCGTTTTATCCAGCACAGATCTCACATGGAGTGACCGGGATTTGAACCACGGACCCAGCGGTGAGAGGCCGGCGTGCTGCCGCCTGAGCCACGGAGGCTTCGCCCAACAGGAAATAATAATAATAATAATAATAATAATAATAATAATAGTACAATTTAATTATAATGCAATTAAATAATAAACTTAAATAAAATAAATATTAAATAATTAATAATAAATAAATTAAAATGACTGTCTCTTAGATATGGGACTTGGCTGTCCTAATCGTCTGGTATAATGACTCGTTTTTGTAAAGAACCAACATGGTCGCTCGGTTTCTATATAGACCTAAGTATCTGTTGTACATGAACCAAAATGGCAAGCCGCTCTCTAGAACCTTACCCACTGGTCAAAAACACGCATAGTCGCCAAAGTGTTACTTCACAGCTAACTTGTGTCGGGTCAGCAAATTCTTATCGCAAGGTCGCCCAATGCCTAAAAAATAGTCTTGACGTATAGTGTAATGATCTTTCTACATGTATTGCCGTGCGTAATAAATATTCAATATTCCATTCTCTCACGTGGTATAGCGCACCTCTAGAGCTCAACTCTTACATAACGCAACAAGATATTTCTTGTTTAACCGTTAATGCAAACCCGTTTCCTGTATGGCCATGCGTGTTAAAGCGTATGCGCAAGCTAAATAATAATAATTAGTAGTTGATTATCCTGTATCTCTCCATTAACAATATGACCCCTCTCCCACTAAGGCTAACCTCTTGGGCTAGCTAGCTATACAAGACAATCAAATAAATAATTATCGAATAATAATAATAATAATAACCTACTAGTTTTGGGTTCTATGGTTAAATTTGGGGAAATAAATAGTCCGCTGTAAAGGTACTGCCATGCCATTTAATAAGAGACCTGACATAAATTCCTCCAATAATTGGTTCGGCGCATATTAGTAAAAGTCAAAGACCTACTAGTTTTTGGTGCTTTGGTATAAATCTGAAAAAATAATCTGCCTTCTGCAAAGAGGGCGTAATCCCGAGTGAAATGAACCCTCACACGACTCTATACGTTTGTGGGTTCGCAAAATATAACAGCCCGATTACCTAGCAGTTTCGCTCTTTGTTTAAATTTTAAAAAATAGCTCGCAGTTAATAGAGCATAATCACAAGTCAAATGACCTATCACACAAGTCTGTACGTTTACGGGTTCGCAAGATATAACGGACCGATGACTTACAAGTTATATGCATTGGCTAACTTTGGGGAAATAAGTGGTCCATAAATGCCATTTAATAGTATCCCTTGAATGAATTCCTACAATAATGGGTTCGGGTAATATCGGCTAAAGTCGGGCGCTAAGATGCAGTTGCGGTGCATGCTTTGACGCTCACGGCTATGTGTGAGATAAAACTCCTAGCCATCCCTCTTCCTCTCCCTTCACCTTCCCGCTTAGAAATCCATGTTGAGATAGCTATCACTATAGCACAATCAAATAAATAAATAAATAAATAAAATAAAATAAAAGTAATTAGCTAAAAATGTAACAGTTTCGCCCTTTTGGCAAAAATCTAAAAATTAAAAATAAAAATTACGCAAATAAAAAAATGAAATTAAATTAAAAAGATGAAAAGAAAACAAAATTTTGAATATGTGTAGTTAGACCCGTTGGCCAAATTTAGAATAATAAATAATTCACGGTAAAGAGAGCTTCACCCTGAGTAATTTGACACCTCACATGAACCCCTCCGATTACGGGTTCAAGAGATATCAATGAAAGTCAGGCACGATTACCGTGGCCGGCGTTGTGCTCATTGGGGTAAAATTCTTGTTGACCCACTTAATAATAATAATTTCTAATTAATACAAATTGAATAATAAAAACATAATAATAATAATTAAATAAATAAATAATTAATGATTTTTAGTCCATAATCAATAAATAATAATGTAAAAAGCCCTCCAGGGTCTCACCACTAGTCATGTACACACAGCAAGGTATAGTCGCAGACAAATAAAATGGATCCCTCACATGTAGTTAGGCCCATTTGGGCAAAATTTGGGAGAATCAATGTTTCATGGGAAAGGGGGGGGGGGGGGGGGGGGATCATCTTGCGTAAAATGAGCCCATATACATATTTGTTCCTTCCAAAAAATATTGTGCCAATGACCTACTAGTTTTGGGTCCTTTGGTTAAATTAAGAGTAAATAATGGATAAATAATAATTTAAAAAGCTCGCCATCTTACAACAGCCACGAGTGCGCATGCGTACAAAACGATCACTATTCACCCCCGGGTAAGCGTAGTTTTTATCTGGGGGTGGTAATGAGTAGTCCATAGGAAAGGAGGCTTCATCTTGAGTAATTTGACACCCCACACGCTCATCTCCGATCATTGGTTCGCGCGATATCGGAATAATTACATTCGTGAGGTGTTGTACAGTCGGTTTCAAAAAATATGGGTGCGTTTAGACCGGTATACGCAATCTACTCTCTGTATAGTGGAGTTAAGTTGGGCTACTCCCCTCGTGCCTATCTCCATGGTAGCGCCACACCTCCTTATCGGAGTTAGTTATTGTTTTTTAAGGGTCGGAACTACGAGGTCATCTGCCCTCATATACAGAAGTCAACGATATTGAAATACTGTCTGTGGAACTGAATGTTTGTATTGTATCGTCATAATACGAACCTCCATGAGCAAACTTCCATTTTTCACCTCCAGACAACTACAACAATCAACGAGTTCACTTTATTGTTGGAGATTTCAATAGTCACAGTAACGTTTGGGGTTAAGTTGAGGACGACAGTAATGGTGAAGCAGTTTTGACTTGGGCTGATAGCAACCAACTTAATCTTGTCCACGATAGTAAACTTCCACCATCTTTCAACAGTGGGCGTTGGAAACGTTGGTACAATCCCGACTTAATTTTTGTAAGCGTGAACATAGCTCACCAATGCACAAAAAACTGTTAACACCGCCCCATAAGTTGCCAAGTGTTTGCAGCTATTAGTCCTAGATTCACACCATTCCGAAGGAGATATAATTTTATGAAAGCAGATTGACAAAAGTTTGCTGATCTTCTTGATTCAGAAATTTCACGCATAATACCCTCAGTCTCTAACTATAACGAGTTTGTGGAAGCTGTGAAAACATCTTCAAGACTCTCTACTCCCAGAGGTCGTCGAGTAAGCTATATACCTGGCTTGACAGAAGAATCCCTGAAGCATCTACATAACTATACCCAGCTCTTCAACGATAATCCGTACAGCATGGAAACCATAACCGCTGGCCAAAATTTGTCCACAGCCTTAGCCAAATCCAAAAAAGAACGATGGATAGAGTTACTTGAGAACCTTGATATGTCTAAAAGCAGTCAGGAAGCCTGGCAGTTGCTGCCCACCCACAATCATGTTCATGCAAATATTACATCAGATCAAATTGCTCTTCAGCTTGTTCAGAATGGAAGGGCCAATTTTTCTAAAGATAGAACAAAACTCAAAAGAGATCCTGACTGTGAAAGCAACCACCTATCAAATGACTTCAGCCTGCATGAACTCAGAACAGCAGTTAAGAATTGCAAACATGGTAAAGCGCCTGGTCTAGATGACCTAATGATTGAGCAAATTTAACATTTTGGTCCCATCACCGAGAGATTGCTTCTGCAATTCTATAATCATTGCCTGAAGCAGAAACAGATCCCTGCCATCTGAAGGAAAACCAAAGTTATTGCCTTCCTCAAGCCTGGAAAGGATGCAGCTGATCCGAAGAACTATCGACCCATTTCGCTTCTTTGCCATTTGTATAAAATCTATGAAAGGATGTTGCTAAATAGACTTACTATCATCTCGTACCTCAACAAGCCGGTTTCCGACCTGGAAAGATTGTACAGCGCAAGTTCTTAACTTGACAGAACATATTGAAGAGGGATATGAAAAAGGATATATTTCTGGGGCTGTCTTCGTGGCTCTCACAGCAGCATATGATACCATTGAGCGTTAACAACTACTGCACAAAGGGACATTAATTTCACCAGAACTGTGCAAACGCTTTTAGAAAATCTGCGATGCTATGTGGAATTCCAAGGAAGAAAGAGTAGAAGGAGAAGTCAAAATAATGGCTTGCCTCAGGATAGTGTCCTTTCCCCCATATTGTTCAACATATTTACAAATGATCAGCCTCAACCTTCTCTTACAAAGAGCTTCATCTATGCAGGTGATCTTGCTTTAGTCACACAGGCCAGAGATTTCGAGGCAGTAGAAAACCAGTTGACTCTGAAGGACCTCTTTGAGTTCTACAGAGTCAATAATTTGAGACCGAACACTACTAAAACTCAAATTTGTGCTTTCCACCTAAGCAATCGAGAAGCCTATAGAAAGCTTACAGTGTTATGAGAAGAGCTTGAACATTGTTTCTACCCCAAATCCTTAGATCGAACGTTGACCTACAGTAAACACTGCACTAACACCAAGCAGAAAGTTGCTGCCCGTAACATCTTGCGGAAGCTTACTGGCAGTATATGGGGTGCAGATCCCAATTTACTAAGAATATCAGCCTTGGCTTTGTGTTATTCTGCAGCTGAATATGCATGCCCTGTGTGGCGCAAATCATCTCATGCAAAGCAAGTTGATATGGCTCTAATTGAAACCTGCAGGACAGTAACGGGGTGTCTCAAAGCTATACATATTGATAAACTCCACAAGCTAGCGGGGATTGCTCCTCCAGATGTAAGGCGTGAAGTTGCAGCCAAACTTGAGATACATAAAGCAGAACATAACACTGATCATGGTTACCAGCCACAACTTAGTAGGCTCAAATCTAGGAAGAACTTCATGAGAAGTACTACTCCCCTCGCCGGTCAGCCTGAAGCAGCCAGATTATCTCAGTGGACAGCAAGATCTGATTGTAATGATTGAATGGCTCCTTCTGAGAACCTTCCTCCTGGTGGAAATCAAGTCTGGAGAGTGTGGAAGTCCTTAAATCGGCTCAGGAGTGGCGTCGGACGAACTAAGGACAACCTGTTCAAATGGGGCTTTTTGAAGGAATCTTTCACCTTGTGTGACTGCGGGGAGGAACAGACAACTAAACACTTAATTAACTGTCCTAATTGTCCTACATCATGTTCCACACAAGAGCTTGTTGATGCTTCAGACAACGCTGTTACTGTTGCACAATTGTGGGCTGATATTGTTTAGTTTGTCATTTAAGATTTGTGTTACATTGTATTATATATTATCAACATTTGGTTTGATTCCTATGTTTCTTTTGCTATGTTTATGACTCGAAAGAAATGAATCTGCCCTATATTGGAGTTAGTTATAGTTGTTTTAATGGATGGAACTACGAGGTAATCTGCCCTGTATTGGAGTTAGGCTGCGCTACATTCGTGCTGTGATGGAGCGCCACGTTTTGAGTGCTGGCGCACGTGAACTAAATAATGTAATACAACACGCTATACAGCATTTCAGATTGAAGCACTTTGCTAACGGAATATTAAATGGAATAGTTATTCTGGAGAAAACTGTCTCCTTGTCCGTGGAAATGCCCAGCATACACCTTTAATTCCTTCCCTTGTGAGCGCACCGCCTCTTGGGTCCGTATTGAAACTGCAACCACCAGGTTCCTGGGTTCGATTTGAGGCTGTGTAAAGAAGCGTGCTCTTATGGTCTCAGTCTCGTGAGGTCAAACGAGAAGTGATAGGAGCCAATTCTCAGTCTTGCATAGTTCTATTAAAGAAAGCTTTTCAGTCGGTCAACACGAATTGTGCCAACTTACATTACGCGGGAAAGAAGAATTTATAAACCCTAACCTGAATGAAATTAATGTTATATGAGATATTTATCACAAAATAACGCGCTTACATGCACAAATATGGGAACGGAAGGCGTAGGGGTATCTTTCTGTTTTGATCGTCAAGTGATCTTCATTGGAACCTGCTCACTTAGACTTAATTAATGTACGATGTTTATGTTCGAAATGTAAATATTATATGTCAGAAAACTGTATCATAATGAGAGTAAGAAAAACCTATTTTTTATTATGAAACAGTTTCTCCCACCAATTAGAGCTCAAGAAACAGTTGTGTGACCAATTAGGTAAGGATAGCATCGCACCTGTGCTGACTTCCACGGCCTCCTATTTTAAAATTTGACTGCGTGGCTCGTTTCATAGTGGGGTATTTGAGGAGGCCATGGTATTCTCTGAGTCCCATGCGCTCTGTTCAATACAGTACATAAAACTGGCGAAATCTCGACATATATTTATGAATATTTATGTTCAAACATAAAATAGTTATAATAATTATCGTCGAACATAAACTGTCGTATGCAACTCTCCTATAATGGTAATTAAGACACTCGTATGGAAATTATAAAACGTGCGAAGCGTGTCTTAATTATTGCCATTATAGGCTAGCTGCATAATGTACTATTATGCATTACCCTTGGCACAAATATATAATTGCAATATTTAGATTACATAACCTTGTGAAACTCATTTTTGCAGGTATTATTGCTTACTTCTAAGGTTGTTGTGTTATTATTAATGTAGTTTAAGTAAGTTAACCTGTGATTTGAATTATTATTGCGACTAACTTCAGGATAATATTGTCTACACATATTTTGTTAATTAGGTTATGTCATTTCACTCCCACCCATGAAGAGTGCTTGGGCCCGTATAGAAGGGCGCACCATCTCTTAAACCAAATGTTTTGTTCTAAATGAATCGTTCGTATTTAAACTGGCGGCCTATTGCAATGTGGCGAATACACAAGTGATACACCTCGGTTGTGTTCACTGCTCACCTCAGACTGAATGCTGCGAACTTCCGAGATCACCAAACGTGGTGCTTCATCTGTTAAGATTTTATTAAGGACACAGACATACGGACAAAACGTGATCTCGTAAGCCTATTTTAGCCTATTCTCATTTATGATCACCGTTTGTCCGTGTGTGTGTAGGCATATGTGTGTGTGTCCCCGCTAATAAAATCTAAACGGCTGGAGCGATTTCAATAAAACTTAGTAAAGTCATAGTAACGTGTTGGCCGACCCCGACCGTCCGCTTCAAATTTTATTATGTCTCACCAATCCAACATGGTGGCTGCGCGAAATATTTCACCGGCATTCTATATTTCCGAAACTATTACTGATATCACCCAGACATGTTGTATGTTGATGGAGGCAATTAACCTAAGTGGGATGTATGCAAATAGGCTGTTTAGTTCTTCACGGATCTACTTGTTTCATATATGAAAATATACCGGCCGCGGTGGCCGAGAGCGCTTCCGTGCTACCTCGTGCCTCGCTGGCATCGGGAGAGCGTAGATTCGAATCCCACCTTGGCCGTCCTGAAAATGGTTTTCGTGGTTCCCCATTTTCACCACCAGGCAAATGCCGGGACGGTTCCTTTCAATAGCTCCACGGCCGATTTACTGCCAATATCCCTTCCCTGAACAGTCCTGAAAAGAAAATTACATGGCCATTGGCTGCATTAAAAAAATAAAATATATGAAAATAGGCTAAAAATGGCTTCATCACCATACTGTGTAAATACGTTAAAATAATATTTTAGGTTGTTATAGTGTGTATCAAAGAAGTAGAATGTGTATCTTGCATAGTTGTCACTCCTGCTATGGAATACCGATATGTCTCCCTTAATGTTCCGTGGTGTAGGACACGTGTTTATTATGTAGACATTCGCTTCTTGTGTTATAACTTGGTAAAGTATAGTAGGGTATATTGTTTATTTGAACTGCCTCCGTGGCTTAGGCGGAATCGCGCCGGCCTCACACCGCTGGGTCCGTGGTTCACATCCCGGTCACTCCATGTGAGATTTGTGCTGCACAAAGCGGAGGCAGACAGGTTTTTCTCCGGGTACTCCGGTTTTCCCTGTTACAATTTTATTCCACCAACACTCTCCACTATCATTTCATTTCATCTGCCATTCATTTAATCATTGCCCCAGGGGATTGCGACAGGCTTCGGCAGCCGGCACAGTTCATATCCTCGTCGCTAGATGGGGGCTTCATTCATTCCATTCCTGACCCGGTCGGTCGACTTGAAGCAGGCTGTGGATTTTAATTGTTTATTTGAACTCCCTATGCAATGGCGCAATCAAGTATTTAAGTAAACACTAAAATGAGTTTGGTTGGTTGGTTCCTCAGTTTAGGGGCTGCGACAACGCGGTCATGTAGCCCCGTGTACTTTGTGTGTGTGTAGTATCTGACTAATAACCGGTGTTAATTGTGATGTCCGTATTAGTGTGTGTTATCTGTAATTCAGGTAAGGACTGTAGACGATCAATTTCAAGTAGTTCCTACTGTTTTGCTACCAAATGCTACCGTCCACGACACCTACCTGCGGACTTGGCTACTAGATACCATCGCAGCGGGCAACTGGCGGCAATCGTTGGAACTAATACAGCGTTGTCAATTCTAACCTAAAAACCTTGGCTTCACACAATTGTAGGTAGCGGAAGGTTCTTTTACATGTCATAAATCTATGACATGGGACCGCCGGCTTTACTTCCTCTTCGAAGGAAGGAATACTGAGGGATTTTAATACTCTTAAATAATCCAATGACTTCAGCCGGGTTTGAACCCGCGACCTTAGGTTTAGAAGCTCAGCATGCTACCAACTACGCCACCGAAGCCGACTAGAACGAGTTGATTTTAGTACATGAAGTTGCTCTGCGTCGCCTCCATGGTGTAGTGTTCAGCGTGCTTAGCTGCCACCCAGGAGGCACGCGGTTCGATTCCCGGCTCTGTTGCGAAATTTGGAAAGTAGTATGAGGACTGGAACGAGGTCTACACAGCCTCGGGTGGTGCAAATGAGTAGAGGGGGTTCGATTCCCACCTTAGCCATCCTCGAAGTGCTATTCGGTGATTTCTCACTTCGTCTTCGGACAAATACCGGGAAGTTAACTAACGGCTGCCTCCTTCCCTCTTCCTTGTCTATCACTTCCAATCTTCCCATCCCCTCACAAGGCTCCTGTTTGCTTTGCTGGTGAGGTCGCCTGGGCGACGTGCTTGTTACACTCCCCAGTTGTATCCCCGACTCAGAGTCTCAGTGGCGGTAGATGTGGGATCCCTCACCTAGTCCGTGGGAAAAGCCAACCCCGGAGGGTAAAACGATAACGAAACAAAAGTTACTCTGCTTTAGACTCCTGAAACTGTTGACTGCAGACATGGCAAGTACCATTGCAGCTCTCCGTAAAAAGGGACAGGGCTTGGAATATTTACATTAAAGCTTACAACGTGCCAAATGAAAATTAAGGGACTTCAAAACAGACATCTCAAACAAAAGTTGGTAGGCCATTAGGAATGTTAGGAGGAACTAGTGAAATGACTTTAGGATACAGCTATCCTTGTAGCGGTCATATTTGTTGGGTGAGACTTGGAAATGATCTGATTCAATCATCTGACAACAGGGTTATCAGACAAACCTTACACGCACCGCGAGTACACGGCGCTGAAATGAGCAAGTCGCTAAAAGAAAACAATGATGGCGACTCTAAATTCAAACGCAGCAGTTTTGTTTGTGGACTATTACAGTAAAGCCTGCCTATACCGGAACTTCTATATACCGGAAACCTGGACAAATGGAAAACAAAATTCGGAACGGAGGAATTTCCTATTTAAAATGACACTGTACACCGTCACATGGCCGCCTCAGTCTCGTGAGGCCAAACGAGAAGTGGTACTGTACCCGTATTATCTACCAATACCTGTTGAATAACACAGAAACGGAAAGAAATTCCGGAACTGTAGGTGTAATTAACCTGACTAAGACGGATTATCTGATCCATAATAGGCCTACAAAGCTATGTACTAAATTTTTAGTGCGACTGTACCTGCACCAAAGTCCTAACAAATATTGACTCTAATTTTTCTTCAAGGACGCAGCAGGTTTGCTACATTTCACAACATCTGTACCATTACTTCCTCCAACCCTCTTGTGATACACACAGCTTCCTTCTGACAAATGAGAGAAGAAGCAAACAGTCAACTGGAGTGATCTTTAAAGGTGTTCTTTTTACTGTGCATTGCATTTATTTACGAACTGTAATTCAGTGACAATGACTTCTAAACATAAGACATTTACACTGGACGAGAGTTATTGCAGAACACGAGAAAAACAAACGTCCGACTAAAGAATTAATTGTGTTGTTTAAAGTGTAAAAATCTCAAATTATTTCATTGTAATCTTCTGTGACAAAACAGTATTTCTTTGTAGTGTATCTTGTCCAGGGGCGGCTGCATCTTATGTGCTGAAGTGCTGCAGCACATTGTTTTATTTGAAAATTAATTAGTAGCATTGGGCTATCTACAATCGAACACAGAGCATTAAAAGGACGTCACCCAAAGAATAGGAAATATTTCAACTGCCCTCACAACGAGGCATCTACCGTAGTCGTTCTTTCCACTCCGAATCCTGTACTCGCAGCTCAGCGGGAATTTCTTTGCAACACGGACTCTGCTTTTTGCGCACGCGTGCCCGACAACAGCCAAGACCCGAGTCATCACAACGGTTCTTCGTTCGATCATAGAGCGCCAGAACTGGTCACACGAAATGAGAACGTGGCAGACTCTGCGTTCGCATTTCAGGGGATTCGCTCATAGCAAACGGAGGTAAAGAATAGAGGAAGCCATGAGCTGTTCCCACCAGAAGGTGTTTTAATACTCCCAACTTACCTATAATATAGCCATATTCTTTAAATCGATGAGCTATAAATATTATAATATTAAGGTTGTAGAAACACAATATGTTGTCATATTGGCTTTCACGGCCGGTTACAATATGTTGTGTTTCTATAAATTATGTTTCTCAATATGTTTACTTTTTGGAGGATGGGGGACGGGGCTGGGGGGGGGGGGGGGGTTGACGTACGGTAACACACACTGCTAATATTCTTCACCAGCCGCCACTGATTTGGTCATATTAAAATTCAACCTTTTGTCAAACGGAAACCTGCCAAAATGGAAAAATAATTCCGCTTTAGGCAGGTTTCACTGTATAAAGAATCGTGTATCGCGTACAAAAGTTGTAGCTCGCCCCGGGAGACCTTCTGCTCGCTCGCAATGTGTGGTCACCATTCCATTCCGCCTGGCTTACGGCTGATTATTGCTCGGTCAATGTGAACAGAATACATCTTGCTAATATTAGCATCCCACGCCATGCGCATTTCCTTTCAGCCTCAGCGAACTCACGAAATGAAACAGAATTGACCGTTTATGACGTCTAACAAACATCTTCATTTCCTCTAGTAAAAGGCCTATATTCGGACAATAATGAGAAAAAATTCGCGCGTTTCAATTATGTGAACACAAATACATATAAAATCACTAATCTGTTCAAAAACCAAGGCTTAAAGATAGAATTTACCACGAATAACGCAACCGGAAAGCATCTACACGATAGTAATCTAAATAAACAAGACCCGTATTCAAAGTCAGGGGTATATTCCATTACATGCCAAGATACAGGTGTCAAGCAAATTACATCGGGCAGAACGGGAGGAGATTGGATACACGATACAATGAACACAGAAATGCGATAAAATACGAGACACACTCGGCCGTATGTGAACACAGTTTTACTAACATTGAAACCGACTTAAAAATAATTCATCACGAACAGAAAGCAGAGCTCTTAACATACAGAAAGCAATCGAAATACATTTAGCCAAAAGAAACAACTCCAATAATTTCAACGAACACACTTTCATGGAGAGTTCACCCCTCTTCACGCTACTAGAAAACACACCCCGTCGGAAACAAGACACAACATAACGATGTAGCCAAGGGATTAATAAGGGAAACATGTTATTGGATCAGGATGTACGATGTATCTATTTCTTCCGTTTCATGCAGATTTCCTCTACACAGACTGTACCAAAGATTTTCCTCAATAATTTCCTCTCATTTTTCTTTTTCTTCAATAAACCTACGCCGGTATTAACGGCAGTATTAAAGGTGCCAGAACATTCTCATTAGTCCGTTTGCGCTTAAAGAGGTTTTTTTTAGCTTATGCTTCGAGTGTTTGAAACCAGGTCCTTAATAGTAGTTGAAGATTATCCTGAACACAGTAACATACACCACATAAGAGAGACTAGTCTTGGCAACTTATGGGTATATTTGAACGAGGAGGAACAGCCCAACGAGATAAGTAACCGTCACACACAGGAATTTTCCGTCAGTCGAGTGCAACTAGTGTCCAAATGAACTGCTCTCACCAGGACCGCGCAAGACTCAAACAGATAAGTAGCCTGTACAACACATTTACAACAACCACATATTCACTCCAAACAGGCAAATTCGGGAGGTCAATCGCCACTTCCAGTATCTCAACAAAACATCACATAGACCACAACTAATAAATACTGACGAGTTGCATTATCTCAACTAATACTGCAACTAAATAAGTGTGTATATTGTAAATATTTTCACCCATACTTTCAGACATAGATTGTATAGCCTAAGTGTAATGGATCTGATGATGATCGCTTGACGATCGAAACTGGTCAACCAAGTGTATTTATTAATCTAAAGTAATTTCTTTCAGGATTAGGGAAATAACCCATCTCATTTGGGTAAAATCATGTTGACCGACTGAAAAGCATGGAACTTTTGTATACTAAGGCAACACTGAAAAATGGCACCATAATAATAATAATAATAATAATAATAATAAGCTAAATTATAGGTTAGATTTGACTAACGCTCTTAAGTTCCAACGTTCGTCACCAGGAGCCGACTGCGGTGGTATCTAGTAACGAAGTTCTTAACTAGTTGGTTTTGACGGTGGTGTTTGGTAGCAAACGTTGGAACTACTTGAAAATCGAATGTCTACAGTCCTTGAATTAAAACAGGTAACATACACTAATACAACCATCACAGTTAACACCGGTTATCAAACAGATTCTATAGTTAATACTAGCTCTTAACCCCGGCGTTACTCGGGATCACAATTGGATATTAGGATGTCTTAGATTTGCTCGCTGTGTCGAATTGTGTGCAACCTGGAGCAATATTTTGCCACTCAAAGTCGTTGTGCGTGCTTTTTATCTGATCAAAAATTGTGTTGAAATTGTTATGTAGGTGGGTACGACGGCTTTATACTGCTTGTAGCTTATCATAGATTAATCCTGAAATTTCGCTAATA
This sequence comes from Meconema thalassinum, assembly GCA_946902985.2. NCBI lineage: Eukaryota > Metazoa > Arthropoda > Insecta > Orthoptera > Tettigoniidae > Meconema > Meconema thalassinum. The sequence goes on from OX336388.2 coordinate 284,406,674, forward strand.
TAACTGAATATTTAAGGAGCCTATCTTAACCTTAGTATGCATTATTAACCTAACTATTACATTTTAAGGGCCAATGAAATTCTTTTTCTTCATTACATTGACCATGCGTGTATTGCCGAACAGCAGTTGAACTCTTAAAATCCCAGCTTCCTAACAATATATGCACTTGATAAGGGGGATAACGAATACTAAAAGAAAATACATAATAAATATCATCTAAGAATCTATACGTCCACCCACACTTCAATAAGAACCACTCATAGATACAACTTGCGGCCACGAGACACACTAACCCTAATCAGAATACGATAACACCCAGATGACTAAATCTGGAGGTGAAAGCAATACACCAAAAGGACCCAGGTTCTGTAAGATGACGAACTTTGACGACAAAAATTAGAAGAGTAGTAACAAATCAACTCTGAAGCTATATTTACCAAAAATCTCCTTCTTCAGAATAAATCAATATTAAAAAACGTGTAGACTAAAAGCAACACGCGTAGTATAAAGAAGACACTAAAACAAAAAGAATCAGATAAAATATGCAGAATGGCAAGGTCAATACCATTTTTTCCGCTGATACTGTAAAATAACGAATCCTCACCATTGCTGTAAGTCCCCATCCTCGTGATGACGCCCTTAAATAAAATTATAAAGCTTGTGGGGCATGAAAATTCAGTATTTGTGCCAAAAAGCCTATATGAAGGGAATGGAGAGGGCCTGTCCGAATTTTCAAGTAGATAGTGTTACTCGTCTTGTTCCAAATGGTAAGTACGTAAAATTCGGTTCAGATCGGTGAAACTGTGTAGATTTGTGCCAAAGGGCCTAAATGATAGGAATGGAGAGAGCTGTCTAAAATTTTTGTTGCCAAAAACCCTCCTTGGGGTGTGCACTACAACCTTACAAAATTTCAATGCAATCGATTAAATGGTGTCGGAGTCCATTAACGTAGGACAGATATACATTTCCATTTTTATACAAATTGCGGTCAATCAGCCCCTTATTTTTTTGGAGGAAGAGAACCCAACTAACGCGTATATCATAGTCTTCCTAAAATCATTAGTACCTGCTCCTTTACGACCGTAGTACTACTTTACCGTTGAGTACATCCTCGCGAATATAGTAGAAATCAATAGTGGCAGTGTTATTTCAATGACCTTAAATATAATGCATGATTAAAACGATCAGAGCTCTGAATGACACTGAATGACACAGGAAGTGTATACGAATAGAGCCAATACATGCCAGCTATACATCATGGTTGTCGGTAGCTATGGTGGCTAAATAAAGAATTGCTAGAGTAGCGTCAACGAAGTCGCATTGTAGTAGGTTCGAACCTCGAACTAATACATTTCTTTTCTGCTTAATGTCGTTTGTTGTGGATGAATTATGGACGCATATCTATCTGTTCCAACGAGTGATTTTTTATTTGGTCCTGATAAGGACCGTACTTATTCGATGGTACGCAGCCATATTGGACGACGACATCATGATCTGTAGAACGAATGCAAGGTATCCTGGTACGTTAAAGATCCCCTTCGGAGCAAAATTCCGGCACCCCGGCGTCTCTAAAAGCCAGAGTAGTTAAAAGGGACGTAAAACCAATAACATTATAATTATCTGTATCTACAGTTTGTTTGGGGCAGATGACCTCGTAGTTCCGCCACTTAAAACCTCACTAACTAACTAACTAACTAACTATTACTGTATGTGTATAGCAAGCGCTTTTCGCACAGACGACCCGCATAAAAATAGATTTGTTTTGTGGGTAGGCTCACGAATAAATACATCAGACCGAAACTATAATTTCCTTCAACGGCGTCTGTGCGAAAAGTACAGTAACTCAACTGACACGGCTCCCTCGCATTTGCGCACCCAAAAGTGCCAGCTGACTGCGCCTGAATACGAACCTGCAACCTTGGGCACAGCAAGCGAGAACGTTGCCCCTGAGCCACGCTTCAAGGCAGTAAATACAGAACGTGTCATATTATTATTATTATTATTATTATTATTCTGGGATAAATATTGAACTATTGAAATTCTAATAATCACGAATAGTATCTATCCATGGTTTTGAACAGTAATTAGGGAGAATAAAGTAATCCCCGTAGCGTAGTGGTCAGCGTGGTTAGCTGCCGCCCCGGAGGTCCTGGGTTCGATTTCCAGCTCTACCACGAAATTTGAAAAGTGATATGAGGACTGGAACGGGGTCTACTCAGCCTCGGGTGGTCCAAATGAGTAGAGGGGATTCGATTCCCACCTCAGCCATCCTCGAAGTGGTTTCCCGTGGTTTCTCACTTCGTCTTCAGGCGAATGCCGGGATGATACCTCCTGTAAGGCCACGACCGTCTCCTCCCCTCTTCCTTGCCTATCCAACCTAACCTTCCAATCCCTTCCCTCATGAGGCCCCTGTTCGCTTTGCAGGTGAGGTCGCCTGGGCGAGGTGCTGATCACACCTCACCAGTTGTATCCACTCCGACCAGATGTTCCCAGCTCTAGGATACTGCCCGTAGAGGCGGTAGTGGTGATTTCCCTCGCTGAGTCCATGGGTTCCACCAACCTGGAGGGTAAACGACAAAAAAAAAAAAAAAGAATTTAAAATTACCGCCGTTGTATAGTCTTGAACCCGGGATCTTCAAAACAGCGAGCGGGTGCAATACCACTCGCGCACTCTTCCACCGTACTATTTTGCTCTTTGTTGCGCTCATATTAACGCGTATGGTAAAATATTCAATTATTACAGTTAAATATTGATTGGAATATATATTCATTCATGTTTTCAAATTTACTTAAAGCAAGTTTTGCGACCGCTTTGCGTTAATAAGGCGAATGAACTGCAAATAATACCCTGAAACGACAACCCTTCGCCATGTTTTATTTCATACAACTTGGCGCATGAAATGCTAGCGTGTGATACAATTCGGTCATGCAAGCAGGTGTACGGACGAGGATGATCAGAATCATTCAGGATTTTGTACCAGCGATCACAACAGCTTCCTTGCCAGCGAGTGATACGGGCCAAAAATATGCTAAGACCTTTTTTGTTAACATTTAATAACAATATTTTTTTTACCCTCCAGGTTGGTGGAACCCACGGACTCAGCGAGGGAACTCACCACTACCGCCTCTACGGGCAGTGTCCGAGAGCTGGGAACATCGAATCGGAAGGGATACAACTGGTGAGGTGGGATTGGCACCTCGCCCAGGCGGCCTCACCTGCAAAGCGAACAGGGGCCTCATGAGGGAAGGTAAGGGATGGTTAGGATGGATAGACAAGGAAGAGGGAAGGAGGCGGCCGTGGCCTTGAAGAAGGTACCATCCCGGCATTTGCCCGAAGACCAAGTGGGAAACCACGGAAAACCACTTCGAGGATGGCTGAGGGGGAATCGAACCCCCTCTACTCATTAGGGCCACCCGAGGCTGAGTAGACCCCGTTCCAGTCCTCGTACCACTTTTCAAATTTCGTGGCAGAGCTGGGAATCGAACCCAGGACCTCCGGGGCGGCAGCTAACCATGCTGACCGCTACGCTACGGAGGCGACAATAACAAAATAATACCTAGGGAAATTCTAAGGAATACGTATACTTCGATGCGAGCACTGGCTATCAGAATCTCCTTCGATATGTTGTTGTTTCATTTGAGGGGCTAGAACATCGCGGTCAAATAGCCCCGTGTACTTGGGTGTGTGTATAGAATTTGTCTGATAACCTGAGTTATTGCGGGCTTGTAATAATGTGTGTATTTGCAATTAAGGATTGGGAAGGAGGCGGCCGTGGCCTTAAGATAGAAACCGTCCCGGAATTTGGCCAGAGTAGAAGTGGGAAACCACGGAAAACCACTTCCAGGGTGGCTGAGGTGGGAATCGAACCCACCTCTTCTCAGATTTGCTTCACGAGGCTGAGTGTGCCCAATTTCAGCCCTCAGACCAGTATTAAATTTCTTGGCAGAGCTGGGAATCGAACCCGTACCTCCGGAGCGACACATCGATATGTTATGTTAATATCCATGACAGTTATTTAATTTTCTGCGATTGCATGTCACGTGGCATAACGTACCAATTCGATTGTATTCTCTTTATAAATCAGCAAAATTCAACGTACGCTTCACAAAAATACATCGTAAGGGAATGAATGTGGCAATGTAGCTACATCCTCACTAAAATAGTACGTGGGTTTTTGTTCAAAAAAGTATGCCTATCCCTGGATTCGACGCGCTACTCATCCCATTCGCGCCCACCACGAACTGCCAGGCTTGAACCGAATCAGCCACCATTACATGGTAGATACAGCGCACTGTACTGTGGCCGCCCCACCTCAAACGTTTAAGTCCATCTCAAAGTCTTCAATCATTATTTATGGTGTTGATTTAACTTTCTACTATTACATATCACGTGGCGTAAGCTATTAATTCGATCGTATTACGTGTATGTGTGTTATTTCAAGGAGCAATAAGTCATATGTTAGTAGAATGGGCCATACTATTTGGCGGGGAAAAGTTTACGGTCGGTTTTTCTTTGCTAGATCCATGACCCAATTAGATTGCTGTCACACAGTCAGAATGCAGAGCAATATCGACCATCGGGAGAAATGCAATGTTAGTTGGGTTTCATAAAACTAAATAATAAGGGGCTGGTGGACCACTCTCTATATAAGATATAGACCACTATGCTATAAAAGGTTACGAGATGATTGACGTTCATAAAAATGGCCCTCAGTAGCAAAGCGTGTATTGAGAAATGGACCACTGGTACCAATATTACGAATTCAAACGATAGGGACAAGTGTGCTCAATCGTGCAGACTCTGCTATAAAACCTCGGAATATATTAGCAATATTTCACACTCGCTTGGTTAAACTGGGAAGATTAATTTGCCCCACAACGAGCGGGTTGTCTCGTGAGACCAATGGCGCTCGAGTGAAGAATGCGATTTATGATCTCTGTTGATTACAAATCTCACACAGGAGACTCGTCGCTCCTTTAATGCTACCGTGGATAATTTAAATGTGTACAATAGTAATAATAATCAAAAGTTTGGTGCTTTTCAGTCGGTCAACACGAATGTACCCAAATGAGACGGGTTATGCCCTAATCCTCAAAAAATTACTTTACATTAATAAATACACCAGGATGACCAGTTTCGATCGTCAAGCGATCATCATCAGATCGATTACACTTAGGCTATAAAATCTATGTCTGAAAATATGAGTGAAAATATTTACAATATATACACGTATTTAGTTGAAGTATTAGTTAAGATAATGCAACTCGTCACAACACATTCAGGAAAAGGCTATTTAAGTTCTATGGCCACATTCTTCGCATGACCGATGACAGAGTGACGGAGAGGATTCTCAACCTAGCTCTCTCAATGAATGTCAAGACCAACTTGCTTAAGGAAATAGAGGAAGATCTTCAGGATGTTGGCATTGTGAAGCAAATCACACAAGACAGATCCAAATTCAGAACAGTTGTCAACAACTACCATTTTGCGGAGAAAATCAGTACCAGTAGCAGGAAACCATGGACTGAAGAACGGAAGAAACTCTTCAGTGCGTAGATGAAGAGAGTTTGGGAGAAGAAAAGATCAACATAAATAATTGCTCTCGCGCTCCTTAGATGGGCATGAGGATGTGGAAAATAATAATAATAATAATAATTATTGTTATTATTATTATTATTATTTCCATTCCCGTTTACGTGTTGCCTTCAACATTGAAGCGCATCAGGAGCTGAAGGCAAACAGCCCTCCGGTGTGCGTTTTTTTCGGCATTCAACGCCCAGGATATTCACTGGCTGTAGCAACGCCCTCAAACGGAGACGTATTGGTCACGCCGTAGCTGAAATACTTGTACACTAAAAATGGAAGACATTTAATAGATATAGAAGTTGTAAGAGACCAAAACGGTTCAGCTGCCTCATTCTAAGAGTTGTACAATAACTTGTTCCTTCAGATGAAGAGTTAACAGGCGAAAGGATGGAGATTCAGTTTACGAAGGAACCTGATTCATTGGTCGTATATTTGAAAATAAATTGAGTTGTATCTTGTGTCAGTTGCAGCTAGGATGATTTACGGCTCGAGTAGTGATGCGTCAAATGAGCAGTAATTGCTGGCTGAATGCTGCCAAACAAACATTGCCATATATCTCGTGAGGTGAGATTTATGTTCCAGTGAGCACATGACATACTGCGCCGCATTCAATAGACCTCCAATAGACTATTAGTCGGTAAGATGAACAATATTACCGCCACAGAACTGATTGGTTACCAACAGATTTTGGCGCCAATGTGTTCTTCCGATTGTCCAGTCCAAGATTCCTGTTGTCGTGCCACCAGAAAAAATAATGAAATGAGGGATGCTCAGAAAATAAGTTTGGAAGCTATTTTTAGCCTATTTTCAATTTTGAAAAATAGGCTTATGAGATCACCTTTAGTCCGTGTGTGTGTGCGTGTGTGATGGTGTGTGTGTTCTAAACGGCTGGAGCGATTTCAATGAAACTCGGTAAGTTCATAGCACAATTCCGGACGACCCCGACCGTGCCCTTCAAATTTTGTTACGTCTCACCAATCAAACATGGCGGCTGTGCGAAATATTTCACCAGCATTCAATATCTCCGAAACTATTACTGATATCACTCTGGCATTTTTACGATCATAAAGGGATCTACTAGAAGTTCACCTAAGTGACTTTTGAAAACTTGGTAAATACAAAACCAACATGGCGGCCAAGCGAAGTTGCGACTATTAAATAGACGTTTCTCGCGATTTAACCAACCAAACGCAATGAAACTTGGTACAGTATATGTTTATACACATTGTAATGTACCGACATCCAACTTCGTTCAATTGTTTACATAACCACAAGATGGCGGCTGTGCGAAACATTTCACCGGCATTCTATATCTCTGAAACTTTTAGCGGTATCACCCTGAAATTTTGTACGGAGATAAAGGTCACTACTGGAAGTTAATCTATAAGACTTTCGAAAATCGGTTAACAACAAAACGAACATGGCAGCCAAGCGAATTTGAAAATTTTAAATACACCTTTCTCGCGATTTAATGTTCCAAACGCAATGAAACTTGTTACAGGAAAATGTTAATACACTTTGTAATGAATTGGTATCTAATTTAGTTCAATTGTTTACATAACCTCAAGATGGCGGCTGTGCGATCTTTAAAATTAAGTTTTTATTTCTTGTGTTGTAATCATGCGATCGAAGTGAAAGTTTGAATGATGAACCTACGCACTAATTTTCCTTTAATGTTACATGACATGATGGCGACCATCCGAAATATTTAGCGGCTCTGAATATCTACGAATCTATTATAGCACTCAAACTGATTTTTTTTAAATTTCATGGGGGTTATGAACTTCAGTTCACCTATAGGAATTTCAATAACCTGGTGATCACAAATCCAACATGGCGGCGACGGGAACTATAAATATTCACATGGACGTTTCTCGCAATTTAACCATCCGAGTGCAGTGAAACTTGGTACAGTAAATCCTTATATGAATGTTAATCCACTGGCATCAAATTTATTTCAATTGTTTCCATAAGCACAAGATGGCAGCTGTGCGAAATTTTAAAATCTCGTTGTTACTTCTTGTGTCCTAATCATGCGAATGAAGTTTGAATGCCACACGTACACAATAATCTTAATGTAACAGTACATAACCCTAGGACCTACATATATAAAATCCAACATGGCGACCATCCGAAATATTTAGTCGATTCTCAATATCTACGAATCTATTACAGCAATTAAACTGAAATTTTGTACGTTGATAGTGGCAATTAACATATGAAAATAGGCTGTATAGTTCTTCACGGAACTACTTGTTCAAACTGAGAAAACACATTATCGTAACAAAACCTTAGATGTTTTTCCACAAAGTCGCCTCTGAACTTTGTTGTGCCGTGAAATGAGTTCAAGAAACCCTCCTTTTTCACGGGTCAACTGGGATGTTTCCATGTCACGAGGCAGCCTTGCTCTCCGGGGTAAAGTGGTGCACTCATCTGTTGTGATGATCAATTATTGTTCGAGGCTTACTGCCAGTCTTGTGATGAGGGGTGAGCTGCCTCTGCACGCATCTTACCCACACCTTCAGATATCGCAACACTTTGTGAATCACGCGGAGGGCTTGAGCGACATCAGACACAGCAACACTATTTCCTGTTCCCTGAGGACGTTTGTTACAATCGTGGACGTGGTCGGGCACTAATCATTGAACACCAACGCCAGAAAAGTTGCACAGTTGTGTGCTATAATACACCGGCGGTCCGGGCAGTGTTTGCGAAGAGTCCGCTGATGAACCTGACTTGGTGCACCTAGGCGAAACCCCGCAACAGACACGACTCAAAAACCAAAAGGATTGCTGAATAATATAAGGTGCGTTCAAAAAGTAACGAGCCGGAGGCATAATTACAGAAACCTGTACCTGTATTTTAGAAGTATTGGCCCTGGCTGTTGAGGCACTTGTCTCACTGTGACACGAGGTGGTGAATGGCTGTCTCATAAAATTCCCTGGGCTGCGATGTGAACCAGTTCCGCACGTACAGCTGGACGTCGGCGTCCGAGGTGGATCGTTGGCCCCGCAGAGCCCTTTTCAGGGGACCAAACATGGCGTAATCACAGGGAGAGAGGTCTGGACTGAATGGAGGGTGGCCGAGAACCTCCCATTTGAATTTCTGCAGAAGTGCCGCGACTGTGTTGGCCGTATGAAGTCGTGCATTGTCGTGGAGTGACCACGGAGGCTATGGCGTTTACTGTCACTCGGCGGTCCTGGGTAATGAGTGCATCAACCAGCTGGACGTTGTCATCGGTAATGTAGAGGGGTGCCCCAGACCGGGCATCATCGACTAACGACACCCGTCCTTCCCTGAAGCGCTTGTGCCATGCCTTGACCCTTCCAAGGGACATGCAGTGTTTGCCGTACACTTGTGATATTTGGCGATGAATGTCCGTTCTCCCTACTCCTTCCGCTGTCAGAAACCGAACAACACCTCTTTGCTCTTCATGTCACTGTTTGCAATGCGACTAGCAGCGTTGGACGATTGATGCATGCTGCTCCTCGCTTTGTATCGTCACGTAACGTGCACGCGTGCCCTCTAGCGACGGGCTGTGACCTTCCACGCTCTGGTCAGAACCACACCTCGTTACACACGCCACGATTAGCCGATGTAGTCACCGGTTTGCGCATTCCAGCCTCCGGCACGTTACTTTTTGAACGCACCTTATAATATCAATAAGAGTAATAATCTCCCCTCTGTGAGGAGAAGGGAATGCAAGAAACTTGTGCTGTCCACAACATTGCAAGGAACATGATCATCGCTTTGACACATGACCTAAGCAAATAGTTGAACATTTCTGAAGCTTACAAACCAGCACATAAGACATTTTAAGGCAAATAAGGAAAATATTGATATTTATCTCCAGACACTTTCTTTAAATTGGACTAGCGACCCCAGACCTGTTTTAACTTGAAGAGATTGTTCTACAGTATATCCGCCCTGGTACCGTGTCCGTACGGCTTAATTAACCTGGTACTTGTATGCGACGAACGTAATCAATTAGCTGTGCAGCTGTCTGACGCTGGTGTTCACTGTTTAGTGAATATCAATATCTACTGTATTTTCGGACCATAAGGTACAAAAAATACTCCATAAAATATAGCTGCGTCTTATGGTCCGAAGGCCTATGATATTCAGACACTACTGCCGACCAAAGTATTATGTGTACTCGAGTTTGAAGGTTGTTTGTTGAGTAACCAATAGACCTACATAAAATCCAATACCATCAACATTTTCGTCGTTCTATTTTACGTTAGTTTATGTAGGTTTGGATTTTTTAATTTATATTTTAATATTTTTTATCGCAGTTGGAACACAAAGAGTGCACGTTTTTAAGCGTGTTTCAACCATGCGTCACATTTAAGAGTTATTATCTCAAAAGCCCCTCATCAGATCGAATCCAAATTTTAACACAATATACATTGGAATGTTGTATAACTGGTTTATTAATTTTACAATTTTGTGTGTCCATGAAACAAAGTTGTTATCATTGTTGTAAGGTAACTTTTTCTCGGCTCCGGGTGGTTGGAAAATGTAGTTCTTGGTTGCGTTGTAATCGTTATACATCAAATAGTTATGCTGTATGACTGTGAAATACGTAAATTAATTCACTTATTTTATATCGGTTTGTATTTGTACGAGGAAATAACACATGGTTCTCCCGCTAGCCGCTCCAAGAAAAGCTGTACAGCGTTGCTGAGATGGAGCCCATCACTTCCGAGCGAGACGCGCCATGATGCGTGTGGGCACCATTTCGGCAAGGCTGTATAGCTTTTGCCGGAGCGGCTAGCTAGTGAAACATGTGTTATTTCCCCGTAGAAATACAAACCGATATAAAATAAGTGAATTAATTTACGTATTTCACAGTCATACAGCGTAACTTTTCGATGTATAAGGATTAAAATGCAACCAAGTACTACATTTTCCAACCATCCCGAGCCGAGAAAAAGTTACCTTACAAAAATGATAACAACTTTGTTTCTTGGACACACACAATTTTGAAATTAATAAACCAGTTATACAACATTCTAATGTATATTGTGTTAAAACTTGGGTTCGATCTGATCACGGGTTTTTGATATAATAATTCTTAAATGTGACGCATGGATGAAACACGCTTAAAAACGTGCACTTTTTGTGTTCCAACTGCGATAAAAAAATATTAGAATATAAACTAAAAATTCCAAACCTACATGAACTAACGTAAAATAGAACGACGAAAATGATGATATTATTGGATTTTATGTAGGTCTATTGGTTACTTCACAAACAACCTTCAAACTCGAGTGCACATATAATACTTTGGTCGACAGACGGCTATGGAAGGACACACCTGGATTTGTCTCACTACCCCGCCCGCCTCCTCATCGTACCAGACGACCATCACATTTATGGTGAATTCAAAATTGGGGTCACAACCTTTCTCCTATACCCTTCTTGTTGCAATTCCTCACTGATTAACAAATTTGCGCCTTCGGTGGCGTAGTTGGTAGCATGCTGAGCTTCTTGTCCAAGGTCGTGGGTCGAAACCCGGCCGAAGTCGTCAGATTTTTTAAGAGAGTTAAGAATCCCTCAGTATGCCTTCCTTTGGAGGGGAAGTAAATCCGGCGGTCACATGTCATTGATTTATGGCATGTAAAAGAACCTTACACTAATTATACATGTGTGAAGCTCAATTTATAGGTTAGATTTGATTAACGCTCTACTAAGTTCCGACGTTCGTTGCCAAGTGCTGGTAGCGGTGGCATCAAGTAGCCAAATTCACAGCTAGGTGTCGTTGACGGTAGCGATTGGTACCAAAGTAGGAACAACTTGAAATTGATCGTCTGGAGTCCTTACCTGAATTACAGATAACACACACTAATACAGCCATCACAATTAACACCGGTTATCAGACAGATTCTACACACACCCAAAATTTAATTTTAAAAAAGCTAAATTTGATGAACTGTAACTCGGTTTAAGAGACACAAATTGGGACGATCTCTACAAAATTATGGAAATAAATTCAGCAGTTAATTTTTTTTATGATAAAGTTTACGAAGTTTTCCAAAATACCGTCCCGGTACTAATGCCTTTTAAAACCAGTAAATACCCTGTTTGGTTTACAAAACAAATAATTAATGATTTGAAAGATAAAGACTTCCACAGAAAAAGAAAAGACTATTCTGAATATAGCAAATTGAGATACAAACAATTAAGAAACAAGACCAAAACAGACATCAAACTAGCTCATAAAGGATATATAACAACAGTTGAAAATAACATTAATAGTGATTGTAAAAATTTTTGGACGTACGTGAAAAGCAGGAGAAGGGCCAATGGTACATGTACTATAATGCAATACAATGAGGAAGAGCTAAAAAGCGGGGAAGCGGTTGTTCAGGGTTTTGCAAAATACTTCCAGTCGGTGTATTCACAACACCCTTCTTCCTACAGAATATCGCAAGATGAGGCAAATACGCCAGTAACCCTGCACATAAGCGAAGTAACAATGGCGGAAATTGATAGAGCGTTTAAAAAACTGAGACCAAAAACATCAGCGGGCCCGGATCAAATACCCCCTTACGTAATTAAGGGTTGCTCACAGATTTTAAAAGATCCCCTTCATTTTCTTTATAACCTAGCAATTAGTACAAATACATTCCCAGATATTTGGAAAAAAACTCGTGTCTGTCCTATTTTAAAATCAGGTAACCAAACATTGATAAAGAACTATCGACCCGTGAGTATAGTATCAGCTGTTGCAAAGATATTTGAATTTATCTTACATGACAGAATTGTTACTCATGTAGCGCCAGCCATATCAGAACAACAACATGGATTCATGCAGCGGAGATCTACAGTCACAAATCTGATGAATTTCTCCCACGATGTTTCATCTGAGTTGGATATCGGAGGACAGATGGATGCTATTTTCACGGATTTTGAAAAGGCATTCGATAGTATAGATCATGATATTCTTTTGACAAAATTAAACAATTTCGGTTTTTCACAAGCAAATTTACGATTTTATAGCTCGTATCTGTCTGGTAGACAGCAATACGTATACTTTCTCGGAAACTCATCAATGGAATATACCGTAAATTCCGGAATTCCCCAGGGATCGAACCTTGGACCAATTATGTTTCTGATAGCAATCAATGACATTTCTGAATGTATTAAGCACTCTAAATGTCTTCTATACGCTGATGATTTTAAGATATTCCGTCCTGTTTCCTCTGCTCATGACTGCTATCTTCTACAAAATGACTTGGACAACATCTTTGAATGGAGTAAGAAAAATAAACTTAATTTTAATCTAACGAAATGTGTCACAATGTCATTTACCCGAAGGAAGAATAAAGTTAGTTTCCAGTATAAGCTGGGGTTGAATACGCTGCGGGAGGTTAATGGTGTAAGTGACCTTGGTGTGGAACTGGACAAAGGTTTGACTTTCGCTTCTCACATCAACAAGGTAACAAGTGAGGCGTACCGAGCACTAGGCTTCGTCATTAGAAATGTAAGACCTTTTCGGGAGGTGAAAACGGCCATTACACTCTTTAATGCTTACGTAAGGGCGAAATTAGAATATGCAAGCGTAGTGTGGAATCCGTGGCGTAAAAACTACAAAAGATTACTAGAAGGAGTACAGAAGCGATTCGCCAGATTTATACATTATAAAATGAGCGGAAATTACCCATATATGGTCCCATATTAAATTTTATCGAATAATCTAAAAATTATTACTTTGGAAGATCGTAGGAAAATAAATGATTCCAAGATCTTACACAAGATTGTAAATTCTGCGGTAGATAACTCTTATTTTTTATCGTTGCTGAATTTCAATGTTCCACGTCTATCTTCAAGAACGTGGACAACTTTTAGGAATAAGAAAACATGCACCACGTCACACAAACATTCACCGCTTTATAGACTCTGCAGTAATTACAATAAAGCTGTAGTGTGTAATAAAAGTCTAGACTTCGATCTTAGTCTCCAAAAATTTGTAAAGGTATTTATGACCACATTGCCATGAGTGTAATTAATTAATAAAAAGGTAGAATATGTAACAGCATTAAGGTTAAGCTATACATAATATTATTATGTAATTAATTTAGATGTTAATATTAGATTTAAGATTAGATTTAAGTTATGAAAAAAATTAGAATTACTATTAAAATTTTGTAGGTTTACTGTTATTGGGGTTAAAGACCCTGTTGTAAACCAGCATAAATAAATAAATAAATAAATAAATAAATAAATAAATAAATAAATAAATAAATAAATAAATAAATAAATACACGGGGCTACATGAACGCGTTGTCGCAGCCCCTAAACTGAGGAACCAACCAACGAACTGATTAACAAACTGCATGAACCAATTCTGACAACTGTTGGTTGCTACGGTCCAAGCAAGTAGCGTCAGAGAAGCAAGTTTCAGTAATGGATACATAAAGTCAGTTGTGCAGAAGTGGTTATCATGTTTGAAAATACAGTGAAATCATATTTTCCCCAAATATTCATTAAAATAACTGTATGTGCCAAATAGTCCGAAAAATATGGTACATGCTGGGTGTTGTATTAATAAAACCGCTTCCCGTAACAAGCAAAAGCTCGTGTCTGTATAAAAGAGCCTGGATACTGAATCAAAACACATCGCCTGCTGCCTCGGGCGATGAGTAGTATCGACCAAGCCGACACACGCAAGTGAGGGTGTCAGCCATTGTTCGCACTTCTCTCCCAACACGAGTGCACCCCCATCGGCCATCCTGTGCGCTACCTCCAGGAAATACAGGGGCGGTGGATGTTTCAGGTTGACCCTAATAAATACAGGGGCGGTGGATGTTTCAGGTTGACCCTAATAAATACAGGGGCGGTGGATGTTTCAGGTTGACCCTAATAAATACAGGGGCGGTGGATGTTTCAGGTTGACCCTAGTAAATACAGGGGCGGTGGATGTTTCAGGTTGACCCTAATAAATACAGGGGCGGTGGATGTTTCAGGTTGACCCTAGTAAATACAGGGGCGGTGGATGTTTCAGGTTGACCCTAATAAATACAGGGGCGGTGGATGTTTCAGGTTGACCCTAATAAATACAGGGGCGGTGGATGTTTCAGGTTGACCCTAGTAAATACAGGGGCGGTGGATGTTTCAGGTTGACCCTAATAAATACAGGGGCGGTGGATGTTTCAGGTTGACCCTAATAAATACAGGGGCGGTGGATGTCTCAGGTTGACCCTAATAAATACAGGGGCGGTGGATGTTTCAGGCTGACCCTAATAAATACAGGGGCGGCGGATGTTTCAGGTTGACCCTAATAAATACAGGGGCGGAGATGTTTCAGGCTGACCCTAATAAATACAGGGGCGGTGGATGTTTCAGGTTGACCCTAATAAATACAGGGGCGGTGGATGTTTCAGGTTGACCCTAATAAATACAGGGGCGGTGGATGTTTCAGGCTGACCCTAATAAATACAGGGGCGGTGGATGTTTCAGGTTGACCCTAGTAAATACAGGGGCGGTGGATGTCTCAGGTTGACCCTAATAAATACAGGGGCGGTGAATGTCTCAGGTTGACCCTAATAAATACAGGGGCGGTGGATGTTTCAGGTTGACCCTATTAATACAGGGGCGGTGGATGTTTCAGGCTGACCCTAATAAATACAGGGGCGGTGGATGTTTCAGGCTGACCCTAATAAATACAGGGGCGGTGGATGTTTCAGGTTGACCCTAGTAAATACAGGGGCGGTGGATGTCTCAGGTTGACCCTAATAAATACAGGGGCGGTGAATGTCTCAGGTTGACCCTAATAAATGCAGGGGCGGTGGATGTTTCAGGTTGACCCTAATAAATACAGGGGCGGTGGATGTTTCAGGCTGACCCTAATAAATAGAGGGGCGGTGGATGTTTCAGGCTGACCCTAATAAATACAGGGGCGGTGGATGTTTCAGGTTGACCCTAGTAAATACAGGGGCGGTGGATGTCTCAGGTTGACCCTAATAAATACAGGGGCGGTGGATGTCTCAGGTTGACCCTAATAAATACAGGGGCGGTGGATGTTTCAGGTTGACCCTAATAAATACAGGGGCGGAGATGTTTCAGGCTGACCCTAATAAATACAGGGGCGGTGGATGTTTCAGGTTGACCCTAATAAATACAGGGGCGGTGGATGTCTCAGGTTGACCCTAATAAATACAGGGGAGGAGATGTTTCAGGCTGACCCTAATAAATACAGGGGCGGTGGATGTTTCAGGTTGACCCTAATAAATACAGGGGCGGTGGATGTCTCAGGTTGACCCTAATAAATACAGGGGCGGTGGATGTTTCAGGTTGCCCCTAATAAATGCAGGGGCGGAGATGTTTCAGGCTGACCCTAGTAAATACAGGGGCGGTGGATGTTTCAGGTTGACCCTAATAAATACAGGGGTGGTGGATGTTTCAGGTTGACCCTAGTAAATACAGGGGCGGTGGATGTCTCAGGTTGACCCTAATAAATACAGGGGCGGAGATGTTTCAGGCTGACCCTAATAAATACAGGGGCGGTGGATGTTTCAGGTTGACCCTAATAAATACAGGGGCGGTGGATGTTTCAGGCTGACCCTAATAAATACAGGGGCGGTGGATGTTTCAGGTTGACCCTAATAAATACAGGGGCGGTGGATGTTTCAGGTTGACCCTAATAAATACAGGGGCGGTGGATGTTTCAGGTTGACCCTAATAAATACAGAGGCGTGCAAATGATTAGAATCAAATAAATGAATTTAAACCAGTCACAATTTTTTATTCTTTTTTTTAACATCTGCTGGTTTCTTTTGTAACCCCACTTAGTAATGTTTCCTCCCATAAGGAATTGTGTCTGGAAACTTTCTGAATTGGATATTCCGAGGGATACCTGAGCTTGGCCGATTTTCTATTTGTTAATTGTTGTGTGTTTAAGTCTTCAGTCTTTTGACTGGTTTGATGCCGCTTTCCATGCCTCCCTGTCCTGAGCTAATCGTTTCATCTCTACCTAGTTACCACACCCTACATCCGAGGCACTCTGTTTAACATATTCTAACCTTGGTCTACCCCTACAGTTCTTGTCCTCGACCAATCCTTCCATAACTAAGCTTGATATTCCTAGGTGTCTTAGTATGTGTCCTACCAACCTATCTCGTCTCTTCATTAGCAGTTGCCAGTTACATCTCTCTTCTCCCACTCGTCTTAATACCTCCTCGTTTGTCACCCTATCTACCCATCTGATCTTCATCATTTTCCTGTAACACCACATTTCAAGCGCCTCAATTTTCTTCTTTTCTGCTGCACCAATAGTCCAAGTTTCACTTCCATAGAGCGCCACGCTCTAGACAAAGGCTTTCAAAGATGACTTCCTATTATCACACATCCAAATACCTGGGGCCGATGACCAACATGTCCATGTTCACTCACAGTTGACATGGAAGAGGGAATATTGCACTCTTGCAATATGTCTTTAGAATTACTCCATTGAACGACAAGTTAAGTTATGGAATGAGTATTGTTTCATAAGGGTTGGACATCGTGGCCAGCAGCCCCAAGCACTAGTGATTAGGGAAGAGGTGGCCGTGGCGTTAAGCTAAGAAATGCGAAACCACTTCCAGGGTGGATGAGGCGGGAATCGAACAAGGACCTTACCTCGAGGTGGACTGTAAGGCCTCACTCCCCACTTTGTACCCGTGGAGCTGTGGATCTTGTTGACGTATGAAGGGATCTTTGTCTGCCATGACGGGGTGGCTGCTATAGGAGAGAGTGGGGGTAGCATTATTACCACGGTGGGTGAGTGATTATCGTGTCGGACTACCAACCCCAAGATTTCAGGTTCGCTACTCGCAGTGGTAAGTGATTTTTGAAAAGCGGAAAAAATCACGACACGCATGTCATACCATGTTGGCATGTTAAAGAACCCATTTGAATTTAGTTGGCCGTGTTCATAATGGCAAAATTAATCTCGGGATTTTCCGCCAACACAAAGTTCCTCATTTCTCTACTAGAAAGCGCTATAGTGTTCAAGGAGCTTAGATATCTAACCTCCTTGACTTTCATAGTGCTTCAAGGAACAATAAAATTCGACATGCAAGCTGCCCTCTGGGTGCCAAATAACAAAATTTGCACTGGGCACCCGAGGCCATACGATATAATAATAATAATATATTTTTTTTAGCGTATGGCTTTTAGTGCCGGGAGAGTCCGAGGACATGTTCGGCTCACCTGTTTTTTGTAGCTGCTTCGAGACGGACACCCAATGGGTGAGCTACAAGTACCGTTGGGGAGGAAAGTTGAAAGGGAGGGTCGAGGAGTTGGAAGGTAGCGGCTGTGGCCTATAGTTAAGGAACAACCCCGGCATTTGCCTGGAAGGAAGATGGGAAACCACAGAAGACCATCTTCAAGGTTGCCGGCGGGGGGATTCGAACCTCCTCGCCTCCCGGATGTGAGCGACTGCCAACAGTCATGCGCAACGACCTCGGCTAACACCCGGTATAATTATTATTATTATTATTATTATTATTATTACCTATGAGACTTTCAGACACATTTTAACTACTCTAGGGGCAGATGACATCGGAGTTCCGCCCCTTTAAACAACAATAACAGACTAAAATGTTAACTACAAAACCAACATGGCGGCCAAGCGAAGTTGAAACATTTAAATAGACTTTTCTTGCGATTTATCCATCCGATCGCAGTAAAACTTGGTACAGCAAAAGACTATACAAATTGTAATGCACTCGCATCTAATTTAGTTCATTTGTTAACATAAACTCAAGATGGCGGCTGTGCGAAATTTTAAAATTAAGTTTAATTTCTTGAGTTTTATTCATGCGATTGAAGTGAACGTTTGAATAATAAACGTACAAAATAATCCTCACCTAATAGTACATAACTCTTCTTCTTCTTCTTCCTAGCATTTGTCCCGCCTGGTGTCAGGGTCTGCTGTGAGGATTCGTTGTCTCCATTTCTTTCGGTCTTGAGCCATATCTTGGTGTAGATGTGCAGCCTTCAGGTCATTATGGATCGTATCAATCCACCTCTGCCTTGGTCATCCCTTGGGCCTCTTTCCCGTGACCTCCAGGGTGTATGCTGACTTGGCTATTGTGTATTCTTCTGCACGAAGCACATGGCCAAATCCAGCTTAAACGGCCTTCCCGCATTTTCTGATGGATCGGCGCCACTCCGAAACGTTTCCGTATATCAACATTGGTAACATGATCAGTAGTGTGTCTTAGACAGTTCAAAACCCACCTCCACCTCCCCACCTCACAAGATGGCGGCAGCCCGATATCTCCCGAACCCGTGGTCGGATTTTGACGAATGAGGTGTCATTGAACTCGGGCTGACACCCCCTTTCCAATGGACGACATATTTCAACCCTAAAAATAAAACCTACCCCTACTAGGAGGTGAAATTGATTTTTTTAGAGAATCTCTATTACCAATTGCAACATGTGAGAGTTTGAATGCCGATATGGATCTAAACGTTGTTCCACATAAAGTGCATATGTTCGGTGGAAAGCCACTATGAATTAGCATGTCCACTCATGGCTTTTGTAAGAGGGTGGGGGAGCGGATCCCTGTGGATGGGTTATTGTTGACGGGTCATTGTTGGCGGGATCATTGTTGTCGAGTCCTTGTGGACGAGTCCTTGTGGACAAGTCCTTGTGGACAGGTCATTGTTGACAGGTCATTGTGGACGAGTCTGTGTGGACGAGTCCTTGTGGACAGGTCCTTGTGGACGAGTCCTTGTCCCTTTGGACTGATCCCTTTGGCCTGGTTCCTACGGACTAGCCCATGAATTTATTTAAATTATGTCAAAGGGCCTAACTACATTTGTATGTGTTGAATTGACGTTGTTCACTAATCCCCCACTACTAAAATGTAATAACGATATGAAAGGAAAGTGATGAAATACATGTGAACACGTGTGAGATGTCATTATTAGCATTCTCCTTGTGAAACAAGTCACATCCTGTTTTGATTCATACGTGAGAAAATGCGAGTTCATGTGTAATATGATCTAACACACAGGTGTTCACATGTGCACGTGCACGATAAGAGCTAACAAGTCACAACCTGTTTTGGCAGTGGTGGGAATAAGGCTAGAGACATGTACGAGTAGTCAAGTTACTCCGGCAGACAACCCCTTTCCTATGGATAACTTATTTCCACTCAAAAATGAAATCTACCCCTACTAGGGGGTGAAATAATAATTTTTAGGTAAAAGTCGCTTTCCATGTGCAGAATGTGGGAGTTTATATGCCAATATGAAATTAAACTCGTTCCACATAAAGTGCATGCATACAACTGAATGCCGCTATGATTTATCATTTTTGTTTTTTGTTTTACGAATGCGCAATTGAGGTTTTTGTAAGAGGGCGGGGCTTTTTGAATAATGATTTATAGATACCTTTTTTTTACAAATTAACCAAAGATCCAAAAACTAATAGGTCATCGGCTTTTTAATATCTTATGAACTAAGAAAGCTAGGAACTTGTATGAGGGGTCGTTGGACTTGTGGTGACGCCCTGTTTTTGAATGTATTATTCATTTTTTGTCAAAAGGGCCTAACTGCACTTTCGTTAATATCTCGCTAACTAATAATCACAGAGGGTCGAGTGAGGTGTCATAGGACTTAAAATGGCCAACCCCTCCCCATGACCAATGAATTTACCAAAAAAAAACAGCAAGGTCATTAACCTAAGATTGTATCAACTAATAATCAGAGAGGGACAAGTGAGGTGTCACAAGACTCAGGATGGCCAACCCCTTTTCCATGACCAACGAATTTACCCAAAATACCCAAAACAGCAAGGTCATTGACCTAAGATTTTATAAACTTATCAGTAGAGAGGGTCAAGTGAAGTGTCATAGGACTACGAATGGTTAACCCTTTCCCATGACCAATGAATTTACCTCAAAATTCAAAACAGCAAGGTCATTGACCTGAGATTTTATAAACTAATAATCGGATATCAACATGTGAGGTGTCATAGGACTTAGAATGGTCAACCCTTTCCCATGGCTAATGAATTTACCCAAAAATACCCAATACATCAAGGTCATCGGCCTGAGATTTTATAAAACTTATAATCGGATATGGACATGTGAAATGTTTACAGTGAGTGATGAAGCATAGCTAGGTAGTGAAAGAATTATTGTAGGCTACATGTATGGTGACTGACAAATCTTTCACCATTGGAACTTGTTTTCAGATCAAACTGCAGTACAGAGAGAGTATAGGTTGTAGGTATGGGATAATAAATGACAAATGGTGTATACAAAATCTGATTAATCGATTCAAGAAATAAGAGTAGTCAATCTTTAATTGATTGGTTAAATAGGATAGCTAAAATCCAAAATGGTGACTACATTGAACTAAACTGAACCAAGCTGAATCAAATCCAACCAAACCGAACCAAAACTTAATCAAGAACAAGCCAATGGTTTAAGTGTAAAACTTGTGGTTGAATGTGGGCATTGGTAATGTCAGAAAGGAAAGGGATAACGCTCTACCTATACAGGGTAAGGTAAAGCTAGTGCATGATGCTAATGCACACACACACAAGTACATGAACCACACACAACCATCCTATGCAGTTATTATGGGTTGACTGTTAAAACTTGCTCAGTGGTTACTGGGACAAGATGGTCGCTACACACAACAAGCTTTAAATACCTGAGGCTAATAATCTATACACACACTCACACACACTTGTTCTAAACTAAACTGTCTTGCTGGCAGAGCTCACACAGTAGGTAAATGACAGAAATGCTTGGCTAACAGAAATACAATCATTTTCGGTTGTCTAATGTTACCAGCTAAACATTACGTGCTATAGTGGTGAGCACATGTGCCTCTTTCACTGGAGATCTTAACTCGATTTCTAGCTCTAAGGCCTAGAACGAATCAAACTAAGAAAAAAGGGTATGGTGACGCAGTGGTTAAACTGTTAGCCTTTCACTAAGGTAGACTAGGGTTTGATTTTTGGTTAATATGCATGTCATAAACAATCAAATAAAAGCAGAGATAATGTTTAAAACTGATTACACTTGTCTCTTTTCAAATTATTACTTAGATTACAAATACAAACGTGGACTGGGTTTGACATATAGTTAATGCTTCCTATCACATACCAGACTACAAGAAAGCCAAACAAGCAAAAGCAGTGGTAAAATCGCTATGTGTAGAGAAATACCTAACGGTTTTTATGAGCTGGCAAAGGTATGTCGCATAAACAGTGCAGGATACAATCCAGCAACCATAATTTTTATCTCGTGGACAAGAGAAAACATATATATATAGAGAGATATATAGAAAGCTTGTGTGTGTGTGTGTGTGTGTGTGTGTGTGTGGGTAGCATTGGTTGTTTGACCAGAGAAAATACGGTGAGGTAGGGTGGGGAGAGGTAGTATTAGCACTTATATATGAATGGAAAATAGATTTTTTTCAATCGTTTTGTTTTTCAAATGTAGTGGTAGATAGTCGTTTTTTGTAAAACATTCTTACTTGCAGTAGTAATAAGCCTCTATGGTTCCGCTAACACATAGATAGACTGTATTATTGCCATGGTCAAGCACTCACATTAAGATCATTTACAAAATCATAAAATGAAAAATAAAAATCTTGTTTTGGAAATATCGTTTTTCAACATACACACAAAATAAATATATAAAAAAATTGTAAACAGCAAATTGGAAAATCCATGTTTCCATATAGGCAAAATTTAAAAACCTTAAACGGACATTTAAGAAAATATATGCAAATGGGAAATTGACAAATGTGTAAATATGAAAATGGAAAAATCCATGTTTCCATATCATGAAATTGAAAAACATCAAACTGTCATTTTAAAAAATGCAAATGGAAAATTGACAAATTGCAATGTGTGAAATGTGAAATTGAACAAATGGCTATCATTATATAAAAAAAAAAGAACATGGTGCTCTATGGTTGAGGTGTGAATCAAACCCTCTCTACTTATTTGGACCACTCGAGACTGAGTAGACTAGTTTTAGTTGTCATACCACTTTTAAAAGTTTTTGTTAAATCTAGGAATTGAACCCAAGAGCTTGTAGGGGGGATCCAAGGTTATAATATGTTAAACAGATAGCCTTGAATGTAGGGTGTGGTAGTTATATAGAGATGAGACGTTTCGCTCGGGGCAGGGAGGCATGGAGATCTGCATCAAACCAGTCAAAAGACTGACGACTCAAACAACAACATGTAGAGCTCACCAAAATAATGTTGTGTAACGGTAAATGTTAGTCAACGAACAGTAATGCATTACTAAAACCCATGACACGATACCTAAGAGCTTTTCTAAAATTATTTTAAAATGCCTTTAACCCTATATTAAACACCCAGTTCACAAGACTCATAACTGCAATGTTATGGTCAAACAAAACAAAATGTATATTTCAAAACAAACAAGTGGTTTAGTCAATGTATACTGGAAAAAGTTTTATAAACACTCAAGTCCACAAAAATAATAAAATTAGTAACTGTCAGGTTGACCGAGTGGTTATGGTGTTTGACTTAAGTTCAAATTTTCTGTACAAGAAAGCAAGGGTTCGAATACCTTACCTGATATAACTATTGCCTCAACATGACTTGACCACACTGTATTATTGTGTACTCGGTACACAAACCATAGATAGAGTGTATTGTTTAAGGTCACTCTCTTTGCGAACATAGTCAGAGACTGTTGATGGTTAACAATTGCATTAATAGTGGGACATAGGGATAGCAATTAAGAAAAACAGACAATACCCATACACTTTTTTTATTTATTTAATGTAAGTACTTGTACAATAGTTATATACAAACTACAACTCTCTTTTGTCTATTACTATCTAGTCCTTTTCGATCCACATCCATAACTTGCATGACATAATTTGTATAATTGCATGGGCCAGTCCATAGGTACCAGTCCAAAGGGACCGGTCCAAAAGGGATCAGCCAAAAGGACCTGTCCACAGGGACCCGTCAAGAATGACTCCATTCGAAAATGGCCCTTCCAAAGGGGCTAGTCAACAGGGACCAGTCCAAAGGGACAAATCAACAGGGATCAATGAAAAGGGGGAAGCGCATCATGTAAGTCGTTGCGCGCCGCCGCCGTGGGAACATAGGTGTTTATCAGCAGTCTCCGGCAATGTTCGGGAGAGTAACCTTGAAAAGTAACTGAAACTCGGTAGTCGAAAGCATAGCTTGACCCGTTTCTTACCTATATGACAAGGTTAGGTTAGGTAAAATTAGGTTATTTTAGGTGAGCAGAGGTTAAGTCTTAAAATATTCCCTCTCTTATGTGTTCAATGCCGATTCACTCTGAACAGTCAGCCAAAACTTTAAATATGTATTTATCATTACATAACGAATTAAAGCAAACTTAATTAATTATGAATGGCGTTTTTTGTTACTGTTCAATGTAGACAGAATATATGCATTAAATGATAGACTCAAGACAAAATGTTTTGATTGTTGACTTGCGTTATTGATAAATTGGTTTAATGTTAGGGGCAGTGCACACTTTCCATGTCGATAATTTATATAGGCTAGAAGGATGGTGTTGCAAACTTCTAATGTGTATTTCCAAATTTCATGCATAGTCTACTTCATAGAATTTTCCTGTAACTTAAAAGTTCATGCTGATTTTGTCTTTGTGTTTGACATTGCAACTACAATGGTTGATTGGATATTCTTTGTCAACTTTCAAATCATGTATTTCATGTCAGATATGTTGGAATTTGTGTTCATGTGTGAAGCTATCAAGTACCGATACCTAATTGGTTACACACAACTGTTTCATAATGAAAATCTGATGTCAGATATGTTGGAATTTTTGTTCATGTGTGAAGCTATCAAGTACCGATACCTAATTGGTTACACACAACTGTTTCATAATGAAAATCTTGATCTCTGATTCATTGGAGAACTGTTTACGCTTGTCTGAACCAAGACTAACTGACTACTCACTGCTGAGGTTTAGAAATTACATTTACTCAAATCACATTCTGGTAAAAAAAAATCATGACTACTATAAACTGCTACCACTCTTCCACCACTTTGTTAACACTTTTCTACCATTTGACTCTCACTTTTGCTCTTACTTTAAACTGCACATACTACAAACTATCATTTTTATTATCGAGTTAACTTTACTAGAGGTTAGTTTATGCTCAACAGTCGACATGGAAGTATCAACGACTAGCTATGGTAAGCCATGTGCTTACTATAAAGGATATGCATATATTGTAAAACGAACTAATAAAAATGGAACTGTTATTTGGTGCTGTTCGAAACAACGATCTAAAAAGTGTCGAGGAATGATTAAAACAAAAGGCTCCAACATACTTATTTCAATCGATCATCATTGTAAATCTCAAAATAATACTCATTTAAATGGACAAAATACTCTAACCAAGGTAAAAAAGCAAGACCAAGAAAAAAATAGTGTGGCTCAAGATAGTGCTTTGTTTGTTAAAGAGCATTTATTATCTCCTGAAAAAGACATGTTAGGACAGTGGTTAACGTCTAAGAAACCTCTAACACTATCAAAGACAACACAAACTATGCCAAAGGTTGTTGCATTGCAAGATGAACAAAAAGGATTAGATAGTAATAGTGATGATGATTATATTGATGATAATTATATTGATGATGATAACCATGATGATGATGATGATTATGATGATGATGATGATGATGAGGATGATAATGGTTTACACCCAAAAAAATCATTTGTTAAATTTGTTTACTGGAACAATCCCAATAAGCTAATCCAGCGGCTTCAGTACTTGCATACCTGTAAACAGGCTGGTCATACTAAATATGAGGAAGAACTTTTGGATATAGAAAATGAGCTTCGTGATGCTAAAATTATAGTGTAATGAATCCATGTAACCGCTTAAACTATTTCTTAACAATACATGTAATATTTTCTACCACTTTGCTACCACTTTTCTAGTTTGCTACCACTTTTCTACCACTTTGCTACCACTTTTCTACTACTTTTCTACCACTTTTCTACCACTTTTCTAGTTTGCTACCACTTTTCTACTACTTTGCTACCACTTTGCTACCACTTTTCTACCACTTTGCTACCACTTTTCTACTACTTTTCTACCACTTTTATACCACTTTTCTACCACTTTGCTACAACTTTGCTATCACTTTTCTACCACTATGTTACCAATTGTCTACCACTTGTCTACCACTTTGCTACCACGTTTCTACCACTTTTCTATCACTTTTAACTGTACATATTAAATATAAAAGCCAACGCTAAATAATTCTATTACCAGAACAGAGATAACCTTTGTAGTGTGCAAATCATACTAACAGGTTAGTTACTACTATGGAACTTACTACAACTAACCGAGGTAAACAACGTGTACTCTATAAAGGCTACTCTTATAACTATAGACGACAAAATGTAAAAGGAATAATATTCTGGCGATGCTCAAAACAGAGGTCAACAAGATGTCGAGGCAATATGAAAAGTAGAAATGGTGTGGTTTTAAGTGTGAGTGATCATCAATGTAGTGCTCCAGACAAAACACTGATGGTGTTGGCAAAAAATTATCAGAATGCTAATAAGTTAGTACAAGAGAAAGATGTGGCTACTCAAAATAGTGCATTGATTGTTGAGCAACGTTTAACCCCTGTTGTAAAAGTTATGTTGTATCCATCTTCCACGCCTCAAGAGTCATCAACATCACAGACTATGCAAGAGGTAGTGTTGTTGTTGTTTTAAGGGGCTGAACTACAAAGTCATCTGCCTTGTTATGCAAGTGGATCGAAAAGGACTAGATAGTAATAGACAAAAGAGAGTTGTATTTTGTATATAACTATTGTACAAGTACTTACATTAAATAAATAAAAAAAAGTGTATGGGTATTGTCTGTTTTTCTTAATTGCTATCCCTATGTCCCACTATTAATGCAATTGTTAACCATCAACAGTCTCTGACTATGTTCGCAAAGAGAGTGACCTTAAACAATACACTCTATCTATGGTTTGTGTACCGAGTACACAATAATACAGTGTGGTCAAGTCATGTTGAGGCAATAGTTATATCAGGTAAGGTATTCGAACCCTTGCTTTCTTGTACAGAAAATTTGAACTTAAGTCAAACACCATAACCACTCGGTCAACCTGACAGTTACTAATTTTATTATTTTTGTGGACTTGAGTGTTTATAAAACTTTTTCCTGTATACATTGACTAAACCACTTGTTTGTTTTGAAATATAGATTTTGTTTTGTTTGACCATAACATTGCAGTTATGAGTCTTGTGAACTGGGTGTTTAATATAGGGTTAAAGGCATTTTAAAATAATTTTGCAAAAGCTCTTAGGTATCGTGTCATGGGGTTTAGTAATGCATTACTGTTCGTTGACTAACATTTACCGTTACACAACATTATTTTGGTGAGCTCTACATGTTGTTGTTTGAGTCGTCAGTCTTTTGACTGGTTTGATGCAGATCTCCATGCCTCCCTGCCCCGAGCGAAACGTCTCATCTCTATATAACTACCACACCCTACATTCAAGGCTATCTGTTTAACATATTATAACCTTGGATCACCCCTAAAAGCTCTTGGGTTCAATTCCTAGATTTAACAAAAACTTTTAAAAGTGGTATGACAACTAAAACTAGTCTACTCAGTCTCGAGTGGTCCAAATAAGTAGAGAGGGTTTGATTCACACCTCAACCATAGAGCACCATGTTCTTTTTTTTTTATAATGATAGCCATTTGTTCAATTTCACATTTCACACATTGCAATTTGTCAATTTTCCATTTGCATTTTTTAAAATGACAGTTTGATGTTTTTCAATTTCATGATATGGAAACATGGATTTTTCCATTTTCATATTTACACATTTGTCAATTTCCCATTTGCATATATTTTCTTAAATGTCCGTTTAAGGTTTTTAAATTTTGTCTATATGGAAACATGGATTTTCCAATTTGCTGTTTACAATTTTTTTATATATTTATTTTGTGTGTATGTTGAAAAACGATATTTCCAAAACAAGATTTTTATTTTTCATTTTATGATTTTGTAAATGATCTTAATGTGAGTGCTTGACCATGGCAATAATACAGTCTATCTATGTGTTAGCGGAACCATAGAGGCTTATTACTACTGCAAGTAAGAATGTTTTACAAAAAACGACTATCTACCACTACATTTGAAAAACAAAACGATTGAAAAAAATCTATTTTCCATTCATATATAAGTGCTAATACTACCTCTCCCCACCCTACCTCACCGTATTTTCTCTGGTCAAACAACCAATGCTACCCACACACACACACACACACACACACACACACACACACAAGCTTTCTATATATCTCTCTCTATATATATGTTTTCTCTTGTCCACGAGATAAAAATTATGGTTGCTGGATTGTATCCTGCACTGTTTATGCGACATACCTTTGCCAGTTCATAAAAACCGTTAGGTATTTCTCTACACATAGCGATTTTACCACTGCTTTTGCTTGTTTGGCTTTCTTGCAGTCTGGTATGTGATAGGAAGCATTAACTATATGTCAAACCCAGTCCACGTTTGTATTTGTAATCTAAGTAATAATTTGAAAAGAGACAAGTGTAATCAGTTTTAAACATTATCTCTGCTTTTATTTGATTGTTTATGACATGCATATTAACCAAAAATCAAACCCTAGTCTACCTTAGTGAAAGGCTAACAGTTTAACCACTGCGTCACCATACCCTTTTTTCTTAGTTTGATTCGTTCTAGGCCTTAGAGCTAGAAATCGAGTTAAGATCTCCAGTGAAAGAGGCACATGTGCTCATCACTATAGCACGTAATGTTTAGCTGGTAACATTAGACAACCGAAAATGATTTTATTTCTGTTAGCCAAGCATTTCTGTCATTTACCTACTGTGTGAGCTCTGCCAGCAAGACAGTTTAGTTTAGAACAAGTGTGTGTGAGTGTGTGTATAGATTATTAGCCTCAGGTATTTAAAGCTTGTTGTGTGTAGCGACCATCTTGTCCCAGTAACCACTGAGCAAGTTTTAACAGTCAACCCATAATAACTGCATAGGATGGTTGTGTGTGGTTCATGTACTTGTGTGTGTGTGCATTAGCATCATGCACTAGCTTTACCTTACCCTGTATAGGTAGAGCGTTATCCCTTTCCTTTCTGACATTACCAATGCCCACATTCAACCACAAGTTTTACACTTAAACCATTGGCTTGTTCTTGATTAAGTTTTGGTTCGGTTTGGTTGGATTTGATTCAGCTTGGTTCAGTTTAGTTCAATGTAGTCACCATTTTGGATTTTAGCTATCCTATTTAACCAATCAATTAAAGATTGACTACTCTTATTTCTTGAATCGATTAATCAGATTTTGTATACACCATTTGTCATTTATTATCCCATACCTACAACCTATACTCTCTCTGTACTGCAGTTTGATCTGAAAACAAGTTCCAATGGTGAAAGATTTGTCAGTCACCATACATGTAGCCTACAATAATTCTTTCACTACCTAGCTATGTTTCATCACTCACTGTAAACATTTCACATGTCCATATCCGATTATAAGTTTTATAAAATCTCAGGTCGATGACCTTGATGTATTGGGTATTTTTGGGTAAATTCATTAGCCATGGGAAAGGGTTGACCATTCTAAGTCCTATGACACCTCACATGTTGATATCCGATTATTAGTTTATAAAATCTCAGGTCAATGACCTTGCTGTTTTGAATTTTTGAGGTAAATTCATTGGTCATGGGAAAGGGTTAACCATTCGTAGTCCTATGACACTTCACTTGACCCTCTCTACTGATAAGTTTATAAAATCTTAGGTCAATGACCTTGCTGTTTTGGGTATTTTTGGGTAAATTCGTTGGTCATGGAAAAGGGTTGGCCATCCTGAGTCTTGTGACACCTCACTTGTCCCTCTCTGATTATTAGTTGATACAATCTTAGGTTAATGACCTTGCTGTTTTTTTTTTTGGTATATTCATTGGTCATGGGGAGGGGTTGGCCATTTTAAGTTCTATGACACCTCACTCGACCCTCTGTGATTATTAGTTAGCGAGATATTAACGAAAGTGCAGTTAGGCCCTTTTGACAAAAAATGAATAATACATTCAAAAACAGCTTTCTTAGTTCATAAGATATTAAAAAGCCGATGACCTATTAGTTTTTGGATCTTTGGTTAATTTGTAAAAAAAAAGGTATCTATAAATCATTATTCAAAAAGCCCCGCCCTCTTACAAAAACCTCAATTGCGCATTCGTAAAACAAAAAACAAAAATGATAAATCATAGCGGCATTCAGTTGTATGCATGCACTTTATGTGGAACGAGTTTAATTTCATATTGGCATATAAACTCCCACATGCTGCACATAAAAGCGACTTTTACCTAAAAATTATTATTTCACCCCCTAGTAGGGGTAGATTTTATTTTTGAGTGGAAATAAGTTATCCATAGGAAAGGGGTTGTCTGCCGGAGTAACTTGACTACTCGTACATGTCTCTAGCCTTATTCCCACCACTGCCAAAACAGGTTGTGACTTGTTAGCTCTTATCGTGCACGTGCACATGTGAACACCTGTGTGTTAGATCATATTACACATGAACTCGCATTTTCTCACGTATGAATCAAAACAGGATGTGACTTGTTTCACAAGGAGAATGCTAATAATGACATCTCACACGTGTTCACATGTATTTCATCACATGACCGAGATCATCTCAGACCCCGCGCACAAAAAAGAATACAGAAGGGTACATCAACGGCGTTCACCGGAAAACTACGTGCTGCAAACAAGACTGCATGGTTATACATAGGACGCGTGAATCCGGATGTAACCTCAAGCGATGTCATGGACCACTTAAAAGACAAGGGAATCAAAGACGGCATAAAATGCGAGGAACTCACCACCAGAGGTGAAAATAAAGCTTTTAAAGTCGGGATCCCCTTCGAGAGAAAGGATGATGCTTATGACCCAAACTTCTGGCCAGCTGATGTGATTTTCCGACCTTTTCGTTTTCGTTTTTGATCAGGAACTCTCGCGAGGTGCAAACAACCAGGAAATGAAGTTACTTTTATGGAATATTGAAGGCCTGTTAAACGCTACGAACTCAACGCCAGAAAATTTATTTGATCCCTATGACGTCGTAATACTGGTTGAAACATTCTTAACATCAGATTGGAATGCGAGAAATCACTATACAGTGAACAATTTGGCAGAGCAAGGCCTGGTGGGAAGACCGAAAGGAGGAATCACCTGCCTTTTAAAGGTTCAGTTCACACCATTCCAGGTCATGTATAAAAACAACAATGTTCTAGTAGTGAAGACTAAATTGTGTGTGTTAATATGTGTGTATTTTCAGCCAGGATTCACATCTTACCAGATTATAGATGAAATAGGCACCGCTCTGAGTATAACGGAACGGGAGGATAGCATCATTATAGCAGGAGACCTAAATTGTCGAACTGATGTTCCATCACAGAAGACAAGAGAAGTCCTAGACTATTTAGAGGAGGAAGGGATATCACTTGTAAACAACAAAGAACGGAAGGCGTATGTTTGTTACAACGGCACCAGCACGATAGATCTCGTCTTCTCGAATCAAGGTAACATAAAGCCAATAAAGCAAGATATAATTCCGATTCCCTACAGGAAACACCAGCTAGTAGAAACAACATTCCAACTCGGTCATGATAGCGGACAGGTGAAGCCCAAAACATTGAAATTTTCAAGGAAGACTCTACACCAGTTCATATATGAGGCCGACAACCAGGCAATCATGGAGAAGGCCCTGAAAGGAGATCTCGACGAAGCAGCAAATATGCTCGAACACCTTTTACAGGGTGAAGTCATACCGGAGGCAGTCATAACGAGAAAATCAAAATCATGGTTTGACGAAACCTGCTACAGAGTCCGTAGGACCACATTGGATGCCCTACACACAGCTCTCGAAGATCCCACCGACGATCATCTAAGGGAATATTCCAATCATAGGAAGACGTACAAGACCCTCATAAAAGAAACAAAGGAACGGTATCAAGAGCAAGAGGAACAAAGTCTGATAGCGGCAGCTGATCAGTACCCCTACAAAGCATTGAGTCCAAGGCAACCGAGATACTGCAGAAGCATCCCTATGGAGACATGGGTGACTCACCTTAGCAATGTACTGCAATATAAGGACACTCGTCCAACTGATACCCCCGAGATTGAGGAGGACATTGATACAGAGATATTTACAACTGAGGAAGTAGAGGCTGCTATTATCAGCTCGAAGAATAATAAAGCTTGTGGACCAGACAATATATGTAACGAGCACCTTAAAATTGCTCTCCCAGTGCTAAAAGAAGCAATAACATCTCTCCTGAATGAATGCCTCAGGCAAGGAAATATCCCGCATAGCTGGAGAAGGTCCACAGTAAAACTGCTGTATAAAGGAAAGGGATGCACCGAGGACCCAAACTCCTACCGAGGTATTGCACTGGAATGTGCGTTATTCAAAATTCTAACAAAACTTTTATGCCAACGCCTTATTAGAGAAATCGATCCTAAGCTCCCGGAAGAACAATTTGGTTTCAGAAAAGGAAGATCTACAACACAGGCTATCCAATGCCTTCTAATTGATATTGAGACAGCTCTGACAGTCCCAAAAGGAAAGCTATATGCCATATTTATAGACTTCTCCAAAGCTTTCGACATGGTCAATAGGAAGATCATCATCGAGAAGCTAGGAAATCAAATGAGAAGTAACAGCTATACAAAATGGCTTATCACAAGCATCCTGGCCTCAAATTACATAGAGATAAGCGACGGAATCACAACATCAAACCCAATAGATCAAACAACCGGTGTATTGCAAGGGGACCCTCTAAGCCCATTACTGTTCATAATCGCGACGGCGGATATCGCACAGGTAGTCTCGGAGAGAGTAATTCTCTATATGTACGCTGACGATATTGTGCTGGCCTCGAGATCGCAAGAGGATCTACAATCTGCATTTGATCTGCTGTTGGAATGGGCGGAAGAGAATGAACTCAGCCTAAACGAAAACAAGACTGTATCAATGACTTTCCGCAAAGGGGGAAAACCAGCAGTTTTTCACACACATAGAAAACCCCTGGAGAGCGTTTCTAACTTTAAATATCTAGGCGTGACACTTCAGACAACGGGCAACGTCTTTACGCTTCACGTTAACGATAGGATCTGTGCGGCTACGAGGGCCATAAATGATATCAGACAGTTGAGAAAACTCTCCGTTAAAACAGCCTTGAAACTCTTCCAGCTCAAGGTTACACCCGTTGTAACATATGGATTAGAGAATATCTGGACACATCTCAAATTGAAACACCTGGAAAAGTTGGAGAAACTAAAAGCGACTTTCTTAAAGAAGGTTCTGTGTGTTTCAAAATACACGCCTTCAAGACTAGTCTATGAATTAACACGTGAATTATATTATGTGGAAGAGCTCCGCCTCCAACTGTCGCTACCGTCTACACCAGCATACGTGCAACTCATGGAGAACCTGAAATCGAAGAAGAGAGACATATGGTGGGATTTCTACATCACTGACGCAATGACCTGCAATGATTGGAAACGGGGAGGCTACGAACTAAGACATACTGTTACACGCTTTGCCATACATGGCTTTCACCATAAGCTGTGCAAGTTAAAGAAGTTTCACCAGCCAGACGCAGACTGTGTATGTGAACGTTGCGGCAAATGTTGCGAAAGATATCATGCGATGTACTGTACATATAGACTTGAATCTCTGACGTCCTTCTGTTGTAATGAATAGTTTATTCCTATGTATGTTTCATTTTGTCTGTATCATTCCTTTGGCTATTAGCTGCAATAAATATTTTATTATCACTTTCCTTTCATATCGTTATTACATTTTAGTAGTGGGGGATTAGTGAACAACGTCAATTCAACACATACAAATGTAGTTAGGCCCTTTGACATAATTTAAATAAATTCATGGGCTAGTCCCTAGGAACCAGGCCAAAGGGATCAGTCCAAAGGGACAAGGACTCGTCCACAAGGACCTGTCCACAAGGACTCGTCCACACAGACTCGTCCACAATGACCTGTCAACAATGACCTGTCCACAAGGACTTGTCCACAAGGACTCGTCCACAAGGACTCGACAACAATGATCCCGCCAACAATGACCCCCTCAACAATAACCCATCCACAGGGATCCGCTCCCCCACCCTCTTACAAAAGCCATGAGTGGACATGCTAATTCATAGTGGCTTTCCACCGAACATATGCACTTTATGTGGAACAACGTTTAAATCCATATCGGCATTCAAACTCTCACGTGTTGCAATTGGTAACAGAGATTCTCTAAAAAAATCAATTTCACCCCCTAGTAGGGGTAGGTTTTATTTTTGGGGTTGAAATATGTCGTCCATTGGAAAGGGGGTGTCAGCCCGAGTTCAATGACACCTCATTCGTCAAAATCCGACCACGGGTTCGGGAGATATCGGGCTGCCGCCATCTTGTGAGGTGGGGAGGTGGAGGTGGGTTTTGAACTGTCCAAAACACACTACTATGATCCATTCTAGTGACGCCGCCTATCCTTGTCTCCATGACGCTTAGCTGACGTTCCACCTCTTCTGTAGTGGGCCAACACTCGGTGCCATAGAGTGCGACTTGAAGGATAACAGTGCGGTAGATCTTGGATTTAAGGTGGTCTTTCATCCGGCGGTCACAGGTGACACCTATCGTCACACGCCATTTCAACCAAGACGCCTGCGTCCTTGCGTTCACCTCGTCAATGGTTTTTCCATTGTCAGAGACAGTAGATCCAAGATATTTGAATTTCCTTACACGAGGGAGATCTTCTCCGTCAACGCTGATGGTCCCAAATTCTTGGGGATCTAAAGTCATATACTCTGTCTTCCTTTTATTGAGTCGCAGGCCATATTCAGCTAATCGGTCACTCCACAATTGTGTTTGGTGCTGGAGTTCAAGTTTGCTGTTTGCAGCTAACATGACATCATCAGCATACAGAAGCGTCCATGGGATTGGCTTGTGCAGTTCTGATGTGACAGTATCCATTACAAGAATGAACAACAGAGGCGACAAGGCAGAGCCCTGGTGGACCCACTACCATGATGTTGAAATCATTGGTTGTTCCTGCAGCAGCTTGAACATAACTCGTCGGTTCTTTGTAGAAAAGCTTCACCCAGTTAACAAGATATTCTAGAATTCCGTGCTCTCGGAGCGCCAACCAGATTACATCATGAGGCACCCGATCGAAGGCCTTCTCCAGGTCTAGAAAGACGAGATGCAGTGGCTTATTCTTTTCACGATGTTTCTCGACCAGCAACCGTGCAGCGTAGATTGCATCCGTTGTACTGTAGTTTTTCACAAACCCAGCTTGGTTCTTTGTGAGTTTTGCTATCATGCGAATCCTTTAGTCGAGAATGCGTTCGAAGATCTTCATCGCGTGGCTCAGAAGTCTGATTAGGCGATAGTTTGAACACTCAGCAGGGCTTCCTTTTTTTTTCTTGAAGATTGGGACAGTGATGCTCCGCTGCCAGTCTGTTGGTATCCGACCGTCTTTGATGATCTAGTTGAAGAACTGCATCCCATTGTTGAGAGCGCTAAAACTCTGCTGGAATATCATCAGGACCGGTGGCTTTCCCCAATTTCATCTCTTTCAGAACAGCCTCAACTTCGGCGATCTCGACTTCCTTTATTGGTCCTTCAACAGGAATTGGTGGATGGGGAAATTCCTCGATCGACATTTTTTCGAATTAGCTCCGCCAGCGTTCTCTTGCCTTCTCCCAGTCGACCAGCAGTTAACCTGTATCGTTATTGATGCCATAAAAGCGTTGGATGTCTTCCGTTTTGCGGTGCCTTGATTTGACCAGACGGTAAATGTCACGTTCGCCTTCACGAGTGTCAAGTTTTGCGTAGAGGTCAGCGTACCGATCTGCTTTTGTTGCAGCAACTAGCTTCTTCGCCTCATACGGGCAGCTTTATAGGCATTCCAACGAGATGGTGTTTTATCTTCGAGGAACTCATGGTATAGTTGTTTCTTCATGCGTACTGCCTCTTTAACGGCATCATTCCAAAGCCACGCGGATTTATCTATCCTTTGTCGACCTGGTTTCGTTGATCCGAGCACTGAACGTGCAGCTTCATGAGTAGCATCTTTCAATCGAGTCCAGCTCTCTTCAACTGTGGTGACTGGAGGTACTGTGATTTTAGCTAGAACATTGGCCTCTTTCTCCTTCAATCGCCACCATTTGATTCTTTTTGGTCAATTTCTGACTAAGTATCCGGTTCTTGGAGGATTTATCCGCAGTTTACAGATGACCGGTCGATGTTGTGTGGCAACAGTTTCATATGGAATAACTTTCGTACATAACACATCATGAAGATTCCGCCGTCTGACAAGGACATAGTCTATCTGGGTTGCATTTGAGGCACTGCAGAATGTGATTAGGTGGGTATAACGTTTCTTGAACCAAATGTTCGTAATTACCAAATCGTGGGTTTCTGCGGAGTCGAGGATTCGTTGGCCATCATCATTTTTAGCCTATTTTCAATTTTGAGAAAAAAAAAAGGCCTATGAGATCACCTTTTGTCCGTGTGTGTGTGTGTGCGTGTGTGTGTGTGTGTGTGTGTGTGTGTGAGGTGTGTGTGTGTGTGTGTCCCTAATAAAATCTAAACGGCTGGAGCGATTTCAATGAAACTCGGTAAGTTCATAGCGCTATTCCCGGCGACCTCGACCGTGCCCTTCAAATTTTGTTACGTCTCACCAATCCAACATGGCGGCTGTGCGAAATATTTCACTAGCATTCAATATCTCCGAAACTCTTACCGATATCGCCCTGAAATTGTGTACGGTGATAAAGGGCACTACTAGAAGTTCACCTATGAGCCTTTCAAAAACCTGGTGACTACAACACCAACATGGCGGCCAAGCGAATTTGAGACTTTTAAATAGACTTTTCTCGCGATTTTACTATCCAAACGTAATGAAACTTGGTACAGCAATTGTTTATACACAATGTAATGCACTGGAGTCTAATTTAGTTAAATTGTTTATATAACCTCAAAATGGCGGTTGTGCGAAATATTTCACTGACATTCTATATCTCCGAAACTATTACAGATATCACGCTGCAATTTTGTACGGTGATAAAGGGTACTGATACAAGTTTACCTATGTATATTTCATCAACCTGTAAAGTACAAAACGAACATGGCGACCAAGCGAATTTGAAATATTTTAATGGACGTTTCTCGTGATTTAACTCTCTGAGCGCAGTGAAATGTGGTACAGTAAATGATTTTGCAGATTGTAATGCACTGCCATCTAATTTAATTCAATTGTTTACATAACCTCAAGATGGCGGCTGTGCGAAATTTTAAAATTAAGTTTTTATTTCTTGTGTCGTAATCATGCGATCGAAGTGAAAGTTTGAATAATGAACCTAGGCAATAATTGTCCTTAAATGGTACATAACTCTATGGCCTATACATATAACAATCCTAAATGGCGAGCTTCCGAAATATTTAGAGGGTTCTCAATATCTATGAATCTTTTACAGCAACCAAACTGAAATTTTTTATGTTCATAGAGACTATGAACATATGCTACCGATAGGACTTTCAGTAAGCTGGTGAGCACAAATCCAACATGGCGGCGACGCGAAGTATAAATATTTAAATGGACGTTTCTCGCGAATTAGCTATCCGAGTGCAGTGAAACGTTGCACGTTAAATACTTATACAAATGTTAATCCACTGGCATCTAATTTATTTCAATTGTTTGCATAATCACAAGATGGCAGCTGTGCGAAATTTTAAAATCTCTTTTTTACTTCTTGTGTTCTAATCATGCGATTGAAGTTTGAATACCACACGTACACAATAATCTTAATGTAATAGTACAAAAATAAAAATCCAACCTGGCGACCATCTGAAATATTTAGACGGTTCTCAATATCTACGAATCTGTTACAGCAATTAAACTGAAATTTTGTATGTTGATAGAGGCAATTAACATGAGCAGGATATATGAAAATAGGCTGTATAGTTCTTCACGGAACTACTTGTTCTTTCCATATCCATGTCCACCATGGGCTGCGTGACCTTCTTTCCTTTGTCCAACATGACCATTCAGATCGCCAGCAACGATGAGGTAGTCTTCAGGTGGCACTTCAGAAGTGCACCTTTAGTTTCTGCGCTCAGGCCGGTTTGTGGAGCGTAGGCTCTAAAAAAGTGAATTTTTCTTCCATCTGCAACGTACACAATCTTCATAAGACGATCGTCATATTGTTGCACCTCAGAGACAGAACCATCAAACTTGGTTGATGTGATGATGCCGACGCCGCTGGTTGTTCCGCGGGAGCCGTTGTATATCAGTTTGTAACCACAGCCAATGTCATAAGACTTTGTCCGCTCCATCTTGTTTCTTGCACTGCACAGATGTCAATGTGCCTCTTCTCAGGTGCTTTAGCTAGTTCGCTATGGCGACCAGACATAGTCCCGACGTTCAACGATGCGAGACTGAAAGTGGGGGCCCGCTTGTTTAGCCGTCGCCGCCCATGCGACGGCAACCCTTGCACACTTTTCATGTTGACCGGGCCTTGCCAACACGCGTCGCTTTCAGGAGACGCCCTAACCTTAGTTCCGAATCTATGAGACAACATTTCCATAAGGACGTGACGTTGAGTTTTACGGTCGGCTTGTCACAAAGCCTGTCACCAAGCATTTTAGAGCAACTGCCAGCAAATAATCCGGCCGCCCCTAACATGGAGTACAGACGCTACAACTGGTACCTACTCTCGAAGTGAGGACGATACCTTTTACTCAATTAATCCCGAGCACTGGGCTGCCACATCCGCCATCTACACTGTGCCTAAGATTATCCTCTCCACTGTAGATACCGTTGAGGACTTCACCGTAACCCTGGCAAGGGACACTTACAAGGTACGACCAGCCGGGTCAGCTGGCCCCTGGTTTTTATCATTTCAAATGATCTTGTCGACTTCGTCGTTATGCTTGAGTCTAAAGTTATGCGGGACGGAGACAGTTGCAATACGGAGAGGGAAGTGACGTCATGCAGCCGCGAAGGGAAGCCTAAGTTAATGGTTAATGGAGTCTGTTGAAAGAGTCCTGGGGCGTCGAGCGAAGCGAAAAGAATACAGGGTGACTCCTAAAGAGGTGTACAAGATGCCAGAGAAGAATACAGGGTGACTCCTAAAGAGGTGCACTAGACGCCAGATAAGAATACAAGGTGACTCTTAAAGAGGTGTACAAGATGGCATAGAAGAATACAGGATGACTCCTAAAGAGGTGCACAAGATGTCACACAAGAATACAGGGTGACTGCTAAAGAGGTGTACAAGATGTCACACAAGAATACAGGGTGACTTCTAAAGAGATGTACAAGATGCCAGATAAGAATAAAGGGTGCCTCCTAAAGAGGTGTGCAGGATGTCAGAGCAAAATACAGGGTGACACTTGACGAGGTGAACAGTATGTTAGATTCAATCAAATACAGGGTGACTCTTAAAAAGGTTTGCAAGATAACGGGTTCAAATAATGGGTGACCCTTAAAGAGGTGCCAGCGCGGGAAGCCTAAGTTAATGGTTAATGCAGTCTGTTGAAAGAGCCCTCCTAATCCTTTCTAACATGTGTAGCATTTGTAGTATGCGTCATTTGAAATGATATAACGTCCAGTCTTTCAGACTGACTGTAATTTTTTTAAGAGGTGTTACTCCTGTATCACTCGCCCTTTGTCCTGAATTGTGACAGGCATAGCCTGGCTTCTGCACCGCTTGTGCTTTTACGTTAAACAAAATAGCAGAGATATGAGGAATACAGTGGAAGTAAAAACAATAAAAACTAAACAGGATTACGTAGGGAACGAGGAAGGAATACTTATTTCGATGCGTGCTGGGCCCAAGATTTCGAATCGAAAGAAAGATGACTTCCACAGAAAGTAAACCAGAACAATGGTTTAAGGAAAATCAAAAGGAAAAATTAAACTTAAGTAATAGAGCAAGGGTTCCAGAGACCGTGTTAGTCGTAACTTCGCTACAGTGCGAAGCCAAGACTAAGTTGAATCGAAAGACAAACGAGGAACTCAAATACGAGAAATCATAAGACAGAAGCAAATATTGCACTTACTGAATACAAATATATTAATAATAAAATAAACACATGTGTAGGCTACTGATTACAAATTAGTAATGAAAATAAAACACGAACAACTTAAATATAAAATAAAAGGAATCTAGAAATACATTCAAATCATAAAAGCAACTAATTGGAAACGCGATTCAATAATAAAACTTAATAAAGATGAAGCAAAATTAAAGAAATTAAAGAAATTCGTGGGATAGATTACAAGAGCGACTACTTACAGAGACGACATGATCTGGACTAGAATGTCCAGCGCCAAAAACAGAACTAAGACGCTCATGATGTTGTGAAATCATGGGGAAGGGGGTGAAAGTGGTGGGGATTGGAGGATTGCGTATGTGGGGAAACGGGGGGGGGGGGGGGATGACACTGAGTTACGTAATATAACGAAGTCAGAGGAAATAACACAAAATTAACACATAAAACTAAACGAAATGAAAATTACATTAAATTACATGACATTACCGGGACAGGAAATAAAAGAAAAAAATCAATCAGCTAAGAAATATGCTTCGTAGGAAGATGTAGGCTTACACAGAGGTAGAAATGCCGAATCACAACGACATACGATGAAAGAAAGAAAGTAATGCGGCGCATGGACAGTGATTAGCACCATGACCATCGCTCGCATACATTTCAATAAAACAGAGGGAGGATCTGACTGAAGACGTGAGACTCAGCTCCGTAACTTCGTCGATTCCATCCATAAAAACAAGGCTCTGATGCGACAATCCACCGGAGGTCGTCATAAAAGAACGCCGAACCAGGTGGTGACGCAATACAGAGCATAATTAAGCCTCGTAGAAAAATAGCAGATATTTCAGACCTGAGAGATTTACGTAAAAATAAAACCGGTTACATGAAAGGGAGGGATGACAAATAAACACAGAGACTTCGCTAAACTAACGTAAACAAAGGCGAAGGGACTTGGGTTCATGGATCGAATTCACATCATCATAAGGAAGGGAAATTGTAAGTGAATCAAAGGGGACACAAAATGAAAAAATATGGAGAAATAGAAATTTAGAAAGACCTCAAGTTAGATAACTTCAATGACTGAATCGTACTTACATTTAGTTGCTTTCTGGGTGCGGGCAAAAGCCCGACACGTGCACACACGTCCGTCTTACATGACGGCCCAAAAATAGAAGGAAGCCACCTTCCCTTAAGGAACGCAGTAAAGCGCTCGAGAAAAATAAGTCGTAGAACACCCCCTCTCCAGAACATAAAGGGGGCCAATGGGAGAAGCAAAGCTTAGCAACAAGTTATGCTTCAACCAATGGTAAAACTGTGTCAGTAGGGGTGAAAAGTTTCACCATCTGACGAAACATTTACGCAGAATTACAAAGTTTGAACGCAGTAGGTAAGACAGAGAAACATATGTCACAATAATGCGACATGAAGGAAATGATGATAATAATAATAATAATAATAATAATAATAATAATAATATGACAAAAAAATAATGAAACTGATAAAAACGGTTCAAAATTCCCCTGCTCTCCCAAAAAAAAGGAATTTTCCTGGCCATGGAAATTTCTTTTTTCGTACAAATGGAGAGGCAAAAAATTGTAAAGTGGAAAAAAATTGAATACTAAAAAAATGGGTACTAAGAACCTCTAGGAGAATACAAAAAAAATGAACAGTTGACTAATCTGACCGTGAAATGAAGGTGGTACCCCCTTCATTGCTCGTCAACACCAGCCACTAACGTCAAAAGTACTGCGTTCAAAAAGAAATACAGTGAGTTCATATATTAAATGGTGATCATTGTTCTTGTTAGTTCATGATGATGCGGATGTCGAAATCTTCAAGATGGACGTTACCCTAAGACTGCAAATCTCCCCAGCCTCTGATGAGAAAAGACAGACAAAGTTAAATCGTGATCACATTAAAAAAAATACAATTGGGACATCCTGTATATAGGACCGTTCGTTGCGTCAACGGGGAATATGCAATAGTGTCATAATGTCTTCGAAAGGGAAAGTACTCTCCTTTTCAGCAGCTGAAAATGAAGCCATGTATAGATCCATTGGGGGGGGGGGGGAGGGGGGGGGTGACTGGTCCGTTAACGAGTTCCGAGAAGACCCCCAGCTGTGTTAGCCCAGGTACACAAAGGCTGCTTTTTGTTACTGGCTGCCTGTCAGGATGATTACTAGACAATACACGACTTTCTAAGAACACTTGACAATTTAAAATCAAACAAAATACATGATTTCACAATAAACATCAAAATCAAGATGACACAAAGGTGCATGCTATCTCAAAACCATGACACAAAAAGTCAATTACATCAATAAATTTAAAATAAATACAAAGTTCCTACAAGGTCAAACAGGAAGTGTAGAAGGGTCCTTGTCTGGCGCCGAACAATAGGAGTTAAGCCGGGGAACAGTACAAAAGAGGAGTAGGGGTGGTTTGCAAACAGTGACCGAACAGGTATACGCTGATGGCCTCAGGCAAAGATATAGCTCGACAGAGATGTCAAGAATTCACGACACACTCGCGTACGAGAAAAAGGCCACGGGTGTCTCCTGTCTTGTCACAGGAATAAATGAATAGGAAGCACACGAATTAAGATCAGAATAGGTTCACATGCTAGGTTGGCTGTTAAGGAGCTCGGGCATCCAATTA
Source organism: Meconema thalassinum (assembly GCA_946902985.2). Taxonomy (NCBI): domain Eukaryota; kingdom Metazoa; phylum Arthropoda; class Insecta; order Orthoptera; family Tettigoniidae; genus Meconema; species Meconema thalassinum. Next base: position 284,449,071 of record OX336388.2, read on the forward strand.
GAATAAAAGGAAAACAAAAATACAACATTATAGCGAGGTGAAATTCACAAGATCATTTGACAATTTTTTTCAACTGCGTGGCGTGGGCCGAAGTCACTGAATTATCATGATCGTCCACTAACTCAACTGAGACCGGATTTAAAAACCGAGCAATAGTCTTGGGAGTTGACCAACGTAAGCATAGCTTACTGGAAATTTGTTTGGTAGCGTCACTCAAAGGATGTAAACGACACAAAACTTTGTCTCCAATTTGGAATTTAACATCATGACGGCCTAAGTTGTAGCGCTTCGCTACTCTGGCTTTTGCCTTCTTGAGGGGACCGGTAGCGATGGCCCATTTTTGAGCAACAGAGGTGGTGCGAGAAGGTTCGGAAAGATATTCAATATTCCATTTGAGCAGCAAGGGGTCGACGAGCGCTCGGCCAAGGAATAATTCAGCTGGAGTAGTTTGAACGGACGAATGGAAAGAAGTATTGAACCCGAGACTGAAATACTGTAGGTTCGTATCCCAGGAGGTTTGATCAGCATTGTGAAAAGCGGACATACAAGCCTTCAAGTTTTTGTGAAAACGCTCTACGTGATTTCCTTGCGGTCGATACGGTGACAAGAAAATATGTTGGATGCCCCAGTTAAATACCATAGTTTCAAAAGCATTGGAACGGAATACAGAGGCGTTATCTGACACAAGGTACTTGGGAGGACCAAAAACTCCAAATATATATCTAGACAAGAAATGGATAGTAGTCTGAGAAGTGATATTCTTTACTGGGAATAACCAAACAAACTTCGAAAAACCATCAATGACAGTTAAAATGGCTTGATTGCCAGATTTTGATCTCATGACTGGACCAAAGTAATCAATGAAAAGGCGTTCGCCGGGACGAGTGACGATACCAGCTTGGTGGAAGCCTACACGAGTGTTCTGGGCAGGTTTAGAACGCTGGCAGGTTAAACATCTTCTGACATGAGCAAAAGCATCTACTTTAATTGAGGGCCAATAAAATTCACCGGATATCTTACGGAAAGTGCGCTGCATCCCTGCATGAGTTCCCAGTGCAGAATCATGATAATATGTCAAAAGCATATCATGTACTGCTAATGGAGCAAAAATTCTAAATTTAGAAGAGTTAGGAAGAACATAGCCAATAACATCATTTCGAACACAAAAGTTGCTTACTGCCGGATCTTTGTTTGCAATTTTTTCACGGAGGTCAGTGCAAAATAGATCCTCAGACTGGAATTTCCGGATATCCACAAAAGACCAAGGACTGATAGAAACGCTCTCGATTGGGGTCCTAGGGGTCTCTTCAAACATGCGTGACAGGCAGTCAGCTACCGGGTTCTCGCTCCCTTTTACGTGGATGATATCAAACTTAAAAGATGACAACCTCAAAATCCACCTGTTGATGCGTCCAAGCTTTTTCACGTGAGAAAGACTCCATTTCAAAGCCTCATTGTCGGTAAAAACAGTAAAGTGACGGTGTTCCAAAAAGGTCCTGAATTTTTCACATCCAAAAACCACAGCAAGACTTTCCTTCTCGAAAATTGAGTAACGTCGTTCATGTTGATTTAACATACGACTCGCGAAGGCCACTGGTGCAAATTTTCCATCCACACGCTGGCTCAAAACACTAGAAATGGCCAAATCACTGGCGTCACAATGTAAAAAGAAAGCTGATTCGAAATCAGGCGTGTGCAGTACTGGTGCTGACATAAGGGCTTCTTTCAAAACATTGAAAGCTTTGTCCTGTTCTGGCCCCCACACAAATTTCACATTCTTCTTTTTGAGAGCATTTAGAGGTGCCGAAATGTCAGAGAAGTTTTTGATAAAACGAGAATAGAACGTGAACATACCCATTACTCTTCTCAAGGCCCTAACTGTGGTGGGTACAGGTAACTGCTGAATGCAATCTGCGCGCTCGGGTATGACACGGATACCATCGGCTGACAGAATGTGACCCAGAAATTTAATTTGGGTGCAGCCCAAAGAGGTCTTTTTTGGATTGATAGTGAGACCGGCCTTCCTGAGGCGGGAAAAAACTTCCCTAAGATGAACGACATGCTCCTCAAAAGATCTGCTGTATACGACTAAATCGTCAAGATAATTAAATACAAAATTGAACTTCAGGTCTCCCAAGATGTCGTCTAGCACGCGACTGAGGACTTGTGCACCAACAGCTATACCCATCGGAAGACGTTTAAAATTATATAACCCGAAAGGGGTGTTAAAAGCAGTGAAGTCGCGACTCTCAGTATCCAAAGGAATCTGATAATATGCACTATTTAGATCAATCATCGAATACACATTGGCCCCGTGGAAATGTTGAAAAGCACTCGCAATAGTAGGCAGTGGGAAATTATCAAAGACTACCTTCTTGTTCAATTTTCGGTAGTCTACGACTAGCCGGTACTCGCCCTCTTCTTTCTTGGGAATTAAGAAAGCAGGAGACCCATAAGCTGATTTGGAAGGAACCACTACTCCCCGATCTTGCAAATCATTGATATACTTTTTCATGGCCAAGAGCTTGGGCGGATTACAAGGAAATGGAGGACTTCGAACAGGTACATTGTCGCTCAAGTCAATGTGGCATTCGTGATTTACAGCAGAACCTAAATCTTCAGTGAGGACATCAGAAAATTCCTCAACTAAATCGTTCAGAGTATCACGTTGCTCGGACATCAAAGTTAATGGAAGTTGTACGGAAAATACAGGAGACACATCAACGTAGTTAGAAGTACATTCTTCAAAGGGGAACATTTTATCTGAGCGAAATTTGAAACAAAATGAATCGTTAATAAAATCTAACTGCATGCCAGTTTTATGCATAAAGTCAATTCCTAGAATACATTGAGTGGAGAGATTGTTAACCACATGAAAAACATGTTTCCAAGAAAATCCGCGAATTTTAATGCGACATAAAATAGTTTCGGCAACGTCGATAACTGACGATCCCGCAGACAGGAACTGACATTTATTCTGTATGGGGTGTTTTTGCGAAGATCGAATGCTATCTGCCACTGAACGGTGGATGAAACTTCTGGTGGCGCCTGTATCCAAAATAGCAGGTGCCGAGACATTATCGAAATTTACTGAGACTCCTGGTTGTAACACAACATCAAAATTAGATGCATTGTCAAGTTTGGATGGAGGACTGCTCCAGGAGTCGAACTCAGAACACCTCCCTATGAGTTTTCCTGGTTGGAATTACAATTCGGACAGGAACGAGTCGTGACCTCATTCATCCCACAGCCAAAACAGAATTTTCGGCGTTTTAAAGAACACATTTTAAAATGATGTCCAAGTTCATTACAGTTCCAACAAGTTATGCGACCAGAAGAAACATTGCGTGTGATTGTTGTTGGGTTGTGTGTAGTCTTTTCACGGGAAACAGCAGAAGAATTACGAGCCACAGAAAGGCTTGGATTAACATTCCTAGAAAGGGACTCAGCACGGCGAGCAGACGGCTTAAACCGTAGGTGTCGTCTTTTGTTCGGTCGACAGCTGGGCTAGACAGTGTTGTCTGGGGGGAGTAGGCTAACTCGGGGAAAATCGTATTATCGGCTCTTGGAGGTGGAGTATAGTTCGAACAGGCTCGTGCATTTAATTCATACTCACGGCCTTGCAATATGATGTCCTCGATGGAAAAAACGGATGTACGCCGAATGAAGTATTTATGAGTGGGATTTAAATTCCTGTATATAATTTCCAACAGATCCCTGGGATGAAAGGGTTGGGGGAGGTTCGCTGCTAACAGACGGACTGAGGTTACATAATCGTCGATCATCTCCCCAGGAGCCTGAGTGTGGGAGTATAATTCTTGTTTGATAGCGAAATCGAAATCTTGCGGCGTGAAACGGTCCTTAATGCACCCAACAAATTCGTCCCATGACTTATAAAAATTTGGAGAAGTGCGATGCCACATCAGCGCTTTTCCAGACAAAAGAATAGGTAAGCAACGTACAATACTGTCGGGATTAATATCGTGACAATGACACAATTCCTCCACACGTTGGATAAAACAAAAAACTGATGAGGTATTGTTTTCTCCGGAAAAAGTCAAACCCCACCTACTCACTACTGATGCAACATTTTCGTTGTGGCGAGCACTATTAACAGTGCCAACAGGGGCGATGGAGCGATCTAAAAGGGGAGGGTCTATCATTAGCAGGTCCTGTGTCGTATCTTGCAATAGTGGCGTGGGCATTGTTAAAGATTCAAAGCCCTTAAAATTTAACTCCTTTTTGACGGGTGGGAATTCTGACTTAGACATGACAATAGACAAGGAGAAAATTAAAAGACTTTAACTTAGTAAAATAAAGGTCACAATACCGTAATGTGTCCTATTCCAGCGTTGCGAAGTACTCACTAACTTGTTGCACTCTTCACCTCGGAACTAGATTCTTTGGATGTCTTGTTCACTTGAGAAATGCTTTCACACTCCACACTTTCTTCGGGGATGGGGGAACAATTCACTACAGGTATCTTAAACTCAGAAAGACAACATTGTAATAATTGAAGAAAAAAACTATAAGTTTGGTAACCTAAAGGGAACGATTTCGCGTTTAACCACGCTCTGCTACCATTTGCACCACTTGTGCTTTTACGTTAAACAAAATAGCAGAGATATGAGGAATACAGTGGAAGTAAAAACAATAAGAACTAAACAGGATTACGTAGGGAACGAGGAAGGAATACTTATTTCGATGCGTGCTGGGCCCAAGATTTCGAATCGAAAGAAAGATGACTTCCACAGAAAGTAAACCAGAACAATGGTTTAAGGAAAATCAAAAGGAAAAATTAAACTTAAGTAATAGAGCAAGGGTTCCAGAGACCGTGTTAGTCGTAACTTCGCTACAGTGCGAAACCAAGACTAAGTTGAATCGAAAGACAAACGAGGAACTCAAATACGAGAAATCATAAGACAGAAGCAAATATTGTACTTACTGAATACAAATATATTAATAATAAAATAAACACATGTGTACTGATTACAAATTAGAAATGAAAATAAAACACGAACAACTTAAATATAAAATAAAAGGAATCTAGAAATACATTCAAATCATAAAAGCAACTATTTGGAAACGCGATTCAATAATAAAACTTAATAAAGATGAAGCAAAATTAAAGAAATTAAAGAAATTCGTGGGATAGATTACAAGAGCGACTACTTACAGAGACGACATGATCTGGACTAGAATGTCCAGCGCCAAAAACAGAACTAAGACGCTCATGATGTTGTGAAATCATGGGGAAGGGGGTGAAAGTGGTGGGGATTGGAGGAGTGCGTATGTGGGGAAACGGGGGGGGGGGGGGGATGACACTGAGTTACGTAATATAACGAAGTCAGAGGAAATAACACAAAATTAACACATAAAACTAAACGAAATGAAAATTACATTAAATTACATGACATTACCGGGACAGGAAATAAAAGAGAAAAAAATCAATCAGCTAAGAAATATGCTTCGTAGTGTGCCCAACTGGTCACGGCAGTCTGGTATCGAACTCAGGCCTTATCAGAGAAGACCAGGCAAATGGTTATGCCTAAGGTCGAACCAGTGGTCTCTAAGGGGGAGCCATTATATGGAACCCACAGAGCAATGAGAGGTCTACTGACACATAATAGTCTAGCGTGATTTCACGATTATTTAGGTGCAAATCATAGCAATTGAAAGGAGAAATTGTAAGCAAAATGCAAGGGAATGTACGTTTTCAGTGCATACGAAGTCGAGAGAGGCTAGTATTGAAGTCTGACAAATGACTTTAACAAGTAGGCGGAGTAGCCCTGGCGCCTACGGAACTATTTCCGTCTAGGGCGGTCAGACAGCTCAAAATTAATGACCCGGGAATCCACCGGTCGACAACGAGCAAAGCTTTGGCGGGACCAAGCCCACAAGAAATTAATTAATTACAGATAAATGGAGCATTGTAATGCAATGAAACATACACACAGATGAATGTATTCACGGAGGAGTAATTTAGGAGTGGTTTTTCACCTAAAATTACGCCTATTTCTCATAATGACCGCATTACAACCTAACTCACGCTCGAGAGCATGGATACTTTAACCAACCAGCGGGAAATCCCCACCGTAGCATCCCACGCGCTGAACTAAGGCAATTAATTGTAATTAATTGGCCGAAGCGATCGCCGGCACGCGAATGTTTTTGAAACATCCACGCCTAGATAAACAAGATGCAGTTGTTATTTCGGCTGAAGACGGAGTATTTCAAGAAGGGAGTCGCTCTCACGTGTCCCGTGAACTATTTTGTGCAAGAAACCAATATAAGGGAAGAGCACCCTACGCCAAGGGTCAGTTATGGTCAGTTGTTGGTCAGTTGGAAGTTAGTCCTTTGTCTACAAGCGCTCTGCAGTAAGCACGCCAATTATTAAAATATCAGCGTACCGCCGTTGAAGAAAATGGAGGCAAATTGTAAGCTTCATCAGTAATAATGAAGTGCATAAAAGGTAACAAAGTGCAGATATTGCTTTATTATCTGACACAGATATAAATTCGCTACAGCGAATAGGAACTGATAATGTTTGGAACAGTTCGTATACCGGAAGGTATTGTCAATTATATGACATCAGCATTAGGAGCACTCCAGTGATGGGAGAGTGGAAGTTATCGCCACATATCCAGGACAGTGAGGTGAACGGGAGTGCAGGGAACTAGGATCGAACATCTATAAAACGCTACTAGATTTCACGGAGACCAGCGGTTATCATAAGTCATCGCATCTCTGAGGTCAAGCGTAGGTGAAATCCAGATTAAGGATCAACATGTGAAATGATAGATGAAGTGTATAAATTGTGAAATAATAATTTAAAGTGTTAATGTGTTTAATGTTTAATATTCAGTGTTTATCAGTGGTAAAGGCCACTTGTGGTAATATGTGTATCATGTGTAAAAAGTGTGAATCTCAGTGTTGTGTATTGGATATCATGATGGATTAAGTCAAATCATCATGGTAGAGCTCAGGCGGAGATACTGGTACTTTCCAGCCAGAAGGAAACGTGAGTAAACATGCAAATAATAACATTATAATGGCATAGTTCACCATGTAACGATTAATCACTTTGAAATTAAAGAAGTAATAGTCACTTACTGAACGAGTTTTCACCACTCGTCTTGAATAAAGTATGACTTGGAAGGTGATTTGCTTAGGATCATGTAGGTCAAGAATAGTGATGGATCTAAACGTTAAAATAATAATAATAATAATAACTGGGGTCGGCAACCATAAAGTAAGGGCAAAATTGGCCTAAGTAATGTTCAAATAGTGTCATGTCTAATTTAAGATACTGTCATTTGGTAAACAGTAAAGAATGTAGTGTGGAATATCGCGAATACGAGAGCTTTTCTCAGTGTCAGTGAAAATTTGAATAAATATTTGGAAGTAAAGTAAGCCAGTATATTTATACATTTGTGTTAGGAGCTATGAAAAGCTTTGGCTTAAATATTATAACAGGAAGAACGCAGGTACCTTGATAATGGAGTCATATATGTGAAATATTGTTTAGCCGCATATAGCGTGCAGATTAACGTAGAATCCAGTGATTTACGTAAGATAAGCACGGGAAAGACTAGTATAGCTTGCGCGTGAGGTGAAAATTGGCTTAATCTTCGAGAAGTATCGCCTTTGTGCATACTGTATGTGTTACGCAGCGATTTGGATAGATTCTGTCTATTGCCAACGCTTGCATTGAATTATAGCCACTATGGACGCCCAGCGAGGCGCGGTGAGCATTTTTACTTATGGTCTGCCCGAGAGGTAGAATCATATTCGTCGACGAGGAACGTGGTTCCCAAATATATGTAAATGACAGCTGCTGATGATAACCATGGGGTTTCATTATGATGCGCGTCTTTAAAGCCACACAGTAATCACCTTAGAACGGCAATGCTATCATTAGAATTCCACCCCTGCCATGAATGTTTAATAGGAGCCATTTGAGCCCAAATACACTGTAAAGTTAGGTGTTAATTAATTAAATGACTCAATTACTTAGGACCATGCCTAGCGGATCTTTATTGTTATATAATTGTAAACAAGAGTGGCCTTGACGGTAGAGAGAGACAGGAAATGTAGACCATTTCCGTGGCAGCCATCTTGGAGAGCTGTCTGGAACTAATTTTATGACCTGCTGAGGGGAGGGAGGTCGCTCGACCGATCCCTTGTCAATTACAGTCACAATAGGACACTGAGAGGTCTCGGTATTCAATAATGCAATTAAAATATGAGTATTTTAGTGATGCAAATGGAATTAACTGGTATATGGCAACTCACATATGTGGTTGAACCATAGAAATCAGATGATATTTGGCGAAGTTATCCTCTGAGGGGGAAAGCTGAACCAAAATAATGTAGGCATCTTCTTTAAAGTGCATTTTGCCAGTTTATGCTAATTTAGGAAAAACGGGTATGTGTTTTTTCCCAGAACATGACACAGTTGTATCTATAATAAGTCCGACAAGACCCAGATAATCGTTATATGGTGAAACTATAAATATTCTATCCATGTTTATGTTTATTTTATGATTAAGAAGCATGACTCATTTTCCTAGAGCGTTCATAGGGATGGAAAGAAGGAAGATGATTCGCACGACACAACAAATATTTGCTAATAAATGTAGGAAACATTGAAGTAATGATAATTAAAGTAAATGTCGTAGGAGGCGGAATAATGTCTTAGTAATTCATGTTTATGTGACATGTGGTTTTTGTGTTAAGATACTTCCATTAAATAAAATTGTGTCACATGACGAACACTATGAAAACCTTGTAATCTGAACTATTATTGACAGGATATTAGAAGTAGGTTTGAGTGCATTGTAGCGCTATTTTTAAGGAGAAAGCTCACAGAATAACCCTATTTATTTGTGGGAATTAATTGTATTTGTCCTTTGTTTTGTATTTGTTGTACAGCCATGATTTTAGACCAGTAAATATGTTATTCATAGGAATGTTGTGTATTTCCTGTAGAGTAGTTACCTGGTAGACTCAAATCCTGAACATGTGATCGTATTGTGGGCAGGAACGTCCCATACCTCGAAAGACCGTGAGCTAGTTGGGATACGAACACATGGTCCACATGGTGACAATCGGGTACATGGGGGAGTTGTCTCTGTACTTGGATTGAGTCACAGGTAATTACTTAAGTCGGTCAAGGTATTAATGGTAGAAGCAAATATAGCATAGAATTTAGGACAGAATAGGAAGACCGCATCCCATTTGTTAATAAGCCACCACATTAAAAATAATTGTTAATCCTCCATAAGACATGCTTATATAATTGTAACTTTCATAAACCATAGCCATAGATAACACATATAAAATAACATGACGCCGATGTGTGGGGCCAGTTTAAAATACAGGTAACCTCCACGTAAGCATCATGAGCATGGCATAAATAAGCATGTTGACTACCCTAATTTAACATGTCACCCACCTGTGGGCCATGACAGATTAGATTAACATGGCACCCACGTGTGAGTGAGCAATAAGATTAACATGGCGCCCAACGTGGGGCATTCGGCAGTAAAAACCACTCCTTGGACAGTTTTAATAATAAATTAGAATATGGCCGATGTCTTACGATGGCCACCATGAGTGTAAAGATTAACATGGCGCCCGTACGTGGTTGGCTTATGGGATTTAGAAAAAACCCATAATAATAGCAGGGTTTTCATGGGGAAAACCATAGAAATAATGTTTTTTCCCTCAAAACTTGGTTTGAGCGATTGTGAGTCTTTCTAGATGATATTCAGACGTCAGACAAATGTTGTCAGACGGGTACGAGGGTCTATACCCATTCCATAGTGAGTTTTGACATTTTATAATATGTTGTTGTTGTTGTCGCGGGATCGGAATCCTTTCTTTCCAATAGAACGCGCCAGTGTCTTCAGCTAGGGCCTACCTGAATCTCAAATTAAGTAGTACAGGATGGCCGGAACGGAAGAAGTACTCAGGTGTATCGCCGAGTTAAGGGAACATTTCGATGTTATAAATGCTAAAAGTAAGGAAGAATCCAAAGCATTTAAAGATGAAATAGCGGATAGGCTAGAGGCCAATCAAGCCAGTGTAAACACACAGTTAGAATTAAACCTAGTAGAGGTTAATAAGAAAATGGACGACGTTAAAGAGTCTGTCCAGAGACAGGTAACTAAGAATATTGTTAGCGTGATCTCAGAAATGCAAAATGATAACGAAAAACGCTTTGAGTCTATTGAATTAAAATTAGAAAGCAATTTGCAAATGTGCAGAGAGTCACAGCGTGAAATTAACGATAATTTAAACAGTATGTCCCGGGAGCTTAAAGACATTCAAAGTCAGAATGAAGCTAACACGAAACGTCAGTTAGAACAATTTAACACGTTTACTCAGACCGTGGATCATAGGTTCGAGGATAATGAACTAAAATGGAATACGCGAATGGCAGGTTATGCCAAGGCTGTAGACGAAGCTTTAAGAAAGCAGGACCAGAATATCCTTGACCAATGCAAGGAAATGCAGGAAATAAAGACGTCTGATCAAGATAATAAGGAAATAATGTCTAATATGAAGATACAAGTTGGAAAAGTGCAGAAAGAGTTGGAACAAACTCAGAACGACTTAGCAGTTATCCATAAAAGACAGGACGAAGACCAAGGAGAAATCACAAAAATAAGGACTGAAATATCTCATATACAAGGTCACATTCAACGGGAAGTTACAGGCTTACGCGAAGAGTTAGAGCTTCGAGAAGGCTTAAAGACTGAAGCCAGTGATAAGACTCTTGCCGAAGTAAGAGAAAGTCTAGCAGGGGAAATTATCCACCTGAAGGAAAACCTTAAGGATAATAAAGAAAAGGTATTTTCTATGGCAGAAAGAAACCGAGATCGCCTAGAGAAAATAGAACGAGAGGTATTAGCTCGTTTGGAAAGGACTGAAAACAGGCACAGCCAGTTAGAAACGAGAATGATAGCGCAGGAAGAATCCATGTTGCGGAATCCTAGGTCTAGCGAAGGAAGTATAGACGAGAATAGGAGGAATAAATGGGCAGAGATAGAAATACAGCCCACTCCAAAGAATGCAGCAATGCCAAGTGACAGCCCGTATGCCACACCTGGTATGCCAATGGCTATGTCAACACCGCAGGAAAATGCTGTACAGAACCAAATAGTCACAGTTATAAGGGCTAGTGATGAAAAACCAAAGAAATACTCTGGGAGTAATTCTAATATGACACCCAAGTACTGGCTTAAAGAAGTTTCCGAGTACTTGAATGATGCGAAAGTACCGCCAGAGCGCAGGTTGAGAGCGATTGAAAAACTCACCGAAGGAGAGTGTGCTCTATGGTTTAGAAGTTTTAGGTACACGTTCGACACCGTGGAGGAATTTCGCCAAGCATTTTTAAGCAGGTATTGGAACGCGAGCGTACAACAAAATCTCAGACTGGACTTGTATTCCAGGCGTTACAGTACTAGTAACCCGACCAAGTACGGAGAGTTTTTTGTGAACCAATTATGCCGTTTTCGCGAGCTCGACGAAGGACTCAGAGAGTCAGACTTATGCATAGCAATAGCTAAGCAGCTGCCATATGAAGTGCAGCGCCTGCTAATCTCAGCAAACGCAAAAACTGCAATCGATATGGAGGAGGTGCTGAGACAACTTGATTTAACCACAGTGCAGCACGCAAGACAAAGCCGACATGTGGAACAAGTTAATATGACGAATACGCCGATCGAGCCAACGAAGGTGCAGACGAAATGCAAGTCTACAAGCACCGAAACAGAAAAATCCAACTGGCAGCGCGAAGGACGCGAAAACCAAAATTGGAGGCCAGCGTATCGAGGAGGTTCGAACCGTGGTAACCGAGGAAGGAAAAACTGGAATCAGCGTGGTACCAGAGACCAGCAGCTGGATAACAGAAGAAATTACGGCCGAAATGGGAATAACCAAGGATGGAGATCCCAAGAGCAGAGTCGTGGGTTTGATGAAGAGGCGGAAGAACGCTATCATGCATCTTTAAGATACATGGAAGAGCGCGGAGATGATCCAAGACAATCGCGAGTTCACTGGGATGAAGCGATTCGAAATAGAAGGTCACCCGACATATATCAAAATGATGATGGTGCCAAAAGTCTGGAACTTCAACAGCATGAAGACAGGCAGAAGAACTCCACAAAAAATGGAGCAATTGAAAAAAAAAACACCAATTTTAAATGACCAGAGAGAGATAGGTTCAGGATGGAATACAGTAAATGTTATTAACTGGATTGCCAAACCTGAGGAGCTTATCGAAGACCTCGATGAAAGAACGGTCAATGTAAGAAGGGAACTACCTATTATTATTGTAAACATTGCGGGAACGAAAGTAAGAAGTCTCATCGATACAGGATCAACAGTGAGTTTGATAACCCAGGCATTATACAATGAAATCCAGAGTAAAATCCACGTATTGAAAATACCCATTTCAAGCGTGAAAATAAAAGGTGTCATACCAGACAAAGTTATGATATGCAGATACCAAGTATTTTTAGATCTGCAGATAGGGAACTCTACATTCTCACAGAGCTTCCTACTTGTAAATAAGCTGCCATATAACCTTATTGTTGGAATGGATTTCATAAGAGAGTATAAAGTTATTATAGATCTCTCGCAAGACATTGTAATGTTTCGCGCAAGTGAGGGAAAGGAAGACTTAGAACTCTCATTAAGGCATAATGAAGCGAGACAAGAAGGATACGTATGGCATACATACGGAGATATGACTAGGGAGGCAGTGTCGACAATAGAAGATATTGAGGAAGAGTTGGCAACACTGGCCGCAGACATTGAAAAAGATCTCGAACCAAAATTTGAAGAATGCCTGGAAGAGAAGATTGAGGAAGCTAAATTTGGTCCAGAATATAAGAAAATGCTAAGGGAACTACTATTCGAGTATAAAGGAGTCTTCGATTCGAGACCTGGCCGGATCAAGAATTTCCAGTATGCGTTTCAAGTCAGCGATTGGACGCCATTCAAACAGAAGCCGTATCCTGTAGCTGAGAAACATTATTTAAAGGTCAAAGAAGCGATACAGGAAATGCTAGAAGCAGGCGTCATTGTAAAGACAGCCACACCTTATGTCAGCCCACTGGTTGTTGTACCGAAACAGGATGGAAGTGTGAGGATATGCCTGGACCTACGAAATTTGAATTCCAAGGTTATACCGGAATTTGATACAGTTCCACCCATTAAGGAGGTACTCAGAAGGTTCAAAGGAAAGACTGTATTCTCAAATCTTGATCTAACGGCAAGTTTTCACCATCTTGCTCTGGAAGAGAAAACAAGTCTGTTAACCGGAATTTTATTTGACCAGCACACGTACTCCTACGTCCGTCTTCCATTTGGATTAAAAACAGCAGGTTCAGCGTTGATACGAGCGCTAGATAGGAACCTATCCGAAGAAGTAAAAGCTACAACCATATGCTACGTAGATGATATACTACTGACCTCTGAAACAGTTGAAGAACATATCAGAGATCTACGCAAGTTGTTATATGACCTAAGTCAGGCTAACTTCAAGGTCAATATAAAGAAGTCTAACTTTGCTCAGAGAGAAGTTAAATTTCTAGGTCATGTAATCGATGCACAAGGAGTTAGGCCTAATCCGGGAAAACTGGAAGTCATAAAACGTTTCCCGAGACCAACGAAGGTGAAGAACGTCAGGCAATATCTGGGCGTTATTGGATTCTTTTCGAACCATTGTCCGAAGTACACGGAGACTGTAGCACCACTCCAAGACTTACTTAAAAAGGGAGGAAAATGGCGATGGACGGAGCAATGCGAGGAAGCCTTCGTGAAATCTAAACAGATGTTGTTAGATTATGTGAAATTGGGATATCCTGACTACACTCAGAAATTTATCATCCAGACTGACGCATCCTTCGTAGGCATTGGAGCTATGTTGTATCAGGAAAATAAGGACAGGCCAGAGGAGAGAACTTATATCGCATTCATCAGTAGAAGGTTGAGGCCTAATGAAAAGAATTATACGGTCACGGAGATCGAATTACTTGCGATACTGTATGCATTACAGTATTGGCACCAGCTGATTTATGGTTTTAGAATTATTTTGAGAACAGACCATAAAGCCCTAACGTTCCTGCTAAAAACTGACTTGTCGAGTCAAAGACTGACAAGGTGGTCCCTATACATACAACAATTTCAAGTGGAAATAGAATATTGCCCGGGGAAGGACAATATCATACCTGATTTGCTAAGCAGATACCCTACAGCAGAGGAAGAAGAAACTCTAGCTATTGAAATAGAAGATAGAGATCAGAAGACCTTAGATGATCTGAGGAACATCACCGTTTTTCAACGTGAAGATCCCTGGATACGGTTGATGATAAATTACTTCGAGGGAAAGCTGGATAGAGGAACCCCGATGTATATGGAAGCTGAAGCACTTTCAACGGAATATCTATGGTTTAACCAGATGCTACATAAATGGAGCGACTCTGACCACACAAAACCTAGGATTGTTGTACCACCAGCATTGCAGAGAAGGCTAGTTTGGCTAGCACACCGAGCTTTTGTAGATAAGACTGTTGCCCTGCTTAAAGAGGCGTTTATTTGGCCTAAACTTAGAGAAACAGTCAGAAATACTATCAGGACATGTGATATGTGCCAACGAGTAAAGCCTAACTCGTACTTAATGAGGCAGAAACCTATACCACTCTTACCAGAGAAGCCATGTCAGCTCCTGGCGCTGGACAACTTTGGGCCCCTGCCTAGAGCTAGAAGAGGAAATAAACACATCCTAGTTGCACTAGACGTGTTTTCCAAAATGGTAGTCCTGTGTCCAATTCAGAAAACCAGTACAAAACAAGTACTTAAGAGGCTGAAGGAAAGAATCATTCCTATATTAGGACAGCCAGAGAACATCTTATCGGATCACGGAAGCTGTTTTACCAGCGTAGAATTTCGCAGGGAGTTGGAAAATCTGGGCATAAGACAGATTTTGTCCACGGTTAGGCACCCGGAGTCGAACTCAGCTGAGAGAGTTATGAGGGAGGTGCAAAAATACATGAAGATATACTGCTCTACTGAGAATTGGAAATGGATTGACGTACTTGAGATTATTGAATATTGTATCAACAATACTGTGCACGAAGCTACAGGAGAGGTGCCAGTGAGCCTACATCTCGACAGAAGACCCGAGAGGCCATGGAATAATGTCATCCAGACACCCGTCGATGCACAACTTGGACGTGAGTTGAGAATCCAGAGGACGTTCGTGTATCTCAAGAAACAAGCAGATAAACGACAGCGGAGAAACAGGAGGAAACGCTATCATAGACCGCTACTCGTGGGAGAATACGTCTTATTGAAAAAACCCGCCAGTTCAGATCCAGAGAGCAGGAAATATAAGAAATTTCAGCACGCTTATCTCGGACCCTACCTGATTATAAGGGATCTGCAGAATAACGCATATCGGATTAAAGATGAGGCAACAGGTAGAGAAGTTGTGGTAAATGCAGCAAATCTGAAGTTATATAGTCCACCAGAAGACTATGAAGCGAGAGAAGAGCAAGCTACACACATCCAAGTGAACGAGGAATCATTACGTATGCACGGAAAGGTTCTGGAGAGAAGCTTGCAGGCTCGAGAAGGGTCGAAGAAAAGAAAACAGCTCGCCAGCCCAGCGGACACGAGGGGAGAATGCAGCTGTCGACTGCAGGAGTTTTACGACCAGTTGAAGGGAGCCGCTGTGGAGTTAGAGGAGATGAATGAACAATTGAGACAGGAAAACGAAAGTCTACGAGACAGCAGACAAGAGTGGAGTGGGAAAACGTGAAAGCCCATTGCCGAGAGCAATGACCGCTTAAAGCAAACACTGCAAGGAGTTGATACCAGCTGATAGGCCCGAAAAATTCACTTATGAAATGAATTTTTCGAACTTAGCAGGAGAAAGATGTGCCCAACTGGTCACGGCAGTCTGGTATCGAACTCAGGCCTTATCAGAGAAGACCAGGCAAATGGTTATGCCTAAGGTCGAACCAGTGGTCTCTAAGGGGGAGCCATTATATGGAACCCACAGAGCAATGAGAGGTCTACTGACACATAATAGTCTAGCGTGATTTCACGATTATTTAGGTGCAAATCATAGCAATTGAAAGGAGAAATTGTAAGCAAAATGCAAGGGAATGTACGTTTTCAGTGCATACGAAGTCGAGAGAGGCTAGTATTGAAGTCTGACAAATGACTTTAACAAGTAGGCGGAGTAGCCCTGGCGCCTACGGAACTATTTCCGTCTAGGGCGGTCAGACAGCTCAAAATTAATGACCCGGGAATCCACCGGTCGACAACGAGCAAAGCTTTGGCGGGACCAAGCCCACAAGAAATTAATTAATTACAGATAAATGGAGCATTGTAATGCAATGAAACATACACACAGATGAATGTATTCACGGAGGAGTAATTTAGGAGTGGTTTTTCACCTAAAACTACGCCTATTTCTCATAATGACCGCATTACAACCTAACTCACGCTCGAGAGCATGGATACTTTAACCAACCAGCGGGAAATCCCCAC
This sequence comes from Meconema thalassinum, assembly GCA_946902985.2. Classification (NCBI taxonomy): domain Eukaryota; kingdom Metazoa; phylum Arthropoda; class Insecta; order Orthoptera; family Tettigoniidae; genus Meconema; species Meconema thalassinum. The sequence continues at coordinate 284,465,643 of OX336388.2, forward strand.
CGTAGCATCCCACGCGCTGAACTAAGGCAATTAATTGTAATTAATTGGCCGAAGCGATCGCCGGCACGCGAATGTTTTTGAAACATCCACGCCTAGATAAACAAGATGCAGTTGTTATTTCGGCTGAAGACGGAGTATTTCAAGAAGGGAGTCGCTCTCACGTGTCCCGTGAACTATTTTGTGCAAGAAACCAATATAAGGGAAGAGCACCCTACGCCAAGGGTCAGTTATGGTCAGTTGTTGGTCAGTTGGAAGTTAGTCCTTTGTCTACAAGCGCTCTGCAGTAAGCACGCCAATTATTAAAATATCAGCGTACCGCCGTTGAAGACAATGGAGGCAAATTGTAAGCTTCATCAGTAATAATGAAGTGCATAAAAGGTAACAAAGTGCAGATATTGCTTTATTATCTGACACAGATATAAATTCGCTACAGCGAATAGGAACTGATAATGTTTGGAACAGTTCGTATACCGGAAGGTATTGTCAATTATATGACATCAGCATTAGGAGCACTCCAGTGATGGGAGAGTGGAAGTTATCGCCACATATCCAGGACAGTGAGGTGAACGGGAGTGCAGGGAACTAGGATCGAACATCTATAAAAACGCTACTAGATTTCACGGAGACCAGCGGTTATCATAAGTCATCGCATCTCTGAGGTCAAGCGTAGGTGAAATCCAGATTAAGGATCAACATGTGAAATGATAGATGAAGTGTATAAATTGTGAAATAATAATTTAAAGTGTTAATGTGTTTAATGTTTAATATTCAGTGTTTATCAGTGGTAAAGGCCACTTGTGGTAATATGTGTATCATGTGTAAAAAGTGTGAATCTCAGTGTTGTGTATTGGATATCATGATGGATTAAGTCAAATCATCATGGTAGAGCTCAGGCGGAGATACTGGTACTTTCCAGCCAGAAGGAAACGTGAGTAAACATGCAAATAATAACATTATAACGGCATAGTTCACCATGTAACGATTAATCACTTTGAAATTAAAGAAGTAATAGTCACTTACTGAACGAGTTTTCACCACTCGTCTTGAATAAAGTATGACTTGGAAGGTGATTTGCTTAGGATCATGTAGGTCAAGAATAGTGATGGATCTAAACGTTAAAATAATAATAATAATAATAACTGGGGTCGGCAACCATAAAGTAAGGGCAAAATTGGCCTAAGTAATGTTCAAATAGTGTCATGTCTAATTTAAGATACTGTCATTTGGTAAACAGTAAAGAATGTAGTGTGGAATATCGCGAATACGAGAGCTTTTCTCAGTGTCAGTGAAAATTTGAATAAATATTTGGAAGTAAAGTAAGCCAGTATATTTATACATTTGTGTTAGGAGCTATGAAAAGCTTTGGCTTAAATATTATAACAGGAAGAACGCAGGTACCTTGATAATGGAGTCATATATGTGAAATATTGTTTAGCCGCATATAGCGTGCAGATTAACGTAGAATCCAGTGATTTACGTAAGATAAGCACGGGAAAGACTAGTATAGCTTGCGCGTGAGGTGAAAATTGGCTTAATCTTCGAGAAGTATCGCCTTTGTGCATACTGTATGTGTTACGCAGCGATTTGGATAGATTCTGTCTATTGCCAACGCTTGCATTGAATTATAGCCACTATGGACGCCCAGCGAGGCGCGGTGAGCATTTTTACTTATGGTCTGCCCGAGAGGTAGAATCATATTCGTCGACGAGGAACGTGGTTCCCAAATATATGTAAATGACAGCTGCTGATGATAACCATGGGGTTTCATTATGATGCGCGTCTTTAAAGCCACACAGTAATCACCTTAGAACGGCAATGCTATCATTAGAATTCCACCCCTGCCATGAATGTTTAATAGGAGCCATTTGAGCCCAAATACACTGTAAAGTTAGGTGTTAATTAATTAAATGACTCAATTACTTAGGACCATGCCTAGCGGATCTTTATTGTTATATAATTGTAAACAAGAGTGGCCTTGACGGTAGAGAGAGACAGGAAATGTAGACCATTTCCGTGGCAGCCATCTTGGAGAGCTGTCTGGAACTAATTTTATGACCTGCTGAGGGGAGGGAGGTCGCTCGACCGATCCCTTGTCAATTACAGTCACAATAGGACACTGAGAGGTCTCGGTATTCAATAATGCAATTAAAATATGAGTATTTTAGTGATGCAAATGGAATTAACTGGTATATGGCAACTCACATATGTGGTTGAACCATAGAAATCAGATGATATTTGGCGAAGTTATCCTCTGAGGGGGAAAGCTGAACCAAAATAATGTAGGCATCTTCTTTAAAGTGCATTTTGCCAGTTTATGCTAATTTAGGAAAAACGGGTATGTGTTTTTTCCCAGAACATGACACAGTTGTATCTATAATAAGTCCGACAAGACCCAGATAATCGTTATATGGTGAAACTATAAATATTCTATCCATGTTTATGTTTATTTTATGATTAAGAAGCATGACTCATTTTCCTAGAGCGTTCATAGGGATGGAAAGAAGGAAGATGATTTGCACGACACAACAAATATTTGCTAATAAATGTAGGAAACATTGAAGTAATGATAATTAAAGTAAATGTCGTAGGAGACGGAATAATGTCTTAGTAATTCATGTTTATGTGACATGTGGTTTTTGTGTTAAGATACTTCCATTAAATAAAATTGTGTCACATGACGAACACTATGAAAACCTTGTAATCTGAACTATTATTGACAGGATATTAGAAGTAGGTTTGAGTGCATTGTAGCGCTATTTTTAAGGAGAAAGCTCACAGAATAACCCTATTTATTTGTGGGAATTAATTGTATTTGTCCTTTGTTTTGTATTTGTTGTACAGCCATGATTTTAGACCAGTAAATATGTTATTCATAGGAATGTTGTGTATTTCCTGTAGAGTAGTTACCTGGTAGACTCAAATCCTGAACATGTGATCGTATTGTGGGCAGGAACGTCCCATACCTCGAAAGACCGTGAGCTAGTTGGGATACGAACACATGGTCCACATGGTGACAATCGGGTACAGTAGGAAGATGTAGGCTTACACAGAGGTAGAAATGCCGAATCACAACGACATACGATGAAACAAAGAAAGTAATGCGGCGCATGGACAGTGATTAGCACCATGACCATCGGTAAAAAATTGCCCAATCTTGAAAATCTTGAATCTTAAACACCCTACACACTATCAGATTAGACCAGACCAGACCAGCAGACGGTCTGAAAAACTGCGCGACAGTTTTATTTAATTATGTGCTACATTTTTACCAACGCTAACATCGCAATAATGATAAACCAGCAGATCTTCAGATACAACTCCAACCCCGCGATGGCATATGATTGCTAAATCATGAGTGGGGAATTGGCGACGGAGGATGTCCAGACACAATGAAATGGTAACCTAAAGCCATACACGAGACCGCATACAACACCTCATGGCGGGACTCGAACCAAGTGACGCTGAATCTGTAAGTCAGATCAAATATTTATAGCGTATTGTAAGAGTGGAAAACAGTAGACTTAGTTTATTTTGGTTTCATTTATTTAGTGCACAATGCAGGTAGCTAATTATAAGACGCGTAAGTTTAGGGAATAATATAATTTCACAAAAGACAACATTACATAAAATAAAATATTTAACATTAAATGAAAGATCAGAATTAAGTCTAGACCAAGAACAAGTACATAATTTGAAATAAACAAAAGAACCAAGTGAGGAATCACGAACAGAGGAAATAAAGTAATAAACACGAGGAAGGTTGTTAAATAAAATCAGCAAATAGCAACTTAGTCAGAAAAGAATAATTAATTAATTATTCCAAGAGAGGAAAATCAAAATCCAAAGAAATAAGTCAGTAAGCTAAACTGAAAATAAAATCAAATTGGAGCATAAGAGGTGTAATTACCTTAACTGTGTTGAAATACAACGGCCTATAATTGTTGACGTTCAAACGAGAATGAAATTCAATAAGAAAATGTTTTAAATCGTCAATGAATCACGAGCTCATTCATAACACGTCTATCTTCAGCGGCTTCGGTGGCGTAGTTGGTAGCATGCTGAGCTTCTATGTCCAAGATCGCGGGTTCAAACCCGGCCGAAGTCGTCGGATTTTTTAAGAACGTTAAAATCCCTCTGTATACCTTCCTTCGGAGGAGAAGTAAAGCCGGCGGTCCCATGTCATAGATTTATGGCATATAAAAGAACCTTCCACTAATTACACCAGTTTGAAGCTAAATTATATAGGTTAAACATTTGACTAACGTTGTTAGGTTCCTACGTTCGTTTTCAAGAGCCGAATGGGGCTGCATCTGGTAACCAATTCTGAACTAGTTGGTCGTTGACGGTGGCGTTTGGTGGCAAAAGTAGGAACTACTTGGAAAAATTGATTGTCTGCAGTCCTTACTTGAATTAAAACAGATACACTCTAATACAGTCATCACAATTAACACCGGTTATCAGACAGATTCTACACACACCCAAAGTACACGGGGCTACATGACCGCGTTGTCGCAGCCCCTAAACTGAGGAACCAACCAACCGTCTATCTTTCATAAAATCCAAAATGTCTTCTCGCCAAACATTGAGAAAAATCACGATACAGTAATTGTTTAAATAAGACAAATTTGTACTAACAATACCCTACACAGTATTCATGTCAACAGAAGTATAGTTAGTTATTGTTGTTTGAGGGGTGGAACTACGAGGTCATCTGCCCCTAATCAGAAGTATAAGCATAAGACTGACATCTATAGCGATGTAATTATACAGATCTTCATAAGGAAGATAAACTACATGAACTAGAATCAAGACGAAATAGTAACATCTTTTTATATATTAAAGGAATGATAATAAAAAATTAAAGAATACGAGCCTTATAGTAGTCGCATATGATGTGTAACATCTGAATAGAAGAAACCTCACGGGAAATTGTTGATACACCGGTATTTTATAATAGTATTAGCACAAATATTAATCTATTGTAAAAGGGAGTGTTTTACAGATATTGTAGTTTTATTACATGATTTGTAGCTTCCACCAGCACTAGCCTAAATAAAGAATACGATATGGATCGATTAGATTAGTAGACGCGACACCGCTCATAACCTTAAATTCCTTATAAATAGGCAAACTTGCGAGTAAATGCAATGTGCACAGCAGTAGATCATGAAAGGCTTGCCCAGATCCCGGACTTCCTGATTCACAGACCAACACGTAATGTCATATGGATTCTGTTAAAATGAGTCATATTGATATGATTAGTAGCAGACTATCAAGAAGGCAGTGCGAGAACAATCAAGAAGGCAGTGCGAGAGTAGAAATATCAAGTAGGCAGTGAAGAAAAAAAGAGAGTCTTCGAAGTGTTATTTATTATTAGTGTGTAAATAAAAAAGATTTTTGTGTGTTGATGAATGCCCAGAAGGGATACGATCCAGCTGGCAGTGCGTCTTACACACTTCCGTCCGATCCACTTCCGTCCCATTTTTCAAAATCACTCCCACAAAAATATCCACGAACCAAGTGGAAAGATGTTACACATCAAAAATAATTCTAGTTCAGAGAAAAGTTGACGGACCGCGTACAACACTGATCGGTTGAATCGACTTTAAAAATATATTAAAGAATCCCCTCCAAAAAGCAGAAATGAACCTATAGGAACAATGAAAAATTACTTACATAAATCTGCATTACGTAGTCGGCCATCCTAACCAAAGTTACCAACGTCGCATATAATGATCAAGAACTAACCGTCAGACCTCGATCAATACAGGTTATTTCAATAATTATGTCAGTGTCTTTTTACAAGGCACAAAGATTACTTACCTTTCTGAATGCCATTATTGATCACTACACATTTATGTTGTTGTTTGAGTCTTAAGTATTTTGACTGGTTTGATGCAGCATTCCACGCCTCCCTGTCCTGAGCTAATCGTTTCATCTCTACATAGGTACCACACCCTACATCCGAGGCAATCTGTTTAACATATTCTAACCTTGGACTACCCCTACAGTTCTTGTCCTCGACCCTTCCTTCCATAAATAAGCTTGCTATTCCTGGGTGTCTTAGTATGTGTCCTACGAACCTATCTCTTCACTTCATTAGCAGTCACCAGAAACATCACTCGTCTTAATACCTCTTCGTTTGTAACCCTATCTACCCATCCGATCTTTATCATTCTCCTGTAACACCACATTTCAAACGCTTCAATTCTTCTCTTTTCTGCTGCACCAATAGTCCAAGTTTCACTTTCATAGAGCGCCACGCTCCAGACAAAGGCTTTCATAAATGACTTCCTAATACCTAAATCTATATTCGATGTCAACAGATTCCCTTTTTGGAGAAATGCTTTCCTTGCCTGAGCCAACCTACTTTTTATAGTCTAACCTCTTTGCTTCGTCCATCACTGGTTATTTTGCTTCCTAAGTAACAGAAGTCTCCTACGTCCTTCAGCTTTTCACCTGCCAATTTGATGTCCATAGAGGTTTCTGCTGCATTCCAATATTTTTGTTTTATATTCATTAATTTTCATCCTGAGAAGCCTCCGTGGCTTAAGCGGCAGCACGCCGGCCTCTCACCGCTGGATCCGTGGTTCAAATCCCGGACACTCCATGTGAGATCTGTGCTGGACAACACGGAGGCAGACAGGTTTTTCTCCGGGTACTCCGGTTTTCCCTGTCAAAATTTCATTCCAGCAACACTCTCCACTATCATTTCATTTCATCTGTCATTCATTTAATCATTGCCCCAGAGGAGTGCGTCAGGCCTCGGCAGCCGGCACAGTTCATATCCTCGCTGAGTCATATTGATATGATTAGTAGCAGAGTATCAAGAAGGCAGTGCGAGAACAATCAAGAAGGCAGTGCGAGAGTAAAAATATCAAGTAGGCAGATTCCCTTTTTGGAGAAATGCTTTCCTTGCCTGAGCCAACCTACTTTTTACAGTCTAACCTCTTTGCTTCGTCCCGGTAGGAGACTGGACGCAGGCTGTGGATTTTCATTTTAAATTTTCCTCATGAATTATTTCCGTAAGACGGAGTCCATACCATTCAAAAACTCATTCAAATCCCCAGGCGTGTCGGCCAAGATGACGATGTTATCAGCAAATCTCAGGGTTGAAATTATTTCTTCTTGAATCTTCACTCCCACTTTAAATTTTCTCCAATTTCCTTCATTGCTTGTTCAATGTAACGTTTGAAAAGTATGGGTGATAAGTTGCAGCCTTGCTTTTCACCTTTCTTAGTACCAGCTTCTCTTATGTTCGTCAGCTCGAATGATTGTTGTCTGGTTTCTGTATATAGATTGTAGATCACTCTTCTATCCCTGTACTTTATTCCAATCATTTTCAAAATGACAAACAATTTAGTCCAATCAACGTTATCAAAAGCTCTTTCTAAGTCTACAAATGCCACGAACGTTTTTTTCTTCCAAAATCAGCCTAAGACTTAGTACTGCTTCCCTTGTATAAGTTTAAAATATCAAAAGCTTAAGTTCCCACGGAGGTCATTGCCAATTAACTCCATCTAAATGTGTCGAAATCCGGGATAGGCTGTAGAATAGTCCGTAGGCTCGTCTAATTACCCGATATCAGTGTTCTTGAAATTAATCCATCTTTCCTTGTCGAGATTCCAAACGGTAATAATTGACCTTCAAGAAGGGCCAATCATCCGTAACCAATAGTTACAACTCGCGATATATTCGATATGTGTTGGATCTAATCGATCAATACATCAATACAATACCATTGAGTACTACTACGCACACAATCTAGCGGCGGTCATAAACATTACCAAGTTCAGTACAATGTTCGCTCACTAGGTAGAGTGGACGATGATTACAAACCTAACTCATAGACCGTATGTTCGACCCATAGATGGGGCTGTCCCCACTTTCTTATTTCGTTAGTAGTAAAATACCATATCATTTTTATAATACAATAGTCTTTAGCTTCCACCAGTAATTGTAACGTATCATTTTTCTTTTATCGATACTAATATATACAAGCCTAGTGGTGTGTGTATGTTGCTGTTTCACGCTAAACTACTCAACTGATCCCCTGAAATAGTGCATGAAGAGAGTTTATAAACCAGGTAAACATAAGACTATATAAGATGAATGAACTATAAAGCAGATTGGTTTTTGGCGATGAATGCCAACAGTGCATGGTGTTTCTATGTTCATGAGTGTCTGGGTGATCTTCTGCCAACTCAAGGGACACTCGACAAGTCCTTTCTTATTCAGTTGAATTATTACCACCAATATCACGGCACAACATGTGGCAGCCCTGTGATGACGATAAAGTTGATTACTCCGCTGTGTCCACCCTAATGACGTGTCATCATCACAATGCAGCAGCTTATCGCCTGCTTCACGCACCTTGTTGGGACAATACCACTCGGCTTTGGAGGGATGGGTTGAACTCATATTTAATTTCCTTAAGGAGGGAGTAAAAATTATTAGGTGTGTGCAACTACGATGCGCGTCGATATTTGAGCGTGACAACGTCTTCTCGGACTGATTTGTTTAAACTGTCGCTCTTGCGAAATTTCAGCTTCGTAAATTTTTTTAGCCTACTTTCGATTTTTGCAAAAAATGAGTGTAGACTTATGAGATCAACACAGGGCGAAAAATTGTGTGTCTGTCTGTGTGTGTGTGTGAGTGTGTGTACTCTGAATGTCTGTCCTCCCCCCCTATCAATTCGAACACGGTGAAACCGAATTCAACGAAATTCGGTACAGAGGTATAGTCCGGGACAGCTTAAATAAGTTACTAGATCAAAACAGGGTAGGCAACATTAACAGACGTCCCCTATGCCTACGTAAATGTTGGTTTATGGTTGCATTTCTTGAAGGTAAGTTGTTTTCAGGTGCGAGCACATTGTCGCCAACCCTGCTTAAAATCCCGCCATCTCCAAATACCATAATACCAGTAAAATTCCATACCACACAGTTGCCGACATGTTTCTGGCAATAACTCCCAGAATGCATTTTTCACAAAGTCAGCCAACATTATAATTACGACTGTAATTAATGACTTATTATTTAAATAATTTCACAGTTTTCTTTGGAAATTCAAGTCTAATGAAGTTGTAACAAGTTGTACAAGGTAAGTACTAGTAATATACATCGATTAAAACAGTTTTTACAGTTATTATAGACTCTTGATATGTGTGTGTCAAATCCACTTGTCTGAGATGTTTCGAAGCTTTTATTTAATTAATTTTTGGATAAATTCTTATTTAGATTTCATCATGACGCCTAAAAAATACGAGAACAAGATTGGAGATGGATTGGAGTAACTCTACAAAGATCACTACAATTTAAGTAAGTAGGCCTAGCCTAGACCTACAAAATTTAAAGTACAGAGTTATTTAATCGTTGTTTTATTTATTTTTATATTCAGTCAGAGCACAAATAACGTAATAAAAAACCTTAATGGTCTTTGGAAATTTTGAAATAGTCTTCCGACTGCATTTTCCGTATAGGCCTAATTCAAACATAACCTAAAATATAGCCTATGTAAGTTCTCTCTCGGGAATGTATTCTTCGGTTCGATTCGCCTTCTAGTATAGTAATGTATATTATTCTCGACTTCCAAATGCCGTCAGCCGTAATATTATAATACTTTGCACATGTAACTCTTAAGCTTGGAAATAGGCCTAGTCTATGATTCACACTCGGTTGGTGGTAGTGAATGTATTGGTGATTATTTATGAAGCTTATAACATATGTACTTGGCTACTGACCTATAGCCTACTTAGTAGTAGGCAGATAAAATATTTATATTAGGCCTATTTTTATTTGTTTCAGTCATGGTTGCGACAGAGTAGTGTGATGCCCTATAACGAACTTCCAGGGTTGTGCAACATGAATCAATCATTCTGAAGAGCCATATACTCACATGTGCAAGGTATATGCACTGCGCTGGAGTCACATATGCAAATTTTCAGAGAATACCAACAATATCTCATAGCTCTATTTTAGTTCTTGACATAATTTACTGCACCACTGAATGTCTGGGTGAAAATTACTGATGTACTAATTTTGGGTGAGACAAAGTCATTGTTCGCTCCTTGGTTAGATGACACGATTTGGGCGAAGCCACTGGTTGCAATACGTTATAAATATTGGTCGCAGCTATAGCCTACTTGTATTATTAATTCTGAATGAAAGTAGAAAGTGGCTTATACACCTGCATCGGACATGATTGTGACTGTATGCTGTGATGGCTGCGCTAGAATTAGTAGCACACAGGTAACGATATTTGTAGGCTATACATTATACGGTAATAGAAAACTAAAAATTTCATAGATCTCGTAGGCCTATACTACACAGCTTGGACATTGGACGTGAATAATGAAATAAAAGGCAAAACCATTGGCCTGGATAAAGATTATTGATGCTTGACTACTCCCACTGTGCATGACAAAAACCGGGGGTGTTATATATTAGCTAACGCGGCCCGCGTTACCTCAATTTTTCATATTAAAGCATTGTTGTTGTTTCTTATGGCTAGCCCAGATTCCAATCCATCAGCTTTCTTGCATTCCAATAGAGTTGTGTGAGGTTTCCTGAAGTTCTAGCAGTCACATCAAGTTTGTTGCAATGTGGCAGGTGCCCCTTATCCATTTTACTTCCAGGTTCGTGACAAAGTGTGCATTTTTCAGATCTCAAGATGTCCCAAATAAGATCACGACTTATGTACATGGAATTCCAGCTGAGTCTGCCATTTTCGCTGTTAATTATGCACAAGTACAGTATTGCCAATCCAACACTTAGGGGACTACTTTGTATAAGCGCGGTACCATGAAACAAAATAGCGCCAAGTTTGAACCAGTTCGCAATGGATTGTGCAAGCTGTTTTTGTCTAGACCAATAATTGTTAATTCATTAGGCCATACAAACACCCCTGGATTTTGTCACGCACAGTGGGGGTAGACACGCATCAATAATTTTCATCCAAACCCATGGTTTGTGCCTAGACCAATAACTTTTAGGCAGTGAGGCGCTGGTTTTCCCGATTAGTTCGAAACATGAAATTCTTGCGATCAGCGTTCATTACAGTGGTAAATACTGTTCTACATACAAAACAAACCTAACCTGGGGCTTATGCCCAGACGTCCTTGCTTGTAGTGCAATCGGTAATTTTCGTCCAGACAGTCATCTAACCAAGTAGCGACCAATGGTTTCGTCCAGTCAGTCGTCTAACCAAGAAGAGCTCGTTTATTTCTTTTTCTCACATAATTACAACATTACATGTGTTGTCTATGTAGGCCTATTTAGTATCGGGTATGTTGGTAACTAATGACGTCAATGTGATCGCTCACTGAGGCAGTTTCACATACCAAATATGCTGTCGAACATGGCTGCGGTTGTTAAATATATAATAAATAAAAACACATGTTTAAGTGATTTAGCACATATATCCTGTGCAGAAGTGATCAAGGTTAGTAGTTACAATTGATAATGTCCCCCCTCCCGCCAAAAGATGAAATAAGGTATGAAAATGATATATTATTAAAGTGAAAGCGAAAAGAAAAAAGAGTGATACATGGTACAGAATTAATCTGAAATTTCACTACAGTATATGTCGTTTTATAAAAGGGCATAGCGGGTGGGTTACAGACAGCGAAGGAGAAAACATCTATTAGGACACCACTTCCATAATTATTATTTATCATTACACAAGGTATTTAGGCTAATTTAAGTATTCTACTTGGTTTATCACTCCTGAAGTGTTACCTCTATTACGTATGTCGTTTTGCCTTGAACATTTTTGGTTGAAGGCGGGCTATTATTTTATTTTAGAATATGCACTGAAAATTTGATGTAATCAGCGTAACCGCAGCCTTCGTAAAGAGGTTTACGCAGGCCAGCGTGTATCCCATTTTTCAACAGCTGACTGCGGTTGACTGTAGCGTTGGGGGTCTGCACCACTAGCGCTGGCCAACAGCGGGGCGCGCTTGAACTCGGTCAGTGATAACACTATGTATTATATTCGTCATGATAATGCTATTATTATGATCATGTAGAAATGAGTGGAAGTGTAGAGGACGTACCCATTCGCGACAACGCTGCCTCAGTTCAATTCCCTCTCATATATTCCGCTCTCGCAATTCAAATATCTCAGCTCTCCACAAAAAATGTTTTGTGTTGGTATCTTATAATTATAATTTTCGAGATATTACTCCGTCGATAAAGCTTGCCATTCAACGCCTGTACTTAACTCGTCAATTTCTCAGTGAATTCATTGAATTTTCTACAAGTGGCTTTTAATGTGCCGGTTGATGAGAGGTCAGGAGACTATTCTACCAACCATCTCGCGTTGTGCGGCTAGCATTTTTTGGCAGTTGGTCCAGGTTCAATTTCCAGCTCTGCCAAGAAATTTTAATTTTGGTCTGAGGGATGGAACAAGGCACACTCAGCCTCATGAGGCAAAACTGAGAAAATGAGGGTTCGATTCCTATCTTAGCCATCTTGGAAGTGGTTTCCACGCTTCTACTCCTGGCAAATGCCGGGATGGTTCCTAAATTAAGGCCATGGCCACATCGTTCCCAATCCTCATCAGAATAATAAATGCACACACTAATCCAGCCATCACAATAACACAGGTTATCAGACAAATTCCACATGCCCAAGTACACAGATCTACATGACCATGATGTCACAAAGCCCCAAAATCAACCAACTGCTGCTTTCTACCATTCCAAGACGAAATCTTCGAGTTGCCATTAGTCTAATGCCCCTAAAATCCACGACTAGTTCGAATGGTTTTAGGCCTACGCATTGGATCAACCATCTTCTTGCATCTCAATAGGGATTTGCCAACAGGCTTTCAACAGCTTGTCTCAATTCTGCCTTCATATATGTAGGCCTATACATGCAAGAAATGAGTACGGTACTTATCAAAAATAAAGAAATAATAATCTAATATGTACCCTACTATTATATTTCTCTCCTACTCCTAAATCCTTCTCAGAACACTCATCTTAAAACAGAATGGTCTGCATTTTTGGACTAATTATAAAAATATAGCCTATAAGAAGAAACGAACATGCTCATATTTAGCTCCCTGGCGAATTTAATTGAGTAAGTATTAATGTTTCTGTTCTTATGCATTTTATATAATGCTTTAAAAATCAATCTAGAAGAGATAATTTAAGTTAACTTCACTACCATAATACTGCTTAAGAGTTACTGTCGAGGACTGATGACCAAGATGTCCCTAACTTGAGCAAGGACTGCTTCACAACTTCATGTAAAGCGTATTTTTGTAAAAGGGCCTTTACTTAGTTTGGATCATTTGCGATACGTGTTACATGGATGTGTGTGCTGACGTTTTGGTGTTAAATGATGTAAGTTGGCAACACCAAATGTGGCGGCCATGTTGGTTTTCTAGTAACTTATTTAAGGTGTCCTGGACTATAGCACTAGCAAAGGGCATCTCAGTGTCATGTTTTATATCGCCGCCATCTTGACGGAAACTTAATGGCGGCTACCCAAATGTTAAAAGCTTAAAACAAATTACGACCAACGTAATCATCTGATCTCTACTAAATTTTGCAACAATATACCTTTATGTAATAAGCATCTTTTGACTAAACGATAAGGTCATCAGCTTAATAGTTTGCAGATAGTGGCCATGTATGTGTGCAAATCGATTCACCATATCAATTCAAACACGGTGAAACCGAATTGAATGAAATTTTGTACAGAGGTAGCACTAGCAAAGGGCACCTCATATTCATGTTTAATATCCGTATAGCGCGTTGTATTTCAACCAGATACTACAACCAACATTCAATTATACTGCTTGAAAAGGACAAAGAGTTATAACAATACCCAAGCATTTAGGAGAAAGTAGGCTATGCGTCCTTTACCGAACATCTTGTTTAATTATGTATTTAGGCGAAATGAAGAAAAGCCGAGTTGCACCTCCAGGGAAACTCCAAACACAACCACTCTTCTCTGAAGTTGTAACTCAACACGACTCGACAGTTTGCTGCTGGCTGTAACTGGGGTGATAGACTCGCCCCTAGCCAGATCGTGAACTGTCGCCTCAGTATTTGAATGGAGATTGTTGGAAAAAATGAAAACGTAAAAACAATTATAATGGACGATGTATTGAAGATAGAGATATGCTCTCGCGGACTTTTTTGTAGAATTTTTCATGCTGAACAATTCTTACACTCGTAGTATATATATATATATTTTTAACGGTTTGCCCAGCGTAAGCTTAAAAAGCTCATGGACGCCACGTGTTTTTTTCGACTTTTTCACTGAGATCGTTACTGCACGGCTTCCTTTGATCATAAATAAAATATTTTATGTTCGACCCTAACTATTATGTGTCAGAAAACTGTATCATAATGAGGCTCATTATGACACTATTTTTCATTATGAAACAGTTTCTCCCACCAATCAGAGCTCAAGAAACAGTTGTTTGACCAGTTAGATAAGGATACCTTCGTACATGCGCCCAAAATCTAACATGTCTATATAAATTACCGAAAGTACACCGTCCATATGTTCGCGGGAAACTTGTGAATATGAGACAAGAAATAGCACTGTACCTTAATATCCTCAAATCCAATTTCTACACAGCGCGTTGTATTGAAACGACTTCGGTGACAGCTTTACTGAATACACAATCTGAAAATATGGCATTGAAGCACACAGAGCGCATGCGTCGGTTGTCCAGAGAGCTTGGAAACAGAGATATATTACTCACAGCAGCACCCGATCACAACATTCTAGTGACTGAACAGATATTTATGAATATTTATGTTAAAACATATAATAAAGTTGTAATTATCGTCGAACATAAACAGTCGTATGCAACTCGCCTACAATGGTGATTTATTTATTTAGCGTTTGGCTGTACATATCAACATTAGTCAACAATAGATGTGTATTTACATTATTTACAGTTTCACTTTCAAGTTGTTAATAAAGTCTATCACAGCTGGGCCTGCTTCCACAAAGTCACTGAAGTTGCCACTGTAGGAATGCGTCGGGCAGTCATTCACTATATGCCGTATGGTCTGCCTGGGATCACCACAACTGCATTCTGGTGAAGATATATATCCCCATTTGTAGAGAAGATCTGCACATCTACCATGGTTTGTTCTTATCCTGTTTAGCGTTGACCATAATTTCCGGGGTAGATGGAAGCCACTTGGTGGTGTTGTGGAGTTTGTGATATCTTGCAGCTGACTTGGAATGTTTTCCACCAATTCTTCTATCCAGTTTTGCAGCAGGTTGAAGTTTTGGTTCACCAGGTGTCTCGCTGTCCGGATGGAGGGGTTTCGCGAGCGTAGACGTCTCACTTCAGCAGCAGTGATGTCCTGGTGTATTGGTAGCTGGTCGTTGGCATTTATCTTCTTATACTCCCGGAGTAAGGCATGTTTGCGTCTGAGTTCCGCTGGAGGAATATGACTCAGTGCTGGTAACCAAAATGGTGATTAAGACACTCGTATGGAAATTATAAAACTCGCATACGATCGTTTGATAAAAATACTCGTGTCTTAATTATAGGCATTATAGGCTCGTTGCATAATGTACTATTCTACAGAAACCTTCCTCGAGATATCCTTTACAGAATGGTGAAAACCGCATCAAAATCTATCCAGAGGTTCACCGGTGACATCCAAAAACGACAGTAGCGCCACTCAAGCGCAGCAACAGAAGAGAGAGAGAGAGAGAGTGTTGCAGCAGAAGAGAGAGAGAGAGCGTTGCAGAAGGAAAGAGATAAAACGATATCATCACCTTTCACTCTTCACGAACGTCACTGTATTCCAACAATTTATTTTACGTCGTCACGTCTAAAACTAGTTTGAAATTCTGCATTTTTGTATTGTTTATTTGTAATAACATCATTATAAATTCCCAATTAGCCTATTGTTAATTATCATAGCAATATTGTAATGGATTTATCCCGTTTTGGCTATAGGATCGTCACCCGCGATCTGGATCTACAATATTGGAATTCCTCTCCACCATTCATCTGCTTTCATGAAGTCTCACCTGGTGACTTGTTCCTCCTTCTGCTTCCAAACGTGCATATGAAGTCCTCCTGGATAAAAGAGACCGCAGGATATTAAGATACATCCTAGGTAATAGATGGGTTGATGGGCAGTGGCGAATGAGAGCAAATGAGGACTTGTACAACTATATAGACCCTACCACAGCATCGATAAAGAGGAGACGGCTACTATTTTACGGTCACCTCTTGAGGATGACTCACGATCGATTAACGAAAAGGATATGGAGTTTCATTACGTCTAAGGCAACAAGGCCGAGATGGTTCGAGGAGTGCGATGTATATCACAGGCAAATCGGTATTCCAAACCGAGAAATTCCTGACAGGAACACATTTAGAAGATTGGTGAACAACTACCAAGGTTTTAAAATGGTATCAAGTTCCGGAAGACGGAGAGGACCTTTGTCCGAAGAACATAAACAGGCACTCGTCGCTGGGATCAGAAGATACTGGCAGGAAGTCAAAGCCGGAACAAGAACAAGACCTACAGTAGACACTAAAGTGAAGTTGCTTGTTACCACGCAGTCCATTGAGGCTCAACCCGATGTATAAAAAAGCGTCCTCCTGTGTGAGCAAATGTATTCTTTAACAACAAATAAATATTTATTATGGGACAGTGATTAAACCGGAAGCTCTTTATGCTTAATAAACGCTCAATTTACAACTTAAAACATTTAAGGAACAATTAGAGATTAAGGACAGGAAAATTATGCGAAAGATCTTAGGGCCCAGAATTAAAAATGGCATACACTATCTCAAACTCAAACCTGAAATATATAGGAAAATTTCAAAACTTACCGATACCATGAGAATGAGACGAATACAATTTTTTGGCCATTTGGAAAGAAAGAATCATACGATACTTACTTACCGAATCCACGAATTTCTGCAGAACAAACGTAGAAGACCAAAGCGGTACAAACAAGTGGAGAGGGACATAATGGAGATGGGATCGCCAGATCCGATGAATAGAAATGTAATTAAGAATATTGTTCAGACAAGGGGATTTGAGGAAGATCAGAAGAAACAAACACGACGTGCATGGTCGGAGGAACAGAAACTACAACAATCCATACATATGAAGAGCTATTGGACAAGGAGGAAGGCTCAACATTCGTTCATTCCGCGTGGTCCTAAGTGACCCATCCGCGAGAAGAAAAAGATTTATTATGGGATGACCAGTCTATAAGATTCATATAGAAGTCATCTTGAATCTCAAGGGGCTTCTAACACTTTGTAAGGCATTTTAGGGATATTTCTCCTACTTTCTGAGTAGTCCCAAAAAGCAGCTGACATTCAGCAATAACAGGAGACAAAGAGCATGCTGCCAACTCCGTGGAGGATGTTTTCTTCTTTTCAGGAGTGTACTGGAATACTGTAGTGGTTTCCGCTCAACAGAATTAAGAACTCTCGTACTGTCACGTTGGCACTTCACAGCATCTATTGCAGCTCCAAGCACTTCATTTTCAGCAAACTTGAGTAAGTCACACCATCGCAAACATTTTCTTCGTTCTCTTCAGTCGATTTGCCAGACACATGCTTTCGATCTCCCCTTAAACTAAGACTAGTATGTTTGGTTAAGAAAGACATGACTGTGTTTATTAATTCCAATAATATTTGCATTGTGTGTCGTTAAGTGCAAGAGAGTACCAATAGCCCTAATAGCCCAGTAATTTTAGGGCAAATAGAGGCCAAATTTAGGAATGATTAATGTAAAGGTAATTTTTTGCACAGTGGTCCTATTTTAGTTAGTTATTGTTGTTTTAAGGGGCGGAACTACGAGGTCATCTGTGGTCCTATTTGATGTGCCTAACAATATATTAAAAGTCCACAACTTTCCTGTGCCGGCTTCTTTGAATGCCAGGCTCTGGAACTTCTGGAGTCCTGGAAAAGTACATGCTCTCACTGGAATTGGCATTTAATGCGAACGGTTGTACCAAACTCTCTTGGAGAAGCCCCAAATTAAAGACGAAGAATGGAGCTATATTCTGAAGTAGTTGAAAAGCATATCCTGTAACATCCGGCCCCGCAGGAAGCACCAAACGGCGGCGGTAAAGTTTTAAAATAGTTCGCATTTCCGTTGTGGTGGGTGGTTTAATATGGCTGGTATCACACAAATGCTTTAAACAAAACTTTTAGACATTTATCTTTCCAATTGTGTATTTATTGTTTTAGTATGACCAATAGGGACTGAACCACATTTCAATATCGCGTGCGGGTTCTTTCTTTTGTATACGGCAGGTTTCTTTGTCGATTTATTTTATTGTTTGTATTTTAATACACATTTAATATGGATATCCAACTGGCACAGCCTCCCCCATCACCAGCAGTTATCGCACTACCACAAATATTTTATGATCATACTTTCTCCTGCAGTTTTGTTTAACTCTGAAAGAGATTAATTTTCTTTCCTTAATTAATATGGGCATTATTTTATACTATTTTGTATATTTTAAATACCTCCCAGCCTTCGTTAAAACATAAAGACCAGCGTTCCTTTTTACTTTTACGATAATGGTCTGTTTCATTAATTACTAATTAATTCGCTACGGGTTATAAATAAATTAAAATCTGAAAGTGACAGTTAAAACAGGGGAAAGGCGAGGTGCTGCGCGGAGGGAGAGTAAGGATGGAACATTTTGTCCAACTACACCGCTCGGCGTTCACCGTGTTTTATGGCACAAATGTAGGTTTTACTCGCTAACCGTTGGAGACACACGAACAGTGATCAGGGCCTTTCGGATAGAAAATGAAATTTTAAACCTCGTATATGCCATCAAAAGTTTGCTCATTCTTAGCGTTCTCTTTTTACTTGAAATGGAAATATGAAATTTTGAAGCCAAAGGGTGTAGTGACGTCACTAAAATGGTCGCCATCCTTAAATAGTGCAGAGTATCGAAATCAAAAGTAGCCTATATGTTAACCAGGTACATCCATGTAAAATGTCATGTAAATCGGACCAGTGGTTCTTGCGTGATTGAGTAATACACAGACATACACCACCTCATTTTTAGCCTATTTTCAATTTTGAAAAAATAGGCTTATGAGATCACCTTTTGTCCGTGTGTGTGCGTGTGTGTGTGTGTGTGATTCGTGTGTGTGTCCCCCCCTAATAAAATCTAAACGGCAGGAGCGATTTCAATGAAACTCGGAAAGTTCATAGCACTATTCCCGGCGACCTCGACCGTGCCCTTCAAATTTGGTTACGACTCACCAATCCAACATGGCGGCTGTGCGAAATATTTCACCAGCATTCAATATCTCCGAAACTATTACCGATATTATCCTGACATTTTCTATGGTGATAGAGGGAACTACTATATGTTCACTTATGTGACTTTTGAAAACTTGGTAACTACAAAACCAACATGGCGGCAAAGCGAATTTGCGACTTTTAAATAGACGTTTCTCGCGATTTGACCAACCAAACGCAATGAAACTTGGTCCAGTATATGTTTATATACATTGTAATGCACAGACATCTAACTTCGTTCAATTGTTTACATAATCACAAGATGGCGGATGTGCGAAATATTTCACCGGCATTCTATATCTCTGAAACTATTAGCGGTATCTCCCTAAAATTTTGTACGGAGATAAAGGGCACTACTGGAAGTCCATCTATAAGATTTTCAAAAACCGGTTAACTACAAAACGAACATGGCGGCCAAGCGAATTTGAACATTTTAAATAGATCTTTCTCGCGATTTAATGTTCCAAGCGCACTGAAACCTGGTACAGGAAATATTTATACACATTGTAATCCACTGGTATCTAATTTAGTCCAATTGTTTACATAACCTCAAGATGGCGGCAGTGCGAATTTTAAAATTAGGTTTTTATTTCTTGTGATGTAGTCATGCGATCGAAGTGAAAGTTTGAATAATGAACCTACGCAATAATTTTCCTTTAATGGTACATGACTCTATGGCCTATACATTTAACAATCCAACATGGCGACCATCCGAAATATTTAGACGATACTGAATATCTACGAATCTATTTTAGCAATCAAACTGCATTTTTAATGTTCATAGGGGCTATGAACTTAAGTTCACCTATAGGACTTTAAATAACCTGGTGATCACAAATCCAACATGGCGGTGACGCGAATTATAAATATTCACATGGACGTTTCTCGCAATTTAACCATCCGCGTGCAGTGAAACTTGGTACAGTAAATCTTTATCCGAATGTTAATCCACTGGCATCTAATTTATTTCAATTGTTTCCATAACCTCAAGATGGCAGCTGTGAAAAATTTTTTAATCTCGTTGTTTTTTCTTGTGTCCTAATTATGCGATTGAAGTTTGAATACTACACGTTCACAATAATCTGCATGTAACAGTACATAACTCTAGGACCTACATATATAAAATCCAACATGGCGACCATCCGAAATATTTAGTCGGTTCTCAATATCTACGAATCTATTACAGCAATCAAACTGAAATTGTGCATGTTGATAGTGGCAATTAACATAAGTAGGATGTATGAAAATAGGCTGTATAGTTCTTCACGGAACTACTTGTTATATATTAGTATAGATATTTGCAGACCTACACTCGGAAGAGCTCTCTTTCGAAGGATTTGAAAAGAAACTAACTTCAACGACGAAGACATAGAGGATGGGAACCCTCGTGTTCGGTCCTCTTTGAAGACATATAATTTCTTAACTGACTGTTTCTACTGTGGTGAGAAGGTTTTAATCAGAAAAGAGACCAAAAAAGGAGTCAAATACCGCGACATAATTCATGAATTTGAAACCAAACAGACAAAACAAAAAAATCATTGATCAAGCGATAAAAAGGACGGATTCTTGGGGAAAAGTAGTGAAGGCAAGAGTTGAAAGTGCAGTGGCTTTCGTAGCAGCGTAGTCACCATTGTCAGCTGTACTTTAGGTAATAATAAAAATGTATATAGAGTACCGTAATTCCAAGAAATATGTTACCACTTTATAACTAAATATTATTTAAAAAAAAAACATTATGTCATACACTTGTATGCTGCGTTGGCCTCTGCATGCCTACTCCGGAAGCCCCAGCGACCTGTTTGATCTTTCAGAAAGTGATGCTGTGTGCTTGAAGAACTTGGACCTGGACTTATGAATTCCTTGTTGTAGTCACCATACGATTAAATAAATAAATAAATTAATTAAAAAAGAGAAATATCCGCGTATTCCTATACTGACTGTACATTGGTATATTGGCTTTCACGGCCAGTGAATTAAAACTCAGCAATTTTTCCAGGTTTTTGCCGTGTCTTGTGTGGGGTTTCGCCTAGGAGACCAAGCTGGCTCATCAGGAGTAGCGAACTGCGTGAAAAACTACTGCCAAAATGGTAATCGAACCCTTCTCTTGTGAGTTTTGCCTCACGAGGCTGAGTGTACCCCATTCCAGCCCTCAGGCCAGAGTTACAATTTCTTGGAAGAGCCGGGAATCTATTTTGGACCTCCAGGAGAGATCCAAGAATGCTGTCCGCTACACCATTAAAACCATCATCATCATCATTAGTTTATCTGCCTAACGGCAGGTTTCCTCTCTCCACCTTATCCGGTCTTCAACAGCACGTTTCATCAGCTCATAAGATTTATCAATCTTGATGGAATCCAGCATCTGAAACCTTCTTCTTCCTCTACGGATTTTCCCTTGGACTGTCCCTTCTAATGCACTTTTCACCAAACCATCTCCTCTTTGCAGTGCCAATCCAATTCATATTTCTTTTTCTCATCTTCCTTAGCATCATTTTTTCTTGTCTTACTTTTTTAATACTTCCGCATTTCTCACTTTGTCCTTCCAACTTATTCTCTACATTCTCCACAGCCACATTTCGAAAGCCTCTATTAACACCAGGACCAATAAGAAGAACGGATGAAGGTTACTTGTAGTTAAACCAGCTCAGTGAGTTGTTCGAGAACACAAAAGGTTGAAGGTGACAGCAGCAGGCTCGGTCGGGTGGAACATCACATTTCCCCTGTGTCATATAACATGTCTGGTAATTGGCTCGTAGTTCCGCGCACCACGCTCTTATATCGTTATGTAGCAACTTGATACATTCTGGGACACATCGAGGTAACTGGGTAAAATCTTAAAAATGCGATACTAGCATGAACTTTAATATCCAATGTGCGGGGTCGCGTCAAGAATGTCGCGTGCGGCCGATTATAAAACACCAGTTTGTGGAGCAATTCATTAATCTCCTTTACAGGGGAAAAACTATTTCTTACTTTCATGTGTTTCTACGTTCTAATTTATTTTAATTTTTAAAATTATTAATAATGTTATTTTTGATTTTCTAATTGTAATGTTCATATATTTATTTTTCAATTTTCAATTTACATTCTTATAGATTTAATTTTGATATTGTTAACGAATTAACTAATTTCGAATTGATTTTTACAATTATTTTCATAATTCTTTTATAGTTATGTTTATTATTTTAATTTTTATATTTCTTTTATTATTGTAATTTTATTTTTGTGAGTTTTGTTTCTATATTTATATTTTATTTTTACACTTAAATTCCTAATGATCTTAGTTTTAAATTCTTTTTAATTTTATCCAACACATTACGTCCAGTAGACACGCATATAATATTTAATTTTTAGAAATACTCGCACTTTGGCATGCAAATTCTCCGAAATTTGGCTTGAAGATTCAACCATCAGCATCTTTGAAAGCATAAACTGTCCTCATGACAGAGACCGCTATCCCATAAAGGGTTAATCTAAGGACTCACACAGGGGCCGATAACCTAGATGTTAGGCCCCTTAAAACAACAATTATCATCATCATCTCTAAGGACTCACAGGGAACACTTCAATGTTCTTTACCAATGAAACGTCGATATCTACGGCGCCAGAGAGATGTTGAACTCTAGTTTTAACCAAATATTTTCTTCTAAATGATCATCCCATTCATCATCTGAAGAGATGTTATTGCAACGCGCACACAAGCACACAATATCATGATCATGATCATCATAATCATTTATTGCACTGATGGGCCTTTAAGCCAGAAGAACAAACGAAAGAAAAGGCAGACAAAAAGTGATAACAAAGGAATCAGTCACGAAGGAGCAGGAATCTACTGCAGATAGCTGCCGTTATCTACCTTCGTCTTCCACCGCATTCGGCTCCACTTGCTGAAGTATTGCCAATACTCGATCCTCCCATCGCGTCCTGGGACGTCTCCTTGGGCGTCTTCCAGCAGGTTGTGAATGAAGGACTCGGTTTTGGACGAATCCATCAGCTCGAAATATGTAGCCAAACCACTGTAACCTCTTCTGTCCTAGTACTCGGCCAATTTGTGGTTTTCCAAACCGCTGATACAGGTCATCCTTCGTTCTTCGTTCCCATTTACCTTCCACTTACACAAGTACACACTAAAATAAATGATATTCAAGTATATACCTTTGCATAAAGAAATTATCAAAATAATAGTCAACGGAAAGATTTATTTACTTAGCGTATGGCATGGTACAAGCTAAGGAACACATTAAACATACACACATCAAAAAAAGTTTTGCATCACCTCGGTTCCCAGATCTCCGGCATATAGACGTTGACTGTGTATATTGTATCCAAGATACAGTCCCTTTGACTGTTCATAGATGTCACTAAAACTGCTCAAAGATGTAAACAACCATGCATGAGCAGGGCCTATTAGACGGAGGGGGTACGACAGCCGATCAGTTCCAGTCATTCCACCAGGACGAAGGTACGCTGCTCATGTTGTCTGTAGTTCTACCATGCCTAGAAGGTCAATACCGCAGTTCGATCGCGTCCGCATTGTTACTTTGTGTCAAGAAGGGCTCTCAACAAGGGAAGTTTCCAGGCGTCTCAGAGTGAACCAAAGCGATGTTGTTCGGACATGGAGGAGGTACAGAGATACAGGAACTGTCGATGACAGGCCTCGCTCAGGCCGCCCAAGGGCTACTACTGTAGTGGATGACCGCTACTTACGGATTGCCGCTCGGAGGAACCCTGACAGCAATGCCACCATGTTGAATAATGCGTTTCGTTCAGCCACAGGACGTCGTGTTTCAACTCAAACTGTGCGCAATAGGCTGCATGATGCGCAACTTCACTCCCGACGTCCATGGCGAGGTCCAGCTTTGCAACCCCGACACCATGCAGCGCGGTACAGATGGGCCCAACAACATGCTGAATGGACCCCACGGAATTGGCATCACGTTCTCTTCACCGATGAGTGTCGCATATGCCTTCAACCAGACAATCGTCGGAGACGTGTTTGGAGGCACCCTGGTCAGGCTGAACGTCTTAGACACACTGTCCAGCGAGTGCAGCAAGGTGGTGGTTCCCTGATGTTTTGGGGTGGCATTATGTGGGGCCGACGTACGCCACTGGTGGTCATGGAAGGCTCCGAAACGGCTTTACGATACCTGAATGACATCCTCCGACCCATAGTGCAACCATATCGGCAGAATATTGGAGAGGCATTTGTCTTCATGGACGACAATTCTCGACCTCATCGTGCACATCTTGTGAATGCGTTCCTTCAAGATAACGACATCGCTCGACTACAGTGGCCAGCATGTTCGCCAGACATGAACCCTATCGAACATGCCTGGGATATGTTGAAAAGGGCTGTTTATGGACGTCTTGACCCACCAACCACTCTGAGAGATTTACGCCGAATTGTCGTTGAGGAGTGGGACAATTTGGACCAACAGTGTCTTGATGAACTTGTGGATAGTATGCCACGGCGAATACAGGCATGCATCAATGCAAGAGGACGTGCTACTGGGTATTAGAGGTAGTGGTGTGTACTGCAATCTGGACCACAAATGCTGAAAGTCTAGCTGTATGATGGTACAACATGCAATGTGTGGGTCTCATGAGCAATAAAACGAGCTGAAATGTTGTTTGTGTTGATCTCTATTCCCTTTGTATTTAACGGTTCCGGAACTCTTGGAACCGAGGTGATGCAAAACTTTTTCTGATGTGTGTATAAATTAGCATTTACAAGAACAATAAATATTAAAATCAATTTTCAACAGAAGACACATATTCAACAGTAAGCAAAATTATAAAATGTTCAGATTTACAAGGTAATATTTAAATTTGAAATCCAATCAAGAGCAGGCTGCGTTGCATCATGAAAGTCTTTCAGGTTCCCATTATAGGCTCGAAGGATGCAGTCCTCCACAATATGCTGGATGGTCTGTCATTCAAAACCACAGTCGCACTGAGATGAGGAATCCTATTTCCACTTGTGCAGACCCCATGTCCCGTTCGAATCCTGTTCAGTGATTTCCATGTATGGCGTGGTATTTCCATGTCAGCTGATTTCTAAATAGATCAATGAAGTTTCTATATTTCGCATGGATTAAATTATTCCATACCTCAGACCACTTGTTGTCAATGTGAAAATTTCAAGCGACGGAAATAATCAAACCTAAATACAGAGTAACCTACTTCTGTAACAATTGCGATCAGTAGAAGTCAGGAGTCGCGCGCGATCTGAACGACTGGACGCGTCCTCTCATGGGTTAAGTAGGTCTTAAGCTGAGAGAAGACAGAGTTTGAGCGATGGCAAATGCGTTCCAGTGTCCAGTGGTTCATGTGAGCCAGTCGATGTGTCTCGTCATTAAGACGACAATTCTGGACACACTGATCGCTCTATAGGCAGAAACTTTTATTTGGGACCATAAGGTATGTTTTCCTCTCAACTCACGAGGTTACCATCCTTATGATCCTTGAATTCTCAGGCTAGAGAGTACACGAACAGGGATATTGATTGCACCAATGGAAAACAATAAGTGGTGCCTAAAGCTTCCCAATGTGTAGCAGAACACTGATTGAGCCAATTGATGACGAGCTGCATAACCTTAGCCAGTGGCGCTGCATTAATAAACAAGAGAAGCCACGTCGGTGTTGGCGCACTGATCGACACAAAACACTGACGCGTTTTAATTTCCCTGACGTGAACCTTATCCTTGCTAATATGTAACCAAGTTGGTCTGGCTGTTGTGCTTGTGCTTGAGATAAACAGTCTTGCCACGCTACCTGTTGAGCACGACTAGAAACTCGTTTGTCGCCGCGGGATGCTGTCATCTGACGGAGAATATTAGTACTACTCCTATTGGTTTTGCCACTTGGAGTGCTGTACTCGCTATCTACGATTTCCTCCGATGGCTGCCGAAGTCAACAAAAGGCTATTACCTTGGATTCAGCAATAATAAGAAAATTTATTCTCTATTGGAATCCTTACAAGCAAGATGTAAAATTTATAACTCCGATATTAAACCAGGCTGGTTAACCCTGAAGGCTAACATAGCCTCTATTCTGGAATATGTTCATAATTCCACTTGACTAGGAAGTACTTCCGACATTTCCCTGAAGATATTTTGACTTGGTGTAATAATATTTTGGACTTCTCAACATGAATGTTTTAGAAAAGGTTTGTAAATATTGTGAGATATTTTGGAAGCTGTTTTATTTCTATCGATATGTTTTATTATCATGGACGTTTTGTAATTTCTTAACTTTGTGTTAGTTTATGTTGGCGGACTGTTTGTTGTTCACTCGTGTTTTGGCCTAGCCTCGTGCTCGGAGTTACGGTAAAGTATCTGTCGATATATTTAAAATAGTTTCCAATTATCTAATATATTCTATGTATCTTTTGGGGGAATGTGGTTATTTAATTTATTTTCTGAGCTACAAGCCATGTAGAATTCAGTCTTCTTTTTGGTCAAGTGCAAGGACTTTCTTAACCTAATTATCTTTATGTAAATTTTATTTTTATCCTTGCATCTTCTTAGAATGCCTCATATAGGCACTGTAACTTGTGTCGAAGTTTATGGCACTTATTTTATTCTGTGTAATGGGTTGCCTGGTGACAACCGAGGCGATTGTTATCGTTTCTTCCTTGCAGTAAAAAAAACAATAGTTTTTGTTTCGTGTCGATAATAGAAGACATGTTTTGTGGATTTGATTGCGATGAGACGTACCTAGAATTTGCTCCTGTTAACAAACTAACTTAATTGATTGCTTTAAGTTGAGACCGTATTTTGAACTTAAACTATTTCGGTTCATACCTTGAGTATCGTTTAAAGGTAATTTATCTGTTTTTATTTTATCGTTGGATATTTTTTCCTTGGTCTTTGACTTTCATTTGCTCATTTAATATGATTAATTCAACCCTTTTCCTCCTCAATCGATGGGATTCCTTGCTTATATTCAATTAGCTGTTTATGCCAAGAGCTAATTTCTTTTAAATTTTATTCCTGTCTTGTAAATGTATGTAATATTATTAATTGCCAATTATATATATATATCAAAGGTGACCTCTGTGTTCTTGTATCATAGTTAGTTATTCTCTTATGTTCATACTATTTAACTGCCTGGGTAAATGGTTTTGTTCAACACCTTCTACTTTCGTCTCTGGTATTTTTGGGGGTTTTCTTTTTATTTTAGGTAAAATAGTTAACTCTCAGTCCTACCAGTTGTCGCAATTGGTAGCAGATCGTATCATATTGTTTTCACGGACATTATAATAAATTAAAAAAATAAAAATTAATCAATTAAATTCTTGAACACAAAGGTCGCTTAAAGCTTGGGTATTATTAATCTAATCCTTGTGGAAATTTCTGTTTCATGTCCCATTGCATACACAAAATGGAACTGAGGAATACATTATCAGCCTTCTACAACCTAAGGAAAGAGGAAATTGAATATGAATTGTTCATTAGAAAAATTCCTTCTAACAACAATCGTGAAAAGGATTTATTACTTCTGAAGGATGCGAAAGATGTGCCTATTATAATTCCTGACTTGGAAGGTTACCATCAAACGTTTGGTGAGTCTAATAACATTGTACCTGCTGGAACAAATTTAATTAATTAATCTATTTATTTGATAGGTGCTAGTAACCCTTCTACATCTCAATTAGGGAGATTTAAAACTCAAGCATGCCATTGGTTTTATAGACTTGGTGATCTCATTTATATTTGGGAACTCGAGGATTCTAATTTCGGTTCGGAATTAATGTCATTTCAAAGTAAGCTTCTTGATGCTTTTTTAAAATTATTTCCTTCTGAGTGTGGTGATATTCAGGGTTGCATCAATGGTATTAATGATAATCCGTGTGAAATTATGGTGCCAAATGCGAGTAACTCACGTGTGATTATAGAATCTGAAGGTGCCGCTGACAATTTACCTAATAATCTTGAAAGTTTATCCTTAACTGATCATAATGCAAGCATGGAGAGCAGAATTACCTTGAATAAGAGCTTACAAGAGAGTTCATCAAGGATTTCCCAACCGACCTTATTAAACTCTAATAATAGAAGTGTTAATGAGCATGGGGAAATTGATAATACCATACCTCGTCCCTTGCCAAATATTTCTTCGTCTGGCGCTTCAAATGATTTTCCTAATGATAACTCTGCAAATTCTAGGTTATTACCTAGTAATGAAAGCCAATTTGGGTTACCCTGAACTAATGTTGTCACCGATTTTCCATCACGTTTGTTGCATAACGCTAATATTGGGGGAAATATGTCACCGATGCCTAACTGTGAAAACAGTTTAAGATTTAACGGTATTCCTCATCCTGTAACCTCTTGTGTTCAGAATTTACAGATGTGTTCGGGTAATGACACTATGGATTTGATAAAATTTTTGAAACAACTAGTTGAATTAATGGACAATTCCATTGTTTTTGGTTTATCAGATACTATGATTTTCCAATTAATTTTTCCTTTCACCTGTGGCCTGTTGCGTGATAAGTTGATCAGCGCTATGTCATCTCACTCTTCGTTATCTGAGTTTCATGTCGAAGTAATTGATTATTTTATTCCTGAACGTGCAATGAGTTTACTGAAACATAATTGTTACTATCGTGGTCAGAGGGTAGATGAATCTTTGAATGATTATATTAAAGAAATTAGGTGCTACGCTAGGGTTTTGAATTTAAATTTGAGTGAATCTGCAATTGTTACTACTATAGTAGAGGGTATTAATCCTGAATATAGGTTATGTATGGCTATGGAAGGTAAACCTAAGAGTTTTCTTGAATTATATGATATAATTAAATCTGCAGAAAATGTCAAAAGCATTAACGCTGTAAGAGTGATTAACTCTCCGCCTCCCTTGGTTAATATCCCTGTTAATCCTAATAATCATTTACAACTGACTTCTTTCCAAAGAAGGAGATTCAATTACACTGAAAATACTCGAACTGGTAAACGTTGTGATAGGTGCGGGTCTTATGATCACATAGCCAAGTGGTGTGATAGAAGATTTAATCGTCGGCAATGACTAGATGATAGGAAGATCTTGTCGGATTATCAAAAATCTGATGGTATTGCAGGTAACCGTAAAACAGATTTTGATAAGGATCTTAAGACAAATCGTGAGATATATGACAAATTTTCTCGTATTGGTAAAGCTAATTATGAAACGTGTAACCGTATCTCTGATGCGACAAAAAATAATTGCCCATACATTGATGTTTGTATAAATAATGAACCTGTCTCCGCTCTTATTGATTCGGGCAGTGTTAATTCATTTCTTGACAGTAAATGGTTCAGGACGATGTCTTCTGTTTGTAAATTTGGCAATTTGGTAAAGGAACCACATAACTTTATAGCAGCCAATTCTTCTTCACTCAGTATTTTAGGATATGTAAAGGTAAAGGTCAACATATTTAACTTTTCTTGGATGTTTAGATTCTGGTTGGTTGACAATTTGTCGTATCAAGTGATTATCGGGTCGGATTTCATAACTCATGTTGGGTTATTGTTAGATTTAAATTCTAAATCCTTTTGGTTTCATTTCAAACCCAATCTCAGATGGAAATTCAATCATTCGGAGTGTATTAGTGGAGTCAACTCAACTCAGGAAGAAAAAAGGGTTATAACCATTGAAGATTTAGAGTTCGATAACTTAAGCGAAGATCAAGCTAAACAGATTAAAGACCTGTGTTATGAATTTCCAGAGGTTCTAACTGACGAATTAGGTGTTACTAATTTAATAGAATATGAAATTGAGCTTTCCGACGACATTCCTGTTCGTGCGTCTCCTTATAGATTGGCTCCTCCTAAGATGAAAATTTTAAAAGGTATTGTGGACGAGATGCTTGAGGAGGGGATTATTCGTAAATCTACTTCAGCATATTCTTCGCCTATATTTCTAGTTCCTAAACCCGATGGTCAATTCAGACCCGTGATCGATTACAGAGCATTAAATAAGAAAGTCATCTTACAATCGATTCCTCTTCCGGACCTTCAGTCCTGCTTTTCGTGGTTCAAAGGAGCGTCCTATTTTACGATATTAGATTTAAATTCTGCTTATTTCCAAATTCCCCTGGCGGAGAAGTCCAAGAGTGTGACGGCTTTTGCCACGGATTGGAATTTATTTGAATTCGAACGTTTACCTTTTGGGTTGTCGACCGGTGCTGCTGTCTTGAGCAGATTGCTAGATAACGTATTTGACGGAATTAAGTTTAAATTCGTTTACCATTATTTAGATGACGTAGTCATCTTTAGTAAAAACTTTGAGGATCATGTCCAACATGTTCGTGAGGTGTTGTCTCGATTAAAGAATAGTGGACTTACGGTTAAGTTATCTAAGGTCTCTTTTGCTAAACTCCAAATATCATTCTTGGGACATGTGATATCGTCATCCGGTGTCTCGGTAGACCAAAGCAGAACCCAATCTATTAGGGAATTCAAACAACCTAAAACGCCTAAGGAAATAGCACGTTTTATTGGGATGATTAACTACTTTCGTAGATTTATTCCTAATTTTGCTCACCGTGCAGCTCCTCTTAACATGCTTCGTAAGAAAGGTACTGTATTTTCGTGGGGTCCGTCGCAAGAATCAGCTCTTCTTGACCTTAAGTTGGCATTAACCAATCCACCGATTTTGGCTATTCC
Organism: Meconema thalassinum; assembly: GCA_946902985.2. Lineage (NCBI taxonomy): Eukaryota > Metazoa > Arthropoda > Insecta > Orthoptera > Tettigoniidae > Meconema > Meconema thalassinum. The sequence goes on from OX336388.2 coordinate 284,496,585, forward strand.
TGATTTTGGCAAAAGGTTTATCGTCCAAACCGATGCATCTAACAAGGCTGTTGGTGCGGTATTGTTACAAGAGTACGATGAAGGAAGGTTACCTGTGGCTTATGCTTCGAGAACATTAAACGATGCTGAGATAAAGTATTCTGTGTATGAATTAGAAGCGCTAGCAGTGATGTTTGCTCTTGAAAAATTTAAAATATATATCGAGCACGTTTCCTTTGATCTCGAGACCGATAACCAGGCATTGAGTTGGGTATTGGGAAAACCCAGGAAAACTGGAAGAATAGCTCGTTGGGCCACCCGTATTTTAGCCTTTCAATTCAGCGTTCGTCATATTAAGGGCACGGACAATGTCATTGCTGATTGCCTTAGTAGAATGTACGGTGATGAGAAAATAGAGGATAAGGGTGAAGATAAGTCTGATGAGAGTAACAAGGCGAACACTATCCTGTCTAATTATCCTAAATTGTTTAGGGAGGTATCCGAATATCAAAGAGAGGACCCTGGCTTGAATGAAATCATTGAGAAATTAGAAAAGGGAGAAAATTTGAAGCCGTATTCGATGAAGAACAGCACATTATGTTGTTCCACTAGGTATGATAGGTTGCCTAAAATTGTACTACCTTCTCTTCTTATACCGGAGATTTTTAGCCTACTTTTCACATTTTGCAAAAATTAGGAAAAAGTAGACTTATGAGATCGGGCAAATGTCTGTCTGTCTGTCTGTCTGTCTGTCTGTCTGTCCTTCTGTCTGTCTGGCTGTGTGTGTGTCCCCCCCTATCAACTCCTAAACGGCTGCAGCAATCGAAACAAAATTTGGTAGGAGTAAAGATCTATACCTGAATATCTCACGGCCATATTTGAAAATGATGTCAGTGCTACCAACTGCTAAAAAATCGCAATTGAAATTTGAGCTCCATGTTGGATATCTTGGAAAGTATGAATGGGAGCTATTTCAAAATTGGCACACGTACAGATCATAATATTTCAGTTTAATTTCCAGGAGGCTAAACATGGCAGTGTTGCCAAAATGATTATAAGCCTCCTGATAGGTCCAATTTTTAAATGCATATAACTTCTATACTATCAATTGGAATTCAACCAAATTTCGTATGTTGTATGTGTACATAACCAGATATGACTGAGCGTATTCTTAAGACCTACCAGGGCTGCCAACTGTTAATAAATGCTCCTAATTTATTTTATCCAAATACCAATATATCAGAAAGTATGCAAGCCGACAGCTTTAAACTATGCACACGTATAGTACCTGACATTCTATATTAATTTGGAGTAACTTATATACGTCAGTGCTACCAACATGATTCTAAGCCTGCTGACAGGTCCAACTTTAAATACATGTAACTTCCATACTATCATTTGGATTTCAACCAAATTTCGTATGTGCTATGTGTACCATAACAGATATGACTATGCGTATTCTAAGGAGCAACCAGTGCTGCCAACTGTTAATATGTGCTGTCCCTATTTGTGTTACCCTAATATCAATATATCAGAAAGTATGCAAGCCAATAGCTCTAAACTTTGCACACGTATAGTACCTGGCATTCTAGACGAATTTGGAGTAACTAATATACGTCAGTGCTGCCAACATGATTCTAAGCCTGCTGATAGGTCCAATTTTAAAATGCATGTAACTTCCATACTAACTAATGGATTTCATTCAAAATTGGCACAAAAATAGATCATATTATTTCAGATTATTTATGACCAATACATGCATGACATTGTTGCCAACATGATTTTACGCGCGCTGTTAGATCCAATGTTTAACTGCATGTAACGTCCATGCTATTCATTGGACTTCAACCAAATTTTGTATTTTGTACCTTAAGAGACGGAACTAAGAATATATTCAGTCATCAGGGCTGCCAACTGTAGTGCTCTATTAAGATACATTATGCCAGGTATACAGTATTTCGAACTAATTGGAAATTTCGATATTAGCAACTTAATTTCATCATTATTCTAGATAGGTTCATATTCTGTAGAATAATCATTGGCATGAAAAGTAGGCTGTATAGTTCTTCACGGAACTTCTTGTTAAGTATTTCCATGAGTCACCAATTGGTGGACATCTTGGGGTATTTAAGACAAGGCAGAAAATTAGACAGAATTTCATCTGGAAAAATATGGATAAAGACATCAGGAAATTGGTGAACGGATGTAACGCTTGCAACGTAGCTAAACCTACTAACAATTCTAAAATTGGGCTGTTATCCTCGGAAATCGCTACTAAACCTATGGAGAGATTGTTCGTCGATTTCGTAGGCCCTCTGCCCTTGTCAAAGCATGGAAATCGGTTTGTATTTGTTTGCACGGACGGTTTTTCTCGTTTTAGTTGGATCATTCCTACTCGTATGGCAAACACTCAAACCGTTATTAAATGTTTAAATCAAATATTTGCTTCTTTTGGCCCTTGTCAGTTTCTGGTGTCAGATAACGCCAAATGCTTTTCATCTAATGTATTTCGAAATTATTTATTCGAATTTTCTATCTCTCATGTCACGAGCACCCCATACTACCCTAAAGGATCATATGCCGAAAGGGTGAATAGGAATTTACGGGCAGCACTTATTGCGTATCACCACAATGATCACAAGGGTTGGGACAGTTGCTTACATTTGATAACTTATGCTTTCAACACGGCTATTCATGAATCTCACCGAAACACTCCTTTTAATCTGATGTTTTCATATTCGCCTAATTCTCCGATATCAAATTTATGGTCTCTCAACGATCTATTGCCTGAGAACATTTCTAACTTGGATGTTCAGGCGGTTTGGAAGAAAGCTAGGGAAAACATGAAGATTGCTCATGAAAAATTGCAGAGAAGGTATAATGTGGGTCGTAAACAGTGTTCATTAAAGGTTGGTGATGAGGTATATGTTCGAAACTTCTCGCTAAAAGAAGCTGGTCTTAAAGAATCAGGGAAATTACTTGTTAGATTTAAAGGCCCTTGCAAAATTCTTAGTTTCATCACTCCAGTGACTATGCTAGTGAGTGATCCTCAGAAAAAACGTATTTTCAGGGTGCATTTATCACAAGTGAAGAAAAATCGTGATATTTCTGAGTAATATTTTATTTGGTTGTAATTTCCTTTTTTGCTGTTTTTTGGTAGATGTTTTGGTTTGTCCTTCCTGTTGTGATTCACTCACCGTAAGTATTATACTTAGCTTGTAATTCTTCTAAATTGTGTATGAAAAACTGTGTGTATCTAGAATGGTTGTGTTTAGTGTGATTGCGGTAATTTAGATTTGTATTAAGGGGTGGGAAATTGTTGTTTTGTTGTTCAAAATAAGGTTAGGTTTGCGCTAGTCAAAATGTTCATTGTTGATTGTATAATACCGAGTATGTAAATAAATATTTCGTTAAAATATATTGCTACTTAAGTGCACTAGGTAGTGATTTGAATGATTGCGTTGTTGAATGAGGACAGTTTATTATTTCGATTCTTGTTATCTCTGGTATGGAACTGGTATAATTAAGATGAAGGAAAAGAGTCGTTGGTATGAAAGGTAAGCATTCCTTACAAAAGATCCCAAGTTGATCCAAGTTGGTGTACATTATGTAGCCTTATTTGCTTGTTTCATCAGGGATGTAAAAGGTATTGAATGTTATGTTTTGGCTGATAGTTGTTGAAAAGGTAAGTAATGCTATAAGGAAAATACCCGTATTGTTCTTTCGAGATGCGTTCCTTGGGTTCGTTAACTGTCAGTCTGAGCAGGGTAAGCATTGAGTGAAGTATGATATTGAATAATTGTAATTGTGAAAGTGATATGCTAAAAGGGCTCAATAGGTTCATGTCATGTGCGTCTGTGTACGTTTCATTTATTGTGTATGTTCCGAGTCTGCATACATGTAAGGGTATGCCAGGGTAAGTATGTTGTATAATTGGGTTTTCACGATCATTTATTTACATACTGGTAGATATTTTGGGGCATTTACCTTGCGGGTGGTAAATAGTAATCAGTAATTGTGGGAATTTTGCGGTTATGTACGAGTGTGTGAAAGATTTTGTGTATTTCTGTTTTTCTGCACGTGTGATCTGATACTAAAATATTTTCTGGTTTTCCTTGTTATTTTTTTGGTATTTGCTTTGCCTATCCCCTTTGAACCTTGTCGGTACTTCTCTATTTATCTTTTTTTTCTCTCGTTTCTGAAGTTCTGATAGCATGAGACTCGCTCATGGTTTTTCCCTCCTTGTTTTCGTATTTCGTGTTGCTTCATCGGGTATTTGTAAGGGATTCTTGTGCGATGTTAGCGTCGGGTTTCTCTTAGTTTTTTTTCTCGTTTTGCTCGCTTGTAACTTTTCTTGGACCCCCTTTTATTTATGAAGTCTATAAAACTTAATGGTAATCTTCATTTATTTACGATGGTACAATGTTAGACTTAACCGACGTCATTTTCATTTTTTGTGATCTTCGGTTGGCTGATAATTGTTTCAAAGTCCGTTTGTTCTTACTTTATCTTTTTCTTTTGAAATAGCTGTGGAATTACGTCCCACAAAGTTATGATTTAATTAATAATACTCCATAAAATATAATTTTGTAAAAGATGTAAACCGTATGGTTATTAGAGGTAATAACTTATGATCCTATTTTGTAAAAGCAAGGAATCTTTGAGATGGGAGGATTTTTTTTGGGGTCATTTGGAAAATGATACTTGGTTGATCATTTATTACTTATTTGGATGATTGTGAACTGGTTGTAAGGATGCATTATCTTAATATGTCATGAAGAAAGAACATGGACCTTGCTGACGGAGTACAATTTGGTTTCAGATCAAGAGCTGATATTGTCATCCTGGTTGGCGAGTTGGCGACTGTGGCGAATGTTCTGGGCCCGGACTTCGTCGAGTAAAGCCGTGTCCTCTACGTTGAGATGGAGTGTGTCCTCATCAGCCAAGAAACTTCTAATTTGTATTTAATGTTACAAAAAAAGAAAAACTGTTTTGTTACCAAGTAAGGAATTGAAACTCTAAGCATGTTGGAAAAGGTTAGATGAATGAACGCTTTGGTGCGTGCCTATTTTGAAGATGGTAAGATTGGCGAACCTTGGACTATTATGAAAGAACGAACTGATATTCATATGCAGCTCTATTTACTCCCTCTCTCTCTCAACACATAGACTTGGTGTACATTTGTGTCCTATCGTCCTGTATAGTGGGGAGGAGAGATGACGCGTTTTAATTTCCCTGACGTGAACCTTATCCTTGCTAATATGTAACCAAGTTGGTCTGGCTGTTGTGCTTGTGCTTGAGATAAACAGTCTTGCCACGCTACCTGTTGAGCACGACTAGAAACTCGTTTGTCGCCGCGGGATGCTGTCATATGACGGAGAATATTAGTACTACTCCTATTGGATTTGCCACTTGGAGCGCTGTACTCGCTATCTACGATTTCCTCCGATGGCTGCCGAAGTCAACAAAAGGCTATTACCTTGGATACAGCAATAATAAGAAAATTTATTCTCTATTGGAATCCTTACAAGCAAGATGTAAAATTTATAACTCCGATATTAAACCGGGCTGGTTAGCCCTGAAGGCTAACATAGCCTCTATTCTGGAATATGTTCATAATTCCACTTGACTAGGAAGTACTTCCGACATTTCCCTGAAGATATTTTGACTTGGTGTAATAATATTTTGGACTTCTCAACATGTATGTTTTAGAAAAGGTTTGTAAATATTGTGAGATATTTCGGAAGCTGTTTTATTTCTATCGATATGTTTTATTATCTTGGACGTTTTGTAATTTCTTAACTTTGTGTTATTTTATGTTGGCGGACTGTTTGTTGTTCACTCGTGTTTTGGCCTAGCCTCGTGCTCGGAGTTACGGTAAAGTATCTGTCGATATATTTAAAATAGTTTCCAATTATCTAATATATTCTATGTATCTTTTGGGGGAATGTGGTTATTTAATTTATTTTCTGAGCTACAAGCCATGTAGAATTCAGTCTTCTTTTTGGTCAAGTGCAAGGACTTTCTTAACCTAATTATCTTTATGTAAATTTTATTTTTATCCTTTCATCTTCTTAGAATGCCTCATATAGGCACTGTAACTTGTGTCGAAGTTTATGGCACTTATTTTATTCTGTGTAATGGGTTGCCTGGTGACAACCGAAGCGATTGTTAACGTTTCTTCCTTGCAGTAAAAAAAAACAATAGTTTTTGTTTCGTGTCGATAATAGAAGACATGTTTTGTGGATTTGATTGCGATGAGACGTACCTAGAATTTGCTCCTGTTAACAAACTAACTTAATTGATTGCTTTAAGTTGAGACCGTATTTTGAACTTAAACTATTTCGGTTCATACCTTGAGTATCGTTTAAAGGTAATTTATCTGTTTTTATTTTATCGTTGGATATTTTTTCCTTGGTCTTTGACTTTCATTTGCTCATTTAATATGATTAATTCAACCCTTTTCCTCCTCAATCGATGGGATTCCTTGCTTATATTCAATTAGCTGTTTATGCCAAGAACTAATTTCTTTTAAATTTTATTCCTGTCTTGTAAATGTATGTGAAAATCCACAGCCTGCTTCCAGTCTCCGACCGGGTCAGGGATGGAATGAATGAAACCCCCATCTAGCGGCGAGGATATGAACTGTGCCGGCTGCCGAGGCCAGACGCACTCCTCTGGGGCAATGATTAAATGAATGACAGATGAAATGAAATGATAGTGGAGAGTGTTGCTGGAATGAAATTTTGACAGGGAAAACCGGAGTACCCGGAGAAAAACCTGTCTGCCTCCGTTTTGTCCAGCACAGATCTCACATGGAGTGACCGGGATTTGAACCACGGACCCAGTGGTGAGAGGCCGGCGTGCTGCCGCCTAAGCCACGGAGGCTTTGTAAATGTATGTAATATTATTAATTGTCAATTATATATATATATCAAAGGTGACCTCTGTGTTCTTGTATCATAGTTAGTTATTCTCTTATGTTCATACTATTTAACTGCCTGGGTAAATGGTTTTGTTCAACACCTTCTACTTTCGTCTCTGGTATTTTGGGGGGTTTTATTTTTATTTTAGGTAAAATAGTTAACTCTCAGTCCTACCAGTTGTCGCAAACACTAATGCTGCCATTTTCAAATTGTTTGCCCACTTTCATCTTATGAAATACACAGTTGGTTTGTTGGTTCCTCAGTTTAGGGGCTGCGACAACGCGGTCATGTACCCCCGTGTACTTTGTGTGTGTGTGGAGTCTGTCTGATAACCGGTGTTAACTGTGATGGCTGTATTAGTCTGTGCTATCTGTTTTTTTAGCCTATTTTCAATTTTGAAAAAATAGGCTTATGAGATCACCTTTTGTCCGTGTGTGTGTGTGCGTGTGTGTGTGTGTGTGTGAGGTGTGTGTGTCCCCTAATAAAATCTAAACGGCTGGAGCGATTTCAATGAAACTCGGTAAGTTCATAGCACTATTCCCGGCGACCTCGACCATGCCCTTTAAATGTTGTTACGTCTCACCAATCCAACATGGCGACTGTGCGAAATATTTCACTAGCATTCAATATCTCCGAAACTATTACAGATATCGCCCTGCAATTGTGTACGGTGATAAAAGGCACTACTAGAAGTTCACCTATGAGACTTTCAAAATCCTGGTGACTACAAAACCAACATGGCGGTCAAGCGAAGTTGAGACTTTTAAACAGACTTTTCTCGCGATTTAACTATCCAAACGTAATGAAACTTGGTACAGCAAATGTTTATAGTGCACTGGAGTCTAATTTAGTTCAATTGTTTACATAACCTCAAAATGGCGGCTGTGTGAAATATTTCACTGACATTCTATATCTCCGAAACTATTACAGATATCACCCTGCAATTTTGTACGGTGATAAAAGGTACTGATACAAGTTTACCTATGTATATTTCATAAAGCTGTAAAGTACAAAACGAACATGGCGACCAAGCGAATTTGAAATATTTTAATTGACTTTTCTCATGATTTAACTCACTGAGCGCAGTGAAATGTGGTACAGTAAATGATTTTGCAGATTGTAATGCACTGCCACCTAATTTAATTCAATTGCTTACATAACCTCAAGATGGCGGCTGTGCGAAATTTTAAAATTAAGTTTTTATTTCTTGTGTCGTAATCATGCGATCGAAGTTAAAGTTTGAATAATGAGCCTAGGCAATAATTGTCCTTGAATGGTACATAACTCTATGGCCTATACATATAACAATCCTAAATGGCGAGCTTCCGAAATATTTAGACGGTTCTCAATATCTATGAATCTTTTACAGCAACCAAACTGAATTCTTTTATGTTCATAGAGACTATGAACATATGTTCACCTATAGGACTTCAGTAACCTGGTGAGCACAAATCCAACATGGCGGTGACGCGAAGTATAAATATTTAAATGGACGTTTCTCGCGAAATAACTATCCGAGTGCCGTGAAACGTTGCACGTTAAATGCTTATACAAATGTTGATCGACTGGCATCTAATTTATTTCAATTGTTTGCATAATCACATGATGGCTGCTGTGCGTAATTTTAAAATCTTGTTTTGACTTATTGTGTTCTAATCATGCGATTTAAGTTTGAATACCACACGTACACAATAATATTAATGTAATAGTACAAAAATAAAAATCCAACCTGGCGACAATCTGAAATATTTAGACGGTTCTCAATATCTACGAATCTGTTGCAGCAATTAAACTGAAATTTTGTATGTTGATAGTGGCAATTAACATGAGTAGGATATATGAAAATAGGCTGTATAGTTCTTCACGGAACTACTTGTTTTATTCAAGTAAGGACTGCGCAGACATTAAATTTTCAAGTAGTTCCTACTTTTGCTACCAAACGCCACCGTCAACAACAACTAGTCCTTAATTTGGTTACTAGATGCCACCGTAGTCGGCTTCTGGAGGAGACTGAAGGAAAAGAGCGTTAGTCAAATCTAACCTTCGCTTCACACAAGTGTAATTAGTGGTAGGTTCTTTTACATCTCTGACATGGGACCACCGGCTTTACTCCCCTCCGAAGGAAGGCAAAATGTTAAGGAAACTTCGCTAGAACAGTAAACCATTATTGAAATATTTATTTATTTACGAAAATGAGTGTATTTTATGATGGTCAGTGTTTGGAATTATTGAGCGCAAGTCGACCACAGTCAAAGACCAACTTGATAAACACAACGTTTTTAAGTGAAATCACGGCGTAATCTTTCTATGCACGATAACATTTCTGTCTTAATTTAATATTTTGTTAATAGCTTGCCACGGTGGGTGAGTGGATAGCGTTTCGGTCTACTAACCCCAAGATTGCAGGTTCGCTCCTGGCCGTGGTAAGTGATTTTTGAAAGGCGGCAAAAATACGACACGCATGTCATACGATGTTGGCATGTCAAAGAACCCATTTGAATTCAGTAGGCCGTGTTCATAATGGCAAAATTAATCTCGGGAGTTTTCGCCAACACAAAGTTCCTCATTTCTCTAATAGGAGGTTAGATATCTAACCCCCTTGACTTTCATAGTGATTCAAGGAACAACGAAATTCGACATGCAAGCTACCCTCTGGGTGTCAAATGACAAAGCTTGCACCCGGCACCTGAGGCCATACGATATTATTATTATTATTATTATTATTATTATTATTATTATTATTATTATTATTTTGTTAATAATATATGAATATATGTTATTTTAGTCGTACGCTATAAAACGCTAAATTCGGAAATCTCAACGCGAAATTTTGGAATTTTAAATGTGTACAACCACAATCTCTACTGACAGGTCATGTGCTCATTTAAGCTTGCCACGGTGGGTGAGTGGTCAACGTGTCGGTCTACTAACCCCACGATTGCAGGTTCGCTCCTGGCCGTGGTAAGTAATTTTTGAAAGGCGGCAAAAATACGACACCATGTCATGCGAAGTTGGCATGTCAAAGAACCCATTTGAATTCAGTAGGCCGAGTTCATAATGGCAAAATTAATCTCGGGATTTACCGCCGACACAAAGTTCCTTATTTCTCTACTAGAAAGCGTTATAGTGTTCAAGAAGCTTAGATATCTAACCTCCTTGACTTTCATAGTGTTTCAAGGAACGACGAAATTCGACATGCAAGCTACCCTTTGGGTGTCAAATAACAAAGCTTGCACCCGGCCCTCGAGGCCATACGATATGATATGTGCTCATTCATATCCTCCGCGATTGTTCTTAAAAGAATGTTGGAAAAAGCTTATACTCTATTTAATACAGTCAACATGTTTCACTTGGACTGCTGGATGATTGTCTCTCAGGGAAGACGCTTTACCTCGCCGTCTTGGATCGCCAAGAAGCATTCAATTTACTGCCTCCAGAGTGCGAGTCGAGTTAAGTTTGTGACCACTAGTTCCCCACAGACGCGCTTCCCTGAGGAAATTATCCACTGTCGAACCCCACTCGCTGGCTCTCAACTTACCGCACGGACAGGGGCGTAGTTCCTAAGGTTAAATACTACTCACTATAAGTATCCTACATGAGTACATTACATGCTATGCCACAAATCATTCCTAGACAGCACAAATATACCGGTATCCAACAGTAGTTCTCTCATATATAAAACACGTGAGAGAGAGAAGGAAAACCTAACGAACATCAGGAGAGACAATATGCCACCCAAAAAGAAAAATCTGAAAAACCACAAGACCACTATGAAATTATCGGAAAGTTCCGGTGACGAAGAACAACAGCAGGGTTCGGAAATCAAGGAAATGTTCTCGGAGATCTTGACTGAACTCAGGAACCTAAAATCCCAGAGTGACGAATTTAGGCGTGAAACGAAACAAGAAATCATGTCTATCAAAGAAACCAGAGAAGACAGACGAAAAATGGAAAGAGGTAAACGAGGCAGTGGAGTCAAGAATAACAAACATAGAGAACACGACGCAAGAAAAATTAAATTTGACACAAGAAAAATTAAATTTGATATCTGAAAGAATCAAAACCCTAGAGACATGGGAAGAACAAACGGAAAAAAGGATGAGAAAGAACAATATCGTAATTGAAGGAAAAGAACTAACGATGGAGAATGATAACAAAAAGGAAGTAGATGCAAAAGCTGCAGAGATCTTAGGGAATATAAATGCAGATGTTGAAATAGAGAACATGACATACATAGGGAAAGATAAAAACAACAGAGGGATCTTGAGAGTCACCTTCAAGAACTTCACAGACAAGTTAAGAATAGTTCGAAACAAGGCGACGCTAAAAGGGCAAGACGTCTATATAGACGACGACCTTACTAAGAATGAGAGAGAGATTCAAGCAGCACTAAGAAGCAGAGCCAGAGAAGAGAGAAATAAAGGCAACAACGAAGTAAAAGTCGGATATCAGAAGATCCTTCTAAATGGCCACTGGACAAAATGGAATGATCTAATCACAAAAGATCTAAACACAAAAAACTGAGCACCAACAACCAGGAGGTGATGTGCACTAAACAGACGGTACACAAGGAGAACAAGGAAGATCTAATAATCGCCACCTGGAACGGAAGAAAGATAAACGGAATTAAAGAATGCATTAGCTGACCTGGAATTCGATATACTAGGTCTTAGTGAGGTTAGAAAATATGGGCAGGAAATAATTGAAACACTGGAAGGAGATATATTCAGCTACATAGGCGAAACGAAAGGACAGAGAGGAGTGGGATTCATAATAAAGAAGAAACTAAAACATTGCATTAAAGAAGTTAAAGGGGTCTCTGAGAGGATAGCTGTACTATCCCTGAAATTAAACAGACATACCTTCACAATTATCCAAGTCTATGCTCCCACAGAAGCTAGCACGGAGGAAGAAATCGAACATTTCTACGACCTTCTACAAGACACATTAAACCACTACAAAGCCCATAGAACCATTGTAATGGGGGACTTCAATAGTAAAATAGGCAATCAAGAAATTGAGGAAGAGGAGCCGATAGGACCCCACGGCTATGGATCCAGAAACGAACGAGGGGACAGGCTTATACAATTCGCACAGGGACAAGGACTAAAAATCGTTAATACCTTTTTCAAGAAAAACCCAAGCAGTAGGTGGACATGGATAGCACCAAATGGTAAAACAAGTAATGAAATTGACTTCATACTAGCAGACAGACTAGAGGGCATCAAAGATATCCAGGTGATCAATGGTCTGAAACTTGACACAGATCACAGAATGGTTCGAATGAAAATGCTTATTCCAAAGAAACAATGCCCATACGTTAAAACTCAAAGGTTCGACCCGGAAAGAACCAACCGAATCCAGTACACAGAGAAACTGAAGAAGAACCTGCAAGGGCTGGAAGAACAAGAGGAGATGAGCACACAGAACCTATATGATAAACTGAAGCATCACAAAAGCTGCTTCAGAATCCTCTATTGGGGTGAAAAAGTCAGGAAAGGGAAATAAGCTGAAAGAAAGCACCAGACGACTGATTGACGAGAGAGAGAAATTAAAACGGGAAGCAGAAACCAACCATCAGAAAAAGACAGAGTATGCGGAATTGAACAAACGCACAAAAAGAGAAATCCGAAAGGACATCCGAGATCACAACACCGAAATGGTCAAGAAGGCTATAGAAAGATCGAAATCAGTAAGAAAGATCAGGAAAGAAATATCAGATGGCAAACACTGGATATTAGGAGTGAAGGATGTAAAAGAAAATAGACTAGCTTCAAGAGAAGAGATACTGCGACATGCCACGGAATTCTACGAGAAACTATACTCCAGCACCCTCGAGAGGGAAAGTATGATTCAAAATTTGAATAATCCGAAGGGTCACCAGGAAGAAGAAATACCCCCCATCCTTCAAAGCGAGGTGAGTGCAGCAATAAAAGAAACAAAAAATGAAAGATGGCCAGGTGACGATGGTATATTTAACGAATACCTAAAATGGGGAGGTGAGGAACTTGTAGCAATCATCACTCGACTCTTCAACACAATACTCGAATCTGAAGAAATACCAGCGGAGTGGAAACTAAGCACTATTATCCTGCTCCATAAAAAAGGAGCTAAAGACGACATCAACAACTATAGACCGATAAGTCTGCTGCCAAGTCTATACAAACTGTTCACAAAAATATTAACCAAGAGAATGTCAAAATCACTAGAGGAAAACCAACCTATAGAACAAGCAGGTTTCAGATCAGGATTCAGCACGGTGGACCACCTCCAAACAGTAAACCAACTCATCGAAAAACTGCAAGAATTCAACCTTAAAGCCTATATTGCATGTATAGACTACAACAAAGCCTTTGACTCCGTGGAACACACATATGTTCTAGAGGCCCTAGAGAACCAAAACATACAGAAAAGGTATATCAGACTTCTAGCAAAAATTTACGAGGGTAGCCAGGCAAAAATACGGACAGAAATGGAGGGAAAACACTTCGAGCTAGAGAGAGGAGTGAAACAAGGAGTCCCCCTCTCACCAAAACAATTCACTTGTCTGCTAGAAAACCAATTCCGGAAAATGAAATGGGAAACAAGACACGGCATCAACATAGATGGACAAAACCTGACACACCTACGGTTTGCAGACGACATCATACTCATGGCAAAATCTGCATCAGACTTAGAACAAATGGTATCAGAATTAAACAAGGTCAGCAAAGAAGCTGGCCTAACCATGAACCCGAGTAAAACGAAACTGATGACCAATGCGACAGAAAAACCAGTAAACATTGACGGTGAAACATTAGAGTATGTCCAGGACTATACATACCTAGGTCAAAATATTTCATTCCATAACAATATGGAGAAAGAAATCAAAAGAAGAATTGGGCAAGCATGGAAGAAATTCTGGTCCTTGAAATTCATTTTAGGAGATAAATCTCAGAAACTAAGTCTGAAAACACAAGTTCTAGAGTAATGTGTAATCCCAGTAATGCTGTATGGATGTCAAACATGGTCACTAACTTCGCAGCAGAGAAAAACGCTCCAGATAGTCCAACGCAGGATGGAACGAAAAATCCTCAATATCACGCTGAAAGACAGAATACGGAACGAGGAGATACGCTGAAGAACCAGTATTAAAGACGTCATCAACACAGCGGACAGACTAAAATGGAAATGGGGAGGCCACGTAGCGAGGATGGAGCATAGAAGGTGGACGCACAGACTAACGATGTGGGACCCCAGAACCGGCAGGAGAAACGTAGGAAGACAGAGGACACGCTGGGCTGACACATTCAAGAAATTTGCCGGACCACAATGGACAAGAAGAGCAAGAGACAGACAAGAGTGGAAGACCCTAGAGAGGATCCTTTTCAAAACATAACATATGCGAGGAAAGGAAAGGAGCAACTCAGTGCAACATAGTGAACCCTTAAATAGGCTACAATAGCGATAATGTATTGAGGACAGTTAAAACTCTACTAAAATAAAGTGAACGTGCTAGAAACATTAACAATTTTACAAATATTAGATATAAGAACAAGAATACAGAACATAGACAATACTGTAACTAGGTTAGGAATAGATATACCAATAGCTATAAGAACAATTCAAGAACAGAGACTAACTAGCCAATAGGTGCCTCACTACTCTTTAGGACTGCTCACCTAATGAGTGTAATGGAGCAAAATCCCTGCCTAGGCAGGAGGCCATTGCCCTTAGGGGATTAAAGGGCTCTATTTATTATTATTATTATTACTACACCAGGACAGAGACACAAGTTATTAACACCCAAGTGTACAGGGGAGATGACCATGATGTTCCATACTTAATCAACAATCACCAGCACAGTGGAGTAGAGAGCAGATGACCTCACGCACAGAGCCAACACATTATTTGAGGTTATGTCACGGCTAATGTGAACATGACCGCAATTCCAGCGAGCATATTTCACCAGCCCGCACATTGCAGCCCACTGGGCCAGACTGACGTAGCCTACTCAATTGGAGCGAACGAGGTTCAAACACAACCCCAGGGACTCATTTTCTCTCTTCTTGTATCTTTCCTGTCTAATTGTCTTAATGACCGACGGTATTTTAATTTTACCGCCTTTCATGGCCATTGCCTTTTTTATGTCCACGACCCTATATTTTTGGGACTGGGAATTTCCTAGGTTTACGTTACGTTACTGCATTTAAATTATACTTCACCACATATGTTCTCTCTATTCTAGATTTCTCTTCTCCAATTTGGTCTACTTCGGCAATAACCAATATTTCTAAATTGAACAGTGTCTTTAATTTCTTCATATCAATAGTCAAAGCTCGCAATCCTTCACTAAGGCACTTTGCCAAATCCGACATTCTAAATCAGCTCAATTTACTCGACCTGAGAAGCCGTCTACAATTTACTGACCTGTGTTCCTTACATAAAATTATGAATGGTTACACAAAATGTAACATGCTCTTAAGCTACTTCCCACTCCATGTTCCCTCCCGTTCAACACGTCAGAACCATTTACACCACATACCTCGCCCACGTCTTGAAGTACAGAAGCGCTCTTCCTACCCTTAGCAACTACCTTCCAAATATTGACATATTCTCTCCCTACAGAACATTCAAACATAACATTAGAAAATCCCTTTCATCCTCAATTCCTACCCCCTCACCCTCCTAATCACCCACTACCCCCAATCATTCCCTGCGTCTTTCCCGAGATTTATTCCTTGCTGCCATCACTGCCAATTGTTACCTTTAATTGGCCACTGTTGCTCCTGCGAGAACAGATTTGATGATGTATGGTGCGTGCTGCTTGATGAATGGCGTCCCTTGGAAATGTTACTTTTCCTTTTGGAAAAGATTGAAGTCACAGGGACTCATGTCCGGTGAATAGGGTGAGTGTCACTAATAGAAGCAGTGGGTATGACCGTTTGTAAATAGGGCCACTTCCAGAGCGGTGTCGGACGTTTTCAAATCTCTGAGTGTCAAGTTGAGTGCGTAAAGGAAACGTGAAACTATGCTGTGGCAGAGTCTTACAAGTGCCGTGTATTCTTCCTGCCATTCAAAATACCGACTTCTTTGCCTACCTTGGGATTTTGAGCGGATACGCTTCCACCAATCAACTAAGAAAGAAGAAACTGAGTAGCAGGCACAGTATGAGAAGATATGTCGTAGAACATAGAGTACATCTGACCATTGTAGTACGTTATAGAAGTGAAAATAAAAGATACTCTAACACCGTTGTGGCAGGAAGAAGATTTGACCAAAGGAGGTCGACAGAAAAGTTGAAAGTGAAAAGCCTGGACTCAGCAGGGCACCACAAGTTGTGAGTTCCTGAGTGGATACTGGGTAGAGATGGAATATTATGAGCACGGATGAAACGAAATGCAACAGCGACAGGTAAGTGTTGTGGAAACCTAAGGGAGACGTGGGTTGTTGTTTGAGTCTTCAGTCTTTTGACTGGTTTGTTGCAGCTCTCCCTCCATGCCTCCCAATCCTGAGCTAATCGTTTCGTCTCTACATATTATAGCTACCACACCCTAAATCTGAGGCATTCTGTTTAACATATTCTAACCTTGGTCTACCCCTACAGTTCTTGTCCTCGACCCTTCCTTCCATAACTAAGCTTGCTATTCCTGGGTGTCTTAGTATGTGTCCTACTAACCTATCTCTTCTCTTCATTAGCAGTCGCCAGAAACATCTCTCCTCTCCCACTCGTCTTAATACCTCTTCGTTTGCAACCCTATCTACCCATCTGATCTCCATCATTCTCCTGTAACACCACATTTCAAATGCTTCAATTCTCCTCGTTTCCGCTGCACCAATAGTCCAAGTTTCACTTCCATAGAGCACCACGCTCCAGACAAAGGCTTTGAAATATGACTTGCTGTTACCAAAATCTATATTCGATGTCAACACATTCCTTGTTTGTAGAACTGCTTTCCTTGCCTGAGCAAACCTCCTTTTTTTAATCCTCTTTGCTTTGTCCATCACTGGTCCATTACAAGTGCGGATCAAACGAAAGGCAACAGTGACAGATAAGTGTTGTGGGACCCTGAGGGGGAACAAGGAAGAGATGGAATATTACAAGTACGGATCAAACGAAAGGCAACAGCGACAGATAGGTGTTGTGGGACCCTGAGGGGGGCACAAGGAAGAGATGGTATATTACAAGTACGGATCAAACGAAAGGCAACAGTGACAGATAAGTGTTGTGGGACCCTGAGGGCGAACAAGGAAGGGATGGTATATTACGAGTACGGATCAAACGAAAGGCGACAGTGACTGCGACAGGTAAGTGTCGCGAGAGAAACGCACGGTACATTAGCCCGCGCAGCAAAGAAGCGGCATCGCGTAATGAATATTGATGTCAGACGAACACAAAGCGCTTTATGACACACAAGAAGCTTCATTAACCTGGAGATGAACTATCCTCAGTCATAAGATCAGACCTTACACGATGGAGTCTATAAAGATTATTAAATAATAGCAATAATAATAATAATAATAATAATAATAATAATAATACACAAGCCTCCGTGGCTTAGGCGGCAGCACGCCGCCCTCTCACCGCTGGGTCCGTGGATCAAATCCCGGTCACTCCATGTCGGATCTGTACTGGACAAAACGGAGGCAGACAGGTTTTTCTCCGGGTACTCCGGTTTTCCCTGTCAAAATTGCATTCCAGCAACACTCTCCACTATCATTTCATTTCATTTCATCTGTCATTCATTTAATCATTGCCCCAGAGGAGTGCGTCAGGCCTCGGCAGCCGGCACAGTTCATATCCTCGCCGCTAGATGGGGGCTTCATTCATTTCATTCCTGACCCGGTCGGAGACTGGAAGCAGGCTGTGGATTTTCATTTTTCAATAATAATAATAATAATAATAATAATAATAATAATAATAATAATAATAATTATTATTATTATTATTAATCTCGTATCAGAAACGTGTTACACAATACAAAACATTTCATCAAATACAATTAGACCAGAACTTGGCGACTTGTAGCGCATTCTCTGAAGCTAGGTGTAGATCCTCCGTTGTGCAAGTGGTTGGACACATACGACATTGGATCATGTGGTCGACAGTCTGATCTTCTCCGCAATCACACTTGATGTTTCCGTCTTTAGCGTAGTTCCATCTTACCATATTAGCTCTTGATTTGCCGACTCCTGATCTCAACCTATTTAGGGATTTCTATGTCATCCATGCCTCGTTATGACCCGGTGGTAAAGTTTCAAATGGTGTTGAACAGCCACCAGGAAGAAGACCTTTAGCTTTCCAAGATTGTAGTCTAGCATTTTTCTCGGTGGTTGTGAGGAAACTTTTCCTAGATTTCAGTCTTGGTGTGTGTAATTCGTACCCATATAACGGATGAGTTCCTGCATGCTCCACCTTCTTCCTTTCCTTGTTCGCTGATATTTCTCTTCGAACAGAAGGTGGTGCTATCCCGGCGAGGTGGTAAAGCCATTCAATTGGAGTGGATTTGAGACACCCAGTTATTATTCTGCACGTACAATTGAGAGCCACATCCACCTGTTTGGCATGAGCTGAGTTATACCAAACAGGACATGCGTACTCTGCGGTGGAATAACATAATGCCATTGCAGAAGATAATGCAATATACTTGACTTAGATCGAACAGGATCGATGGTTCTGCTCTGTAAGCAGCCTTCCACCTGATGAAAAAGTCTCTTAAAATATACATGTTTTTCATGGATATGTTTGCGAGTTCTAAACTTCCTTGAATCCTTGAAATGCTTTGTACTTTGCTGGATCGGTAGTTGTAAAGGGGAATGACTCGTTGAAGATAGATTTTTGGAACTTATTCACTTGCTTCACCGCACGTTTCCGTCCGTGACAATTCTTACACTTCTGAACGTTATACGATACTTAAGAAATAATCGTAACGAAACAAAGAAATCATATTAGATGACACTTCGGCCAATTGTGCCGTGTCTATTGCGGGTTTCCCCCTAGGTGCAGCAAGTGAGGCTCATCAGCGGGCTCATGGTGCATCCTGCCCGAACCGCGGCTGGGGTAGCGCACCTTGCTTATACACACGCCTGTGCTACTTTATTGCGAGAATCAAGACATCCCTCAGCTTTTCTTCTCCCTGTAAGGGTCTCGAAAAATTCTTTCGGTGCCAATCATTTGGTGTGAGTAGAATAATTCTGCTAACTTGTATTATTAATGTGTCTGTATAGGAATACAGATAATTCATGCTGATAATGCAACCAGGGTTACAAAAGGGGAGGAGAGATGTCGTGACCTTACCTGTCCTGTGAGGTGGTCTGGCAGGTTGACAGCGCTTTTGGTGTTGTTTACTAGCCGAGCGGTTACTACATAGGGAGTTTGGATTGTTGGGTAGTCCCGGAACTCGCCGGAATGAAAGTTGTTACTTCCCCGTAATTACTGCTCCTTTAATTAAGTCGAGCAGTGATGGTATGTACACTCATATTTCTGTGAATATACTGAAGGAAGTTTACGCAGCTCGTTTAAGCTCTACTAAGTCTTACTAGCTTACGAAGTCTAACATGTCCCCACGGGACTGAATTCTAACACACGTTCTAAGCTAAGAAGAGATAAGAGCTACCGTGTGCCATCTTGGATGTCATTATATCCAACTAGAGATGACCGGAGTCCATCCCTCCTCCACTGATTTCTGCAGTCATCTCCAGTACGACCACCCAGTAGGTGCTGCCAACCAAGCTAGTGGTGGCTTCCTATACTAACTAATTGAACCCGCTTGTTATTCTGTTTCATTATTCATATAATCCATAGAGAACAATGGACTGGATTCTTGAATCAGTCAATACAAAGCCTGTGTAAACTTCCTGTCATGAGCTTCTAACTCATTCCTCTGAGACTATTAAGCATGACTTTCTCATATATATATCAATTACCAATTTAAAATAATTATAATTATAATCCTATAATAATAATAATAATATCGTATGGCCTCGGGTGCTGGGTGCAAGCTTTGTTGTTTAACATCCAAAGGGTAGCTTGCATGTCGAATTTCGCTGTTCCTTGAAGCACTATGAAAGTCAAGGAAGTTAGATATCTACGGTCCTTGAACACTATAGCGCTTTCTAGTAGAGAAATGAGGAACTTTGTGTTGGCGGAAACTCCCGAGATTTATTTTGCCATTATGAACACGACCTACTGAATTCAAATGGGTTCATTGTCATGCCAACATCGTATGACATGGTGTCGTTTAAAAAAAATATATAATCCTAATGAGATTCCTACTGAAGCACAGTGCTACCTTAGCAACCTGGGAGGCTCACAGTCACGACAAAGAAAACCCATTCTATAATGGCTGAACTCAGAATAAAAAAGATACAGTCAGTCTGGGAGACTAGACATTATATCATTTCGAATGACGCATGCTACAAATGCTACACATGTTAGAAAGACTCAGGAGGGCTTATCGCTTCGCTCGAAGCCCCAGGACTCTTTCAACAGGCTCCATTACCCATTAACTTAGGCTTCCCACGCGGGCACCTATTTAAGGGTCACCCTGTATTTGAGTCTGACATCTTTTACAACTCTTTAAGGGTCACCCATTATTTGAATCTGATATCTTGCAAACCTCGTTAAGTGTCACCCTGTATTCTTCTCTGCCATCTTGTACACCTCTTTAAGAGACCCCTTGTATTATTATCTGCCATCTTGTACATCTCTTTAGGAGTCGCCCTGTATTCTTATCTGGCATCTTGTACACCTCTTTAGGAGTCACCCTGTATTCTTAACTGACGTATTGTATATCTCTTTAGGAGTCACCCTGTATTCTTGTGTGACATCTTGTACACCTCTTTAGGAGTCACCCTGTATTCCTGTCTGACGTCACGCACTCGCCGTCTCCGTATCGCATAACGGCAGACCCCAGCAGTAAACTCAAACTCTGTGCATATGCACTGAACAACATGATGACGTCATACACGCCGCAACCGTAACGCTTAACGTTAGACCCAAGAATAACGATGAAGTCGTCAAGATCATTTGAAATGATAAAAACACCTGTTCTGAATTCAGGCGACCCCGTTACGGTAGACTACACCCAGAGCAGCCTAACTTGTGCTGCTCACGGTACGATACATCAGCACCCTCTGGCGTCTGCTATTGGAATATTGATTAATAATATAATGTTATAAAATGGCTCGTTTTTATTGACAGCCTCCGGTATCGCTTCCCATTCGTGCTATAGAATAAAGTAGCAAGTTGTCCACTGTGATAAAGAGAGAGTATCTTCCGGTCCACAGCAAGAATAATCACGGCACAGTTTGTTAGTTAGTTATTGTTGTTTATGTTCGACCCTGAATATTATATATCAAAAAACTGTATCATATTGATGGTCATTATAACACTATTTTTCATTATGAAACAGTTTCTCCCACCAATCAGAGCTCAAGAAACAGTTGTTCACCTGCGCTGAGTTCCACGGCCTTCTAGTTTAAATTTCACTGCGTGGCCTAGTGTCATAGTAGGGTAATCGAGGAGGCCATGGTCAAATACAAGGCATTCTCTGCGTCCCATGCGCTCTGTTCAGTACACAAAACTGGTGAAATCTCGACAGATATTTATGGATATTTATGTTCAAACATAAAATAGTCATAATAATTGTCGTCGAACATAAACAGTCGTATGCAACTCGCCTATAATGGTAATTAAGACACTCGTATGGAAATTTAAAAAACTCGCATACGCTCGTTTTATAAACGTACTCGTGTGCTAATTATTGCCATTATAGGCTCGTTGCACCTAATGTACTATTTAAGGGGCGGAACTACAAGGTCAGCTGTCCCTCTTAACACAGATTAAAGAATACAAATTTGGAATGAAATTTAAAATTTAGAGGTGGAAACCTAAATTTGAAAAGACCAAAAATGTATAAAACTAAAAATTAAATAAAAATATTTATAATAATAAACAAAATTTACGAAATAAACGAAATATTCAGAATTCAAAAACCACAATTCGTTGAGTCAATATACACTAGAAAATTTAGATTGCTGGCCCTAACCCACTCTCACTTATAAAGCGGATATCGCGATCAGCAGCCACCGCGTCATTAAATACAGCCATTAAATACATTTAAATACACTATGTTTGCGCACCTGCACCTTGGGTAGCATAGTCTTTTATGCACTTTATTCTATTGCTGCATTTTTCAATATGGTAGCGTTCACATGTGTGTCCGCATAGTTGACATACACATGTGTCATCCGGATCATGGTATGCTTTGTTTGTACAAATCAAATGGTGAAAACCATGAACTGCCAGGTGTGTGAACATGTGCCTCATCTCAAAGCTAGCAGATGTCCACGCCCGGTCAACCATGGCCCCCGTTCCATAAAATTCCAGTGGGATTTCTTCTCTCTTCCTTCTGAGAGTCGTTAATAGGATTTCCGCACCTCTTGTGCTAGGTAATACTAGAAGCGTTCTAAAGTCTTCATAGGAATGTTTCTCGCGCGAGGAGGTAGACTAGCCGAGATTTGGTCGTTTTGGAAACTCCAATATCTTTTTTAATGTATAATGCTTTAACACTTTCAAGTGATGATAGATTCTTTTCAGTGAGGAAAGGCCATATGATCTCTATTCCGTATGTCAATATTGGAATTATTTTATTTTTAAATAATGCCATTGCTGCCTCGAGGTTGAGTGTTCTTTTATATCTTATATCGTGCATCGCCCGAACCGCTTGTGTAACTTTTTCTGTCACATGTTTTGTAAAGCATTTTGCATTTGTTTGTAGAGTGATGCCTAGGTATTTGAATTCTTTTACTATATTTATTCTTTTTTCCTGTATGAAAATTTCTGTTCCGGTCGGTACCTTTCCTCCTTGTCGAAACACCATCATTTGTGTCTTAGATGTGTTGATGTCAAATTTATATTCAGTGCACCATTCCTCCATGTCTTTTAGAATGTTTTGTAGTTTTATGATGTTATGTGATCCGATCACAATGTCATCAGCGTACGCATATGATACAATATCTGTCTTTTGAGTTATTCTCATTATGTCTTCCGCTGCTAGGATGAAGAGCAAAGGGCTGATTGGGTCACCCTGTAGTACCCCATTCGTTTGAATTATCGGATCAGAGAGTGATATATTATCCGAGATTATTATATTGTTCCAATGTAGTATCGTATTTATAATTCTTGTCCATACATTATCTCTATCTAGAGCTTTTTCCAGCTTCAGTTTCACAAGATCACGGTTTATGCGATCAAATGCTTTTGTGAAGTCTATAAATACTGCGTAAAATTTTTCTTTTCTTTCCATGACTTGCCAAATGTTATTTAATAATAGTTTTATTGCAGTAAGAGTTGACCTTCCTTTCCTGAATCCAAATTGTGTTTCTGGTAGTTGTACATCTATTTCATCTGTGATTCTTTCTGTTATTAATTTAGTGAATATCTTGAACGGAATGTTCTCCAGCGCGATGCCTCTGTACATATTTGTATCATATGGGTCACCTTTGCCTTTATAGGGAACTTTTATGGTAGACTGTCTCCATCCCTCTGGTATTGATGCCGTCTAGATGCATTTATTATATAATTTCGTCCATATTGGTAATAGAAGGTGTGCCGTGTCTTTTAAGTATTCACCGAATATGTTGTCTGGTCCAGCAGCTTTGGTTTTCTTTATGCTTGCGATTATATTTTGAACTTCTTTTGTTGTTAGTGGAGTCCATTCCAATGTCGTTGTTTATTCAGTTCCTTTTATGTTTTCAGGTATGTTTGTTATTCCTGCCCTGTTGAGTAGATCGTTAAAGTGTGTCGTCCATTCTTGCATATTGATATAGTGTGTCTGTGCCTGTTTCCTAGGGCGTAGTGCGATGTATGGGTCATTCTTGGCCTCTTCCACGATTCATTTTCCTTCCGCTTCCCAGAATGTCCTCTTCTTTTGGTGCAGCTTGCATCTCAAATTTCGTTGATGCACTATGAAAGTCAAGGAGGTTAGATATCTAAGCTCCTTGAACACTATAGCCCTTTTTAGTAGAGAAATGAGGAACTTTGTATTGGCGGAAACTCCCGTGATTAATTTTGCCATTATGAACACGGTCTACTGAATTCAAATGGGTTCTTTGACATGCCAACGTCGTACGACATGGTGGTGTAATATTTTCCGCATTTCAAAAAAATCACTTACCACGGCCAGGAGCGTACCTGCAAGCTTGGGGTTGGTAGTCCGACACTCTATCCACTCACCCACCGTGGCAGGCATTAAATGAATAATGCGCTAATTATTTGTGAAATATGCTTCACGTTTCGAAAAATATGCACAGTGAAATAACTACGGCAATTACAATCACTCCGTATTTTTTAGCGTTTCTCTTTTGAATATGAAAGAAAAAATATGGAGAAAATACACTGCAATGACCAGTTTCGATCGTCAAGCGATCATTATCAGGTCCATTACACCAAGTGTATTTATTAATCTCAAGTTAGGGAATAACCCATCTCATCTGGGTACAATCCTGTTGACCGACTGAATAGCATCATTATTTATGTATTTATGTATTTTTTTTAATTTATCGTATGGCTTTTAGTGCCGGGAGTGTCCGAGGACATGTTCGGCTCGCCAGAGGCTGTAGCTGCTTCAGGCGGACACCCATAGGGTGAGCTACAAGTTCCGTAAAAATTTCAAGTAGTTACAACTTTCGCTACCAGATATCAATGATACCTAGTGGTGAACGTTGGAACTTCGATAGACCGCTACAACGAAATCTAACCTAGAAATTTAGCTCCACACAAGTTTAGTCTGTGGAAGAATCTATGGCATGGGACCGCCGGCTTTACTTCCCCTCCGAAGGAAGCCATACTGAAGGATTTTAACGCTCTTGAAAAATCCGACGTCTGCGGCCGGGTTTGAACCCGCTATCTTGGGAACAGCAGTACAGCATGCTACCAACTAAGCCACCGAAGCCGCTTAAACACTGAAAAATGGCTCTAAACAGCATAATGTTCGTACCAAATGTGATTACAACATTTTAGAATGCGGTCCATTCTTAGGCGTACGGTATTTGCGTCAGGAAAGCCACATTCCGATCTCTGGACTTTAGCGCGGTAGCCCACTGATCAATATGGGACAAACAGCAGTAATTGAATCGAACGCTTCACGCACGAGCTCTCCAGACAGTCCCAAGTGAACTCACTCCTTCTTCAGATTTATCGCAGGGAAATCACTGGATCGTAACAAATATACCAACTTCTTTAATTATCGAGATATTCTCTCGGGAAAGGAAGGATACAATGCAGCTACAGAATATTGAAGAACTTTATAATTGCATTACTCATACCGTTAGCATCATTGCCCTAACTCGTTCTTGACTTTATTCAGCATATTAAATATGCAGGCAATCTCTCATTAAATGAGGGATCAACTCTTGCTAGGTTCGAAGCCCTGAATGACACAACGCATATTATTTTCTAACTGATACCGAATTTATCTTATGTTATTAATGTTTCCGAGACTTCGACAGTAAAATTTGGTCAATTTGACACCAGTCTGACCTCGCTAGGACCACTAGTTCGAAATATATGGCCAAGAACCGAAAAATCCAAGATGGCGGCGTTTTTTTTTCAAGATGGCGGCTTTTCCCCATCTCGGATTTTTTGGGACTTTTGGGATTTCGTTTAGGACATTGTTCTTAACGTTTCCAC
This sequence comes from Meconema thalassinum, assembly GCA_946902985.2. Classification (NCBI taxonomy): domain Eukaryota; kingdom Metazoa; phylum Arthropoda; class Insecta; order Orthoptera; family Tettigoniidae; genus Meconema; species Meconema thalassinum. Next base: position 284,522,163 of record OX336388.2, read on the forward strand.
CAATTTTCAGCTTGTTATTAATTTTGTCCGAGTCAGAGGTCAATTTTGTCTAATTGCACTGGACTATATCTAGAAAAATGACGAAATTAAGTTGATGATATCGAAATTTCTAATTAGTTCGAAATATACCTGTAGCCTAATAGATCACTACAGTTGGCAGCCCTGGTGACTGAATATATTGTTAGTTCCATCTCTTAAGGTACATAATACACAATTTAGTTGAAGTCCAACGGATTGCATGGACTTTACATGCAGTTAGACATGCGTAAAATCATGTTGGTCATAAATGATCTGATATAATATGATATATTGTTGTGCCAATTTTGAATGAAATCCATTAGTTAGTATAGAAGTTACATGCATTTTAAAATTGGACCTATCAGCAGGCTTAGAATCATGTTGGCAGCACTGACGTATAATAGTTACTCCAAATTAATCTAGAATGCCAGGTACTATACGTGTGCAAAATTTAGAGCTATTGGCTTGCATACTTTCTGATATATTGATATTAGGGTAACAAAAAATATGAGACAGCATTTATTAACAGTTGGCAGTCCTGGTTGCTCTTAAGAATACGCAGTCATATATGTTATGGTACACATAGCACATACGAAATTTGATTGAAATCCGAATGATAATATAGAAGTTACATGCATTTAAATTTGGACCTCTCAGCAGGCTTAGAATCATGTTGGTAGCACTGACGTATATTAGTTACTCCAAATTAATATAGATTGTCAGGTACTATAGGTGTGCATAATTTACAGCTGTCGGCTTGCATACATTCTGATATATTGGTATTTTGATAAAAGAAATTGAGAGTATTCATTAACAGTTGGCAGGCCTGGTGGCTCTTAAGAATACGGTCAGTCATATCTGTTTATGTACACATAGCACATACGAAATTTGATTGAAATCCAATTAATAGTGTAGGAGTTATATGCATTTAAAAATTGGACCTATCAGCACGTTTATAATCATTTTGGCAACACTGCCATGCATGGCCTCTGGAAATTAAACTGAAATATTATTATCTATATGTGTTCCAATTTTGGAATAGCTCCCATGTATACCTTCCAAGTAATCCAATATGGAGCTCAAATTTCAATTACGGGTTTTCAGCAGTTGGTAGCACTGACATAATTTTCAAATATGGGCTTGAGATATTCAGGTATAGGTCTTTACTCATACCAAATTTGGATTCGATTGCTGCAGCCGTTTGGGCACACACACAGCTAGCCAGCCAGACAGACAGACATTTGCCCAGATCGATCTCATAAGTCTACTTTTTCCTTATTTTTGCAAAATGTGAAAAGTAGGGTAAAAATAATGTTTGGGAAACGAGCATTAAACTTACCAATGGGAGGAAAATTATCAATGTATAAATTAGTCCAATTGTTTGATTTTTTAATATCTAGGGAAAGTTAATAAATTGCAAATATTCAAGTTGAAAACTGAAGATAAAGGACAGATCTAGGAGTGTGCAAAATTGCATGTCAACAGAACAAAGGGATACCGAGGAAAACTATTTCAAATATCTGTGTTTTTTTACACTATTAAAGGTGTACTTCCCCCCTTAGAACAAGTTGGATTTACATACAACGATATTCAGATGCGTATACCCCTCAAGATGAAATTAAACCAACACCAGAGAGTCCTGGAAAAGCCTAAACTAACACCAGGCAAGACGTGGAAACAGCAGCATCGAGAACACATGAGGCGTTACCGGTTGAGGAAGAGAGCATAGCTGGCCGAAACGTCAAGAAGAAGAAGAATAAAATAACCAGTGGCGGCTGGCGAATATTTGTTCTGGGTGTGCACAATCTTCATTAAGGGGGTGGTAGGGGTGGTGGGGGGTAATGGGGGTTGGTGGTAGGGTAAAAGACTGCATGCTATCAAAGAAAACTGTATTCAATTGCGCGGTAAAACGAATGAAACTCATTCATCACAAATGTCGCACTTAATAGAACACCACATTGCCATCGGATTTAAGTTCTAAGTCTACATGGAAACCTTCACGAGAACAAATCAACGTAAGTTATATCAAGAACCGCGAGTGTCACAAGTACGCACAAGGCTGCTGACAGAGCATGAAGGATGTCTCCCTCCCTTGTTGCAATCAGCGGGCAACGACCAGCCAAGTTAACTGTTGAGCTAGGACTTACTCTGCCATACCCTTCACTATTGAGATCTGGTCGGTGCTTGCGCCTGGCAACGACCAAACGGATGAGCGCTCCAAGTCGGTTGGCACGCTTCGCTTTCTCAAACAGTAGGCTACACAGTAACTTATTATAAGATTTCCTGAATTATTAAAGAACAGAATTATGAATTCCTAGAACAGATAAAAGGAAACGCACAGCTTTTATTACTAAAAATATTATTATGGTGTAAATTATTGTTTTTCTTGAATTAATCTGGTCGTTGAGCGACACTGCAACCTTATTACCTGCCGCCACTGAAAAGAACTAGAATAAATAAACAATTGTTAATTAGTACATTAATGTGTCGACCGACTCAAGAGCAGGGAGCTCCTCCTAGCAGCGGCTACTTGTACTTTGGTGACAGACGATGTGTAGCCAAATGATGTCTGAATTCACTCAGCGCTGTTCTCAAGTCAAGTCTTGTCTCCAGCGAAAGACAATTGAATCAGCACATTTGCCCGTGGACACAGCTCGTAACTCCACCACGTCACACTCTTTTATTGCAAAACAAAAGTGAAAAAGTAGCCGTAGCTTCTTTCAGCAGCCTATGGTGAGAGATATCAGCTAGCTCCCATCAAATCCGCAATTTGCCATATCGTATGATCATGAACAAATTGGGTAATCAACCAAGACAAAGTAGGCTGCGATGTAGGTTAGCGCATGCGATGGGCGGAGCTTGGCAGCCCAGCCATTGCGAAAGTTGGTTGAAGCCAAGGTCGCGCCACCATCCTGTGCTTATTGTTCAGTGGTATCGCACCTCATTGGCCAGTCAGCCGAGTCACTCCTGTACGCAGACTACGTAATGTTTTCACACAGGCACGTAGCAGATTGCTTGAATGGAGTATATAACTATTTAAGATCTTTAAGATGGAAACAAAGTAAGAAATATACAACACTATAAACCAGCTTCGCCCGGGAACAGTTATGAATTCTTGTCAGACGTAATTAAAAATGGCGATGTTCATAAAACACAAATCCCTTTTCCGTCCAATATAAAATCACTTACAGTGGGCAAAGTATTGTAGAAAGAGATATGCTTTCGGGGACTTTTTGTCGAGCTTTTCATGCTAAACAATTCTTTCGCTCGTAGTATATCGATATTTTTAACGGTTTGCCCAGCGTAAGTTTAAAAAGTGCACGGACGCCAGGTTTGTTTTCGACTTTTTCACTGAAATCGTTACTGCTTGGCTTCCTTTGATCATAAATAAATAATTTTCTACAGAAATCTTCCTCGAGATATCCTTTAGAGAATGGCGAAAACCGCATCAAAATCCATCCAATGGTTCTCGAGATTACCCGTGACATCCAAGAATCGGGGACTCTGTTTTATACTAACAACTAGCAGAAGTACCCATTCTTAGAACGGTCTTCGGTACTAATAACCAGACATTATCAATTGAGCTACTGTTGCTATGGTTAGGGGCTTGAACCTGTTTGTCGACAAAGAAAAATGATTAGTTAAAATGTGCTCTCAAACTAAATTTACTTAACGTGTTCTTCCTGACGTGAAAATAAAATTGAAAACCTCGTAGACGAATCGCAATACACGTCACATACTGTGCCCGTTTGACGAGAATCTCGGGGAGCCATAGACCTTAAATGACCCTTCCGAAACCCCCATCTCCCAGGAAGACATATAGGACGGGAAGGAATGCATTCTTGGACTGGGAAAGCACTCAAGAATTTGTACTCGGGGGTGTCGGGTGTAATAAGAGGTGAAACTACCAGTCCAGAGGAATACAAACTCAACAAATACAATAAAGAGGCAAGGCTTACATTTAAATCGCACTCAGTTTATTCAAAAAAGTGGCAGACCACTAACTACTTCAGAGAGGTGAAAACGGCTAATCCGTGCTAAACAATGTTGATAATAATGTAACTCGTCTCCGTGCGAAAATCCTAATAACTTATGCCTCTCGAAGTCCTACGCAAAAATGGAAAATCAAAGAATGCGATGTAAGAGAATGACACGTAGTTCTTCCCTATACAATTACTTCGGAGATTCAATCATAATGATAGTACAAGCATGACTCTACAGCAAAGAAAGTTATTTACTTGTTTACAATGGAAGGTTTCAGTTACATTTACAGCATAATAAGTTTAAAGCGACGCTATGATGGTGTCATCTCCAACATTTAACGTTACAGTCATTTAATCTAATACCTATCGTACGTTAATTATAACAATGATGTAAACGAGAAGCGTTTCATGCTAAATTTATTTCCAAGCAAAAGCTATGCACATTCTGAACCTAACAGAACGCATGAAAATCTATTCTAGTTAACAACATAAATGAGTAACATGTAACCCTTTTAAATTACTGCGCAATGGACGCCACTGATCCTGCCTACCTACATCTCAAATTCACTGTTTGTGAAGTTGGGTCATGATTTGTGTGGGGAGAGAAAAGTTAGGTCGGTGACTGCATGAGTAAAACACGTCTAACTTCGCATTATCAGGTTAGCTACCGCGTTTAAGCACGTAACTAACTGATTGTCGTCTCTCAATAGGAATAGCTATATTTGTATGTATGTGTGTCGAAGAATCAAGTCTAAGTAATGGTCATCAAGGTTCATTTAAGTTTATAGGTTTATTTACGTTTTATTAGACTTCCTAGTGCTTTGTTTATGTTCATTTTTAAATAGAAAATCCTGATATTTGATTATTACTTTCTTATTTATCAGATTAGTTCAGTCCTATCAGTTTCATTGTATTGTTTAGTGACCATGTTAATTTCGTAAAGTGTGAAGAATTGGTGTAACAAAGCATCCAATATCAAACTCATCATTGGAAGAAAAATCAATTCCAAACTTCAACTAGCACCTCTGTGTGCTGATCAATACCACTGATCCATCGATCATCTGCTGCAATAACGAGACAAAAGTCGTTCACGTTCTCAGCTCATAAAGTACCAAAACTTGTACTAGGCAACTAAGGGTAATCGTATCCGACCTCTGTAGTGCGTTTTAACATAACATGGGTTTTACTAAATTTATACAATCCAAACTTGTGGACAAGATTTAACTCTGCTGTAATGACAGCTGTGCATTCTGAACTTATAGAAAGGTGCATTATTTGCTCATATATCAGACATCTGAAGTCTGGGAAAACTTGTATTAATAAACCTGGGTCTTTTGTTTACAGTCCTAAAATGACCCCTCACTTCGAACTCAAGATAGCCTGCTCAGCTCATCTTACAAAATTACAGTTCATAGCTTGTGTGGTAGTCGTCTGAATGTCAAATTTTAAAAAGTTACTTTTTCACTTCTCCACATATCATAAACAGGTTTTGATGCAGTAATGTCGAGTGTTCACTCCACTCACAGCCTTCTAAATGAAATTATCAAGAAAAGAGTGCGCTGTAGTCGCGTTTAGAAGGTCAATAAATAAAAGAAAAATGTGACATTGGCTTATTTCACGGCCAACAGGTGGTCACTGGGTTTACTGTCCCAGTAAAAATGCAGTTATTCAGACATGATTATATAACAAAAATCCTACACGTAAAAGAGTGTGGGTTCGATGCACTGTCGAACTAGAAAATGTTTATTTACAAAAACGTTGGCAAAAGCGTTTGTCCCAAGCCATTGCAAATGATACGACAAAACTTGTGGTTGCTTCACCACTAGGAATACCTGTTAATAATTAATCCTACCTAGGAATGTGCGGCGTAAGGTCTTACTAAACTAATCCCCATTACGAGATCTTACGTAAAAAGATGTTTCGGCTTTCAGCCAGACTCACGTGCGTGTTTCACATTTCCTCAGTGAAATGACTTGCCTGGTTTAGGTTGCAAGTAAGGCATGGTGGTAAGATGCCTAAGATACACGTGCCTTCCTTTATAGTGTAATCCAGCCATCACTGAACCCCGCCATCCTGGGGTTTCTACTCCATTCCCAATTCCGTTATAAAAGGAATAATTGGCATTTCTTCGGCATGTAGAATGTGTATGAGTAATGCCATGATGACGTGGTATTCGTAGTTTGCACTGAATTTATTGTTAAGTTATAAGTAGCAATTTTCTCACTGAAGCTACACTTGTGTTAGCGGCTAAGCAAATAATAATGGCCATAGATTTTCTCCGCTCACAGAGTTTAATCTCAGCAGCTTGTGCTACTGTGCACACTAAAACCTTGGTGAATTAAATCACACGTGATTTGTTCATTACCGTATTGCACTGTACGTGGTAATATCGTATCACTTTAGAAAAAAGTGTTTGGCGGCGTGTTCGATGCCAGCGTGGACAAATTACCAAAATATCGCAAATATCCACAATTTGCCTTCACTAATTATTTTAAATCCACTTAACAGCTTTGCTGCACGCAAAAGCGTATCACAGTTCGTCGGATTAAGTTAGCTTCCTCAGATATTTGTCGATTTTGACGAGCACAATTTTCTACGTTGTTACAGGACCATGCCTGCAGTAAGAGTCGTACGTTATATCAATACTATGCTTGCTGTAAGAGAGTCGTTTAGCAAGAAGCCGGATGCACTATCTAGCTATCAGTCAAATGTGCGACTGTGAAATATTTATGGCATTCTCTGCGAGTTTTAACATTCATGTTTCCTTTACATAATAAATCAAATCACTCTCCGGTGCATCAAAAATATGTACAATATTGGTTAATAAATTCAGTCTTATGAAATACTCAAAATTATATACATCCACTGCGCGGCAACTCATATAAATCAAATGAGCGCTACTCATGCCTTCTCCTTGGAAGTCTCTGCTTCTCTCAAGGATGGTAAATTCCTCATGAGCCATAGAGGTCTCATGGCAGATGTGATTACGGGCTCAATACAAACTGACCCTAACCGTTGTATCAAGTTCCCAACCACAGGAAGACCCCTTTTATAAATTATAAAAGCTTGTGGTGCATGAAAATTCAGGTTTTTTAGCCTTCAGTGGCCTAAATTCCTAAAAGCAGTAAAAAATATTCTACTATTTCAAATCAGGAATTTTTGAAAATAAAGTTACTGTTTGGGGATATAATAGACCTTCTGTACGACATATCGCACGTGTAAGTTGTGTGAAGAAAATCTGGGGTACTCCTTGAACCCCTTAAGTGCATTGACGAATTTTACAGTTTTAGTTGGTTCCGTGATAATCTTATAGCCATTTGCAAACTTTCACAGAATTGTAATAAATGGAGTGGCATTACTTATTGCAGAAATAGATTGAAAGTTGGGTGTCACCTCTTGAGATACCGATGTCATGGTTACTGGCCTGCATTCCTTTATTAGTTTATTAAATGAAATTAGTTTTCTGGGAATATCTAAGGAACTGTTGGTTTTAGCGCCTTAAATTATAGTTTTCGGGGACCCTTTACGGCTCTTTTGGGGCCCCGAGTTTTGTTTCTGACACCAAGTGGTTGAAAATGAGCTTTGTCTCGTCATTGTACGCCATAATAATGATAATAATAATAATAATACAATATAGGGATAGGGATATAATAGACCTTCCGTACCATACCCGCTCGTGTAAATCGCGTGAAAAAATTATAGAGTGCCCCCTGACCCCTTTAAGCGCATTATATACGTATTGATGAATTGTACAGCTTAAGTTGGTTCTGTGATTACCTTATCGCCGTTTGCGAACGTTCACAGTAATGTAATAAATGGAATGGCATTGCGTTTTACAGAAATAGATGGACTCCTGAGATTGTGTTGCCATGGTTACCGGCTTGCATTATTTCATTAGTTTATTAAATGAAATTAGTTTTCTGGGAATATCTCAAAAACTGTTGGTTTTAGGGCCTTAAAATGTGGTTTTCGGAGGCCCTAGGGTCCCCGAGTTTCGTTTCACAAATTGAGGGGCTGAAAATGAGCTTTGTCTCACCCTTCTATGCCTGTTTCAGCATGTATTTTAAGGGGGTATGCCCCCTTTTATGAGAGGTACGGAGAAGAGTTACATCAATGATTAGAGTCGTGCCTCTGATGGACATCTGTATCAAATGTTACGCTGATCCACCCAGCCGTTCTCGAGTTATAAGGACTCAAAAATTGTCCATAGACAGACAGACAGACAGACAGTCAAAAATTTTAATTTTGCGCGTATCCGTCATAAAACAGTCTGAAACGCGCAAATATCGCAAATTTCAGTGGAAATTCAGAAAAAACAGACAAACTTTCATTTTTATATATATATATATATATACATATAGATAAGTAGAGATGAGAAGAGCTAATAATAATAAGAAGAAGAACACAAGGCGGCTTCGGTGGCGTAGTTGGTGGAAGCCTGAGCTTCTATGCCTAATGTCGCGGCTTGAAACCCAGCCAAAGTTGTTGGATTTTTTAAGAGCGTTAAAATTCCCTCAGTATGCATTCCTTCGGAGAGGAAGTAAAGCTGACGGTCCCATGTCATAAATGTATGGTATGAAAAAGAACCGTCCACTAACTACACTTGTGCAAAGCCAAAATTTGTAGGTTAGAATTTATAACGCTCTATTAACTTCAACGTTCGCCGCCTTGTGCTGACTGCGATGCCATCTAGTAACCAAGTCCACTCGCTAGGTGTCGTGGACGGTAGAATTTGGTAGCAAAAGTAGGAACTACTGTACTTGAATGCACTGCCTGCTGTTCTCACTTGAATTAAAACAGGTAACATGCACTAATACAGTCATCACAATTAACACCGGTTATCAGACAGATTGAAGCCTCCGTGGCTTAGGCGGCAGCACGCCGGCCTCTCACCGCTGGGTCCGTGGTTCAAATCCCGGTCACTCCAAGTGAGATCTGTGCTGGACAAAACGGAGGCAGACAGGTTTTTCTCCGGGTACTCCGGTTTTCCCTGTCAAAATATCATTCCAGCAACACTCTCCACTCTCATTTCATTTCATCTGTCATTCATTTAATCATTGCCCCAGAGGAGTGCGTCAGGCCTCGGCAGCCGGCACAGTTCATATCCTAGCCGCTAGATGGGGGCTTGATTCATTCCATTCCTGACCCGGTCGGAGACTGGAAGCAGGCTGTTGATTTTCATTTTCATCAGACAGATTGTACACACACCCAAAGTACACGGGGCTACATGACCGCGTTGTCGCAGCCCCTAAACTGAGGAACCAACCAACCAAGAACACAATAAATTAAAGATGTATTCAACAAATGGTTCCTTGAGAAGGCTTCAGACAAGAGACATAAGAACAAGTGAAGCATACTACGATGCTACCTTTAATCAAAGCTCTCTCAGGATGAGGGGAATCCTCGCCCCTTCAGCGGTCCAAACAGATGGAAGTCGTTGTGCGCGGTACCGACAGAAACGTGGAACGAAATTACGAAGGCAAGATTACTAGAATTGCCAAGCCATTTTACGAGGGAAGTTCAGAAAGTACTCTATGTTTCGTTACTTCATGCACGAGCAGATGACACACACAAACAATGGCCATAAGAATCAACGACGGGAGGAGCGTCAGTGGAGGGGGAATGAGGCATGCGCAGCGGGAGGAGCAGCAGACCGGCGTGCCTGATATGTAGGGACCGGGCATTCATGCATTAAAATGTAGAAAATATGCACATAACTATAACCCAATCTTATTCACTCTGCTTTCCCTCCTTTGCCGTCATATGTGCAGTCGTTTTGCATATTGTTGAAGTTTAAATTTATTTTTGCATTTCACTTCCTTCGAGCATATATGATAACAGACGACAACGCTTTGAGTTCAATATTCAACATTACATGTCACCCACTGTTTTAATAAATACTTTCTGCTGCTCTTCCCTCAAGGCATTTTGAGTAAAGGATATGCAGACTAATTTCTGAAGAAATTCATCTAAAATCTAACCCCGCGCTACTGGCTGTCCAGATGGTGAAAGAAATGTCCCACCCCATCCGTTTCTAGGAATGCCAAGCGTAAAATACTGTTATTTTGTTATCTCTTGCTCAGTAATTTCCTTACAAGTGATGTGCAACACGCAGGTGAAACCCATTTTGTACAAGATGTATTAAATTATACTTAATTTCAAATGCATATGCTAAAATATGCTGTTATGTTCAGAACATGCAATACACCCAACAAACCCACAAATAATCCAGTCCCTACTGATATCATTCAAGTACAACTCAGGATGACCGACAGAAGTATCGCCAATGGAAGTGCGGTATGGATGGGCACATGGGACTAGTGTGAAAGTCTACAGACTATGTATGGTGAAGCGGTCATGTCTCGTCATATGGTCGATGGCTGGTGTTGTATGTTCAGTGAAGGATGGCAGAGTGGAGGATGAAGATCGAAATGGGCGTCCCTCCACATCCACCAATGAGTAGAGGACATGGTGTTAGCGGACAGGCATATAACGGTGTCAGACGTGGGGGCCACACTGTGTATTGGTTGTGCCCGGGCCCATCACATGTTCCATGCTATCTTATCTGTTTAACATCTTCTAACATTGGTCTACCCCTACAGTTCTTGTCATCCACCATTCTTTTATAACTATGCTTGTTATTCCTGGGTGTCTTAGTATGTCTCCCACCAACCTATCTCTTCTCTTCATTAGCAGCCCCCAGAAACATCTCTCCTCTCCCATTCGTTTTAATACCTCTTCGTTTGTAACCCTATGTACGCATATGCTCTTCATCATTCTCCTGTAACACCACATTTCAAACGCTTCAATTCTCCTCTTTTCTGCTGCACCAATAGTCCAACTTTTACTTCCATAGAGCGCCACGCTGCACAAAAAAAGCTTTCAAAAATGACTTCTTAACACTTAAATCTATATACGATGCCAACTGATTCTTTTTCTGTAGAAATGCTTTCCTTACCTGATCCAACCTAATTTTTATATCCTCTTTGCTTCGTCCATCACTGGTTATTTTGCTTCCTAAGTAACAGAAGTCTCCTACTTCCTTTAGCTTTTCATCTGCCAATTCGTTGTCCATAGAGGTTTCGGATTTATTTTGGTGGCGACCATGTCGATAAATAGTGTTAAGTGTATACTTCTTGATCCCATGATGAATGTCAGTTTAGCAATGAAGGGTCCCTGGGGAAATAAATGACGTAACATAATTTTCGGAACTTCCCTCGTATGTCACTACAATGTTTGGTTGTCACTGATAACGCCATAATATAGCCGTGAGCACACGGGGAAGTAGATAGCGAAGTTTGTCATCCTGAGCATGGGACTTTCACACTCCAAGTCTCACAGCTCCTACCACAAACAGTTATATACAGGGCATTAGTCGATGAAGCTCTACAATAAATGCATCGAAATGGCCTCCATACCTCCACAGTGGAGACAGTCCACCATAAATGTATTATATAAGGGCAAAGGAGACCCCAGTGATCCAAATAAATACAGAGGTATTGCTTTGGAAAATATCCCCTTCAAAATATTCTCGAGAGCAATTACAGAAAGAATTCAAGAGACCGTAGAAGACCATCTTCCGGAAACTCAACAAGGATTCAGGAAGGGAAAATCGACTTTGGCTGCTATTGAATTCCTATTATAAAATGCTTGGGAAGCTGTTTAAGGGAAAGAACAACTGTATACTGTGTATATTGACTTTAACAAAGCATTTGACCTCATAAATAGAAGCTTAATATCGAAGAAATTGAAAGAAGTCTTAAACGAAAATAGCATATGGACACAAATCATAGGATCAATACTGCAATGGAATACAATTCGAGTCTCAGACAGTCTCTCAATATCAGAGCCAATACTACAAACAAACGGAGTTCTACAGGGCGACCTGCTAAGCCCTTTGCTTTTCATTCTTGCTGCGGAAGAAACATTAACAATAATCCAAAGAGAAGGCATAATTTATTGCGCCTATGCCGATGACATAGTAATAGCATCAAAAGACGTGGAAATATTACAAAAAACAATAAGTGATGTAGAAGAATGATGCTACATGCATGAGTTTGAAATAATTGTTCCAAAAACAGAAATGATGATATTCCGGAAAGGAGGAAAAGTTCCTGCAACAGCAAACATCTACATATAAGGACAGCAACTAACGATCACTCCAGATATCAAGTAGCTAAGAGTCACATTTCAAACAACCGCTAAGTGTTTCACAAAACATGTATTAGAAAAAGCTACACATGCAATAATGGCTATGCATGGAATAAGTTTTACAAGATCCCTCACATTAGAGACAGCAATGTCTCTATTTAAAGTAAAAATACTGCAAATATTGACGTAGACTATGGCTTAGAAATTATGTGGCCGTACCTCTCAATGAAAAACCTCTCCACATTAGAAAGAGTAAAGCAGTATACATTAAGAAAGCAATTGGGGTTTCAAAGACCACAAGATCCAGAATAGTTTATCTCCTGGCAACAGAATCCTTCCTCATAGCAGATCTTAGGACACAAATATATCTACCCAACACAAATGCATCAGAGAACCTGTTGGAAAAACTTATCCAAAAGCGAGAAGACGTATATCCGGAGTTTTTTGCATCTGGTGTTATGATTGATCGATCATGGACGAAAGCAAACTTTGAAATGCGTCACGTGTATACAAGAATGGCAGTACACGGGTTCCATCACATCGTTTGTCACAACAAGACGTATCATGAGCCTTCAATTACATGCAAGTGCCAACTGTGTGGACGTACATGCGATCCACTTGGAAATCTGAACAAAAAGAACAAGGACAATCATTGATTATGCGAATCAAAAGAAATCAAGTTTATACAAATAGTATTTTTGTACCTATGGCCATTTGGCTGCATTAAATGTTTATTTATTAGTCGACTAACGCGGGACTGATGACCAAGATATCCTAGTTCATAAAAAGCAATAACATCAACCATAATAATTATATTCTACGGCACCTTAATTATAGCTCATTACTGTGAATATGTTGGCAAATGATCACAACCAATTCGACCATTAATTAAAACCTTTGATCTCATCTCTGCAATTTTAAACAAATACAACTAAAACGAGTGTGCGTGGATATTAATGCACACGCACCTCCGAGCGGTGTTGTGTCAAAACCAAACCAATACCTTTAAACAATAACCCTGGTCTGTATTCGCCTTCTGAAATACACGAGAAAGATGCGTGATGTTTATGTATCAAATAAACAACATATAAACTACTATGGCAGAGAGCTGTAAGCCTTACTTTATCAGATTTTCATTAATGTCCATTTTGTTATTATTATTCCATGTTTTAAGTCTATACGTCTTAATATAATATAACATCAATATTTATTTGCTGCAATTCACTTCCCCCCAGGGGCTCAAATATAGTGGGACGAGGGTTGGTGACCACGGGACCCCAGCTGAGTCTGGCATTGCTTCCACTTACTTGTGCCGGGCTCCTCTCCGTCTTCTTTCTTGTCGACCTCCCTTGGTCAACTCTTGTTCTCTTCTGACCCCGACAGTATTAAGGTATCCGAGTTCTAGGGAGTCTCTTCCTTTCCCGCCTTAATTGTCCCTTGTCTCATCTTTCCTGATACCCTCCTTCTACGAAGGATCAGACGTCGTTTTCTTTTCAAATTTTCTCCTGCCTTCTGCTCAAGGCCCTCAAGGAGGCAGGGTGTATGTAGCCCCACCACTTCTGTTGCCCCCTGGATATTGCTACACCCTCAGGGGCTCACGGCTGGTGATTTCGGGAGTTGGCGATCCCGGGGGATTCCTGAGCTGGGTCCGATTTTCCCCTTTTTTCACTGACATTGGGGCGGACCCTCTCCTCTTTCCCCTTTCCTATCTGCCTTTCATGGCTCTCCTTCCTTCCAAGTCCCTCAATACTCATTCTTAGAGGGTTGAGGGCATCTTTTTTCTTTTTCTTCCTGTCCTTTATTTGCCTTATCCTTTATTTGTTTACCATTTCTTCTTCTAGTTTGTAAGTCTGTAGTTAGTATTAGTTATAGTTTTCATTCTCACCTCATCTTTCACTATCATCCAAACCATTAAGGGCCGATAACCTAGATGTTAGGCCCGTTAAAACAGCAATTATCATCATAATGTAATTCACTTGAGCTGAACGTCGCAATCGATACGTCACAGACCTGCGGTAACCACTGCTCTCCTGCAAGTTGAGGATGTTTCCCTAACAATAACAATCTTCATTCAGAGATGGCGACTTCTGCAGCCGAAAGTGGCCACCACAATCTCCTTTCATGTATTTCATTGAACCCTCTAAAATCTCATAATGTACATTATATTATATTCAAATTAATGTTAGGGGTAACGAATGAAGCTCCATTTTGGATCAATGTAATATTGACGTCACAACGTCAAATAAATTGTTGGAATACAGTGACGTGTGTTACAGTGAAAGGTGATGATATCGTTTTATCTCTCTTCTGTTGCAACTCTCTCTCTCTCTCTCCTGTTGCTGCGCTCGAGTGTCGCTACTGTCGTGTTTGGATATCACGTGTGAACCTCTGGATGGATTTTGATGCGGTTTTCACCTTTCTGTAAAGGATATCTCGAGGAAGATTTCTGTAGAAAATAATTTATTTATGATCAAAGGAAGCCGAGCAACAACTATTTCAGTGAAAAAGTAAAAAAAAACACACGGCGTCCGTGCGTTTTTTAAGCTTACGCTGGGCAAACCGTTAAAATGTCTATATACTATGAATGTAAGAATTGTTCAGCATGAAAAGTTCTACAAAAACGTCCCGGAGAGCATATCTCTATCTTCAATACAACGCCCTCTAAGTGTTTTTACGTTTTCATTTCTTCCAACAATCTCCATTCAAATACTGAGGCGATAGTTTACGAGCTGGCTAGGGGCGAGCCTATCACAGCAGTTACAGCTTAGCTAGCGGACGAGCTTATCACCCCAGATACAGCCAGCAGCAAACTGTCGAGTCGTGTTGAGTTAAGACTTAAGAGAAGAGTGGTTGTGTTTGGAGTTTCCCTGGAAGTGCAACTCGGCTTTTCTTCATTTCGCCTGTGAACTTTCCGTTACGCAAAATACATATTTAAAATATATGACGCTGAAATTTCGCAAGAGCGACAGTTTAAACAAATCAGACCGAGAAGACGTTGTCACGCATCGTAGTTGCACACACCCAATAATTTTTATAGCATACTTTTAATTTTCATGTGACTTATAGTCCAAATGGTAACAATAATAGTTGTGTTCGCGCGCAATTTTATAATCATTAATTCACATGAATGTTATTTAATGTGTGAATTTAAATCGTTATTTCTTAAATACGCAGAGGGGCGTGATCTTCTCCACCCAGTATGGTAAAACCCCGACACCCCAGCGTCCACAACACGTTATATTTATTATTATTATTATTATTATTATTATTATTATTATTATTATTATTATTATTATTATTATCATCATTATTATTATTATTATTATTATTACTATTGTGCAGGCTCGGGATATGATCCCACAATCCCACGCTGATGTGGGAGATTAGTCGGCATTACCTGGGCTAGATTGGCTTCCTCCCACGCTTTGCTCCCTAAGTGAAATTCAATATTGAGTTGGACGGGCGACAAAAGCGACCCCACCCCACCCGATACCACAGGTCTAGTCTACTGTCCTACCTACCTGCTGCATTTGGTCCCCGTCGTTAACGGGTTCATTGAGTGAAGAAAATCAGGTGATGTCCCCGTCAGAGAGGCAAGTCCTATTGCTAATACTGGAATATGTACTTAATTAGCGTATGGCATGGTACATGTACATAATTACAAGCTAAGGAACACATTAAACATATAAATTAGCATTTACAAGAACAATAAATATTAAAGAACAATATTAAAGAACAATATTAAAGAACAATAAATATTAAAATCAGTTTTGATGAGGAGACACATATTCAACAATAAGCAAAATTATAAAATGTTCAGGTTTACAAGTTAATATTTAAAAAATCTCACCTCTGAGATTTGCTGATGACATCGTCATCTTGGCCGACACGCCTGAGGATTTGAATGAGTTTTTGAATGGTATGGACTCCGTCTTGAGGAAAGAATTCATGATGAAAATCAATAAATGAAAAACAAAAATATTGGAATGCAGCCGAAATAAATCAGAAACCTCTATGGACATCGAATTGGCAGGTGAAAAGCTAAAGGAAGTAGGAGCCTTCTGTTACTTACGAAGCTAAATAACTAGCGATGGACGAAGCAAAGAGGATAAAAAAATAGGTTGGCACAGGCAAGGAACGCATTTCGACAGAAAAGGACTCTGTTGACATCGAATATAGATTTAGGTATCAGGAAAACATTTTTGAAAGCCTTTGTCCGGAGCGTGGTGCTTTATGGAAGTGAAACTTGAACTATTGGTGCAGCAGAGAACAGGAGAATTGAAGCGTTTGAAATGTGGTGTTACAGGAGAATGATGAAGATCAGATGGGTAGATAGGGTAACAAATGCAGAGGCATTAAGACGAGTGGGAGAGGAGAGATGTTTCTGGCAACTGCCAATGAAGAGAAGAGATAGGTTGGTAGGACATATACTAACCCCAAGCTTAGTTTTGGAAGGAAGGGTCGAGGACGAGAACTGTATGGTTAGATCAAGTTTTTGAATATGTTAAACAGATTGACTTGAATGGAGGGTGTGGTAGCTATGTAGCGATGAAACGATTAGCTCAGGACAGGAAGGTATGGAGCACTGCATCAAACCAGTCAATAGACTCAGGAGCATGCTGCATCATGAAAGTTCCCATAATAGGCTCGGTGCTGGATAGTCTGTCGCTCTGAGTTGAGGAAGCCTTAAGCTGTCTGTGCAGACCCCATGTCCCGTTAGAATCCTGTTGAGTGATTGCCATGTATGGCGCGGTAGTTCCATGCCAGCTGGTTTCTTGATAGGATCAATGAATTTTCTACATTTCTCATGGATTAAATTATTCCATACCACATACCACTTGTTGTCAATCTGAAAATTATTTAATTGTAGAGATTCCGCTCTTAGGATGGAACAAATAACACCCAACTTCATGTTCCTTCAAGAAGTTTGTTCTACCGTAAGAAATCAATGTCCCTTGTTCAGAAATACCAATGGAATTAGACAGGAATAAATATAAAAGAGCTGTGGAGAGAAGGCAATGTTTGTGTATGGACTCGCTCCACGGTCCGTCCCAAGGGAATGCTGCATATTGTGTCACTTCTGATTTACTTGATTGAATGATATACAAACACTACAACTGTGTTGAGACATTCTCATACGTCTGAGCTCGCGATATTCTCAGATTAGCGGTAGCAATGAGTCACCAAGTCATGGATACAGATTGCACAACTGAGGGTAGGGTAGTATCCTAGTTGTATGTTATGGATGCCAGCACCAATGTCCAGTTTTGACGCCAACCACAACAAAAAGCCAACCGACGGTATATTTGTTCATTACACAGGTTATTTGGCGGCTTCGGCAGCGTAGTTGGCAGCATGCTGACCTTCTATGCCCAAGGTCACGGGTTCAAACCCGACGAAAGTCGTCGGATTTTTTGATAGTGTTAAAAATCCCTCAGTATGCTTTCCATTGGAGGGGAAGTAAAGCCGGTGAGCCCATGTCATAGATTTATGGCATATAAAAGAACCTTCCACTAATTACACTTCTGCGAAGCTAAATTATAGGTTAGATTTGACAAGCGCTCTTAGGTTCCAAAGTTCATCGCCACGAACCGGCATCTTGTAACGGAGTTCAGTACCGTCGTTGACGGTGGCGTTTGGTGCCAAAAGTAGAAACTACTTGAAAATTGAATGTCTGCAGTCCTTACATGAATTAAAAACAGATAACACACACTAATACAGCCATCACAATTAACACCGGTTATCAGAGAGTTTGTACACACACCCAAAGTACACGGAGCTACATGACCGCGTTGTCGCAGCCCCAAAATTGAGAACCAAACTACTTAAATTAGCCCAAATACCTTTTTTCATGATGAATAATAATTGGAAAAATGGTGTGGCAATAGATGTTTTCTCCTCCGCCATATAACCCACCGACCATCTGCCTTTTAGATCACGACTTATATAGTACAATTCCAGTTGTGTCCGCCATTATACCCGAAAATTATGGGACAAATACAATATTGGCAACTCCATGCGTCAATAATCTTTATTCAGACCAATCTCTTGTCATTAATGCTACATTATGCGGTTCCATGGCATTGCTGGACGAATACAGGTGTAACCACACGACCCTAAATAATGCACTCGTAACCATAGACATGAGTTGTTTCCACATGAAGCATGAAAACGAGGGAATTCCAATGGACCAATCTGAACTGAAATAATATCCTGGCTCAGTAATAATTAATACACTTCTTCACAAGCGATCGTATGCTCGGCCACATTGCAGCATTCTGCTGTTAAATATGAATGGGATGCTGTGTTATTGCAAAACAGGACTGAGGCTTTTGTGAAATACTCACGGCATCAAGTGAATACACAGATTATTCTGCAAGGTTTGTGTAGCATCTCATGTTTGTTTCACTGTCCCCAATTGGCTTACTTCGAGTTGTGATCGTAATTAAAAATTGAAAGTTTAAAATCATGTAGCACGGAGGATAGCCTAGCCTATGTCGCCATCGCGAAACACAATTTACATGTTTGTTAAATATTCCACAAACAAGCGAAAGGGACTCAGAAAATGTTGCAATCTCTACTTAGTATTAAACTAAGTCCCTGATTTTTGGATGTCACGGGTAAACTCGAGAACCACTGGATGGATTTTGATGCGGTTTTCACCATTCTGTAAAGGATATCTCGAGGAAGGTTTATGTAGAAAATAATGTATTTGTGATCAAAGTAAGCCAAGCAGTAACGATTTCACTGAAAAAGTTCAAAAGAAAACCTGGCATCCGTGCACTTTTTAAGCTTACGCTGGGCAAACCATTAAAAATGTCTATATACTCTGAGTGTAAGAATTGTCTAGCATGACAAGTTCTACAAAAAACTACGCGAGAGCATATCTCTATAAGGTGCCGGCCCCGTGGTGTTGGGGTAGCGCGCCTGTCTCTCACCCAGAGGCCCCGGGTTCGATCCCCGGCTCCATCAGGGATTTTAAAACTGACGTGAGGGTTGGAACGGGGTGCACTCAGCCTCGTGAGGACAATTGAGTAGCTGTCTGACAGTGAGACAGTGCCCCGGTCACGAAAACCAAGATTATCGACCGAGGGGACCCGACGCGCTCACCACGCGTCACCCCAAAATCTGCAGGCCAATTGGCTGGGCAGCGGTCGCTTGGTAGGCCTAGGCCCTTCAAGGGCTGTAGTGCCACGGGGTTAGTTTATATCTCTATAAGTGTTTTTAGATTGGACGGAAGGGGGATTTGTGTTTCTTGCACCTCGCCATTCTAAAATTACGTCTGACAAGAATTCGTAGCACATGCATATCCATGATGAATGAAAATCCACAGCCTGCTTCCAGTCTCCGACCGGGTCAGGAATGGAATGAATGGAGCCCCCATCTAGCGGCGAGGATATGAACTGTGCCGGCTGCCGAGGCCTGACGCACTCCTCTGGGGAATGATTAAATGAATGACAGATGAAATGAAATGATAGTGGAGAGTGTTGCTGGAATGAAATTTTGACAGGGAAAACCGGAGTACCCGGAGAAAAACCTGTCTGCCTCCATTTTGACCAGCACAGATCTCACTTGGAGTGACCGGGATTTGAACCACGGAGCCAGCGGTGAGAGGCCGGCGTGCTGCCGCCTAAGCCACGGAGGCTTGCCATCTCCATGATAATATAATTAAAAGTCCAGTGAGTGATTTTAACCCACCATGCCGAGACGAAAAACGGATATAGGCCGTAGTTCATTGACATCGAAGAAAAAGCGCTTATCATGTAATGCATTCATAACTGTTTCCGGGCGAAGCCGGGGAGGGTTGCTGGTCAATCTATAAAAGCCTCTGAAATGTTCTTTGAATTAACACAGTGACCATGACAAATATATTTTTAGCCTACTTTTCACATTTTGCAAAAATGAGGAAAAAGTAGACTTATGAGATCGGGCAAATGTGTGTCTGTCTGTCTGTCTGTCTGTCTGTCTGTCCTTCTGTCATCTGTCTGTCCTTCTGTCTGTCTGGCTGTGTGAGTGTGTGCCCCCCCCCCCCCCATCAACTCCTAAACGGCTGCAGCAATCAAAACAAAATTTGGTAGGAGTAAAGATCTATACCTGAATATCTCACGCCCATATTTGAAAATGACGTCAGTGCTACCAACTGCTGAAAAATCGTAATTGAAATTTGAGCTCCATGTTTGATATCTTGGAAGGTATGAATTGGAGCTATTTCAAAATTGGCACACATATAGATAATAATATTGCAGTTATATTTCCAGGAGGCCATACATGTCAGTGTTGCCAAAATGATTATAAGCCTGCTGATAGCTCCAAATTTTAAATGCATATAACTTCTACACTATCAATTGGATTTCAACCAAATTTCGTATGTGCTATGTGTACATAAACATTCTTAAGAGCCACCAGGGCTGCCAACTGTTAATAAATGCTCTCAATTTTTTAAATCCAAATACCCATATATCAGAAAGTATGCAAGCCGACAGCTTTAAACTATGCACACGTATAGTACCTGACATTCTATATTAATTTGGTGTAAGTTATATACGTCAGTGCTACCAACAGGATTCTAAGCCTACTGAGAGGTCCAACTTTAAATACATGTAACTTCTATACTATCATTTGGATTTCTCCCAAATTTTGTGTGTGCTATGTGCACCATAACAGATATGACTATGCCGATTCTTAATAGTAACCAGGGCTGCCAACTGTTAATAAATACTGTCTCTATTTTTGTTACCCTAGTATCAATATATCAGAAAGTATGCAAGCCAATAGCTCTAAACTTTGCACACGTATAGTACCTAGCATTCTAGATTAATTAGGAGTAACTAATATAGGCCTACGTCAGTGCTGCCAACATGAGTCTAAGCCTGCTGATTGGTCCAATTTTAAAATGCATGTAACTTCTATACTAACTAATGGATTTTATTCAAAATTGACACAACAATAGATCATATTATTTCAGATTATTTCTGACCAATACATGTATGTCATTGTTGCCAACATGATTTTACGCGCGCTGTTAGATCCAATGTTTTACTGCATGTAACCTCCATGCTATCCATTGGACTTCAACCACATTTTGTATTCTGTACCTTAAGAGATGGAACTAAGAATATATTCAGTCACCAGGGCTGCCAACTGTAGTTCTCTATTAGGCTACGTTACGCCAGGTATTCAGTATTTCGAACTAATTAGAAATTTCGATATTACCAACTTAATTTTGTCATTATTCTAGATAGATCCTTAATATAGATTAATCATTGGCATGATTCTTAAATTATAAGAAAAGTAGGTTCTTTAGTTCGTTACGGAACTTCTTGTTCTGAATACTAGTTGCTTAATCTAATTCCAATGCTGTGGCGAAGACTGGATATCGAACTATTTGTTGTTGCTTCATTTGAGGTGGTAGGACATCAAGCTCATGTAGCACCCGTGTATTGGGGTGTGTGTATAATTTGTCTGATATTCTCTGTTATTGTGATGGCTCTAGTAGTGTGTGTGTTTATAATTCATGGGTGGATTGGGAAGGATGCATCCGTGGCCTTAAGTTAAAAATAGTGTTATTGGCTTAACGTCCCTTTTAAGTACTGCGGCTTTTAGAGACGCCAGGCTGCCAGAATTTTGCCCCGATGGGGATCTTTAGCGTGCCATTAAATCTACAGACATAGCTCCCTCGCATTTGCGCACCCTCAAATGCCAACTGACTGTGCCATGATTCGATCCTGGAACCTTGGAATCATCAGGCGAGAACGTTACCTCTGAGTAACGCTGCCAGTCGGCATTAAGTCAGAAACCATCCCAGAATTTTCCTAGAGTAGAATTGGAAAAAGCACGGAAAATCACTTCCAGGATGACTGGAGTGGGAATCAAACCTCTCTTCTCAATTTTGCCTCACGAGGTCGACCAGAATTGAATTCCTTGGCTGAGCCGGGAATCGAACCCGGATCATTGGAGTGACAGCCAAGAGTACTAGCCACTACACCAGGAGTTTGCCTTGTTGGTTGTGTGAAGTAGTAGGTAAGGTACACGCTCTGTGTAACCAAGGTTCATCATCCCTGGGTCTGCTTAACAACGCTCAGTTTCAAACTGAGCTCAACCTGGTTCATAAATGGGGGTTGGCAACACAATGAAGATAAATATGAGTAAATGTAGTCTCATGAGAATAGGGAGAAGGCGAAGGCATGATTTTCAATATAATATTGGCTCGGAAATACTTGTAGAAGAAGACTCGTGCAAATACTTGGGCATCCATGTAAGGAATGATATGAAATGGAGTGCCCTTGTGGGTTGTGTCGTCTCCAAAGCGTACAAATCACTTCATTTCTAATGCGGGTATTAAAAGGCAGTAGCTCTACCGCAAAGGAATTAGGACATTTGACCATGGTGAGCAGGGACGTATTTCTAAATAGGCTAAGTAGGCTGCAGCCTAGAGCGGCAAAGTTTCAGGGGCAGCAGTTTGGCAATTCATTCAAAAGTTAAAATGAAGTATTTCAGACGTTAATAATATTTTCTGTACGAATTTAAGAATACATGTTACTTAAAAATATGTTTTAGTCCTTCTACATAGCCTACTTTCTAAAACTATAACATAATACAAATTCATAAATACAACAAAAACACTTTCATATGAGTAGCCTACATTATTGACGAGTTTGCCATTAAGAAAGCTATGTAAATTTGAACATCAAGATTACGTGGGGTGAGTTGTTTTAGAGAAGTTTGTATATTTTTCAACAAATAAACCAGTAATTAACTACATTTTGTGTAATTTTATTTCACCATGTAGGACAACTTAATTCAAATTGAACACAGTTCTTCAATTACGCAAAACATATCATTAGTATTAAAATATATAAATAAGTGTAAAATAGTGATCACTGATGTTTGAAACCCATTCCATTTTTTAACGAATCTTAAAAGAAGTAACAAAACAAGTAGATAACTAATTTCATTACATAATTTATTATGTAAAGCATTAAAATTGTAGTTTTATACGGTATAAACTAAATGAACGTTATGTTTAAAAAAGATGAAAACGCCAATGAACTCTATCCTTTTGTTGTATAAAACAAATGTATTAAGCAAATATGAACTATTGAGGGGGCGGCAAATGGACTTTAGCCTATGCTCTTAAATCCTGCCCTGCTGATGAGGCAAATCTGGAAATACGGCTCAGCGGTTTGGGACCCATATCAGGTAGGGCTCATCAATGAGCTGAAGAAGGTACAAAGGAAGGCTGCTAGTTTTGTGCTCAACGATTTTAATCCTGGGAGTAGTGTAACTAGAATTATATAAATATAAAAGTCCTCTCGGCACGCCGGAAGGCGGAGATAGATTTCACCGGACAAACTTGGAGATAGGCGAAAATAGGCAGAATATGCAGGTTTTCGTAGAAGGATCAGACCTCATTTATCGCGTGAAAGTATTTTATATTTGGAGATTAATTAACTTTGTTTTTCTTCATTTTAAACATATTTTAAACATTTTATTGTCTTACGGGGACGGTAACCTTCTTGTCATTTGGAGTCCATTTTTAGCCTATTTTCAATTTTGAAAAAATAGGCTTATGAGATCACCTTTTGTCCGTGTGTGTGTGTGTGTGTGAGAGAGGTGTGTGTGTGTCACCCCCCTAATAAAATCTAAACGGCTAGAGCGATTTCAGTGAAACTCGGTAAGTTCATAGCACTATTCCCGGCGACGTCGGCCGTGCCCATCGAATTTTGTTACGTCTCACCAATCCAACATGGCGGCTGTGCGAAATATTTCACTAGCATTCAGTATCTCCGAAACTATAACGGATATCGCCCTGAAATTGTGTACGGTGATAAAGGGTACTACTAGAAGTTCACCTATGAAACTTTCAAAAACCTGGTTAAAACATAACCAACATGGCGGCCAAGCGAATTGGAGACTTTTAAATAGACTTTTCTCGCGATTTAACTATCCAAACGTAATGAAACTTGGTACAGCAAATATTTATACACGTTGCAATGCACTGGAGTCTAATTTAGTTCAATTGTTTACATAACCTCAAAATGGCGGCTGTGCGAAATATTTCACGGACATTCTATATCCCCGAAACTATTACAGATATCACCCTGCAATTTTGTACGGTGATAAAGGGTACTGATACAAGTTTACCTATGTATAATTCATAAACCTGTAAAGTACAATACGAACATGGCGACCAAGCGAATTTGAAATATTTTAATAGACTTTTCTCGTGAGTTAACTCTCTGAGCGCAGTGAAATGTGGTAGAGTAAATGATTTTGCAGATTGTAATGTACTGCCATCTAATTTAATTCAATTGTTTACATAACCTCAAAATGGCGGCTGTGCGAAATTTTAAAATTAAGTTTTTATTTCTTGTGTCGTAATCATGCGATCGAAGTGAAAGTTGGAATAATGAACCTAGGCAATAAGTGACCTTGAATGGTACATAACTCTATGGCCTATACATATAACAATCCTAAATGGCAAGCTTCCGAAATATTTAGACGGTTCTCAATATATATGAATCTTTTACAGCAACCAAACTGAAATTTTTATGTTCATAGAGACTATGAACATATGTTCACCTATAGGACTTTCAGTAACCTGGTGAGCACAAATCCAACATGGCGGCGACGCGAAGTATAAATATTTAAATGGACGTTTCTCGCGAATTAACTATCCGAGTGCCGTGAAACGTTGCACGTTTTAAATGCTTACACAAATGTTGATCCACTGGCATCTAATTTATTTCAATTGTTTGCATAATCACAAGATGGCTGCTGTGCGTAATTTTAAAATCTCGTTTTTACTTCTTGTGTTCTAATCATGCGATTGAAGTTTGAATACCACACTTACACAATAATCTTAATATAATAGTACAAAAATAAAAATCTAACCTGGCGACCATCTGAAATATTTAGACGGTTCTCAATATCTACGAATCTGATACAGCAATTAAACTGAAATTTTGTATGTTGATTCAGGCAATTAACATGAGCAGGATATATGAAAATAGGCTGTACAGTTCTTCACGGAACTAATACTTGTGGTCACACTGTCCTTATGCAAGGTTTCGACACTGATGTGTAACTATGTAACGGTCTGTTACTTCTTCACGCAAAATTATATCTCCCGCAGAGATGTTGGTTGGTTCCTCAGTTTAGGGGCTGCGACAACGCGGTCATATAACCCCATGTACTTTGGGTGAGTGTAGAATCTGTCTGATAAACGGTGTGAATTGTGATGGCGGTATTAGTCTGTAATTCAGGTAAGGAATGCAGACGCTAAATTTCAAGCAGTAGTTCCTAATGTTGCTACCAGATACTAACGGCAACGCCACCCAGCTGTGAACTTGGCTACTAGATGCCACCTCAATCAGCAACTCGCAACGAACGTTGGAACTTCCCCTCCAAAGGAAAGCTTACTGAGGGATTTTTAGCGCTCTTAGAAAATCCGACGACTTTGGCCGGCTTTGAACCCGCGACCTTGGGCATAGAAGTTCAGCATGCTACCAGTTACGTCACCGAAGCCGCTTCACACTTAGATGGAAATCTGAATCTGATCTCGCGCAAGTGCGTTGTCATGGCAACGTCTGATGGCTCATCCCTCATCAATTTAGTAGTGTTGCCATGTCAACCACTGATAGCTCTTGGCATTTTCTTATAATTCCGAAATCATTTTTCTCATCCCTTGGCGCAATGGTGGCTCATATCAAAAATTCTTTCAGACAAACGTTTTAGGTAATTATAGGGGAATATTGTCCATTTTGTACGGTTTTGATATTGTGCCTATTAACAGAGATATGATTAATGTTTCCCGAAAAAACCACTTTTTCCCACCCCTTTGGTCAATGGTTGGTGCTATCAAAAAACGTTTCAAACATAAATTTCTGAGCTTTATCCGACACATAGTATGAACTTTGAACGCATTCGATATTTCACATATTAAGAGAGTTATAGCAATATTTCATTTTTTTTCGACAAAAAAAGTCCCCCATTTTCATCCCCTTCGACCGATATAGCCCAGTAACGAACTCGTCCGAGATTTTATGGGTATACATATTCGGTAAAAAATTCAATGTGATTGGTGCAAAATTGCGGCAGTTATCGTGTACACAAGAAACTGATATACATATATATATACATACATATATTACATAAATTATATATAAACTTTTGAACTGACGGTGGTTTTGGGGTCTGGGGGATGTGAAACGCGAAGATATGTCGACATTTTCCGGAAATCGAAACATGGTACCCATTGCAATAGTTAGCTTTCTAATGAAATCTACCTAAAATACTGCCGTCAACGACACCTAGCTGTGAACTTGGCTACTAGATGCCACCTCAATCAGCAACTCGCAACGAACGTTGGAACTTCCCCTCCGAAGGAAAGCAAACAGGTTTTTTAGCGCTCTTAGTAAATCCGACGACTTCAGCCGGGTTTGAACCCGCGACCTTGGGCATAGAAGTTCAGCATGCTACCAGTTCCGATACCGAAGTCGCTTCCCACTGACATATGAAAACTGAATGTGATCTCGTGCAGTGGCGTTGTCATAGCAACTGCTGATGGTCATCCCTTATCAATTAAAAGTAAAGTTGTCATGGCAACCTCTCTTGGCACTTGGCATTTTCTTATAATTTAAATCATTTTGTTCACCCCGTGGCGTAATGGTGGGTCATATCAAAAATTCTTTCAGACAAAAGTTTTAGGTAATTATTGGAGGAATATTGTCCATTTTGTGCGGTTTTGATATTGTGCCTATTAATAGAGATATGATTAATGTTTCCCGAAAAACCCACTTTTTCCCACCCCTTTGGTCAATGGTTGGTGCTATCAAAAAACTTATTTGACATAAATGTTTGGCACTTATCCGACACATATTATGAACTTTGAAGGGATTCTATATTTCATGTATTAAGAGAGTTATAGCGATATTTCACTTTTTCGAAAAAAGCCCCCCATTTTTACCCCCTTTGACCGATTTTGCCCATTAACGAACTCTACCGAGATTTTATAGGGATACATATTATGTAAAAAATTCAAAGTGATTGGTGCAATATTACGGCAGTTATCGTGTCCACAAGAAACTGATATATATATATATATATATATAGATAGATAGATACATATATACATAAATTATATATAAACTTTTGAACTGACGGTGGTTTTGGGGTCTGGGGGATGTGAAACGCGAAGATATGTCGAAATTTTCCGGAAGTCGAAACATGGGACCCATTGCAATAGGTAGCTTTCTAAAGAAATCTACCTAAAACTAGGGTGGGAATCTCTGGAAGATAGAAGTACGAAGATAGAAGGACTCCTACTCTAATCAGTCAGCATGGGGAGAACTAAGCAAACGTCTGGAAAAATCCCACCTACCTGAGCAGGGCAGATCAAGGTCCGACCACAGCGTACAAATTATGGGAAATATTCTTCCATTAACTTACTGTAGCAATCAAACAGGCGGAATAGTTTCGCGTAAGAACTCCATATAAGCCTCTCTATCCTCCCACCCCCTTTCACTCCTCACTCTGTCCCACTCTCTCCTTCCTTCACACTCACAATCCACCTCTCTTGGTATCTCGCCCTCCATTCTCATCTCATGGATCCTCCTTGTTATCCTGCCCTCTTGCATTTGCTGCAGTACCAAGATTGTCGAATTGATGTCCACTTAATCTCCAGGAGAAATGTGAAACGTGACGCTTTCTTCCCAGTCCCGGGTTCAGGTCATTACTAATAGATGCATGCATCTACAGAAGCCACGACACTCTCTGTGGCTACCAAACCCCATAGCCCATAGATGAGCGGATCAAGCTTCAAAAGAGGTAATAAAATAACATCCTCGACCAATGGAGATATTCGTTCTCACTTACGCCACTAAGTATTGGGAAAGGAATTAAGTGGTTCACCGGTGTTTGACGGTACTTCTTCCAGCCTCCACGAAAGGTGTCTGTCATTTGATGGAGATTGAGTATAAGTCATGTAAGGCCCACTCACTCATACCACATAGAAAGGGAATTAGCGTGACACCGAGTTTTGGATCTTGCAGATCCAGGAAGAAAGATTCGTTGGTTCCTCAGTTTAGGGGCTGCGATAACGCGGGCATGTAGCCCCGTGTACTCTGGATGTGTGTACCTATAGAATCTGTCTCATAGCTGGTGTTAATTGTGATGGCTGTATTAGTGTGTTATCTGTGATTCAGGTAGAAGGACTGCAGACGATGAATTATTCGAGTAGTTCCTACTTTGGCTACCAAATGCTACCGTCCACGACACCTAGCTGAGGATTTAGATACTAGATGCCATCGCGCCAGCACCTTACGGCGAACGATGACGCTAATAAAGCGTTATCAAGCTAACCTACAAATTTTAGCTTCCACAAGAGTAGTTAATGGAAGGTTCTTTTATCATGTCTTAAATCTATGACATGGGACCGCCGGCTTCACTTCCCCTCCCTAGGAAGGCATACTGAGGGATTTTTAACGCTCTTAAAATATCCGACGACTTCGGCCGGATTTGAACCCATGACCTTGGGCATAGAAGCTCCGCATGCTACCAACTACGCCCCCGAAGCCGACATCTGCGAAGAAACCATCACCTGGATACGAACTGGGACAGAATGGGTTAGGACCACCCTTCTACAGTATGTTTTTAAGTGATTATTGTGACGCAAGTTCATGTTTGAGCAGAAATGCTGGTCTTTAAACTCGAGAACAAGGAGAATACCGTCTTCGTCGACTAACATGGCGTTGCCTTGCCTTTGAACACCAACAAAAAGCGACGGGCTAGGAAGTAAGGAGACAACAACCATCTGTGCCATCACTGCGTAAGAACACCATCATGTCCATCATACTCGTATAGCGATAATGATAATTTGAATTTGATTCACGGAACTGTTTTGCATGCGGCCAACAACGAAACAGTATAATAATAATAAATTATGCAACGAGACTATAATGGCAATAATTTATACACGAGTATGTTTATAAAACGAGCGAAGCTTTCCTTCAGTCCTGGAGATTGATTCCGAGCCTGAATAAAACAGAAGTATCTTGCTTCCACCTTGCACATCGGTTTTCTAATTACAAACCAAATATGTTGCTTGACGGACAACAACTTAGATACAATCCCTTTCCTACTTATCTTGGAGTGACTTTGGATAGAACCCTGACCTACAAAGAGCATCTCACCAAGCACTCCCATAAAATTGCTGCAAGAAACAACATCCTACATAAACTTAGTGGTACTTCCTGGGGAGTCTCTGCCGTCTGCTTACGCCTAACTGGCATTAGCCTTGTCTATTCAACAGCAGAATACTGTGCACCCGTGTGGTTGATAAGTGCTCATGTGCATAAAGTAGACTCAAGATTAAATGATACAATGCGATGCATCACTGGTACTATTAAGTCAACGCCTTGCCATTGGCTGCCTGTGCTGAGCCACATTCCTCCACCACATCTAAGAAGGAAATAAGCATTGTTGAGAAAGGCTAAGAAGATCAGGGCTTTACAACTATACCATGAATTTTGCCATCCCTACAGTCTAGGAGGCCAACATGTGTTACTGCAGAAATACTGTATGTGGATGGGTTTAATTTAAACCAAAGTTGGAGAAACGAGTGGTCAACAAAAACAGCGGGGACAAGTGCCCATTCTCTTGATCCTACAAAGGAACTGAAAGGTTCTGACCTCCAAAGGAAACTGTGGTGCCGTCTTAACAGATTCAGAACCGGCCATGGCTGCTGTAAATTCTTTCAACACAGATGGGGCTGGACCAATTCAGCAATGTGCGACTGAAATCAAGAGGAGCAGACAATGGATCATCTGCTCCGACGCTGCCCTCTGTTCTCGTTCCCTGGGAACCCTGCTGAACTCTTTCATGTCACTCCAAATGTCATAACTTGGTTGCAGAATGTGGATAATGTTGTATAATGTAAATTTTGTATATAATTTACCATACGATTAAATAAATAATAGGCGAGTTGCTTACGACTGTTTAAGTTCGACGATAATTATAACTTTATTATATGTTGTAACATAACTATTCATAAATATCTGTCGAGATTCTGTCACTTGAATTTAGTGATCGGAGTGCAAGTGCTGGGTTTGCTATCTGTGCTTTACAAATTCTCTGACTCGCGCATGCGCTCTGTCTGCTTGGCAATGCCATATGTTTACAGCCTGGCTATCTGCACCAGCATTCACTCAAACTGTCTCCGAAGGCTTACTAAAGCAATGCGCTGTGTAGAAATATGACTTGGGGATATTAAGGTAGAGTGTTATTTCTTTTCTCAAATTCGACAGTTTATTTATGCGATCATATGGGACGGTGCACTTTCCATATTGGTTGTTTATATAGAAGGATGCTGTGTTGCAATCTTCTGGAATTTATTGCATATTTGTTGTTGCTTTATTTCAGCGGATTGGACATCAAGGCCCTGGCCTCAAGTTAATAATAATGTTACTCGTCTTACGTCCCTTTTAACTACCCTAGCTTTTAGAGATGCCAGGGTGCCGGAATTTTGCCCCGAAGGGGTTCTTTAAATCTACTGACACGGCTCCCTCGTATTTGCGAATATTATGTCATAATATTTTCACCGACGGTAGTGGCTACGCTGGCTAACGCGCAGCATTAGGTCATGGGGCCAAGCTCTCTGCTGACTCGGTAGAAGCGTGGGTTCGAGCCCCATCGTCCGCCGTCCTTGAAATGGTTTTCCGTGGTTTCCCCATTTTCAACACCAGGCAAATGCTGGGACGGTACCTTCTGACAGGCCACGGCCGCTTCCTTCCACATCCTTGCCCAGTTTCATTCGCCATCATTCATTTCATCTCTCATTAACTCCTCTCCTGAGGTTGACGTCAGGAAGGGCATCCGGCCGTAAAAACCGTCGCCACAAAGACTTCCATCGCATCTCATCCCCGACCCCGTTGGAAAAACGGGAATAATAAGGGGTAGACATACATGTCATAATATTTTCCTGTTATCGTAAAGGTTCGTGCTGTCTTTGTGTTTGGGATTGTAACTACAATGGTTGATCCAATATACATTGTCAAATCATGTGATTCATGTCCGACATGTTGGGTTTTGAGCATATATGCGAAGCTATCATTACCTAATTGGTCAATGAATGAGCTCTGATTGGTTGGACAAACTGTTTCATAAAGAAAATTAGTACTTTAATGACCCCCATTATGATTCAGTTTCCTGACATATAATATTTACATTTCGACATCACTCATTCATTTCATTCATATTCTAATGCCTTGTCGATGCAACCACATGTCGTTGGTGGTTCGTTTCAGTTCCATGTAATTGTCACATCCCATTCTATTGTTGATGTCTTCCAAATACTTCGTCCTAGGCCGTCCTCTTTCTTTCCTTCCCAGCATTTTCCCTTCAAGAATGTTACGATCAAAGTGTAGTGTCTGATGACATGTCCAATAAATTGTATTTTTCTCTTTCCAATTTCCTTCATTAATCTTCTTTGACTTATCTGAAAGCTTGCAGATTGATTTTTTTTTCATCCAGCTCGTTCTTGTCATTTTCCGCCTTATCCACATTTCAGCAGCTTCAAGTCGATTCTTTTCCAATTTACCCAGAAATCGAACATAACAGTACATTATACATACGACTGATTATGTTCGACGATAATTATTATAACTATTTTATGTTCGAACATAAATATTCAGAAATATCTGTCAAGATTTCACCAGTTTCATGTACTGAACAGAGCGCATGGGACGCAGAGAATACCTTGTATTTGACCATGGCCTCCTCGATTGCTTCACTATGACACTAGGCCACTCAGTGAAATTTAAATTAGAAGGCCTTGGAACTCAGCGCGGGTGCGATGCTAACCTTATCTAATTCGTTATACAACTGTTTCTTGAGCTGTGATTGGTGGGAGAAACTGTTTCATAATGAAAAATAGTGTTATAATGACCATCATTATGATGCAGTTTTCTGACATATAATAGTCAGGGTCGAACATAAACATTATTTTAAAAAATATGTTTTATTGAGTTCGCTTCTCTTCTGTTACCTCTCCATTTTACGAACTCATATTATCTAGAAATACAACGCTCTTACCAGTGAACTCCTGCTGTCGAAGCAGGTGGGTCACGCTCCAAACAAAGCAAATTTTCAACATAGGCTTCTCATTTGTCTCATGGGACTGCAATGGTATCCTTCATTTTAGCTTTTAGTGACTCCCTTTGCTTTCTTTAGAGGGAAATATTGCAGCGATGTCTCTAGCAAGAAATAGAACATGAGAATCATTGAGCCTCGAGTTTAAACAACATTCGGTGGGGCTATGGCATCATGGGGCACTGTACATGCTGAACAACGGTACACTATTGTGGGTGATTTAGGGTAATTCCATTTGTGTATTTTGGCAATATTGGCCATTCACTAAGTGTGAGTTACTTTTCATGTATTGCAGTTCACAACATAACAGGGCTTTTATTAACTGTATATCTCTGCCGATAAAACGTATCAATATTGAGCTCTGGATGGGTGAAATATCGCCACCTGTCACATGTTAAAACCGGACTATGTCTGGTTAAACCAATTAGAGCACAGCGGTACAGTCTGCTTCTAACACAATGGCTGCCTCCCGATAGCGTGGGCTGGTGATCTTCCTTGAGCAACTTTTCCGAATGACTTCTACTTCGGGTGCGAACAAACACTCGCTGGATGAATCTCGCATGTGTGGCCTCATGTGCCACTAATGGGGTGTTGCTGAACAATTCTTAGGCTCATTCCATTCGTGTGCGGTGGTCTTAAGGGGGAACACAGATAAATGAGACAAAACAATACCGATATTAATATTATAACTTGTTATTGTTGTTGTTTGAGTCTTCAGTCTTTTGACTGGTTTGATGCCGCTCTCCATGCCTCCCTGTCCTCAGTTAATCGCTTCATCTCTACAAAGCTACCACACCCTACTTCCGAGGCAATCTGTTTAACATATTCTAACCTTGGTCTACACCTACAGTTCTTGTCATCGACCCTTCCTTCCATAACTAAG
This sequence comes from Meconema thalassinum, assembly GCA_946902985.2. Classification (NCBI taxonomy): domain Eukaryota; kingdom Metazoa; phylum Arthropoda; class Insecta; order Orthoptera; family Tettigoniidae; genus Meconema; species Meconema thalassinum. Next base: position 284,555,346 of record OX336388.2, read on the forward strand.
CTTGCTATTCCTGGGTGTCTTAATATGTGTCCTACCAACCTATCTCTTGTCTTCATTAGCAGTCGCCAGAAACATCTCTCCTCTCCCACTCGTCTTAATACTCCTTCGTTTGTAACCCTATCTACCCATCTGATCTTCATCATTCTCCTGTAACACCACATTTCAAACGCTTCAATTCTCCTCTTTTCTGCTGCACCAATAGTCCAAGTTTCACATCCATAGAGCGCCACGCTCCAGACAAAGGCTTTAAAAAATGACTTCCTAATACCTAAATCTATATTCGATGTCAATACATTCCTTTTCTGTAGAAATGCTTTCCTTGCCTGAGCCAACCTACTTTTTATATCCTTTTTGCTTCGTCCATCACTGGTTATTTTGCTTCCTAAATAACAGAAGTCTCCTACTTCCCTCAGCTTTTCACCTGCCAATTTGATGTCCATAGAGGTTTCTGATTTATTTCGGCTGCATTCCAGTATTTTTGTTTTACATTTATTAATTTTCATCATGAATACTTTCCTCAAGACGGAGTCCATACCATTCAAAAACTCATTCAAATCATCAGGCGTGTCGACCAAGATGACGATGTCATTAGCAAATCTCGGAGTAGAAATTATTTCCCATTGAATCTTCACTCCCACTTTAAATTTTTCTCAAATTTCCTTCATTACCTGTCAAAAATCTTGTACAACAATTACTTTGTATACATTTCCAGGGAAACACACAGATACTGCTGTTAAAACCAACATTCTAAATGTACAAAATTCAAATCGGAACTATTTTTATCCATTTTAAGCCTACTTTTCACATTATGTAACAAGTAGTTCCGTGAAGAACTATACAGCCTATTTTCATATATCCTACTTATGTTAATTGTCACTAATAATAATACAACATATCTGTTTGATTGCTGTAATACATTCGTAGATATTGAGAACCGACTAAATATTCCGGATGGTCGCAATGTTGGATTTTTATATAATACTAGCTGAAGTACCCGGCGTTGGTCGGGTTCCATGTTTCTGCTGCGTATAAGTAGTCTATTTTCTATCACTATTTGTTCAAATTCATAAAATTATGGTTGCACGGAAATATATCACTAGGAAATTGATATCACCCATCAGATGTTAAGTTAAACAAAGCTTTTCGGCCACTTTCAGCCCATCGTACTGTAAGCAGATATCAAAGTGACTCTAAAGACTTAAATAAACAGATTTACGATGATGAAGATGATGATGACGGTGTTATTGTTTTTCTCTTTGTAGTTCAGCTTTCTGTTGTATATTTCTCAACATCAATTCCTCCTTATGAAGTTTAGGAGTTCCAGACCCAACGTATCCTAAGAAACTCATTCATGCATTTACCAAGTGTCTAAAGCGTGGCCCGAGTGTACCTATGTATGTGTAGAATCATTCTGATAACCCATGCTATTCTGAAGAAAAAATTGTAATCCTATAAAATGAGTCCCCAATTGGGAAGGAAGTGGCCGAGACATTAAGTTGGTTTCCATTCTGGCATTTAGCTGTAAAAGTAGTGGAAAACTATGGAAAACCACCATTAGTGTGGTGGGAATCGTACCTACATCTCTTTTTGCCTAAGGGGGCTGAGTTTACTCCGTTTCTGCACTCAGATCTCTTCTGTGTTTTGCCTAAAGAATGTGGGTGTACCCCGTTTCTGGACTAAGATCTTTTCTCTGTTTCGCCTACAGGAAATTGAGTGTGATCTGTTTTAGCCTCAGATCAGATTTAAATTTATCGACAGAGCCTGGAATCAAACCACGGACATTTAAGATAGACGTCACAATACGTACCTTAAGAACACGAAAGGCGGCAATTCAATGGTGAGGCTATATTCAGAGGTGCAATGCAGATATATAGCGTCACTAAAAATTACTGCTGTTTACTGACCGGCCCCGTGGTGTTTGGGTAGCGCGCCTCTCACCCGGAAGCCCCGGGTTCGATTCCCGGCTCCGTCAGGGATTTTAAAACTGACGTGAGGGTTGGAAAGGGGTGCATTCAGCCTCGTGAGGACAATTAAGTAGCTGTCTGACAGTGAGGCAGCGCCCCGATCACGTAAACCAAGATTAACGGCCGAGGGGACCCGATGCGCTGATCACGCGTCACCACAATATCTGCAGGCCAAATGGCTGGGCAGCGGTCGCTTGGTCGGCCTAGGCCCTTTATGGGCTGTATAGTGCCAGGGGTAGTAACAGTCGCCTTGTATTGTCTTGGGGTACGAATTGAGTTTCTTCGCAATCGGATAAATGGTATACTTTATGAACACATACAGGACTTTGTTGTAACGATTCGCGCGTCATCTTTCATTTGTTGAATCTACTCGTGCGCTACATATTGTAAAATGGATTTACTAAGCCAAACTCCTTTCCTAGAATATGCACAACAATTCACCAAAGTTTCATCGCAATCGGATGAATGGTATATGAACGCATACGGAACTTTATTGAAACGATTCACGTGCCGTCGCTCATTTGTTGAAAGTACTCGTGCGCTACCTATTGTAAAATGGAGATATTAAGCCAGAAACCTTCCGTGGAGTGTACACAACATCTCACCCAAGTTTCATCGCTATCGGACGAATGGTATATGAACGGATACGAGACTTTAGTGAAACGCTTCGCGCGTCGTCGTGCATTTGTTGAATCTACTCATGCGCTACCTGTTGTAAAATGGATTTACTAAGCCTGAAACCTTCCCTGGAGTGGACACAACATCATCTCACGCAAGTTTCATTGCTATTGGATGAAAGGTATATGAACGCATATGGGACTCGGTTGAAACGCATCGCGCATCGTCGCCCATTTGTTGAATCTACTCATGCGCTACCTGTTGTAAAATGGTTTTAGTAAGCCAGAAACGTTTCCTGGAGTGGACACAACATCTCACCCAAGTTTCATTGCCATTAGACGGATGGTATATGAACGCATACGGGAATTTGTTGAAACGCTTCGCGCGACGTCACTCATTTCTTGAATCTACTCGTGCGCTGCCTATTGTAAAATGGATGTCTTTACTAAACCAGAAACCTTCCTTGGGGTGTACTAAACATTTCACCCAAGTTTTCTTGCTATCGGACGAATGGTATATGAACGCATACGGGACTTTTTTTTTGAAACGCTTCACGCGTCGTCGCTCTTTTGTCGAATCTACCTATCTACCTATTGGGTCCAATTGGGAATCTAAACCATTCAGGGACCCACTCAAACAAATTTACATGTTGTTTATTTTCTATGAACCGTTATTGAAATGTCCGAACAATGCAAAGCAGTACGATGCAAGTGATTTGTGCATGTTTTGAAGCCAATGAAAATACCAAGAATTCGACAACACCGCCATCTATGGTACAAGAAAATAATTCAGAAAGTTAATTGTGCAAGAACTTTTCAGAAGAAACCACTGCCAAGAGAAGGAGATTGGGAGAATTAGTGGGGAACGAAGACCCTGTTGAGGTGGGATTACAGTTTTCACTAAGGCTAGTGGTTTCCATGACGACAGTTCTCGTTTTGTTGACTGTACCTTGTGGTTCTAAAACTGTGTTCATCCTACATTTTGGTCTCTACGCCACCTGCCGGGTCCAATTGGGAATCTAAACCATACAGGGACCCACCCTAATATACATAAATAAATCATAAAAATCGGTCCAGCCGTTTAGGAGGAGTTCAATCACATACACACGTGCCGAAGAATTATATACATGGGTTGTTTTCTTAGTTTTGGCACCAATGCTTCAGTGCCAAGTTGCAACAATGTTGGGCGCTGCCACTTTTACCGACGGTTGCTGCCCTGCATCCCCTCCCTCAGAGCACATGACCTCGCCCGTCCTCACCAGCGCTCGTGCGCAGTCGCGCCTGTTAGGTGAGTAGTGTGAGACCAGCGCTCGCGAAATACAGTAGAAATGTTTTCCAAGCAGGTGCAGAGAACGTGGATAAAAATTCAGTGTGCTAGGGGTCGCAGTGCTAAACAGTGTCATCGAGGATTGCAGGAAGCGTGCGGTGCAGCTGCGTTACCGTTCAGAACGGTAGCAAGATGGGTTGCAGCCTTTCGAGATGGGCGCGAACGTGTGGAGCACATGCCTCGATCTGGTCACCCACCAGTAAGTGATGACAATGTACAGATGGTGTCCGCGTTAGTAGAGGTGGATCGGAACGTAACGATTCGTCAATTAGAGCAAGATACCGGACTGGCGCATTCAACTGTCCTCCACATCCTGAAGGACTAACTGAAAATGAGGAAGATTGCGTCCAAATGGGTTCCGCATGACTTAACCGACATGCACAAATGGCTGCGATATGATGCTTGTCGTATGCACTTGCAGGGTTATGAGCGCGAAGGAGAGGCCTTTTTACGGCGTATCATAACCATTGACGAGACGTGGGCCAGATCTTATGAGCCACAGTTAAAACGCCAATCGAACGAGTGACGGCACCACGGATCACCACGGAAACAAACAGTTCGACCAACCCCCACCAATGTGAAGGTAATGTTGATTCTTGCCTATGATTGGGATGGTGTGATCATTCACCATACTCTTCCCCGAGGGCAAAACGATAATGCGGCGTACTATTGTTCGTTTCTGCAAGACCATCTCCGAGAAGCTCTGAGAAGGAAACGGCGCCACTACATGGTTACACCACCCATCGTTCTGCATGACAATGCTAGGGCACACACAGCAGGCGTTTTGTCGGCATTGTTGGATCGCTGGGGTTGGGAGGTCCTCTATCATCCCCCCATATTCTCCCGACATCAGTCCCTGCGACTATGATCTCATCCCGAATATGAAGATGACAATGCGCGGGGAGCGCTTCCGTACCATTGAAGACGTTAAGCAGGCTGCCGAGTGCTCTCTTCGTACCATCAATAGATCGGGCAGTGCCTACGGGATCCAACGACTTCCGCATCGCTGGGAACTCGTTGTACGCAACGGTGGGGACTACATCGAGGGCCTGTGAAACTTGGAACCATCTAAGTGAGTTATTAATCCAGTTATAACTAAGGTGCCAAAACTAAAAAAACCAGCCCATGCATATAAAGATGTACATAAATTATCCATAAACTTTTGAACTGACGGTGGTTTTGGGGTCTAGGAGATGTGAAACGCGAAGATATGTCGAAATTTTCCGGAAGTCGAAACATGGTACCCATTGCAATAGCGTTGTAATGAAATCTACCTAAATGTCTACGATTCTGCTTGTTACGTTCGAACATAACCTGTCTTTACAACATAACATTTGTACCGGCATGAAAAAATGAATATTCATCCATGAAGAACTCTACGACCGAACGATGCTGTAAAACACTCGCACATTGGTATTTAACTTGGAAATTTAAGGGTTTGTAATACGGTATGCAGAAGGTATGACGCTACCGAAAGGTAGTCGTGTAAATTACTACTTGGATTAGATTATTTCCGAAAATGTGTTGTGGAATATATCGCTTGAAAACGATCGATTAATTTGACTGAAACCCCAGGGGCTCACAACTTCTGGGACGTGGGTTGGCGACCACGGGGGCCCAGCTGAGTCCGGCATTACTTCCACTTACTTGTGCCGGTCTTCTCTGCGTCCTCTTTCATGTCGATTTCTCTTGGTCAACTCTGGTTCTTTTCCAACTCCGACGGTATTAGGTATCCAAGACCTAGGGAGTATTTCACTTTCCTACCTTAATTAGCCCTTGTCTCATCTTTCCTAGTATCCTCATTCTACGAGGGACAGCCTTAATTTCTTTTCATGTTATCCCCTGCCTTCTGCACAAGGCCCTCAAGAAGGCAGGGTGTGTGTAGCCCCACCACTTATGGTGCACCCTGGATATTGCTACACACTCAGGGGCTGGTGAGTTCGGGAGCTGGCGATGCCGGAGGATTCATGAGCTGGGTCCGTTTTGTCCCCTTTTTCCTCTGACCTTGGGGCAGGCCCTCTCCTTTACCTTTCATGGTTCTCCTCCCTTCCAAGTCCCCCAATCCCCATTCTTCGAGGGTTGAGGGCATCTCGTTTCTTCCTGTCCTTTATTTGCCTTATCTTTAACTTGGAATTTCCAAAATCGTTCAATGAGCAAACATAATGTCAATGGCTATCCCCTTTACCGACAGAGTGATAATGGTAGAACCACAACTAAACGTATTCATGGAGTGTATGTTGAAGTAACCAATCAATTCGTTGATCCATACACTCCATTCCTTTTGCTTTATTTCCGTGCTCATATCAATGTAGAGATCTGTTCAAGTGTGCGTTCAATCAAATAAGTGTATAAGTATGTCAATAACGGTCATGATTGCTGAAATATAGAAGTAGCTGTCGAAAATGATACTCTTGCTCATGATTAAATTAATGTTTTCTTGAATGCTGGATATTGTACAGTACCCCAGGGGTATGCACCCCTTGGAGACCATCCCCCCATCATCTATTTAAATCTCCTAACTGGCAATCCTTGTAAGTACAGACCAACATCTACTAACACCGCAAGGACAGCTAGCCATCCTGGAAAGCTGGCCCAATCCTTGCATCACTACCACAAAACAGCGACACACAATAAACTAGGACATCTATTCAGCACAATGCTGACAGCACAGCGCCGAAGACTATAAAAGGGAGTCTTAAGGAGGTCAGGGGCTCTCTCAATTATCAGTCATACAGTGTGACGGCCGGAGGCTATGCTGGTATCATCAGGTGAGTGAGTCAGCAGGTGTTCAGAATCCTATAACTTTGTAACCTTACCCCCAATTTGTATAGACAAGTTTGTACACATTGTAACATCACTACATCCCTTAAAAGGGACTCATAATTCACTATTACTGGCCAATAAACACTTGGTCAGTACATTACACCTGCATTACTGTTTACACGCTTCTTTACGCCCTAACTCCCTTCCTGAACTCTCCGTCACTATTAGACGTGACTTACAGTAGCCAGATACTTGCTAGTGCAAGCATCATTGTATTCCCGTACCGGCCTGACTGCCAGAAGCGGCACGCGCCATATAGCTGACGCGTGCAAGTCGATTATCTAACCAGCCAGCTGGACGACCAGCGTTGACCTGTACGCTAAGTCCATCCCCTAAAGTACACCTAGATCTTTTACAAGAGCAACCCCTAGCACCCTAACACTAAACAACACTCTACACTGGTCAGCTTGCCCGACTGCGGGAAGCTACCCCCTTTTAGGCACTTCCTTCTAAATCAACACAACAACTCTTCCGTTTTAGATCCTACCACCCCCAAATAAGGGATCTAAAACAGATGGTGGAGGCCGGGTACTACGCACAGTAAAATAGGACTCAAACAACGAGCCCTCGTAGTAAAAACGGCCCGTACCGCATATAGCCAAGCGAGACTGAAAAAAAAATGTTCTGACCTTATATTACGTCACACATTTTTTATATATATATAGGAGTTTGTATTATTACACCAACCCCCATTCGCCCCATAGTGTAAGCTCGGTGGAAATTAAATGTCCACATTTAAAACTACACTAAGAGACTTTGCACACCATTTGTCGGCTAGTACGACTCCACTCCTGCCAAAGCTCAAAATTAAGAACAGTGACTTAATAGACGACCACACTGCAGTACAACTTCTCAGGGACCTTGAATTCAAAACATCACAGATCCGTGCTCAACACCCTACCGCCGCAGCACAAGTTATATATTTTACACGGTCCCAGGCCAGTGAACACACACAAGAGTCACCAGTATCCAGCGCTAGTGAAGTAGATTGCCTGCCAACACTCCATCCCCTATTGTTGCAGCAACTGCCAGTAATCTGGCAGTAATCTGCTCGAGCGCATTACAGAGCTACTAGAGACAGACACTATCAAGTCCAATAATCATACGACAGAAGCAGTTCTTGACATCCACACTATTTTGGAAACAGTAAAACAGGATTTAGACAGGACCGTACACATAGTCAAATCCACACAGTACGACAACACACCATCCATCAGCACAGACATATCAGGTGACGAGCCACCTGGTAACATAACACTGGTGTCGTACACGGGAAGCGAGGCTAATTCCCCTCTAAATAGCCCAAACACCTCGGCACACGATAGCGGTGCGAACAGCACAGACAGACCAGAATCACTACACAGCCAACGAGACACTGCAGAAAACGAAATGAACAGACACACGGAGTACCCCATGATCCACCCCACAAAGTTCACGGGGGAAGGCCAGGATCCCGAGGAATACCTCAAGGCCTTCAATAGAACGGCTCGGATCAATGGTAGGAGCGAGGAAGTTAGGAAACGGCTCCTTCCTGCATACCTCTCAAAGGCGGCCATGATATGGTATGAGCTCCATGAGGACACACTAGAAGCTGCCACATGGGAGGAAACCGCTTTACTCTTGAAGAATGAGTTCCAGCTCATACCAGACGATGACGATCTCTACGACCAAATCAGACAGAGGTCACAGGGACCCAAAGAAAACGCCCAGGCATACATCAATGTAAAGTTGATAATGTGCGACAAGTACAATGCAGCCATGACAAATAAACAGAAAGTCAAGCAGTTAATGCAGGGCCTCAGACCAGCCATAGTGGAAAAGCTGTGTATAATGTACAACCCCACGGTCCAACATATGTTAAATAACATAAAGACCATAGAGGAGGGGAGAAAGATCACGGAAAAGGCTACGGAAAAAGCCGTGGATCTGCACTTCCAAACACAAAAAGACGACACTAACGACAAAATGGACGAATTAGTGGACAGAATGGAGAAACTGACCATAGCTGCCATCCAAGCAGGCGGGAGACCGCTAAGGGATGAGCACGCAGACACACAAGAACACTATTATACTGAGAGGGACAGGGGGTACACAGAGAGGAGACGCTACGGGAGGGAGGAAAATTACTACCCTCCACAGCGGCCAACAACACCTCCCCCACAGGATAGGCCTCACTACCCTCCTCGGTATTCACCAGTATCATACACGGACACAGAGCCGGCATACCCCTCACGGCGTTCACCATCCCCGTACACACAGGAGTACTACCCTGAGGAGTACGACCACGACATCCCCCGACGAAACAGCCCGCCACCAAATAGACAGTCCTACGCTGCCCCACAATACAGGGCAGACAGGGAGTACCGAGAAAACTCGCCCCCACGCAGGCAAGGCTATGCAGCCCCGCAGTACAGGGGAAATGGGGAATATCGGGAGAACCCGCCCCCGCGCAGGCAAAGCTATGCACCCCCGCAGTACAGGGGAAATGGGGACAGGCGAGGAAACCCAACCCCGACCAGACAGGGGTATGCAGCTGCCCAGTACAGGGAACAGGGGACTCGACGGGAAAACCCGCCTCCGCAGCAGCAGATATACACCCCACCCTGGCGTAAACAGGAAAACAGACCCCCGGGCAATAACAGACAGGGAAGAAAACCCACAAGGGGACGGGACAATGTAGATAAATACACTAAGGGCCCGGAACACTACCCCCTCCCCGACGAACACCCGAGGGAGTTCAGGGATGAGACACCCCGCCGGACAGACAGGGGGGCAATACTCCCTACACCTAGACACACACCGCAGGCGGGGAGCTGGCGCAGCCACCCCGGGGGGGGGGGGCGCACATACAGTACAGGTAGGCGCACTCCTACGTTCCAAAAAAAACGCCTAGACGGGGAGGTTCGGCTAGCGGGTGAAGCAGCTGAGGTTCCTCCCCCAACACAACACAAGAAAGGCCCTTCCCCCAAGCAAACTCGCAAGAGTAAGGGGAAGAAGCAGCCAGACAAAGCTAAGGCTGACGATCCGCCCCCGGACCGTTTCCAAACACACCCCGTGCAAGGAGACGGCAACTGTCTGTTTAGGGCCATGAGCTTCCTAATCCGGAATACCAAGGATTATCATGGGGACTACAGACAGAAAACGGTCAAACATATCCTGGCCAACTGGAAAGAGTACCGAGACTTTGTGTCGGACGAGCGGGAAAACCCATTCCAGACCGGGGCGGATTACAGAAAATACATGGGTAAGGACGGCACTTATGCCAGTGCCGTAGAGGTGACCGCTCTCGGCAAGGTGCTGCAAGCCAACATCCATGTATACACTGATGTGCACTCGCCTCCGCTATTTTCCACTGCGGGATTCGATAGGGACCTGCATGTACTTTTTACAGGAAACCCTAAGGCGGGACATTATACGCCCCTCATAATTACACACAAACAGCCTGAGAACACACCCACACCCTCCAAACAGAAAACCCTACCCCCTACACCACAACGCAGGGTAGGAATTGACCACACGCAGGCGCAGGACGCGAGCTCGCTCGGCACTGGGAAGCCAGCAACAGGAGTCGAACTCGCGACCGCCTGGAACAAGAAACGGGGTAACAAGGGCAAACTCAGGGTCACGTTCGTAAACACACCTTCCCGAGAGGAAGGAAACAACAACAACACAACTACACGAAGGCTGGGAGCGATTAATACATTAAACGTTCGCCAGCAAACTTCCATTCTAACAGCGAGGCCGATTAAGAGAGCTGGCAACGTATTGGGTGAACGCACTTTGCTGACTGAGGCAAAGCACTCGGGACAGGAAGCAGGCCTAGAGGCTAAGCGTGCCCGATACGATAAGCGGCCCGCTCCATGCCTTCCCAGTACACATGGCACTCCGGTAACAACAACAACAACTACATACATCTTACATAACACATCAGTGCAGGGCAGTGAATTTCATGTATCGGCCCTCACGATACACGCCACCATAAATGGCCACAGAGTGCAGGCCCTAATCGACACCGGGGCAGCAGTAAGTTGTGTTACTAGAAGACACGTTACCGAAGCTCAAATACACGATGTCACGGGTGACATCCGGCTGGTAGCGGCCAATGCTCAGACGCTAGAAAACGCGGGGGTGGCAAACATACATCTTAGGATAGACCATTTTGCCACAACGCACCCCATGTTCGTTATCGAACACCTTTCTGCGTCAGCCATAATTGGCATGGATTTTCTCGCTAGATATGAGGCTAGCATAAATTTCGCTAGTGGTCAGATGCTTTTAAAGCACGACCAGAGGCTCACCACACATCCCATGATATACACCAGGAACAAAGATGGGATTCGAGCGGAGCGAGAAAATCACGAGCACCAGGCCTCTGTACTGCATACTATCAGCCAACACACAGACACACACACAGATAAGGCGGCCAACCAGAACCACAGGCAGGACCTGACTCCGGAGCAAGATGAAAGACTCACGGAGCTCCTGGAGGCCAACAGGGATATTTTTGCCCATTCAATGAAGGATCTCGCTGTGACAGACCTCATTGAATACCATGTCACACTCACTAGTGACCGGCCAGTACACCAGCCTCCCTTCAGAGTGAGCCAGAAGGAGAGACACGGCATCGACGCTCAGATCTCAGAGATGCTCGAGGCAGGGGTCATCGTTCCCGTTATTTCAAACTATAGCTCGCCAGTTCTGCTGACCAAAAAACGGGACGGATCGCACCGATTTTGTACTAACTACAGGAGGCTCAATAAGTTAGTCGAAAATGATAGTTATCCACTACCAAGGGCGGACACCTATTTGGACGCCCTTGGTGGAGCTAGCTGGTACAGTTCGATGGATTGCTATAGTGGATTCTATTCAATCCCCGTCTATGAACCAGATAGGCACAAGCTGGCGTTCGTTACAGAGAACGGGCTATATACCTACACAAGGTTACCCATGGGCCTCCGTAACGCCAGCCAAACCTTCCAAAAGCTGGTGGATAAGACATTTTCAGGGCTTAAGTGGCGTTCCGTATTAGTGTACGTGGACGATATAACAGTTTTCTCCAATACCTTCGGCGAACATATCGTACATTTGGAGGAGGCTTTCGCAAGGATCAGAGAAGCTAAACTAAGGCTTAAACCTGCGAAATGTCAATTTGCCAGACAGCAAATTAACATATTGGGCCATATTGTCAACAGGGATGGCATTATTCCCGACCCAGCTAAGACTGACGCAATAACGGGCATCCCAATGCCCACAAATTTGAAACAATTGCGCAGTTTTATTGGTCTGGCATCGTATTACCGCAAGTATATCTACAGGTTTGCACACATCGCCCATCCCCTAACCGAGCTCACACGTGAAAAAACGCCCTTCAGCATCAAGCAGGAGCACATAGATGCCTTCACATTGAAGCAACTATTGACCTCACCACCATTACTGCAACACTTCCACAGTGATAGGCCCACATTTTTACACGTGGATGCCAGCCTGTATGGGTTGGGGGCGGCCCTATTGCAGGTAGACGCAGAAGGGCGCCTACGGCCCGTCGCTTACGCTAGCAGGAAACTAACGGCCGTTGAAACTAGATACTCTGCCACAGAGCGGGAAATGCTGGCATTTTCGTGGGGAGTGAACTATTTCAGGGTATACCTCTTGGTATCAAGTTCACGGTAGTGACTGACCACGCGAGCTTGCTTTTTTGGGACAAATTTAAAAACCCAAATTCGCGGCTCAACAGGTTTATATTCCGCCTGTATGAATATGACTTCGTGGTCAAACACAAGAAAGGCATTACACACCTAGACGCAGATGGGTTGTCTAGGCTGCCAGTAGCCGATCCCCCGGATGACAATAAGGACCACGACTGGGACGATATGCCCACCTTTGCCCTGACGGTGATTAACATCAAACAGGAACAAGAAAGTGATCCGTACTTGAAACAGATTCTATTGGCACTAGAAAACTTGGATAAAGTGGACTCCAAGACAGCACGGCTGTCTAGGCGATTTTTCCTAGACAAAGACGGGGTACTGAAATTTAAGCCCACGGCCATGCACGATAACGCACCTATAGCGGTTCCGGAATCATTGAGAGAAAATATCATGATCGGACACCACAATAGCCCACTGGCAGGGGCACATTTAGGTACGCATAAAACATACCTTAGAATCCGTGACAAGTACTATTGGGTAAACATGAAGGCCGACATAGATACCTTTGTAAAGACATGTCACACTTGCCAACGATTCAAAACAAGACCTGGCAAGCCTCATGGACCACTCAACCCAATTCCCGTGGGGGAGTTATTTCACAGAGTCGGGATGGATGTGAAAGGCCCCATTACGACAAGTCAGAAAGGTAATAAATATATCCTGGTGGCCACCGAATATCTCACACGATACATGATTACAAAGGCTGTTCCCAAAGCAGACACGAACAGCATAGCCGAATTCCTATTTGATATAGTTACACGATACGGCCTATTCCAAACCTTATTATCCGACAGAGGTACTATTTTCACCTCGAGAGTGCTCCAACAGTTTCTGGAGATACTCAGGATTAAGGCATACACTACCACGAGTTTTTCCCCGCAAACCAACGGACTCACGGAGAGTATGAACAAAATACTCGGAATAGCGCTGGCCAAATTTACAGAGGACGCAGGAACAGACTGGGATGAATACCTGCAAGCCATTACTTTTAGTTATAATACCTCTATATCCACGGCTATGAAACACTCTCCACACTTCCTACTGCACGGATACACACCCAGAAGGCCCATAGACAATATATGTATCCCACAGGACGCCTACACGGACAATGCTGCCCGGCTAGAGCACTTACAGATAGCGCGAATGAACGCTAGAAAGAACATAGGCGCGGCGCAAAAGAAACAGAAAGAGCGATACGATCGGCATAGGAAGACCGTGGAATACACACCCGGGCAATTGGTTATGGTTTCCAATTCCGCCCGCAAGAAAAACGTGTCCGAATTCCTCTTGCCACGCTGGTCAGGTCCCTTCAAAGTCTGCAGGAAGGTATCTGACCTAAATTATATAGTGAGCGTGCGCCATGGGAGAAAATTCATAAAAGACACTATTCACGCTCGCCGTATGAAGGCATATCATACACTCAAAGCTCCCACACCTACACGCACAGGCGGGAACACTACCAAACGAAAAGGAAATGATCCCACTGGCAGACGTGGAAAGAAGGCCAAGAAATAGCCTTCGAACCTCATTGACCGCACCGGGACACGATCCTAACACTCAACAGAACTGTCCCGGAGACACAGCCTAGAATGGCGCCAGAAACAATTACTCTGAGAAAAGACGGTCTCAAAACCCGCAACCTTCTGAATACCAGGAACATAAGGTCGGGTAGCTATCCAATTACAGGATAGAAAAATAGGAAGCTAAAATAGATTGGGACAGTTCCACTAACAATGTCATAAATGAAAAACAACAAAATCGCCTCCGGCATCTAGTCACCAAACACGCGACTAGCGGCCCGGACACACTCGTGTATAACGACATTTTGAACAACGGATAGGGACATACTCGAACCACGTCACAGTAACACAAAATTTAGGGACACAAATGTAGTTAATGAGAGGTTCTTTTACAGTGCGGCCAATGCATGTGAGACTTTCGAAGTGAAATGCCATGGCCTGTGGTTTGGATTCCACGTAAAACGGAAGTCCCGTGGCTCATGATCTACAGATTAACGGTCACGTTAAACCACAAGTTTCCCTCCTTTTTTTACAGTGCGAAAAGCACTACTCACAGTCACAGAGAGCAAGCCGATTAGACACACATGTGCCGGACACACAGCATTATCAAAACAAGTAACAAGTGAGCGCGCACGAAATTGTAATCCAATACCGCCACACTCAGCGATAACGCAAGTCTCATGGATAACCTGCACGCTCACAGACAGCAATATACTAGCAGCTCTCAGAGCAGAACACACGACATCATTTGAGCCGAGTTCAGAACCCCACAAATCCCCAAATTACACTACGAGGAGAATTCAAGAATACACAAACTCTTCATAGGTATGCGTACTTTTATTTGCGCATTGCAAATACACGGTACATGGGACATAATATGGACGGCACAAATACCGTCGTAACCAGCCTTTACACTAAGCCGGGTCCGAACCCATGATCACACACCACACTCGTACCAAAAACTAACTAGCCAACGGTATTTTTGGTACGAGAAACACAAGCAAAAACCACACTGAGGACACCTCAATCCCTGAAACACAACGCAGACATAGAACACAGAGAATGACATAAAATCACGGGTTCAAATCCCAGCGAAAATCGGACACCAGGAAAACAGCTATCCAGGCTTCCAATCACACTGAAATTAGCCCATACAACCACACAACCAGATAATACCACATTTCCTTCGGCCAAAAGCCAGGCATAGAATTTCAGTGACACCTGACAGGGAAAATATATTTCCCAGACACAAGTATAGAAATTTCGTAAGACAAAAGTCTTACGGAATAGTGACCACACAATAGTATTAGCAAATAGTACGAATTGCTACATTAGTCCGCCAGGAATCTAGAACAATGACAACACCCGCATACGTGCAGGAAAGCACATGCCGGCGGATGACATACATAACATCCCAGCCTGCCATTACACATACAAACTGCTGACTTGCAGACTTCGTCACATTGCAATACCGCTGGTGACAAGACACTATTGTTTATCGGCATTGACCATGAAATTACAAACGCAAAACAATCATAACACCAGACATTTTTTTAACACTGCAAAAACATTTAGCAATGGACAAGACGTGACAGATCGGAACTTATCTTGGGCCCATAGGAGCACGTTCTCAAAGACGTTGACAGGCCACGGGCACCTCCTGCCCACACACGCGATACACATTACGACTTAGCATATAACAGACCAACCGTTCGCATGGTGTAACGGGACATAGTCACACACACACGCGCTCACTAAGCAGGAGCGAACACAGACAGGGGCTCTGAGAAAACAAGACCTCCCCCCTAATAACTTCTTTTCGCGATTCTATTCCTAAAATAAATCATTCCAGGCGATTAGGACATGGCCAGTCGCACTACGACCACTGGCCACATTCACACTACAAATGGCAGACCAGATTAGGTCGTGACGCTTTACTATCCCAAGGAGCGGATAGAAAGCAGACATGGACCAAGGGAGGATGACAGGAGCACAGGCTACCATCGTACCACCTTACTCCCTTCCAATAACCTTCCC
Organism: Meconema thalassinum; assembly: GCA_946902985.2. NCBI lineage: Eukaryota > Metazoa > Arthropoda > Insecta > Orthoptera > Tettigoniidae > Meconema > Meconema thalassinum. Next base: position 284,571,342 of record OX336388.2, read on the forward strand.
ACGTCCAACACGACCAACGCAGACACATGAACACGATCAAAACAGCTACACTACATTACAAAGTATACACAGGGGGTTGATAGACTTCATGCGTTTAAAGAGAAGGCCTACTACGCCTTGGATCACGATGCTACCACCTGAGTATTAGGGGTGGGTCGGCAAACATCAAATAAGCATAATGCGCATCTCCAAGTGAGAGATGAGGCCACAGTTATATATATTAACCATTTTTTGTTAATTAAATACTCCCGCATGACAGGAATATATTAGTATTATGCCTCACCCTACACCTATCCGTACATGAGTGCAGATGCCTCATATCCAGATACATGCATGAGCATCCCATCCATTTACCAGGGATATTACTATCAAACCCGCATGAAATTTTCATATTTTTGCAATCCCGGGAATTACCTCCCCAGTCCACTCATTGCAGGAGCAGTCCTAGTAGCATTACCGGCTCAAGGCCACCATGTATTTGAGCCCAAATATGCACAACCTCTTCCTACCATGCTTTCAGCCCACTCTACAAATAACTACCCCCAGATCCTAATAACAGGGTACCTGACGCCACAGACCCTACTAACACCTCCATTAAGGTAAAAAGAGCATTATCGCTGGAAAGCTGACGTAGCAATAGTAGACCAGAAGTAGTCTATGCACTTAGAAGCTCTACAACCCCACAACACTGGAAATATTTTACGTCTTACACAAAAATTAAATTATTTACACAGGTTACGCCCATATTTTTTTCAAAGGAATCTGAAACACTCTGATTGATGATAGCGGCACAAGCTGAAGGACAAAGGCACCACACTTTGAGAGCGGGCAAGGCGATGTTGAGCCTACCCTAGTTCACTTAACGACTAGACTAAACAGACGAACCACGTAAGGTTGAGGCACTCGCGGCCTGTCCGGGCAAGCTCTGGAATCCTAGGTGCACCTAAACTGCCCCTGGGAGGAAGGGATGCTACACCCACTATGTGCCACGGTCGTCGAAGCCAAGACCTGCAGGGAAGTCTTTCTGAGGATGGTGGGAGAAATAGCTCACTCCGCGCTGGACTCAGGGGATGACTCTAGAGACGACCCCATTATGACTAGACTTCTAGCTAAAATTAAGTAAATAGGGCTTCTACAGCGGGAAGCAAGACTCCTGTGCGCTGGAGTGAAATACAATTGCGGCCAATAAAGGCGAAGAGAATATTACACTGCGAAAAGCATACTATTGCGGCCGATAAAGGCGAAGAGATTCTTATACTACGAAAAGCAGACTACGATTGCCAAAACAGGCGAAGAGGACCCAGGACGCCACCATTCCCGGAGGATATTATTACTGCCAATACGGGCGAAGAGGACCCCGGACGCCACCATTCCCGGAGGATACTACGATTGCCAATGAAGGCAAAGATAACATTATGCCATTGGACAATGTCCAATGCCCACATAAATGGCGACGCAGCGGTCAGTCAGAGGGCATTAAATAGACATGCAACGAGCTGTCTACAGGGGTTACAGTGGGCAGACCCAACTATGACAACATATGGACAACAATGGCAACGAGCAGGATGGTACAGCAGGCGAAACGTTTTGCTTTGTGGCAACGTAAGCCGCCTGTGACTAGGTTAATACTAGTTCATAATCATTTAGCATAGATGTCGACAATAGGATTAAAACGGAGGGGACTACGAGGCATTGTTGGGTTCCGGTCCCAACAATGTACTACAAGGGAACCACCGCGAGAGAAATCGAACGGACAGCCTCCATCAAAATTTTAGTATTTAGGTACAGTGCCATTTTTAAGGTCACTTAGATGTAAGCAAATTTACTAACCGCTGTTGCTAATAATAGCACAGCACATTTCGGCTTTAGAATAAGGTCTACTCGGCTTGTACATACAGCATAGTTTTACAATTAAGGCAATTTTTTTTTTAGATTAAGATAGATCGTGTTAAGATAACGCCGCTCGGCACCTGATGGCCGACAAATCCGCCATCAGGATAAGTCCGATAACACATTACAATACATTAGCATAAGTATAATTAAGGTAGAATATATCGGCACCCGGTAACCACAATTCCGCTACCGGGGTAAGACCGACAACACATTAAGATAACACATTATAATACAATAGATTAAGATAGAATATCTCGGCACCCGGTAACTAACATTTCGCTACCGGGATAAGCCCGATAACATAGTACGATAAATGGTGTTAGGATAATACATTAGGTTAGACAACACTAGATTAAGGCGATATTTGGAGCCACTTTTCATATCTAAAGTCTATAAGTAGACATAAGGTTAGTGGCAGACAGGAGTACACTAGCACGTTGGTAGACAGGAGTAAAACAATTTCATATGGACAGTGATACTAATCTTATATTTGTTTGATTTACAGCCATGAGCTCCAACGTGGGGCGCCCGCTCCCAATATAGGGTGCTCCATAAATATGGACATTATTTTTATCAGCGTAGAGAGTGGCGCCAATATGGGCACTCTCTAGATTTCTTATGGATATATCATTGCTACTGTTATGCTTATATATGTATACCATGTTACATTCTCTTGCATCCCGCTAGGTACCGGTCCAGCGCCGACAACCGACCACTGGGTACTGGCAGCCGCTACCAGGTAGCAACCCTGGGTTGAGCACCAGGCTCATGATACCATGTTTTACAGGCCGCATAACAAGGGTGAACACCCCATATATACACATACATGTCATTAATTAATTTTCTTTACCAACAGGTGGCGACATTGTATATAGCCCCCTGTAAATATTTTGCCCACGCCCATACACGTCTTGACAACCCCCACTCACACACACAATTTCCTCCCCTCTACACACATCTTGCTTACAGGTAATAAATCCGCACCACGGGGGAGATATGCCTGTGGGATATACCCTACCGCAGGTCGGATCAACATTTAGGAAACATATCACCTAACATGAGAGGTGACATACGGCCACACAACGCGGACTCCTTATGTACAGGACGGGTTGTGTCGCCATGATAGCCGCGCCCACCCACAGGGGGCAAAGCTATTAGCATAAATTGTAGTTAGAAAGGATAACAATGAGGTACCATATGAACTAGAATTATAAGAAATTTAGCGCGCTTAAGTTAGTCCATAAGATAATTGTAATTGATAAATGTAAGATTATAACTTAATGCGCCCACGGGCAATTATTCTCCTACAAATGTACAAAGAACACTCCGCAACCCCACATTGTCTGCGGAGGTGACAAATGATATTCATACACCTCAATATATGCACATCTCAAAATCACATTAAACAGTATACTATTTTTTAAGATTACATGTACACAATGTCTATGATTTGTTTTCTTTAATTTTTCTTTCTTCTAACTTCCCCATTTGTCAGGGTGTTCCGTTTTATCCCAAACCAATAAATACCTTTTGAATATTTCCCTTAAATTATACCCTGGAACACCCATTTTTTCTATTTTCTTCTACCTTTCTTATTGCAGGGAGCACTTTTTCCCTAAGATAGGGCGGACGACGCAATCATCCGTTCGGCCCTGGGTTTTTTTTGCTCCCTGCACAACAATGTACCATCAGCACCATGTATTTTTTTTTCCATCAAACTTCCAAAATGCCAATGTCGATTTCTGTTGCAATATTTTTATGCCAATGTCAATGTTATGTATATATGTATATCCCATAACCCTCCCCTCTGAACACGAGCTGATCTCACGCACACACATCAACACGACATCACCACACGACGACGACGACGACGACGAGGAAGACATCTACAGAAGATACGAGGGGACTTCAAAAACAACCACATCGACTACATCTATAACATCAACATCCCAACCCCAAGTTCCGTTCCCGTTCGCGGGGACGCGAACTAAATAGGGGAAGAGGCTTGTACAGTACCCCAGGGGTATGCACCCCTTGGAGACCATCCCCCCATCATCTATTTAAATCTCCTAACTGGCAATCCATGTAAGTCCAGACCAACATCTACTAACACCGCAAGGACAGCTAGCCATCCTGGAAAGCTGGCCCAATCCTTGCATCACTACCACAAAACAGCGACACACAATAAACTAGGACATCTATTCAGCACAATGCTGACAGCACAGCGCCGAAGACTATAAAAGGGAGTCTTAAGGAGGTCAGGGGCTCTCTCAATTATCAGTCTTACAGTGTGACGGCCGGAGGCTATGCTGGTATCATCAGGTGAGTGAGTCAGCAGGTGTTCAGAATCCTATAACTTTGTAACCTTACCCCCAATTTGTATAGACAAGTTTGTACACATTGTAACATCACTACATCCCTTAAAAGGGACTCATAATTCACTATTACTGGCCAATAAACACTTGGTCAGTACATTACACCTGCATTACTGTTTACACGCTTCTTTACGCCCTAACTCCCTTCCTGAACTCTCCGTCACTATTAGACGTGACTTACAGTAGCCAGATACTTGCTAGTGCAAGCATCATTGTATTCCCGTACCGGCCTGACTGCCAGAAGCGGCACGCGCCATATAGCTGACGCGTGCAAGTCGATTATCTAACCAGCCAGCTGGACGACCAGCGTTGACCTGTACGCTAAGTCCATACCCTAAAGTACACCTAGATCTTTTATAAGAGCAACCCCTAGCACCCTAACACTAAACAACACTCTACACTGGTCAGCTTGCCCGACTGCGGGAAGCTACCCCCTTTTAGGCACTTCCTTCTAAATCAACACAACAACTCTTCCGTTTTAGATCCTACCACCCCCAAATAAGGGATCTAAAACAATATGTTGGGCCAAGTGAAGCTACTTGGAGAATGTTTGCATATCCTATGCACGATCAGTCACATACTATACTTCGATTGCCAGTTCATTTGCCTGATTATCACAATGTTTACTTCAAGAATGATGCTCCTGAGGAAGCATTGATCCAAGCTGAGTTACGTACGACACATTGCTGAACTGCTATGCCCAAGATAGCGGGTTCAAACCCGACCGAAGTCGTCGGATTTTTTAAGAGCGTTAAAAATCCTTCAGTATGCCTTCCTTCGGAGGGGAAGTAAAGCCGGCGGTCCCATGTCATAGATTTATGGCATGTAAAAAATCCTTTCACAGACTAAACTTGTGTAAAGCAAAATTTGTTAGGTTAGATTTCGTCAGAACGCTCTATCAGAGTTCCAACGTTCACCACTAGGTATCATTGATATCTGGTGGCGAAAGTTGGAACTACTTGAAATTGAACGGAACTTGTAGCTCACCCTTTAGGGTATCCGCTGGAAGCAGCTACAGACTCAGGCGAGCCGAACATGTCCTCGGACACTCCCGGCACTAAAAGCCATACGATAAATAAATAAATAAAAATTTGCATGGTTCAAATAGAAACAGCAATCCTGCGTCAAGAAGTCCTTACATTTACCCTGAAACCCCAGTTCACTATGTATGTAGTGACAATGAATGGCATAAACGTAAAATTTATACTAAAAGTATAGGCCGAATGTGCAATGTTTCACCTTCTGATTCAGAGCGATATCAATTACGTATATTATTGCTGCATGTAGTAGGAGCCACCTGTTTTGGAGATTTGAGGACTTATAAAAATGTAACGTACAATACCTTCAGAACAGCCGCCACAGCATGAGTGTTAATATTGAATGGTAACGTGGTCTAGAAGAGGCATCTTCCTTTCAAATGCCATATCAGCTTCGACAGTTATTTGCCTACATTTCAGTCACAATCGAATGCTTCTAATTTATGGAATGTCTTCAAAGAGCCTATGTCTGAAGATTTCCTTAAATCACACACACCAGAAATAGCTTACCAATTAGCTCTGCAAGACATTTCCAGGACACCCAAATTACATGGTATTTCATTTTCGTCTATCGATTTACCTACCATTGACGATTCCCCTAAAAATGGAGAGGAAACTCGGGAGGAAATCCAAGTTGGGGAACTGGCACAGATGAGGGCTACAGCTAATGAAGAACAACGGTTTGTTATTGACGAAATTCTTCTGTTACTCCTCAATAATGATGCAGCTACAAGTTACTGCAAGGTATACATTTTGGATGGACCAGGCGGTACTGGAAATACTTTTGTCAATCGGTGTTTATTCCAAAGTTGCATTAATTAAGGAATACAAGTCATTTCTGTAGCGTGAACTGGAATCGCTGCTATGTTGCTTCCTCATTGTCGTACAGTTGACAGCCGATTTAAACTACCTCTAAATTTACATGAACATTCGGTATCAGGTTTGAATGTGAACAGCAAAGGGGCTAATATTATTCGTTCTGCTAAGCTCATAATTTGGGATGAAGCACTCATGGCAAACAAACATTCTTTAAAGTGTATCAACCGGTTATTGAAAGATATAATGGGTAATGATGTACCTTTCGGTGGAAAAAATATCATATTAGGAGGAGATTTCAGGCAAGTATTACATTATTGTTCCTCATGCATCAAGAGCTGCTATAGTACAAAAGTCAATTAGGTTTTCACCTCTGTGGCCACTTTTCAAAATTTTCAAATTTCACAAAAATATGCGAAGTAAGGCAGATGAATGTGTATTTACAGACTTCATCTTGAAAATCGGTAATGGTGAATACCCTGCGAAAGATGAGAACTTTATCGACTCGCCTTCTTCCACAGTTACAAATACAGACATCGTCAACGAAATTTATGGCAACAATTTATTTTCATTCTCTCATGATAGCTTCAATTTCTGCACGACTGCAATTCTTGAACAGAAAGATGAACATTGCCATGAAATTAATAGGGTAGTTTCAGATCTACTTCCAGGAACTTCTAGATTTTACACGAGTGTGAATACATTTGTAACTGAAGACGAAAGTGAAGTTTTGCAGTTTCCCACCGAGTTTTTGAACGGCCTTGAGATGAGTGGCCTACCTCCCCATGAGCTGACTTAAAAAAGGTGCTATTGTAATCCTCCTTAGGAATTTCAATGCAACTAAGGGATTACTGAACGGGATGAGGCTAATAGTTAGAAAAACAGTACAACACTATCATAGATTTAGAAGTTCTAACTGGTGTGAATAGTGGGGAGCGAATACTGCTACCTCGTGTAGATTCTTCACCATCTGACACTAAAATTCCGTACTCTTTTAAACGACGGCAATTTCCTATTTCCTATTACTATCAATAGAGCGCAGGGTCAAACGCTTCTTCGAGTTGGAATCTACTTGCCTGATCCTGTTTTTAGCCACGGATAATTGTATGTTGCCTTATCCCGAGGAAAAACATTTAAAGATGTAAAAGTAGAAATTAAGTAAGGAAGGAAGTATTGTGAAATAAATATTATAAAGTATTACATAATGTCGTTAATTTAAAATTCCAATACTGAAAAATAATGCTGCGGAGCAGTATGTAACTCTGTAGTTAGTATTAGTTACGTCTCATCTTCCACTATCACCCAAACAATTCGGGCCGATAACCTAGATGTTAGGTCCCTTAAAACAATTATCGTCATAATCATAATTTGAGTGATGCGCAAGCAGTAAGGTCCTAGAGTATTAGCGAGCAGATCGCTCTTTAATGGAATGAGGACTGAGGGTGGGAGCGGAGAAAGCATTCCTCTTCGTTAGTTCCGGCTGAGGGAAGCTTCCCAACACTCGCTGTCACAAAGGGATGCCATTGTCTCTAAGCCATGGTGATCAAGCGGGTCAATATAATATAGGAACAACTGGTTCGCTCTGAATGTCCGGTCATAGGCCAGCTATTCAAGGATAAACATTCCCTCAACACGACCCTGAAAAGCAACGAAACAAGTTCATTGACAGATAGTTATAGATACCATGCAAATGGAGGAAGATTCCACCAATCCCGAAAGAGTTTAAGAGATGTATAGGCTATATTCTTCTGGAAGTCGGAAGCCAAAGGATGATGACGATGATAATTGTTGTTTTAAGGGGCCTAACATCTAGGTTATCGGCCTCTAATGGTTTGGGTGATCGTGAAAGATGAGATGAGATTGAAAACTATAACTAATACTAACTACAAACTTACATACTAGAAGAAGAAATGGTAAACAAATAAAGGATAAGGCAAATAAAGGACGGGAAGAAAAGAAATGCCCTCAATCCTCGAAGAATGAGGATTGAGGGACTTGGAAGGAAGGAAGGAAAGAAGGAAGGAAGGAGAGCCATGAAAGGCAGATAGGAAAGGGCTCGCCCCAAAATCAGAGGAAAAATGGGACTAAATGGACCCAGCTCAGGAATCCCTCGGGGTCTCCAACTCCCGAACTCACCGGCCGTGAGCCCCTGAGGGTGTAGCAATATCCAGGGTGCACCAAAAGTGGTGGGGCTACACACACCCCGCCTCCTAGAGAGCCTTGAGCAGAAGGCAAGGGATAACATGAAAAGAAAAAGGAGTCTGACCCCTCGAAGAATGAGAGTATCAGGAAAGATGAGACAAAGGCCAGTTAAGGCGGGAAAGTGAAAGACTCACAAGGTCTCCGGTACACCAATACCTCCGGGGTCGGAAGAGAACAAGAGTTGCCCAAGAGAGGTCGACAGGAAAGAAGACGGAGAGGAGCCAGGCACAAGTAAGTGGAAACAACTGTGGACTCAGGTGAAGTCCCGTGGTCGCCAAGCCACGTCCCATTAGGGATGTGAGCCCCTGGGGGGGGGGGAGGCTAAATCGCGTGAGAGAAATAAGCCAATCGAATGTGGCTGCGGTATCGTTGTTTATAACAGTGCTTGTAAGTCAGCTCTGAAACTGAGAGGGAGGGGGGGGGGGGGAGGGTGCTGATCAGAGGGTTAAAAGCAATGCAATCGTAACTCGTAAACAAATTCATACCGGTATATTAAATTATTTCACCAAAGTGACCTAGTTAGTTAATTATTGTGGTTTTAAGGGTATTAACGTATGCGATGAAGAATTATCCAATAGTGGAATGAAAATCAATACTACTAGGACACAGACAATGCTAGTGTCACGAGAAGAAACTGTGCAGCAGGTGAATATAAGAGGAACCAACCTGGAACAAACTGAAAGTTTCAAGTATTTGGGAGCAACACATCAAAGAGACGAGAAAATTGAGGGTGAGATCAATAGCAGAGTGCAGGCTACCGGTAGATTGTTCAATTCAATAAAGTCAAGTTCCCTTAACAACAGAGAAGTTTCAAAGAACACAAAGCTGGCAGTCTGTACAGCAGTGAGACCTGGTGCCTCACAGACAAGTACCGCAGCTAAGCGCAGGCAATGGAACTGCGCTATTTGAGGAAAGTAGAAGGCAAGACGAGACGTGACAGGATCAGGAATCAGACTAAAAGAACGGGTCAAGGAGTTGAACCACTCCAGCAAAATGTCGAAGATAGTGAGATGAGGTGGTACGGCCACATTCAACGTATCCTGGAATCACGAATAGCCATGATAGTATATGAAATGCGAGTGCAGGGTATCAGAAAAAGAGGGAGACCACGGAATACGTGGGAGGAAGATATCAGAAGGGCAGTGGAGGGGCGACAGGAAGGCTTGGCGCTCCTTTTGAAAAACTTCGATACCGACGGGTAGAAGAGGATTCGACTAACGAGGGACGTAACCCAGTTCGAACGGCGAAAACCGACTGAAAGTGGGTTTAGAGTACACAGTTGTACCTATGAAAATAGCTATCAATGCCATTCATCTGTAAAAGTACGTGTTCGGTCGCCAGCGCCATCTGAGTTTGTGATAAAGTGATCACCGTGACATTTGAGTTGGACTATTGCAATGCGGGAACATTGTAAATAATGGAGTATGCCTACATGTTGCCCTTGTTAAGTGAGCTTACTGTTCCATTCGGCTGTGTTTTAATCACTTCATTGCAACTCCACATTTACGCTTCGACAACACAGTATCTTCTATTGTGGGAAAGATGACTATGTCAACACGGTACTGCATGTGTTAAGATTTCTTGTTGCAAGCAACCTTTTGCCATATAATACTGCACCAAATCTGTTTCTTGTTAATATAATGGTTCGAATTACCTGTTGCACGGCAGTTTATGCTGCGAATTGTGTGTCTGCAATCTTTTTGTAATGTTGCCCCAAATATGCTAATGTTCTAACCAATTGCTAGGAATTGATCTTCCCTAATGTAATAGTCCGGATCGCCTGTTGCACGGTAGTTTCTGCTGCGAATTGTGTGTCTGCAATCTTTGGACGCCGTAACTTCCAAACATTGATTGTGTACTAATGCGGGGTTTTACAGATAAATGCCCGTGGTGGGAAGTAGAACAGGCATATCTTCGTATGTTAAGCGCACTGTCAGTCGGTTTTAGCCGTTCGAGCTGGGATACTTCCTTTGTAAGTAAGTATGCTTTAAGTAAGTTAATTAGTTTTAAGGGGCAGAACAGCGTGGTTATCTGCCCCATAGTGAACTAGATGACAAACTGTTCTGACCCCTTAAACCATCGGTTAATCTGAGGAGCATTGTGCTCGGTGACACGACAGGTCGAGGCTCGAGGAATACGGAGGTGCAGCGACATACAATACAGAATGAAGTAGTCCCTGGTTGCCGGCACCAATCCATCACGTGATATCAGTGATCACAGTGTCTCCATTATGCCAATACATAGAGCAAGTTGGGACTTGTTAGTTGCCCTCTTCTTCTCCCAGAATCTCTTCATGAACTCAGTGTGTTGTACCAGTCCTCAGTCTAAATGTGTAGGCCACTTATTTACAGAGGTTCTGAAGATTCCTAGGTTTTATATTATGTTCACACTCAGGTCCCCTCCCTTGTTTCCTCCGGTCTACAGTATTTATCCTCGAATTGTTTGTATTATTAATTATATTAAAAAAAAGTTTTGTTTGTCTTTTGTTGGCCATCCTGAATATGTGTCCATCCATCTCCAGCGTACAGTGTCTGTAAGACAATAGACCAAATTCCATTTTATTGTTCCTTTTTGATTTGAAATACTGTTTTATTTTCAACATTTGATTTTATTTCTTGTGCATGATCATAATTATTTGTGTTTTGTTTTAATTATTTATTTATATATATTATGGGGGGGCGTGGTGGCTCTCCGGTATAGCTGTATGCCTCTCACCAAGGCAGTCCGGGTTCGATTCCCGGTCAATGCATGTGAGTTTTTCGAAGTGAAATGCCATGTTCTGTGGTTCGGATTCCACGTAAAAAGGTGGTCCCGTGGCTCATGATCTACTTATTAACGGTCACGTTAAACTACAAGCTTCCTTTTTAACCTAATTTCATTTTATGAAAAAATAGGTTTATGAGATCACCTTTTGCCCGTGTGTCTGTGTGTGCGTGTGTGTGTGTTCCCCTAATAACTTCTAAACGGCTGGAGCGATTAAAATGAAACTCGGTAAGATCATAGCACCATTCTCGCCGACCGAACGTGCCCTTCAAATTTTATTGTCTCTCACCAATCCAACATGGCGGCTGTGCGAAATATTTCACCAGCATTCAGTATCTCCGAAACTATTACCGATATCGCCCTGAAATTCTGTACGGTGATAAAGGGCACTACTAGAAGTTCACCTATGAGACTTTCAAAAACCTGGTAACTACAAAACCAACATAGCGGTCAAGCGAATTTGAGACTCTAAGTAGATTTTTATCGCGATTTAACCTTCCAAACGTAATGAATCTTCGTACAGCAAATGTTTATACACATTGTAATGCACTGGCGTCTAAGTTAGTTCAATTGTTTACATAACCTCAAGATGGCGGCTGTGCGAAATATTTCACTGGCATTCTATATCTCCGAAACTTTTACAGTTATCACTCTGAAATTTTGTACGGTGATAAAGGGCTCTGGTACAAATTAATCTATGTAATTTTCATAAACCTGTAAAGTACAAAACGAACATGGCGGTCAGGCGAATTTGAAACACTTAATAGACTTTTCTCGAGATTTAACTCTCTGAGCGCAGTGAAATGTGGTACAGTAAATGATTATACGTATTTTAAGGCACTGGCATCTAATTTAGTTCAATTGTTTACATAAACTCAAGATGGCGGCTGTGCGAAATTTTAAAATTAAGTTTTAATTCCTTATGTCGTAATCATGCGATCGAAGTGAAAGTTTGAATAATGAACCTAGGCAATAATTTTCCTTGAATGGTACATAACACTATGGCCTATACATATAACAACCCAAAATGGCGAGCATCCGAAATATTTAGGCGGTTCTCAATATCTACGAATCATTTACAGCAATCAGACTGAATTTTTTAAAGTTCATAGAGGCTAGGAACATATGTTCACCCATCAGACTTTCAGTAACCTGATGAGCACAAATCCAACATGGCGGCGACACGAAGTATAAATATTTAAATGGACGTTTCACGCGATTTAACTATCTGAGTGCAGTGAAACGTTGCACGTTAAATGCTTATACAAATGTTAATCCACTGGGATCTAATTTATTTCAATTGTTTGCATAACCACAAGATGGCAGCTGTGCGAAATTTTAAAATTTCGTTTTTACTTCTTGTGTTCTAATCATGCGATTGAAGTTTGAATACCACACGTACACAATAATCTTAATGTAATAGTACAAAAATAAAAATCCAACCTGGCGACCATCTGAAATATTTAGACGGTTGTCAATATCTACGAATCTATCACAACCTTCCAACTGAAATTTTGTATGATGATAGAGGCAATTAACATGAGTAGGATATATGAAAACAGGCTGTATTGTTCTTCACGGAAGTACTTGTCTATATATATATATTATATTATATTATATTATTTATTTATATTTGGGTGAGTTTCATTTTACTTCCGAAGTGTATATTGTACCCATTTGACATTATATGGAAACCATGTATTCGTAACCCGACTGCTCCCGGTCTTTCGAGGCATGTTACTTTCCCCATCTGTTCGAACACACGTTCAGGATTTGATGACTACAAGGTAGCTACTCTACAGGAAAAACAAACATATTCCTAAAGTAACTGCATTTAATTATAAATCATTGCATAATAAACAATAACAACAAAAATCATTTCATTTAAATACTCCCAACAAATGCAAAACAAAGTTTGGAGCACACAGATGATAGTTCTCAAGGGTCACAATTCCTAATTCGACTCATCTGTGCTCCACAGCTCGGATCAGAATCTGATCTCCTCAGGCATGCTGCAACACAGTCTCTTGTGAGTTCCTGAGTCTCTAAGCGGTGTCTCAATACACCCTAGTCTACACTTTCACTAAATAAATTCCATACTTAAAAAGCATTCATTGACACTAGACGAACGTTCATATTTCATGCACATCACTTACACGATAATAATAATAATATCAAATCAAAGCAAACATTACATAAGACTGTACACATCTAGCACTTCTCATTCCTTAATGATACTCTACTTGATTCATACTGACTGTCCGTACTGCTCACGGTACATTTATCTGTACTTTACGATTCAACAATGCATTTATCATTTACGTTTGGTTACTTGTTAAATGGTCTTGTTGTTTGTTTGTGTAACAATCATCTTCCCTCTCCTTTCCTTAAAACGCGGGTTACTGTACCTTCATTACTATGCATACACAATGCTAGTTAATTATATGCTACACCATATGTCCTCGTGTTGGTCAATAATAAGTCGATCTACTGTTAACATTGCGTCAACCCGTGTTTGGGGCTACCCGTATGAATATATTACCATTTTAAACTGGGTTTCCATGCCTCATAGTGTGTCAGTACGTTTAGCGAAGTTACATGTTATGAAACATTAACTTGGCTAAATCTTGTGCGATTTCAACAATTAAAAGAAGGATTCATATCCTCTGAAATTGATTTCTGCAATCAAAACAATCAATTCCTCAATATGTTAGAATACCAGTTTATACATTTTAACTGTCCAGTACACTCTGCCAAGGGTCGGTCATTAGCCGTACCACACGCTGTGTGGACAAAAGGTTCTGACCTGCTCTTCCCAAAAGAACATGGCTGCCGGCTCGACCTTTGTAGTCTAGCCCCTCCCCTCTACCAGCTATCTCATTATTTATTCACACAATAAGAATGAGGTTTCAACTGTTACTCGCTCTCTTTTTCACGGACAAGGCGTAAACTGTGCCATCTTTATGATCTGAATACCTAAATATTTACTCCTATCATATAGGGTAATGTTACTTGGCTCATATAAGGCTCACAAAATTATTAACAGCAAAGGAATGGATATCTTATAGCGACGAAGTCGTGGGGATAGAATACGACTTAAATATGCGTGCGATTGTGGTTTCTACAGTTTTCCACATCCACGTAACGAAGTATTGGTAAGGTGTCCTCAGACCCTTCCATTATTAATGGTGTCACGCCTCGACGGGCGGATCATTCCATAATGCAGCTAAATTATGGTGACACTGTTATTCCTTAATTGCCCTCATGACGCTGGCATGGCAGCCCAGATACCATATCTGTCTCCATCCACTGTCAACAATATACCTGTACGCCCTCGGCTGTACGTCAATGATACCTTCGAAGAATAGCGCATATTGTCCTGACATCGAGCTATAGAACTTTCCTTGCATCTATTAAAGTAAAAATCCTGGCTTTACTTTATAATGCTCGCATTTTAGCGGCTCAACAATAGATCTGTTAGATTATTCTGAACATATGACACTCCAGTTTCCTTCCGGTTAGCTGTTCTCACTTTCTACTGGCATTTATTACTGGTATTATTAACTGGCTTTACTTTACAACGCTTACCGCGTGACTCATGACACTTATTACATTTAAACATGTATAATAACATCCTGACACATATATTTTTCCACACTTTCACTTATATTACCTTACAATTTCTTGAAATTGACGCAATTTAACGTTTCATGCATAATCATGCTGAATATTAATCTTTCTTCCGACTTTGACCACTTCATTAAGTTATTCATTAATTTGATTATTAAATTTAGCGTGCTCTTACGCATTTCAGTCGTAAGCCAACTCATTCTTATGTGCAAACTCTTTAATGCAATTACGAGGAATGAAAAACTCGTACAAATCTTTATCTCAAGTTCCCTATTACACTTTATTAACACGGACATATGGTGAGCTTAACTGATACATTATAACTTTGGAATGGTACTCACATCCTTCTGACTCGGGGTTCGAATCCAATAATACAGCATGTGACCTACCATTATCCGTCTAGCAATGCTCCATGCTGATCACAATATACATTCTTTGTGGTTTCACAACACTTATTTTCATTTCGATGTTACACATTTTGAATTTAACACTTTCATTCATTTTTATACAACACATTATAATAAACACGTTATGTTAACAACACTAAAACTACACTCGCTTTATATAGTGGTGCCTTCCTGGGCTTCGAATCTGCATGATTCCAGAGGTGCAGGCTGCGCATTTCCTGACATATCCTTCCTCCCAATGAAAGTCTCTATCATCTACGCGGATTTCCTGACTAATCCTCTTCTCGGGCTCCCAGTATCTCCTACTTCAACTATTAGTGTATCTGCTATAGTGTGTGTAATTCTTGCTCCAGATCGCCTAACATAGCAATGTAGTGTCTGTGGCTTGACATTAATCACTATGCCTGTGATGCTCTTTCCATCCCATGATCTATCGTGTATAGTTTAATTGTATTATCACGATAATAACTAGATAATGACTTCGCGATTTTACTAATGTGTTGCACGTGAAACTGGCGTAATTAAATTGTTCACTCAACATGCTTGTCACTTACTGTGCGGCTTTAGATAAGTGTAAGCTTTACTTAGCTTCACTTTGAGTTTCATTGTAATTCACTCGCGTGGCTTTGTTTAACAATTTCCGAGCGGGAGAGTGGCATCCTCCCCGCCTGACTTCTCTCAAAAGACGTTTATAAGACTTTATATTTCACTCGCGTGGCGTTGTTTACCAATTTCCGGAGCGGGAGAGTGTCATCCTGCCCGCCTGAGTTCTTTCAATAGACTTTTATATTTCACTCGCGTGGCTTTGTTTAACAATTTCCGAGCGGGAGAGTGGCATCCTCCCC
The DNA here is from genome assembly GCA_946902985.2 of Meconema thalassinum. Classification (NCBI taxonomy): domain Eukaryota; kingdom Metazoa; phylum Arthropoda; class Insecta; order Orthoptera; family Tettigoniidae; genus Meconema; species Meconema thalassinum. Next base: position 284,587,310 of record OX336388.2, read on the forward strand.
GCCTGACTTCTCTCAAAAGACGTTTATAAGACTTTATATTTCACTCGCGTGGCGTTGTTTACCAATTTCCGGAGCGGGAGAGTGGCATCCTCCCCGCCTGACTTCTCTCAAAAGACGTTTATAAGACTTTATATTTCACTCGCGTGGCGTTGTTTACCAATTTCCGGAGCGGGAGAGTGTCATCCTGCCCGCCTGAGTTCTTTCAATAGACTTTTATATTTCACCCGCGTGGCTTTGTTTAACAAATTCCGGTGCGGGAGAGTCACATCCTCCCCGCGTGAGTTCTCAAAATAGACTGACTGTTCCAAGCTTCCCTGCTCTATATAAGGGATTTGTTCGAAAACATAGTTCCTCAGATTTCCAGAGTGTCTTCTTCTCTGATAATGCACTTTCCGGGCTGGAATTGCATTTTTCTAGATCATTTTTGCATGGAGGCTACGGTTCTTGTCTCATGCAAGGAATCCGATCGTCCAATTAATTAATATTAATTGGTTTACAGTTGGCGTACCCACGCCATGCTCCAGGGAATCCCCGATAGCTGTCCGCTAAAGACTTCCCTTCCGCACTTTGCGTGTCATTTTCCCTCCGATACTTTATAGGCTTCGATTTGCACATCTGAAGGCTCTATAATTATCTCCTCGAGATTTTATTCCTCTGGGTGTTACTCTCAAGTCTCTTGCTTTCTTCGTTTGCGAGTGATCAGTTAATTTCTCCTGGCTTCTCCTCGTTCAACTATCTGGCCTTTGTGGCTCGGGGGTTCCTCCTGTCAATTTTGACTCTCCCCAACCAACAGGACGCTTGGAAATAGGTCGCTGTGATGTATCCGGCGTCTTTATGACACGCCTACTCGTTCGAGCTAATTTGTAAACTGTCACTCAGCCTCCAGATCTGAGCTCTTGGCTAGAATTTTGTATGTTAAAGCATTAAGCATACAATTCTTTTCCATAAAATTGCTTGTAATTCCTCACAGGTAAATGGAATCAAGCTGGGATTACATCAGTAATCATTATTTACTTGTGTCTTGGTTTCCATGCGGTTGTTTCCCCTCAGAGACCTTAGGTTCGATACTCTATAAAATCATAGGCATGATTTCTCCTCCTTAGAGTCTCAGGTTCGATGTCAGTCAGGAACCCTACCATCGGGTACACTATATTGTTGTTTTTGTAATATATTTATTGATTTTCATCATGAATTCATTGCTCAAGACGGAGTTCTTCTCTATGCAAATAAATGCAAAGAGAAAGAAATATTATCTGTCCTTGGTGTTTTGAACTGTAGTTGCGTGCGTATAGTCTACACGTTCCTGTTTGACGTTACCTCATCTGAGTGTAACATGTGTCTAATGCACTTCTTGTCATGCATTGAACTAGCACAAAGCTTGCTTTGCGTCTTGATTTGTTCGTCTTGCAGTCCCATTTGAAAAGGTCGGTGGTTCATTAGTTTAGAGGCTGCGACAACGCATTATACTCTGGATGTGTGTAGAATCAGTCTGATAACCGGTGTTAATTGTGATTACTGTATTAGTGTGTAGCCTATCTCTTTTTAATTCAAGTAAGGACTGCAGACGATTATTTTAAGTAGTTCCTACTTTCGCTACCAAATGCTACTGTCCACGATATCTAGCTGTGAACTTCACTACTAGTAGAAGCCATCGCAACCGCAACTGGTGAGGAACGTTGGAACTTATGAGCATTATTAAATTTAACCTACAAATTTTGGCTTCACACAAGTGTAGTTAGTGGAAGGTCTTTTTCATGGCATAAATCTATGACCTATGACCGCGGGCTTTACCTCCCCTCCGAAGGAAGGCATACTGAGGGATTTTTAACGCTCTTAAATAATCCGACGACTTTGGCCGCGTTTGAACTCGCGACCTTGGGCATAGATGGTTGGTTCCTCAGTTTAGGGGTTGGGACAACGCGGTCATGTAGCCCCGTGTACTTTGGGTGTGTGTAGAATCTGTCTGATAACCGGTGTTAATTGTGATGGCTGTATTAGTGTGTGTTATCTGTTTTAATTCAAGTAACAACTACAGACATTCGATGTTCAAGTATTTCCAACTTTTGCTACCAAACGCCACCATTAACGACCAACTAGTTCTGAACTTGGTTACTAGATGCCATCGCAGTCGGCTCCTGGCGACGAACGTTGGATCCTAGGAGCGTTAGTCAAATTTAACATATAATTTAGCTTCACACAAATGCAATTAGTAGAAGGTTCTTTTACATGCCATAACTCGAGAACGTGGGACCGCCGGCTTTACTTCCCCTCCGATGGAAGGCATACTGAGGGATTTTTAACGCTCTTAACAAATCTGACGACTTTAGCCGGGTTTGAACCCATGACCTTGGGCATAGAAACTCAGCATGCTATCAACTACGCCACCGAAGGCGCCAAATTATAACTTTATTTTATGTTCGAACACAAGTATTCTTATCTGTCGAGAATCCGCCATTTTCGTTTACTGAACAGAGCGCATGAGACGCAGAGAATACCTTGTATTCAACCACGGCCTGCTCGAATACCCCACTATGACACTAGCCACGCAGTGAAATTCAAAATAGGGGGCCGTGGAAGTCAGCGCTGGTGCGATGTTATCCCTACCTAATTGGTCAAACAGCTGTACCAGAATAAATATCTTGAGCTCTGATTGGTGAAGAATCTTCATAATGAAACTTGAACTATAATGAGCCTTTTTAAGATGCAGTTTTCTGGCATATCCCTCGCTATATTATTTTGCAAAGGTCCCATTCCAGTTTTATAACGAAAATAAGGTCCCATTAACACCAACCTACACATATGGGGAAGCTACAGGTTCAGCATAACGCACTCACTTACTCTTTAAATGCCTCACAATTAAATAAATACCTTAAAACATGTATATTTACAATGAAATAATGAAAGAATGCAACACGGTAACCATGGTAACAGAATCTCACAGGTCCATCTATTTCTGTAAGACGCAATGCAATTCCATTTATTACATTACTGTGAAAGTTTCCAGACAGTTATAAGGTTATCACTGAACCAAATGAAGCTGTACAATTCATCAATACATACAGTATAATGCGCTTAAGGGGGTCAAGGGGCACTCTAGATTTTTTTCACGCAATTTTCACGTGTGAGTGTGGTACGAAAGGTTTTTTCACCCGACTATAAAGGGTCTCCGAAAACCACATTTAAAGGCCCTTAAATTAACAGTGTCTGTGATATTCCAAGAAAACTAACTTCGCTCTGATATACCTATGAAGGAATGACAAACCCCTAACCACTGCACCAGTAGCTGAATTGATAAAGTCTGATTATTCATACCAAGGATAAATCAGTCATAGCATTCATGATTGAGATTTTGCTAGGTGTACTCTTTACAACTAGAATATTCACGGGCGAAGCCGCGACGGGTAATGCTAGTAATATTTATATTTCGGCATGGCCGAACATAAAACATGTTTTAGACTCTTTCTAAAATAGACCGTTAATTTTATCGTACGTTATTTTAGTGTGATCCTCACCTCACTAGCACATTAGTTATAGACGTCGCGCCGTCAGCGTCTCGGGTTGAGCTGAATTTATATCGCCATTAATATGCTAATTTACAAGATGTAAGCAGTAATATTGTTGGAGGCTGATTGCAGATGAGATGCGCCGCCGGGCACCTGACGCTTGCCTGATATTACCGCCATTGGCTGTCCTACATGTCTATTATCCTACTTTTCTCATTTGTAATAATGAGGAAAAAGTGACAGTCAGTCTGAAAGACTAGACTTTGTATCATTTTAAATGCTACAAATGCTGAAAAATGCTAGAAAGGCTTGAGGCTTCTCGCTTCGCTCTAAGCCAAAGACTCTTGACATGTTAGAAAATTATCTGCATAATACTTATCTTGCTTATCTTGTTTCAAATTACTCGCGAACGGCAAGTGCAAACCAAGGGCAAAGCAAGGTCAAGCGCGCGGGATGCCGTCACGCTCAACAGAGCGCGCGGGGACGTACCCCTTCCATCCAGTCTAAAAACACTTATAGTGGGCGATGTATTGAAGATAGAGATATGCTCTCACGGACTTTTTTGTTGAACTTTTCATGCTGACCAATTCCTACGCTCATAGTATATTGATATTTTTAACGGTTTGCCCAGCGTAAGCTTAAGAAGCGCACGGACGCCAAGTTTGTTTTCGACTTTTTCACTGAAATCGTTACTGCTTGGCTTCCTTTGATCATACATAAATTATTTTCTACAGAATCTTTCCTTGAGATATCTTCACAGAATGGTGAAAACCGCATCAAAATCCATCCAGTGGTTCTCGAGATTACCCGTGACATCCAAGAATCGGGGATTTTTATCTAATACTAACGAAGTAGAGATTGTCGTGGAACACATGCACCAAGCGGTACTATGACGTCACACACCTCAGTGCATCTGGGTACATTTCGTCCCGTCGCCGTAACGTAACGCCAGACCCCAGCGTAACGACGAAGTCGACAAGATCATTTAAAATGATAAAAAGTAGACTTTCGAGATCGATCCGGGAAAATGTGTATCTGTCTGTCCTTCTGCATGTCCCTCCCAATCAATTCCTAAACGGCTTCAGCTATCGAAACCAATACCTGAATATCTCACGGCCATATTTGAAATTGACGCCAGTGCTACCAACTGCTGAAAAATCGCAATTGAAATTTGAACTCTGTGATGGATATCTCAGAATTTATGCATGCGAACTATTCCAAAATTGGCACACATAGATAACAACATTCGATATTAATTTTCAGAAGTCCATACATGCCAGTGTTACCAAGATGGTTCTAAGCCTGCCGATATGTCCAATTTCTATATGCATGTAACTTCTATTGTATCGATTGGATTTCAACCAAATTTCGTATGTAGTATGTGTACTATAACATATATATCTTTGCGTATTCTAAGGAGCCACCGGGGCTGACAAATGTTAGTAAATGTTTTAACCCTAATATCAATATATCAGAAAGAATGCGAGCCATCAGTTCTAAACTTTGCACACGTACAGTACCTGACATTCTACCTTAGTTTGGAGTGACTGATATACCTCAGTGCTGCCAACATGATTCTAAACTTTCTGATTGTTACAATTTTTAATACACTGGCGAAAATGGAAATTGCAACACCATGAAGGCATTGGTCGTTTGTGTTGATTTTCAAGATATGGAACGATGCCATGTAGGTATGCACACGATCAAAGTTTCAGACCTATTGGATTGTTGCTACAGGTCTCCCCACGTGATTGGTCGCGGAGGAATCAACTCCAGTATACGGACTCTGGTGTAGCGTAGTTGACTTGCAGTGTGTACAGTGAAGTGTTCCCCGTCAAACATGCCTCGATGACAGAGAAGAGCACGCTATAAACAACTGTCACCGTTTGAGAGGGCTCGGATCATTGGGCTGTGTGAGGCTGGATTATCGCTAAGAACAGTCACTGCACGTGTTGACCGACAGGCATCTACGGTACAACGTGTATGTCAGCAGTGGTCAAATGAAGGTACCCACACTCGTAGACCTGGCACAGGCCCAGCGCGACAGACAACTGTGAGAGAGGATCACCGCATCATTCGGATGGCCCGGATGGAACCCCATGCAACAGCAGCGCAAATTCGAGCAGCTGTGGCAACCCACGTTATACAACAGAAGGTGTTCCATTGACCCCACAACAGCGACGTGTAAGGCTGGCCTGGTGTCGAGAACGATCGACGTGGGTCGACGAATGGCATAGAGTCGTCTTTAGTGATGAATCGCGCTTCTGTCTTGCCCGCAGTGATCGCCGGAATCGTGTGCACTGACGTACCGGGGAGAGGGGCCGCTCAGACCTTATTGCCGAGAGGCACACAGGGCCAACACCAAGCATTTTGGTCTGGGGAGCTATTGGCTTTAATGTGAAATCACAATTAGTGCTTGTTGAGGGCACTATGACTGCTCGACAGTACGTTGATAAGGTACTCAATCCAGTGGTTGTCCCTATGATGGCGAATGCTAATGGGATGTTTCAGCAGGACAATGCCCGGGTTCACACTGCACGCATCTCCAGAGAAACTCTCAACGACATCACAACCTTAGAATGGCCCGCCAGATCCCCGGACCTCAGTCCTATTGAGCATGTGTGGGACATGATGGGTCGACAACTGGCCAACCGTCCTCAGCCACCCACAACTCTGGAACAACAACTGACCCATGCAGTGCAGCAAGCATGGGCCACAATTCCTCAGGAAGCGATCCAGGGCCTTATTGACTCCATGCCTCGCCGAATTCATCAATGTATTGCAGCTCGTGGTGGGCACATCCTGTATTGATTGTTGTCCAAACTTGCGGTCAGAGGGACCTGAAAGTGTAATCATCGAATCACACCCGAACACTCGTCCTGCATGTTCAATTGCAGCAATGTAGCACCACTCATTCTGGGTGTTGCAATTTCCATTTTCTTCAGTGTAATAATAATAAATCGGAAGATCTTTTGCAGTAGGCTATGCATTTAATGATCTACTCTCCATTTCTGACGTGTCGCTTATTCTTCAATCTAGTGATCATCATCATTTTCGCTGCTGCCAAACATAGATTTTATAGCCTAAGTGTAATGGATCTGATGATGATCGCTTGATGATCGAAACTGGTCATCCTAGTGTATTTATTAATCTCATGTAATTTATTTCAGGATTAGGGCACAACTCAGCTCTTTTGGGTACATTCGTGTTGACCGACTGAAAAGCACTAAACTCTTGTTTACTAAGGCAACACTGAAAAACAAAATGGCTTCAAACCCCACAAAATGTGGTGATTATGCTTCGATGTCTTATAATCTGTACAGTTGCCAGATAATGTTCTGAGAGTGTTTGAGCACAAGGCTATTTAGTCCATCACATAGACCGACAGTTGGTGTTTTTGGTCCAGTAATACATGGACATATTTGATATGAGTTGTAGCTCTTGAGCTGAACGTTGCTGAGTGTCTTGGAATTGTGAGCTATTACTGCTCCCATTTAGCCGTAACGATCTCTCAAGTTCCCCATTGAAGATACAGGTCGACATGTTAATTGTGCGCCATCTGCTGCGACTTGAGTTTCACTTGCTAATGGATGTCGGCTGCAGCACCAACTAGCAGATGTTTTGACAATACTCCAGCTCTTCACTCTGAGGTATCAGGGTCTTGTCTCGCATCCTGGATTCTATGTGAAGGGAATCCTATCCACTCTAATTACACTTCTGTCATTACCCAAGCTCTCCCGCTGGCACTGACTCCCCCGACAGTACTTTCGACCTTCCAACTTTTCCAACAAGTAGTTCGTGAAAAACTATACAGCCTATTTTCATATACCCTACTTATGTTAATTGCCACAATCAACATACAACATTTCAATTTAATTGCTGTAGTAGATTCGTAGATATTGAGAACCGTATAAATATTTTGGATGATCGCTATGTTGGAATGTTCTATGTATAGGCCACAGAGTTATGTACTATTACATGAAGATTATTGTACAGGTGTAGTATTCATACTTCAATCGCATGATTAGGACACAAGAAATAAAAACGAGATTTTAAAATTTCTCACAACTGCCATCTTCTGATTATTAAAACAATTGAAATAAATTAGATGCCAGTGGATTTAAAATTATATAGCCTATGCATTTACCGTACCAAGTTTCACTGCACTCGGATGGTTAAATCGCAAGAAAAGTCCATTTAAGTGTTCATATTTCGCATCACTGCCATGTTGGATTTGTGCTCACCAGGTTATTGAAAATCCCATAGGTGAACTTATTTTCATAACCTCCATGAACATAATAAATATCAGTTTGATTGCTGTAAGAGATTCGTAGACATTGAGAACCGTCTAAATATTTCGGATGTTTGCCATGTTGAAATGTATGGGCCATAGAGTTATATGCCATTAAATGAAAATTATTGCGTAGGTTCATTATTATAACTTTCACTTTGATCGTATAATTACGACACAAAATATAAAAACTTATTTTTAAAATTTCGCACAGCCGCCATCGCGATGTTATGAAAACAATTGAACTAAATTAGATACCAGTGCATTGTAATGTGTATAAACATATACTGTACCATGTTTTACTGCGCTCAGACGGTTACATCGCGAGAAAAGTCTATTTAAATGATTCAACTTCGCTTGGCCACCATGTTGGTTTTGTAGTTAACAGGGTTTTAAAGGCCACATAGTTGAACTTCTATTAGTGTCCTTTATCACCGTACAAAATTTCAGGGTGATATCGGTAATAGTTTAGGAGATATAGAATGCCGATGAAATATTTCGCACAGCAGCCATGTTGGATTAGTGAGAAATAATAAAATTTTAAGGGCACGGTCGGGGTCGTGCTATGGCCTTACCGAGTTTCATTTAAATCGCTCCAGCCGTTTAGAAGTTATTAGTGTGGGAGGCACACACATACACACACACGGACAAAAGGTGATCTCATAAGCCCATTTTTTTTTTCATAAAAAAAAATAGGCTCTAAAATTAGCAGATGGTGGAGGGTTCAGTTTGCCTTCCCCTCTTTCTGCCCTCTTCTTATTTCTCTAGAGCAGGGGTTCTGAACCGGGGGGTCGTGACTTGGTATCTAGTAACCAACTTCGGTGGCGTTTGGTAGTAAACGGGAAACTCGAGCTTGTTTGGAATTAACCAGTTTTGAAAGTCTGGAATGATTTTTGTAACACACAAAACAATGAGAATTTCGAGTGTCAAACAATTTCTTGATTTGGTTTTTAAATTCACCATTATGGAGAATCGTTGTTCACAGTTGTAAGATGTAGCGCTGTTGTGGACACTTCTGGGTATTCCTATTTAATACTTATCCAAAATTTGTCGCCACAAGCATTGTTAAAAGTTAGTTTCACTGACTGCTCACTTGAAATATCTATCAGTTCATCCGGCCGAATTCGTCAGATTTTTAAGAGCGTTAAAATCCCTCAGTATGCCTTCCTTTGGTGAGGAAATAAAGCCGGCGGTCCCATGTCATAAATTTATGGCATGATAAAGAACCTTCCACTACTCTTTTGTGAAGCTAAATTATAGGTTAGATTTGACTAACGCTCTTAGGTTCAAGCGTTCGTCGCCAGGAGCCGACTGCAGTGGCATCTAGTAACCAAGTTCAGAACTAGTTGGTCGTTGACGGTGGCGTTTGGTAGTAAAAGATGGAACTACTTGAAAATCGAATGTCTGCAGTCCTTACTTGACTTAAACACAGATACAGCCATCACAATTAACACCGGTTATCAGACAGATTCTACACACACCCAAAGTACATGGAGCTACATGACCACGTTGTCGCAGCCCCTAAACTGAGGAACTCACCATCTATCAGTTCATGAAGCCCGTAGCTCAGCTTTTGTTTTAACGTTAAAACTTGCGGGGTCGCCAACATACTCAGCCTAAAAAGGTGGTAACATGAGAAGGGTCTTTCAACATATTTCCACCTTAAGAAAGAAGTTTCAGCCAAGAATTGGTATGGTCAAGGATGCTAATGGTGATGCGATTAATGATGGTGAAGATTATACAGAGGACTTGTATGGTCTAGAGATAGGAAGTGACGACTCATTACAAGAGGCAGATTTTGATCTAGAACCACCAGTGTTAGAAGATGAAGTCAGAATAGCTTTAAAGTCATTGGCACAAAACAAGGCCTCATGAACTGATGGAATTCCAGCTGAAATATGGCAAGCAACTGAAGAAATGTCTGTTAAAGTTTTAACTGCAATATGTCAACAGATTTGGAAAACATCCCCTTGGCCCACAGATTGGAAACGATCAAACTTTATTCCTATACCCAAAAAGGGAGACCTGTTGGACTGCTCCAACTATCGCACAATTGCTCTGATACCACAGTATTAGTGATGTACGTTGGATGATGGAAGCAGCAAAGGAATACCAGAAGGAGCTGTACATGTGCTTTATAGATTACAGATTGATTATAGATTGATAGTGTGAATCATGCGAAGATGTGGAACGTACTTAGACAGATGTGCATACCTGAACATCTCATTGTCCTGATGCGTAACCTATATTCGGGACAAGAAGCAAATGTTAAAACTGAGCATGGTGAAACAGAGTGGTTCCCTATTAGTAAAGGTGTGCGACAAGGCTGTATACTTTCGCCATACTTATTCAATCTGTATACTGAGTACATCATGAGGAAATCTGAATTGGATGAGTCACCTCATGGTTATAATATTGGTGTATTGAATATAAACAACTTGAGGTATGCAGATGAGACCACTTTGGTTGCTGAAAGCGAGGAAGAGCTCGAGGATATCATTATGAAAGTTAAAGAATAGAGTGAAACCATGGGCTTGTAGTTGAATATCAACAAGACAAAACTAATGGCAACAGGTTTACCATCAAACATTATGAGTAGTGTATTTGTAACAGTTCTATAGCCTGCTCCTCCTCACCCTCCTCACAAGATGGCGGCGGCACGATATCTCTCGAACGCATGGTCGGATTTTGACGAATGAGGTGTCATTGAACTCGGGCTGATACCCCCTTTCCAATGGACAACATATTTCCACCCCAAAACTAAAACCTACCCCTACTAGGGGGTGAAATTGTAATTTTTTAGAGAATCTCGTTTTCCAACTGCAACATGTGAGAGTTTGAATGCCAATATGGAATTAAAAGTTGTTCTACACAAGAGACATGTATACGGTGGATAGCCACTATGAATTAACATGCTTTTTTTTGTTTTTATGCATGCCCAATCATAGCTTTTGTAAGAGGGCGGGCTTTTTAAAAGATGGCGGCTGTAGTGTAACCTAACCTAACCCAACCTAACGGGTCATTGTTGGCGGGTCATTGTTGACGAGTCCCTGTGGACGAGTCCTTGTTGACAGGTCATTGTTGACAGGTCATTGTTGACGAGTCATTGTTGACGGGTCCTTGTGGACGAGTCCTTGTTGACGAGTCCTTGTGGACGAGTCCTTGTGGACGAGTCCTTTTTGACTGGTCCCTTTAGCCTGGTCCCTATGGACTGGCTCATGAATTTATTTAAATGATGTCAAAGGGCCTAACAACATTTTGCGTTTAAAGCAGTGTGTTGAACTGACATTGTTCACCAGTCCCCCACTACTATAATGTGATAACAATATGAAAGGAAAGTGACGAAATACATGTGAACATACAAGGGATCTAACTTGGTGGATGGATGTGTTCTAACGAGTCATTTGTAGTTGAAAGAGAATAATACATGTTCTTAAGATGTTATAACTGTTGAGATGGTACATGCAGTAAGACGTCTTGTTATTTCCTGTGTCATATTACAAACATGGCAGAGAGCGCACAGATCTGTCGCCATGACTAACGCTGCAGAAATTTGAAACCGCAAGTGTTCATTAAGACAATGGGTGATGATCATGTAAAGTTAGCAGTTATTGGATATTACACAGGTGTTCCATCCGGTGTCATGTTGCTGACATGGCAGAGAGCGCACACTGCTGTTGCTATGACTGACGCTGCAGTAATTTGAAACCCCAGACAATGGGTGATGATCATGCAAAGTCAGCAGTCATTGGATACCACACAGGTGTTCCTAGTGTACTTTCGACTCTCAGCTGTATTGGGAAAGGAATTGCAATGATCTGCAAAAGACTGCTGACACGAGCGATGAGAGTTTATATAAGAGAGGTGTCATATATTTCCCTACTGTCAGTCTTTATTACTCGCTTTGAGTGAACAGTGCTCTATTACTGCTCAAGAGTTGTAAAAAAGCCTTTTTGGTAGAAAATCATTAAATTATTTTGCAAGTTAAGTACTTATTATTAACGGATTGTAGTCTTTTATTACTAATTGATGTTGAAGTTACTGATTGGAATGTATTTATTGATTGATTGATTGATTGATTTGTTTACAGATAATTGGGTACCTGTAGGTTACCAGATTCCTACAATCTGTTCATTCAGTGGCAGCAGTTGATAAATTATAAAAAGGTAAGTGCCCCTCTAATAACTTTTAAACAGCTAGAGTGATATTTTCCAATGTTCACCACTACATGTCAGTGAAAATGGTATATTTAGCAGTCAAAAGTTGGAACTACTTGACCATGGTGTGTGTGTAAAGCTAATTTTGTAGGTTAGATTTTGATTACCGCTCTATTAAGTCTGAATGTTCATTGCTAGGTGTCAGTGACAGAGGGAATATTTAAAGACTTAACGGCTTCGGTGGCGTAGTTGGTAGCATGCTGAGCTTCTATGCCCAAGATCACGGGTTCAAACCCGGCCGAAGTCGTCGTTTTTTTTAAGTGCGTTAAAAATCCCAGAGTATACCTTCCTTCGGAGGGGACGTAAAACCAGCGGTCACATGTCATACATTTATGGCATGTTAAAGAACCTTCCACTAATTACACCTGTGTGAAGCTAAAGTAATTATAGGTTAAACAACGCTCTTAAGGTTCCTACGTTCGTTGCCAGGAGCTGACTGCGGTGGCGTCTTGTAGCCAAGTTCCAAACTAGTAGTTGTTGACGATGGCGTTTGGCGGCAAAAGTAGAAACTACTTGAAATGCAATGTCTGCAGTCCTTACTTGAATTAAAAACAGATGACACGCACTAATACAGAATTCACAATTAACACCTGTTATCAGACAGATTCTACACACACCCAAAGTACACGGGGCTACATGACCGCGTTGTCACAGCCCCTAGACTAAGGAACCAACCAACCAGATGTCAACAGAATCCTCTTTTTTAGAAATGCTTTCCTTGCCTGAGCCAACCTACTTTATGTATCCTCTTTGCTTCGTCCATCATTGGTTATTTTGCTTCCTAAGAAATAGAAGTCTCCTACTTCCTTTGGTTTTTCACCTGCCAATTTGATTTCCATAGAGGATTCTTATTTATTTCGGCTGAGGTGGAAATATACTGTAGACCTCCTCCAGACTGTACCCAGTTCCAATCATAAGATTACGATTACTTTTCTTAGCACAGAACCCGGACCTCTTGGTTCCATCACAGCTCCGCTCAAGTATCCACGATTCTAACAACGTACAATGAGGACCGCCCCTTAAAACAACTTGTCACCACCAACATTTCGCACGTGAAAGCTGATTTGTTTAGAAACAAGTAGTTCCATGACGAACTATACAGCCTATTTTCATATATCCTGATCATGTTAATTGCCTCTATCAACATACAAAATTTCAGTTTAATTGCTGTAACAGATTCGTAGATATTGAGAACCGTCTAAATATTTCAGATGGTCGCCAGGTTGGATTTTTATTTTTGTACTATTACATTAAGATTATTGTGTACGTGTGGTATTCAAACTTCAATCGCATGATTAGAACACAAGAAGTAAAAACGAGATTTTAAAATTACGAAAACAGCCATCTTGTGATTGTGCAAACAATTGAAATAAATTAGATGCCAGTGGATCAACATTTGTATAAGCATTTAACGTGCAACGATTCACGACACTCGGATAGTTAATTCGCGAGAAACGTCCATTTACATATATATACTTCGCGTCGCCGCCATGTTGGATTTGTGCTCACCAGGTTACTGAAAGTCCTATAGGTGAACATATGTTCATAGTCTCTATGAACATTTAAAAAATTCAGTTTGGTTGCTGTAAAAGATTCATAGATATTGAGAACCGTCTAAATATTTCGGAAGCTCGCCATTTAGGATTGTTATATGTATAGGCCATAGAGTTATGTACCATTCAAGGACAATTATTGCCTAGGTTCATTATTCAAACTTTCACTTCGATCGCATGATTACGACACAAGAAATAAAAACTTAATTTTAAAATTTCGCACAGCCGCCATCTTGAGGTTATGTAAACAATTGAATTAAGTTAGATGGCAGTGCATTACAAACTGCAAAATCATTTACTGTACCACATTTCACGGCGCTCAGAGAGTTAAATCACGAGAAAAGTCTATTAAAATATTTCAAATTCGCTTGGTCGCCATGTTCGTTTTGTACTTTACAGGTTTATAAAATATACATAGGTAAACTTGTATCAGTACCCTTTATCACCGTACAAAATTGCAGGGAGATATCTGTAATAGTTTCGGAGATATAGAATGTCAGTGAAATATTTCGCACAGCCGCCATTTTGAGGTTATGTAAACAATTGAACTAAATTAGACGTCAATGCATTACAATGTGTATAAACAATTGCTGTACCAAGTTTCATTACGTTTGGATAATTAAATCGCGAGATAAGTCTATTTAAATGTCTCAACTTCGCTTGGCCGCCATGTTGGTTTTGTAGTCACCAGGTTTTTGAAAGTCTCATAGGTGAACTTCTAGTAGTGCCCTTTATCACCGTACACAATTTCAGGGCGATATCGGTAATAGTTTCGGAGATATTGATTGCTAGTGAAATATTTCGCACAGCCGCCATGTTGGATTCGTGAGACGTAACAAAATTTAAAGGGCACGGTCGAGGTCGCCGGGAATAGCGCTATGAACTTACCGAGTTTCATTGAAATCGCTCCAGCCGTTTAGATTTTATTAGGGGGGACACACACACACATCTCTCTCTCTCTCTCACACACACACACACACACACACACACACACGCGCGCGCGCGCACACACACACGGACAAAAGGTGATCTCATAAGCCTATTTTTTCAAAATTGAAAATAGGCTAAAAATACGCACCTTAATAAACCAATGAGAGACGTACTGACTGTATTCGGCGCGTGACCACTCCGCAGTTCACTTCAATAACTAGTTTGTACAACTTAATTGATCACTTTCTGTTCGTCAACGGGAAAAGTGAAACTCTACCCGATTCTTTTTGGCGTATTTTCATTTATGTCCGTGTGTCTGTGTGTGTGTGTGTGTGTATATGTGTGTGTACCCCTAATAACTTCTAAACGGCTGGAGCAATTTCAATGAAACTTGGTAAGGTTATAGTACTGTTTCGACTGACCCCGACCGTGCCTTTCAAATTCTATTACGTCTCACCGACCCAACATGGCGGCTGTGCGAAATATTTTACCGGCATTCTATATCTCCGAAACTATTACTGATATAACCCTGAAATTTTGTACGGTCATAAAGGGTACTACTAGAAGTTTAGCTATGATACTTCCTAAAACCTGTAAAATACAAAACGAACATGGCGGCCAGGCGAAGGTAAAAAAAAAAATAGACTTTTCTTAGTGAAATATGGTACAGAAATTCTCTATACACATTGTAATGCACTGGCATCTAGTTTACTTCAATTTCATAACCAAAAGATAGCGGCTAAGCGCAATTTGAAACTGAAGTTTTTATTTCTTCTGTATTAATCATGCGATCGAAGTGACATTTGAATAATGAACTTACGCAAAAATCGTCATCTAACTATAAGACCTATCAAAATCCAACATGGCGAGCATCCGAAATTCGAAGAGGGTTCTCAATATCTATTAATGTATGACAGCAATCAAACTGAAATCTTGTATGTTGATAAGATACGTGGGGTATATGAAAATAGGCTTCACGGAGCTACTTGCTACTGTTTGCGGGATTATTGCGCCTCCACGTGGAAGTGTCCGGGAGCGAGGAGACTGATGCGCATACTAATGGCGCTGTATTAACATGGGGGGCGCTGTTTGTAATTAGCTTCACAAGGCTCGTGAGGCTGCGATAACACAATGTAAAGTGTCTGCAGCCAAATCAAAGTGAGACAAAATCCCCGGTATTTTTAACCTACTTTTCACATTTTGCAAAAATGAGGAAAATGTAGACTTATGAGATCGATCCGGGCAAATGTCTGTCTGTCTGTCTGGCTGGCTGTGTGTGTGTGTGTGTGTGTGTGTGTGTGTCCATATCAACTCCTAAACGGCCGCAACAATCGAAACCAAATTTGGTATGAGTAAAGATCTATACCTGAATATCTCAACACCATATTTTATAATGACGTCAGTGCTACCAACTGCGGAAAAAACAAAATTGAAATTTGATCTCCATGTTGGATATCCTAGAAGGTATGCATGGGAGCTATTCCGAAATTCGCACACATATAGATAATTATATTTCAGTTTAATTTCCAGGTGGCCATACATGACAGTGTTGCCAAAATAATTATAAGCCTGATTATAGGTCCAATTTTCAAATGCATATAAATTCTACATTATCAACTGGATTTCAACCAAATTACGTATGTAATATGTGTGCATAAACAGATATGACTGAGCATATTCGTAAGAGCCACCAGGGCTGCCAACTGTTAATAAATGCACTCTCTATTTTTTCATCCCAATAGCAATATTTAAGAAAGTATGCAAGACGAAAGCTTTAAACTATGCACACGTATAGTACCTGATATTCTAGATTAATTTCGTGTAACTCATATACGTCAGTGTTACCAACATGATTCTATTCATGTTGATAGGACCAACATTTAAATACATGTACCTTCCATACTATCAATTGGATTTCAACCACATTTCGTATGTACAACGTGTACTATAACCGATATGACTATGCGTATTCTTAAGAGCAACCAGGGCTGCCAACTGTTAATAAATGCTGCCTCTTATTTGTTTTTCGTAATATTAGTATATCAGAAAGTATGCAAGCCAACAGTTCTAAACTGTGCACACGTATAGTACCTGGCATTCTAGATTAATTTGCAGTAACTTATGTACGTCAATGCTGCCAACTTGATTCTAAGCCTGCTGATAGGTCCGATTTTGAAATTCATGTAACTTCTATACTAACAAATTGATTTCATCCAAACTTGGCACAACAATAGATCATGATATTACAGATTATTTCTGACTAACACATGCACCACATTGTTGCCAACATGATTTTACGCGTGCTCATATAGCCAATGTCTCACTGCATGTAACGTCCATAATAGCTATTGAACTTCTACAAAATTTTGTATTCTGTACCTTAAGAGATGGAAATAAGAATATATATGCAGTCATCAGGGCTGCCAACTGTAGTGCTCTATTAGGCTATATTATGCCAGGTAAATTTCGAATTAATTAGAAATGTCGATATTACCAACTTAATTTCGTCATTATTCTAGATAGGTCCATATAGATAAATCATTGGCATAAATCTTAAATTTTAAGAAAAGTAGGCTCTTTAGTTCATCCCCAGTGATCAGTTTGATAACAATTCTTCTTCTTAATTAGGAGTATTCTTCAATACGGTAGTTTTCCTTCAACCCAAAAATACTCGACTCCTCCACAAATTTCGGTGTTCAGCATCTTCCTCGGTTAAGCCTCTGATAGCCACGCTTCTCTTTACACTATCCATCCATTGTTCTCATGGTTTACCCCGTTTCCGTTTGCCTCCAGCTTGCCAATGTAACATTACATTTGGAATTCTACTATTCTGCACCCTTTTCACATGTCCAAACCATTGTGATCTTCTTTCTTCAACCACTTGTAGTACATTTGTTTTTTACCCGCATCATTTCTCTGATTCCCGTATTTCTAATTTTATACAATCTGGATTCCATCTCTGTTACTAATATATATAATGTTTGCCTCGGGTGCCGGGTGCACGCTTTATTATTGAACGCCCAGAGGGCAGCTTGCATGTCGAATTTAGTCGTTGCTTCGAACGGTATGAAAGTCAAGGAGGTTAGATATCTAAGCTCCTTGACACTATAGCGCTTTCTAGTAGAGAAAGGAGGAACTTTTGTTTTGGCGGAAAATCCCGAGATAAATTTTGCCATTATGAACACGGCCTACTGAATTCAAATGGGTTCTTTAACTCGCCAACAACGTACGACATGCGCGCCGTGACTTTTGTCGCCTTTCAAGAACCACTTACCACGGCCAGTAGCGAACCTGCAAGCTTGGGGTTGGTAGTCCGACACGATAACCACTCACCCACCGTGGCCAGGCATCAGTTTGATGATGCAACTAACTTAGATACATAAATGGGCGGTTGACAACAAAATGAAGATAAATACGAGTAAATGTAGTCTCATGAGAATACCAGAGCGGGAGTGGGGAATTAATGAAAAATCTCTTCTAGGACAGGACGACTGAGGTAGAATCGAACCCAGCTCTTCTCAGTTCTTCCTCACGAGGCTTAGTGCACTCAGACCATAGGAGCAGCCTGGAATCGCACCCCAGCGGAAGAATGCTAGTCACTAGGCCTCTATCACGAGGATCATCCTGATTGCACTAACATTGATTGGAAACATGAATATGGTAATGGTACAACCCTCCTCCCCACCAACTCTAAACACTTTCGCTCATCTGATTAAAGACTGATGCATATTAAGTGTCGACCAGCTACGAATTAACATGACACACAATACCTGGAACGTTACAGTGACCCCCATTTCACAACTCTAATCTCAAAACGTCGCGTCGGCACCATGTTATACTAATTTGCCATTGTTGACAGTATTTAGCCTATTTTCATTTATGAAACAAGATGTTCAGTAAAGAACATATAGCCTACTTTCTCCTAAATGCATGGGTATTGTTATAACACTTTGTCCTTTTCAAGGAGTATAATTGGATATTGGTTGTAGTAGCTTGTTGAAATACAACGTGCTATACGGATATTCAACGTGAATATGAGGTGCTCTTTGCTAGTGCTACCTCTGTACAAAAAACCATTCAATTCGGTTTCACCGTGTTCGAATTGATATGGGGAATCGATTTGCACACATACATGGCCTCTATCTCCAAACTATTTGGCTAATGACCTTGTAGTTCAGTCAAAAAAATCTTCCCACAAAATTGCAAAATTTGGTAGAGATATTCGGTTGGTCGTAAATTGATCTAAGCTTTTGACATTTGGGTGGTCACCATTCCGTTTCCGCCAATATGGCGGCGATATAAAACATGACATTGAGGTTATCTTTGCTAGTGCTACCTCTGTATCAAATTTCGTTCAATTCATTTTCACCGTGTTTGAATAGATAGGGGGAATCGATTTGCACACATACATGGCCGCTATCTGCAAACTATTAGGCTGATGACCTTGTCGTTTGGTCAAAAGACTCTTTATACATAATGGTATAATGTTGCAAAATGTGGCAGAGATCAGATGATTAGGTTGGTCGTAATTTGATTTAAGCTTTTAACATTTGGGTGGCCGCCATTACGTTTCCGTCAAGATGGTGGTGATATAAAACATGACACTGAGGTGCTCTCTGCTAGTTCTACCTCTGTACAAAATTTCGTTCAATTCGGTTTCACCGTGTTCGAATTGATGGGGGGGGGACAGACATTCAGAGTACACACACACAGACAGACACAAAATATTTGACCCTGTGTTGATCTCATAAGTCTACTTTTTTTTTTTTTTTGCAAAAATCGAAAGTAGGTTAAAAATAGGCTTATGAGATCACCATTTGTCCGTGTGTTTGTCCCCCCGTCAAGAAATATAAACGGCTGGAGCTACTTCAATGAAACTCGGTGAGGTCATAGCACCATTTTGTCCGACCAAGACCGTGCTCTTCAAATTTTATTACGTCTCACCAATCCAACATGGCGGCTGTGCGAAATATTTAACCGGCATTCTATATCTATGAAAATATTACTGATATCACCCTGAAATCTTGTACGGTGATAAAGGGCACTGCTAGGAGTTCATCTATATAACTCTAAAAACCTGTTAAGTACAAAACGAACATGGCGGCCAAGCGAATTTTTATACACATTGTACTGCACTGACATCTAATTTAGTTCAATGCAATTCTTTACATAACCTCAAGATGGCGACTGTAGGAAATTCTAAAATTAAGTTTTTATTTATTGTGTCCCAATCATGCGATCGAAATCAACTTTTGAATAATCAAACTACGCAATAATCCTCATCTAATAGTAGGCTACATAACTCTATGGCCTACATACGCTACATAAAAAAGTCTTTCAAATACAAACCTTTTTTTTATATATTACCGCAGTAAACTGCTTTTATAAAGCGAATTTACAATGCCACTACTTACAGGATTCCCAGCACAGTCTATTAGGATTATTGATACTCAACTGGCTGATTATGTGCAAATCATTCATTACCATTAATCTTCAAATTATCGCGGGGATTGCTGAAATTGAAATTAATTCACTGCTGATTTGTATCACGTTCATTAATTCCCAACATGACGTGAACAAAGCAATTGCTGAAATAAGCACTTTATTTGCCCTATCATTTCCACAGAGTTCATTGACCTCGATCTGGCGCCAGCGATATTATTATTATTATTGATATACCTTCCATTGAGAACTACTGTGTTGTTTGCTTTTCGTTTTTTTTTTCAGAAGTCATTCATCATTTCACTGAGTTTCTTCCTTCTCTGTTCGGACAACTTTTGGCCTGTTTCCTTCTGCTTTGGAATTCTTCTTTCTCAAACACTTTAAGTTCCTTCGCCGAGCTAAAAAGTCCAATCATGTATATGTTATTATTATTATTATTATTATTATTATTATTATTATTATTTATTCAATTCACCATTATAAACATGGGTTACTCTAAAGCACGGGTTAAACCAAGTGCTTTACAACAATACATGAAAACTATAATGCATATCATGTATATACAAAATATAAGAGTTCATTATCACTCATTCACTAGCGAGGAAGGATCGCACAATATTGCATGTGGACAATAGGACCGAATGCTGCATACTCTTGTAGATGGTCGGCGGAAGATCCAATTCTTTCAGACTCTTGTGGAGTGTGTGAGGTATGAGGCCGTTGACTGACAAGATTACAGGCACTATCCGGACGCAGTTCATCTTCCATATCCTCTTGATTTCCTCTGCAAGCTGTCTATACTTGGAGATTTTTTCATTGTGTTTACGTTCGATGTTGGTGTCGTTGGGGACTGCTATGTCTATTATAAATGTAGTGCCATCAACCTTATTTACTACTATGATGTCTGGTCGATTGTGATCTATTGTTTTATCTGTCACAATACCAGTGTCCCAGTATATTTTACACAATATTATTATTATTATTATTATTATTATTATTATTATTATTATTATTAAGTGAGACACCGGAGGAAGTAGACGTGTGCCCGAGTGCTCCGCAAAAAGTTAAGAATAGCAAGGAAATGGTTTGCGACCGCTGTCAAGAAGGACTCCCAAGTGATGGTGACTATGTATACTGCACAGGATGCAAAGGGAAATATCATTATGAATGTACATCAGTCACAATACGTACGTGGAAAGGTATGGCAAAACAAGCTAAGGAGTCATGGCGGTGTCCACAGTGCCGTAGCTTCAAGAAGACAACGTCAGCGTCTATTGTCGCAAGCGGTGGAACGATGACCCTACCAGCTGCTGCCAACACTGATGACACAGCGACTCCACCTTCAACACCGGACACGGATATAATACACGCATCGGATATCAAAGGTATGTTTTTAGAATTAAAGAAGCAGATTAGTGAACTGAAAAACCAAGTGAGTGAAAGTGTAAAAAGTGCCGACTTTATTGCGCAGAAATATGATGAGTTGATTAAGGAAACTAAGTCAAATGCAACTCTTCTGAAATCACTTACAGCAGAAATAAAAACCCAAAAAGACGAAAAGTATCTACAAGACAAAATAATATCAGATCTAAACGAGAAAGTGCACACAATGGAACAGAACGGTAGGCAACAATACATTGAAATATGTGAAGTGCCACGCGCGAAAGATGAATGTCTGGATGAAATCGTCCACAAAATTGCTGAGACTCTAGAAGTAGATCTAAATATGTTTGATGTAGAGGAAGTTTACAGGCCCCCACTGCAAAGAAAGAACAAAATCCCCCCAATAGTGGTAAAATTTAACTCCATATCCAAAAAGAATGAATTTTTACAGAAAAGAAAAGGACAACATTTCCTCACTCATGGGAACACTAAATCTAGGTTTTTCATTAACGAAAGTCTAACGTCATTTTACAGGGAGCTACTATGGAAAACTAAAAATCAGGCCAGAGAAAATAACTGGAAATTCATTTGGGTTAAAAACGGCAAAATACTTGCGCGAAAAAACGACGAATCTGGTATATTGAGAATCTCCCGTGAGGAAGACATTAACAAAATTAGGTAACCCCCCCACCGCCAAAAAGAAAGAATTATTATTGAATTATTATATTAATTGATATTATGAACAGTTGGGATAGCAATATAAATGTTTCTGGAATACAAAATGAACTCACATTTCTCAATATACCCGATTTCGTCGAAAATGGTAATAAGACTAGAAATAATGCTGAAATCAATATCCTCTCTCTAAATATTCAATCTATATCAAAAAACTGGGATTATTTAACCATAACCTTAGGCAAGAAAATTAATGATCTGGATATTATTTGCTTATCAGAAATTAACATACTTGAATCTAATAATTACCTATTTACTTTGGATAATTTTAATGTTGTATTTTGTAATAGAACAAATCGTAAAGGAGGAGGCATAGCCATATATGTAAAGAACAACATGGCTATTAGATCACACAATTCATACATTTCCAATACTCATGAATCAATGGTAATAGAAATACTTCACATGAACAAAAAGATTGGATTAACATGCATTTACAGACCACCTAGCACTAACATAAATGACTTTCTTGATGAACTGGAGACACATATAACACAACACACTAGTAAGTACAGCGAATACGCCATTTTAGGAGATATCAACATTGCTACTTTATCTAATGACATCAGTCTATCAGCTATCAAATATACAAATATTATGGCAACTCATGGTTTCCTACCACTTATCACTCAATGTACTCGTTATGATCCAAATTTAGACTCGAGAACATGTATTGATCACATAAACTATCGTAGCAGACTAGATCAATATACTTCTGCAGTCATACAATCAGATATCTCTGACCACTACATAACATATGCAGGTATTTGGCCAAAAAATAAGACACAATTACAAGATAATGAATCGTACATTACGCTAATGAACGATACTATAATACACACAAGCCTTAACAACACAGACTGGACAGATTGCCTTGAATTAAAAAATCCTAATGACATATATAAGAATATAACAACCAAATTTAAGGAAATCTACCAAAAAGCATCTTACATAACAACTCGTAAACACAGAAAAAGCAAACAATGGTTCACTTATGACCTAAAAATACAATGTAAGGAAAGAGACAGACTTTACAAAACAATGCTCAGAAACAAGGATAATATTACAATAAAAAATGAATACAAAGCTTTCAGAAACAAATTAAGTAAGCTAATAAACAAAACAAAACATCAATATTTTAAAAATAAGATAAATAGTTCCAAAAACGATAATAAAGGAATGTGGAAAGTCATTAATGATATAACAGGTCGGAAAACACAAACTGTCAATGAAGTCATAAACAAACATTTAATATTACATTATACTAACGAAGTGATAGTCAATAAATTCATCAATACCTTTAGTGAAAAAATAAACAGCCTAGCTCATAACTGTAGTATCAACATATGGCAATCAAATAGAAACACATTAATGAATTCCTTTACATTACTTGAAACTGATGAATATGAAATAGAAAACATAATTAAGGAATTAAAAACAGACAAATCGCCTGGGGTAGACAATATACGCTTGAAAGACATAAAGGCAACATCCAAAAAAACTATACCAATCATAACACATCTCATAAACAAGATATTTGAATCAGGCATAATACCAAAATATCTGAAATACACAATTATTAAACCAATATATAAGAATGGCGATCACTTAGACTTTGGCAACTACAGACCAATATGCATTTTATCAATCCTCCACAAAATAATGGAAAAATGCTTGGATAAGAGATTGAAGAATTTCCTAAATAAATATGATATTTTAAAGGGACACCTATACGGTTTTAGGAAGGGGAAAAGTACTGAACTACTCCTGGCTGAATTTGCCAATGTAATAAATAATGCCTTAAATAAGAACAATCACATAATGGTACTTTTTCTTGACTTTTCTAAAGCATTTGACACAATAAATCACAATATACTACTGGCTAAATTACACGATATTGGAATAAGAGGCACCACTTACAAACTATTTGAAAGCTATCTGAAAAACAGGGAAATGGCAGTTATGGTCAATAACACTATCAGTGACGCAGTAGAAGGAACACAAGGTATCCCTCAAGGCAGCATTATTTCACCTACACTATATAACCTGTTCGTAAACGACATGAATGAAGCCATTAAACACAGTAAAATATTTATTTATGCTGATGACACCACTATATATACCATACATAAAGACTCTAAAACAGCTTTTGAGAGACTTCAAGAAGACTTCAATAACATCACAAGATGGTGTCATGACAATAATCTGTATATAAATACAACCAAATCTAAAATAATGCACATCAGAGTTGATCACTTCACACAAGAAAAATACAAACCAAAGCACCACAGCTTATCATGCATACACCAAAACATCCTGGCAGGTTGCAAATGTAACACCTTCATAAATAGTACTTCGACACAAAAATACCTAGGAATTACCCTTGATGAACACTTTAAAATGAACACACACACAGTAAACATAATAAAAAACCTAAGAGCAAACCTCTACATCTTCTACAATCTCCGATTTTATGTAGATAGGAAAACTTACAAAACAATTTACAGTGCTCTGATTGAAAGCAAATTAAGGTATGCTATAGCAGCTTGGGGAAATCAAAACACAACTTTAATTAATAATCTTCAAGATAGCCAAAACAGGTTCTTTAAATATTTCACTGATATCCCTTATTTTAATATTAAAGAGTTGTTTCAAATTACTGTATTGAATCTCTACTACCATGATCTAAGATTCAGGCATAAGGTCTCTCACAACATACAAACAAGAGCCATAACAAGTACTAAACATGTTAAACCTTTATGTATAAATAGCTATGGTTTCAAGAGACTAAATTATATTATACCATCACTACTTAATGAACTACCACCTGGACTGACAAACATTAACAGCAAACAACTAGCTATAAGTCGCATTAAAAAATATTACTTAACCAAACATTAACTCATAACATAAATTTATTAATATAACTACCATAGTGTAATTTTTTGTATCTTTAATTATTTACATTAATATTTTATCATTAAAATTACAAAAAAATGCATGCACTCTTGTACTGAAATATAATCTATATATATGTTGTAAATAATAATTAATATGTCTCACAGATAATCTGTACTGTCATCAGATTCGTGAGACATATCACAATAATGTAACATAAATAGTATTTAATAAATAAATTAAATTAAATTAAATTAATTATTATTATTATTATTATTATTATTATTATTATTATATTCCTTCATCCTCTTAAAGAGCACGTGGAACCATCAAGTAGCACTTGAATTCTTCATTTTTAGCCTATTTTCATTTTATGAAAAAAAAAACAACTTATGAGATCACCTTTTGTCTGTGTGTGCGTGTGTTTGTGTGATGGTGTGTGTGTGTCCCTAATAAAGTCTAAACGGCTGGAGCGATTCCAATGAAACTCAGTAAGATCATAGCAGTATTCCGGGTGACCCCGACCGTGCCCTTGAATTTTTTTGTCTCTCACCAATCCAACATGGCGGCTTTGCAAAATATTTCACCAGCATTCAGTATCTACGAAAGTATTACCGATATCACCCTGATATTTTGTACGGTGATAAAGAGAACTACTAGAAGTTCACCTATGAGACTTTCAAAAACCTGGTAACTACAAAACCAACATGGCGGCCAAGCGAAGTTGAGACTTTTAAATAGACTTTTCTCGCCATTTAACGATCTAAACGTAATGAAACAAAGTACAGCTAATGTTTATATTCATTGTAATGCACTGGCGTCTAAATTAGTTCAATTGTTTACATAACCTCAAAATGGCGGCTGTGTGAAATATTTCACTGACATTCTATATCTCCTAAACTATTAAAGATATTACCCTGAAATTGTGTACGGTGATAAAGGGTACTGCCCCCGTAAATTGAATAATAGTGAGACCACGGTGGCTATATTGGAAATTATGAAGAAAGTTATGGCTATCATAGTTATGACATGGATAGTCATGACGTAAGCACGGATGACGCAGACGTTATACCAGCAGGCTGCTTGAGCTGAGATTCTCAATGACGTCAGCATTTGTTCGAGAAAGATTCGAGATTTACGACGCAGTCGCAGGAAACGTGGAATTGTGCTGAGGAAGAAATTATGCTATTGGAGGGGAGGCTCGAACCAATGAACGATTGTTTGAAGGAAGACGGAGATTGCTGAAATTATGATATTTTTAATGCTTTTTGGAATGAAGGATTGTGGAAATCCATTTGCAGTAGAGGCATTGATCTGGAATTTTGGTGAAATTTATTTCCAGTTTTTGAATTTTGAAAATCCGTCAAGTATTGACGAAGTTGGAACTTCTAGCGATGACGCAGTAACACGCTATGGAAGGGATGGATACGCCCCTTATGAAGTTTATAAAAGGCCTTGCGCAGAAGAGAGGAGTCTCAAATCGTCATAGCTCATACCTCTGATATTAAAATCGTCAGATCTTGCCATAAGACCAGGCTGAAAGTTAGTTCACGGAACAATATTTTGAGGAAGCTCACAGCCACCACCTGGGGGGCAAGTCCTCACGTCCTAAGAACTTCTGCTCTTGCTTTGTGCATGTCTGCTGCAGAGTACGCTTCACCTGTGTGGAGTGCATCCAGTCACACCAAGCAGATTGACATTGCCATCAACGAGACCATACGAATCTTGTCGGGATGTATGAAGCCTACTCCAGTCGACAAACTTTACCCGATTGTTGGGATAGCTCCCCCAACTATCAGAAGGGCTGTTGCTGCTGATGCAGAGAGGGCGAAGCAGATTAATGATCCCCATCATCCACTGCATAATCATCAGGCTGTTGTCCGTCGACTGAAATCAAGAAAGAGTTTCATCGCCAGGACTCAACCACTGGAGGGAACATCGGAATCTAACCGCATCTCCAGGTGGAAGAGCAAGCTGCCGCCGGATATCCCTGTTAAGGAAGAGCTAGCCCCAGGAAATGACCTGCCTTACCCTGTTTGGAAATCACTTAATCGTCTCAGGGTGGGCGTCCCTCGTTGCAAGACCAACATGCAGAAATGGGGTATCCTTCCAGCTGATGGAGACACGTCCTGCGAGTGTGGAGCAACACAAGACCCAGCCCACCTGCTCATTTGTCCACTACTAGAACAACCCTGCACTACCCAGGACCTGATCGAGGCAAACAACAAGGCCATCGGAGTTGCTACATTCTGGAAATGATCGGACACGGAAATGAATGAATCGTCAGATCTTCAGTATCAGTGCTTATATAGTCGTTTTGGTGAGACGTCGAGTGATATTAGTAGAAAGAGTCGTCATTATAACGCGTGGTGAAGCCACCGCAGTGAACTATCGAGCAGACAAGCAGTACAAGTTTACAGTGAGTGAAAACTAGGCGAAGTTAAAACGAACATTATAACGCGTCTACAAGATTAGCTATGAACAGTTAGCGTTTGCCTATAAGCCAATTCTATTGTGCAGTGCTACATTAAGGAGTGTAGGAAATTTGAACAATTTCAAGGAGTTATTTTAGAAGATATTAGCATTTTTAGACGTCTGACAAAAGTGATTTTCTCGCCACCTGAGAAGCACTTTATATCGTCAGATTCTACGCCACGGCTGACACTGCTAGTGCAACAGGGAGACTTCTGATTGCTTTTGTGACACAACGCTACAGTATTGTGGAGCAGTTTAATATGGCAGTTTGTTCTACTATTACCATAACCGAAGAGAAGATGGAAGGCTAAAGGACTATAATGCGATTGGGACATATATCGTTGGAGTAAGATAGCAGCATGGAACTTCGCTAATTGCCATTCCATACAAGCGAACATGTGGTGAACAACCATCTACACCCATGTTTCGTGGTTCAACGCTGAATACTATCCAACAGCAGTGGAAACGATTTCATACTCACTGAATATGAATATTTCAATGGAAATTACTACAAAAACTTCATGGCGATTTTCTACAAGATCTACAGGGATTTTTCAAGAGAGGTCAGGGTAGTCCCGACTCACAAAGAAGAGTTTTGCCGGAAGGATGTCTTTCGTCTACACGGAGCAGTGCAATTTCCGGAGGAGGAAGCAGTTCGATTCTCCGAGGGTGCTGTTTCCTGTTTCGAGGATGGAGCTCAGCTTTAACTTGGTGAAATGGATCCATCAGCAGTCTTCTTTGGGGAATTTTCCTCTGGAACTTCAATCGGCAGATAAGGTAGTCGTGAACGTTTATTGTTGTATTTGAGCTTTTTAGCGATATCTGAGCAACCATTTTCCCATATTTTCTGTCCTCATGTATTTTGCCCTATATTCTTGTTTGAGATTCCTGTACTCAGTACACCTTGATGAGTTATGCCTTTTTCGACGATTTATTAAGACATTGTTATGTCATGGGCATAGTTAAATGATTTTGGATCAGTTGAGACTGACATTTAGATTTTTCAGTAATTTGCTTATTTTTGGTAGTCTCGATTTGACTATAAGTTAATGATTTTCATGGCAGATTTAAATTCAGACAGCATGTCACTTTATTAAAGTAATTCTACCCCAGTTTAATTACTTTGACCAATTTTCTGTCATCATCAAGAAGGAAGAACATTTAAATGATTTTAGAGCGTTAAAATCTATAACGTTGTCGTCGATCTTGGAAATACTAGTCGTTATTTGGAATTTATTGCAACACAGACATTTATCGTCAGTTATGAACGACCATTGCATCATAGACAATTTTGTGAAAGATGAACTTTGATTATGAATTATTGAATGTATTAAAGTCATGAACTTTTGTTAGGAGTTTTTTCTCAATTAGAGATTTGAATAATAATGTTTGCATTCCACAGTCTAATTGGATTCTATTCGACTATTTTTCAGTTTAGTCGCACTTTGTTTGATGATAGTATTTTTATACTACAATACTTTGAAGATGTTAATCTTAAATTTTGATAGACCAGAGAGGCGTATATAAGCGTATTCACTATTAAATTTGTTTGTGATTGGCAAATTTTTACTTCATTTCGATTCATGAATGAAATCCACGAAAGTTTAAGATAACAGTTTTGAAACTATTAATGATTATCAGAATTTTTGAAGTGGAACTATGAATGTATAATCGCTAGTGCAGCGGACGTGTTGAAAGTCGCTGATGTATAATGCCCTTGAGTAAATGAAGGAGGTTCCCACAGTAATTAATGATGTTGAAGAATTTGTTAGTGGAGGTTTTTGTAAATTCTGTGGAAGATTTTGATGCCATATATAATATATGATGAATTTTGGGCCTATTTTAATGCAGTAATGTGCATTTCTTTTGTATGCGAAGTATTTTCCGCTGGAGTGTATTGTCTTAGTCCTTTGAAAATTAATCAAGTGAATTTACTGTTATAATGAACAAGAGTATTGAAAGAATTTGAGTTAATATTTTGAATGAAGATTACCGTCACAAATAATAATAATAATTATTAAACCCTTTATTAAACCAGATTGTGACATTAATATGTATAACTAACCTTCATTGGTCGATTATATTGACACGATTATGAAATTACCAACCGGATGAACATGTGGTTAAATGTATTTCTTAAATTAATAATTTGAATAATTTAAATGTTAATATTGTAAATAATGATGTAAATATCTTTGACAATAATGTGGAACGAAAGTAATGTTAGAGGCGTGTTTAAAATTATTTTTGTCTTTAACTATATTATAAACAATTTCTAATTGTTATAAATAATTTATGAGTTTTTGTTATAAACATTTAAGAGTTTGTTATATACTCTAAACAATGCTTATTAAACATTTGGATGATAATTTAACAAGTTTAGGGATTGTCAGAATAATCCAGTGGTATGTGAGTAAAGCATTTGAAAGATTTGCGTAACAATATTTGTGTTGTCTTGCGGACATTTAAAGCTTTTGAGAGAGTGCTGGATTCTTACGCAACGTGGCATGACAAATGAGCCCATTTGACAGGTGTGCGTCGGATTGAAGTGTAGACCGCAGCTGGCCAGACAACTGGTTATCAGCGGGCAAGGTCGTCTACATTGTGGCCTTGTGCCTATAAATACAAGTGTCATGTTTATTAAAAGAAACCAAATGCTCTGTATATGTGTCTCGTCCTGACTTCCTTATCCAGTCCAATTGTGTTATGAATATTACGTTATTTTGAGCTCGTGGGAGCTAACATGTTGTATGATAACTTTGCAAGTCCTATAGGAGGACATAGCCAGATTGACATGGGCTACTAATAGCCACATTTATTTTGTTGAGTTTGTTAAAATCATACCCTTTATTTGAAATAAAGCTTTTGTACAGTTCAAAGTTCTTGCCTTCGTTCTGGTTCATTTTTAAATGTCATGGTGGAGGTTATTGTGGGAGCATACTTTAGAGATCCTGTTGTCAACCCAATCCCCGAGATAATTTTTAAGAGGTAAGTGAAGGTAAGTATGAACCCCCGTCAATTTTGGTGTGTTCCACAATAATTTCTTGTTAACTTCTGTGCTCAAATCTCGGTAGTATCTGTCAGTGCCATTTTCATTGGTGTAGCTGAGCCGGTGCGGTTGATTATTGGCAATCCGATTGAGGGGGCGGATATCTGACAGCCTACTATCCAGGTAAACGGGGACAGTACCAATACCAGTTTATATACGTAACCTTCATAAACCTGTAAAGTACAAAGCGAACATGGCGGCCAAGCGAATTTGAAACATTTTAATAGACTTTTCTCGTGATTTAACTCTCTGAGCGCAGTGAAATGTGGTACAGTAAATGATTGTACATATTGTAATGCACTGGCATCTAATTTAGTTCAATTGTTTACATAACCTCAAGATGGCGGCTGTGCGAAATTTTAAAATTCAGTTTTTATTTCTTGTGTCGTAATCATGCGATCGAAGTGAAAGTTTGAATAATGAAGCTACGCAATAATTTCCCTTGAATGGTACATAACTCTATGGCCTATAAATATAACAATCCAAAATGGCGAGCATCCGAATTATTTAGACAGTTCTCAATATCTACGAATCTTTTACAGCAATCAAACTGAATTTTTTATGTTCATAGAGGCTATGAACATATGTTTACCTATAGGACTTTCAGTAACCTGGTGAGCACAAATCCAACATGGCGGCGACGCGAAGTATAAATATTTAAAAGGACGTTTCTCGCGAATTAGCTATCCGAGTGCAGTGAAACGTTGCACGTTAAATACTTATACAAATGTTAATCCACTGGCATCTAATTTATTTCAATTGTTTGCATAATCACAAGATGGCAGCTGTGCGAAATTTTAAAATCTCGTTTTTACTTCTTGTGTTCTAATCATGTGATTGAAGTTTGAATACCACACGTACACAATAATCTTAATGTAATAGTACAAAAATAAAAATCCAACCTGGCGACCATCTGAAATATTTAGACGGTTCTCAATATCTACGATTCTATCACAACCTTCAAACTGAAATTTTGTATGTTGATAGAGGCAATTAACATGAGTAGGATATATGAAAATAGGCTGTATAGTTCTTCAAGGAACTACTTGTTTGAACTTCTTATTCGCCCAAAATTTCTTCGTTCTTTTACTCTGGGCCTGACGTCTTTCTTGTGTCCATGAGTTTTGGAGTTTCAAGCTTTTCTCGTATGAACGTCCTTTAAAATAAATATTGTTATCAATGTTACGCTCAGGAATGAGTGGTGTATTCCATGTTTGGTCCTACATATCAGTAGCTTACTCCAAATGAACTTACCCGTATTATTAAGAGGCAAGATTTGATGTACTGTAATTCATAGTAATTGAGTTGTTGTCTTAAAATAGGGGATTTTAGTTCAACACTAAGAGTTCGCACTGTTTTGTAAACTAACCTTCAATAACAATCCAAAAATGACATCTTGTTTATTTACATTACATTTATCCTTAGGTGGATTACCACCTTCTTTAGGAGTTTTACCGAAATGAAACATCATAAAGCGTATTGACCGACTGAAAAGCATAAATTGATACAATTTGTGGACCAAATACGAGTGTAATTCCAAAAGTAAGGTCTAATTCGCCGTAAATATTTGAAAGCGGCGCCAAGGGCAAAGCACGCATGCGCACCGACTCCTGGCATGCCTTGCGCGGCTAAAGCCGCCAGTAGCGTTGTTACTGTTGCTGTGTGCTGTTGATAGTGTCAGTTCACAATGTTTAAGACAATTAATCAGCCCGCCGATTGTGAAGTAAGGGCAGTGATACGATTTCTGTCTGCAAGAAACATTTCTACGGCAGAAATTCATTGGCAGATTACTGAAGTGTACGGTCCTAACATAATGAGTGACAGTAAAGTGCGCAAGTGGGTGCGAGCCTTTAATGAAGGACGGGAAAATGTGCACGATGATCCCCGCTCTGGCAGACCATCAGTGATTTCAGACGAGTTTGTTCATGCGGTTGACAACAAAATTCATGGAGATCGACGATTCACTATTTCAGGGACAACGATCAATAAAGCCGCCTACTGCGCTACCATGGCTAAACTTCTACGAGCAATCCACAATAAGCGACGTGGTCTTTTGTCGTCTGGAGTGTTGTTGTTGCATGACAAAGCCAGACACCATACTGCGAATGACACGCAAACTCTAGTCAATAAATTTGGATGGGAACAGATGGACCACCCACCGTACAGTCCGGACTTGGCGCCAAGTGATCTCCACCTGTTCCGCTACCTAAAGGAGTTTCTTGGCGGCAAGCGCTACGACACAGATGATGAAGTGTAAGAAGCTGTTAAAGACTGGTTAGCTTCGCAGGCGGCTGAGTTCTACGACTTAGGCATTCAAAAGCTTGTGGAACGATGTGACAAATGTGTAAATAAGTATGGACATTATGTAGAAAAATAGAGAAAGACGTAAGGAATGTCAATAAAACAATTGTTTTGGAAACAATTTTGATTTTGGATGATCTTTTTTAACCGGACCTTACTTTTGGAATAGCCCTCGTATTATTTATTGATCATCAACTGAGCAACAACATCAGAGCTTGGCGATGGAGACCAAACAGCATCTTTGTAACGGTGTAATGAGTAAAACTTTCAGGATTATTGATAACCAACCGAAGAGCCCATTGGTACACTGGGGCGAAACGCTGGCAACTGTTTTGAGCTAGCCGGACCATTGTATCAAATTTCTTTGTGAATTTGTTAATGTACATATCTCAATCGGACAATGTTACATCCTGTTTCCTATGGGAACAGATATTTCCAATATGGATTAGCTAGGTAAGCTAACATTATTTTTAGAAAGGAAGTTTTGACTTCCGTAGTACATTGGCGCTGCTCGTGGCAACATTTGTGCCTTGCAGCGGCCTTCACAGTATGTACTAGCCACGCGTCTTGGTGAGGTGTACCATAACCAACTGAAGAGCCCATTGGTACACTGGGGCGAAACGCTGGCAACTGTTTTGAGCTAGCCGGACCATTGTATCAAATTTCTTTGTGAATTTGTTAATGTACATAGCTCAATCGGACAATGTTACATCCTGTTTCCTATGGGAACAGATATTTCCAATATGGATTAGCTAGGTAAGCTAACATTATTTTTAGAAAGGAAGTTTTGACTTCCATAGTACATTGGCACTGCTCGTGGCAACATTTGTGCCTTGCAGCGGCCTTCACAGTATGTACTAGCCAGCGTCTTGGTGAGGTGTACCATAACCAACTGAAGAGCCCATTGGTACACTGGGGCGAAACGCTGGCAACTGTTTTGAGCTAGCCGGACCATTGTATCAATTTTTTTTGTGAATTTGTTAATGTACATAGCTCAATCGGACAATGTTACAACCTGTTTCCTATGGGAACAGATATTTCCAATATGGATTAGCTAGGTAAGCTAACATTATTTTTAGAAAGGAAGTTTTGACTTCCATAGTACATTGGCACTGCTCGTGGCAACATTTGTGCCTTGCAGCGGCCTTCGCAGTATGTACTAGCCAGCGTCTTGGTGAGGTGTACCATAACCAACTGAAGAGCCCATTGGTACACTGGGGCGAAACGCTGGCAACTGTTTTGAGCTAGCCGGACCATTGTATCAAATTTCTTTGTGAATTTGTTAATGTACATAGCTCAATCGGACAATGTTACATCCTGTTTCCTATGGGAACAGATATTTCCAATATGGATTAGCTAGGTAAGCTAACATTATTTTTACAAAGGAAGTTTTGACTTCCATAATACATTGGCACTGCTCGTGGCAACATTTGTGCCTTGCAGCGGCCTTCACAGTATGTACTAGCCAGCGTCTTGGTGAGGTGTACCATAACCAACTGAAGAGCCCATTGGTTCACTGGGGCGAAACGCTGGCAACTGTTTTGAGCTAGCCGGACCATTGTATCAAATTTCTTTGTGAATTTGTTAATGTACATAGCTCAATCGGACAATGTTACATCCTGTTTCCTATGGGAACAGATATTTCCAATATGGATTAGCTAGGTAAGCTAACATTATTTTTAGAAAGGAAGTATTGACTTCCATAGTACATTGGCACTGCTCGTGGCAACATTTGTGCCTTGCAGCGGCCTTCACAGTATGTACTAGCCAGCGTCTTGGTGAGGTGTACCATAACCAACTGAAGAACCCATTGGTACACTGGGGCGAAACGCTGGCAACTGTTTTGAGCTAGCCGGACCATTGTATCAAATTTCTTTGTGAATTTGTTAATGTACATAGCTCAATCGGACAATGTTACATCCTGTTTCCTATGGGAACAGATATTTCCAATATGGATTAGCTAGGTAAGCTAACATTATTTTTAGAAAGGAAGTTTTGACTTCCATAGTACATTGGCACTGCTCGTGGCAACATTTGTGCCTTGCAGCGGCCTTCACAGTATGTACTAGCCAGCGTCTTGGTGAGGTGTACCATAACCAACTGAAGAGCCCATTGGTACACTGGGGCGAAACGCTGGCAACTGTTTTGAGCTAGCCGGACCATTGTATCAAATTTCTTTGTGAATTTGTTAATGTACATAGCTCAATCGGACAATGTTACATCCTGTTTCCTATGAGAACAGATATTTCCAATATGGATTAGCTAGGTAAGCTAACATTATTTTTAGAAAGGAAGTTTTGACTTCCATAGTACATTGGCACTGCTCGTGGCAACATTTGTGCCTTGCAGCGGCCTTCACAGTATGTACTAGCCAGCGTCTTGGTGAGGTGTACCATAACCAACTGAAGAGCCCATTGGTACACTGGGGCGAAACGCTGGCAACTGTTTTGAGCTAGCCGGACCATTGTATCAAATTTCTTTGTGAATTTGCTAAAGTACATAGCTCAATCGGACAATGTTACATCCTGTTTCCTATGGGAACAGATATTTCCAATATGGATTAGCTAGGTAAGCTAACATTATTTTTAGAAAGGAAGTTTTGACTTCCATAGTACATTGGCACTGCTCGTGGCAACATTTGTGCCTTGCAGCGGCCTTCACAGTATGTACTAGCCAGCGTCTTGGTGAGGTGTACCATAACCAACTGAAGAGCCCATTGGTACACTGGGGCGAAACGCTGGCAACTGTTTTGAGCTAGCCGGACCATTGTATCAAATTTCTTTGTGAATTTGTTAATGTACATAGCTCAATCGGACAATGTTACATCCTGTTTCCTATGGGAACAGATATTTCCAATATGGATTAGCTAGGTAAGCTAACATTATTTTTAGAAAGGAAGTTTTGACTTCCATAGTACATTGGCACTGCTCGTGGCAACATTTGTGCCTTGCAGCGGCCTTCACAGTATGTACTAGCCAGCGTCTTGGTGAGGTGTACCATAACCAACTGAAGAGCCCATTGGTACACTGGGGCGAAACGCTGGCAACTGTTTTGAGCTAGCCGGACCATTGTATCAAATTTCTTTGTGAATTTGTTAATGTACATAGCTCAATCGGACAATGTTACATCCTGTTTCCTATGGGAACAGATATTTCCAATATGGAATTAACTCATCCTCCATTGATATTCGGTGTGTAGCCAAGTGTGAAAGTAAATAAATAAATAAATAAATAAATAAATAAATAAATAAATAAATAGATAAATACATAAATAATCAAATAAATAAATGAATAAATATTTAATTAAGCAAATGAATGAATAAATAAGTAAATAAATGAATGAATGATAAGAATAAGTAAAGTGTAGTTGGTTTCACATATTAACCGAGTGCGTGGATCTTGCTCAAGCTCATCTGACGTGGTGGCTGCTGATCGCATCAGCCGCTTTAGAAGTGAGAGTGAGACCATCATGCGACTCAAGAAAAGGAAGTTATCTTATATAATTTGATATTTTAAATCACGAGTTAGTTAGGAAAGCTTATCCTGTTTGTCCTCCAGGTAGGGCGCCAGTTATGATGGAAGTGGCGCCGTCAGAAATGCGAGGCGGAAAGGAATCGGACGACCAATTACAGTGGAAGTGTTCGCAGCTAACTCGATATAAGGAACACTTACATAAGGAGTGCTTCAAGAAATTTCATTAAAAGTCGATCGGAACGGAAACTTAATTAAATGCGAGAAGAGGTGATACCATGTGGGCAATAAATCAGAGAGAATCTGCAGTAAATGTAATCAAATACAATATCTCTCTGTTTAAAGTGGGAGAGCCTGCGCACTGGACTCACACAGGCGAACTTATTACTATTACCTGACTTTGTGATGAGGTTGACTAATAACGAGCCAAGCCCCAACTGGCCTTGGTATTATTGCCTGTATTAAAAATATCAAGTTCCGGTCAGTGCATAAACGCCTCTGTTTTTAGCCTACTTTTCACATTTTGCAAAAATTAGGAAAAAGTAGACTTATGAGATCGATCGGAACGAATGTGTGTCTGTCTGTCTGTCTGTAATTCGGTATGTCTGCCCTTCTGTCTGTGTGACTCCCCATATCAACTCCTAAACGGTTGCAGCCATAAACACCAAATTTGGTATGAGTAAATCCCCCAGGGGCTCATATCTAGTGGAACGTGGGTTGGCGACCACGGGGCCCCAGCTGAGTCTGGCATTGCTTCTACTTACTTGTGCCGGGATCCTCTCCATCTTCTTTTCTGTCCACCTCTCTTGGTCAACTCTTGTTCTCTTCCGACCCCGACGGTATTAGGGTGTCCGAGGCCTAGGGAGTCTCTTACTTTCCCGCCTTAATTGGCCCTTGTCTCATCTTTTCTGATACCCTCCTTCTGTGAGGGGTCAGCGTTCTTTTTCTTTTCCTGTTCTCTCCTGCCTTGTGCTCAAGGCCCTCAAAGAGGCAGGGTGTATGTAGCCCCACCACTTCTGGTGCACCCTAGAAATTGCTACACTCTCAGGGGCTCACGGCTAATGAGTTCGGGAGTTGGCGACCGCGAGGGATTCCTGAGCTGGGTCCGGTTTTCCCCCTTTTATCCATTACCTGTGGGGCGGACCCTCCCCTCTTTCACTTTCCTATCTGCCTTTTATGGCTCTCCTCCCTTCCAAGTCCCTCAATCCGCATTATTCGAGGGCATTTCTTTTCCTCCTGTCCTTTATTTGCCTTATTTTCCTTTTGTTTTCCATTTCTTCTTCTAGTATATAAGTTAGTAGTTAGTTTTAGTTATAGTTTACGTTTCATTATCATTTTCACTATCACCCAAACCATTAGGGGCCGATAACCTAGATGTTAGGCCCCTTAAAACAACAATTATCATCATCATCATTTGGTATGAGTAAAGACCTATGTCTGAATATCTCACGGCCATATTTGAAAATGAAGTCAGTGCTACCAACTGCTGAGAAATCACAATTGGAAGTTGAGGTGTACGTTGGATATCTGGGAAGATATGCATGAGAATTGTTCCACAATTTACACATATATAGATAATATCACATCAGAATAATTTACAGGAGCCCACACATGAGTGTTGCCAACATGATTCTATGCCTGCTGATAGGTCCAATCTTTAAATGCATGTAACTACCATACTATCTATTGGATTTCAACCAAATTTGATATGTGATTTGCACACCAGGGCAGATATGAATATGCGTTTTTTCTGTCAACAGGACTGCCAACAGTTGACTAATGCACTCTATACAATTTTATCCTAATTGCAATATATCGGAAAGTATGCAGGTCAACAGTTCTAAACTTTGCATACCTGCAAATGTAGGTTAATTTTCAGTAACCGATATACGACACTGCTGCCAACATGATTCTACGCGTGGTGATAGGCTTAATGTTGAATCACGTGTAACTTCAATACTAATAAATGCCGTTCTTTCGAAATTGGCACCTATATAGATAATAATATTTCAATTTAAGTGTGAGCATTCTATGTATGGCAGTGTCGCCAATCTGATTTTACGCATGCTGATAAATTCAATATTTAAATTCATGTAACGTCTATACTATCTATTGGACCTCAACCAAATTTTGCCTGTGCATTGTGGACCTTAAGGTCACCACGTACTCTTACACGATGAAAAAGTCTATTTTTGTGGCATCACTTTACTAATTATTTTCTGGGTTTATGATAAAGGTAAAGCTATGATTCTTGTCACATATAAGAAGCGGTACATTCTGAGCTGTTTTTGACTATGCAGTGCTACTTTGCTTTTATAGGATGTGTGAAATGAATACAAAATTGGACAGATACATTTTCAAAAAATGTTGTATAAGTTGCTTCAGGTACACATTTCTCAGTTGTTTTTCAATCAAATACTCTCAAATTTTGTTCACATACTTGGAATGGATCATGGTAGATGAGTAACCACTTTGTTTCATTATTATTGAGACAGAATGGAAGTAAATAAATCCGAACTCTTTCTTTTAATTTTTTTTTTTTCAAGAATATGTATCAATTTTTCTCTTCCCAATCCATGCCTACTATGTTTTGGAAGTGAACATAGGTTAACAATCAAGTACTCTATTAGGCAAGTTAATGTAAAAAATAGCCCTATATATTAAATGGTTTCCTAGTTATTGGTACCAAAACATGAAAAATGAGTATTAACGGAAAACAGCTGGCAAAGTTAAAAGTGTATTATTCAGAGCATGGGACGCTAATTTTATAAAAACCAATTTAAGGTAGTTGTAGACATCAAACCCCCAACAAACTATATATACTTGGATTCAGAAAAGAATGAAGAATTTTATGGCGCCAAAATAATTTTTAAAATCGATTTTTTTCTTCATGCATGAGTACGTGGTGTCCTTAAGAGATGAAACTAAGAATATATTTTGAGTCGCCAGGTCTGCCAACGGTTGATGTTTGGTATCTATAGTTTTAAGAAAGGTAGGCTCTTTAGTTCGGCACGGAACTACTTGTTAGGTCACATCTTCGACTAACCCCTGTTTCTAGAGCTGCAAGTTTACTGCATTGTAGGTGAACCGTCCTATACGTATCCAAACCAAATTCCATGAATGATGAATCATTTCTGTACCTAAACCTTAGAGGGGCCTTATAGCTTCAGTCGTCCATGTACAGAGCTGGTTTATGCTTGTTGTAAATCTCTACCCAATGGAGTTGGTTGATCCTTAGTTTAGGGGCTACGACAACACTGTGTAGAATCTGTTTGATAACCGGTGTTAATTGTGATGACTGTATTCGTGTGCGTTATCTGTTTTAATTCAAGTAAACTGCGTACGATAATTTCAAGTAGTTCCTACTTTCGCTACCAAATGCTACCGTCCACGACACCTAGCTGTGAGCTTGGCTACTACTAGATGCAATTGCAACTTGCGCCCGGTGATGAACGTTTGAACTTAAGAGCATTAATCAAACCTAATTTACAAATTTTGGCTTCAACAAGTTTAGTTAGTGGAAGGTTCTTTTACATGACATAAATCTATGACATTGGCCTGCCGGATTTACTTCCCCTCCGAAGGAAGGTATTCTGAGAGATTTTTAACGGTCTTAAAAAATCTGACGACTTCGGCCGGGTTTGAACCCGCGATCTTGGGAATGTAAGTTCAGCATGCCGCCCTAATGGAGCTGAGAGTAAAGGTTACTTTATTAATTTAACAACGTAATATTCCACCAGGGAGCGGGGTTGAACCTTTTGCTTTCGTCTCAAGTTGTTCATTTTCTCACTTTGCTCTTCCTTTCATTCATTCGTTCTTTCTTTCTTTCTTTCTTTCTTTCATTCTTTTCTTTCCTTTCTGCTGTCCATGCTCTCATCCGGGGGTTTACAGCTAACGATCTGAAGCTTGGCCTGGAGCATAAAATTATGTCTGTTACGTTGATTTCTTTTAAGTCATTTTCAATTTTGATTTTGATTACCCAGTTAATACATACCATAAGAATATCCACTTTACAATACAAATTTTTATCATACGATGTCCTTGTGAACTATGATACATGTTTCGGCTCATTTTGAGCCTTCTTCAGTCAATAGCACAAATGAAATGTTCACAGATCAGTCTAGGGTTCATCAGTGTGACCTCTCAATAAAATTTGTTAATTTTTTAAAATAACATTTTCACATCGTCATTGCAATTAAAACATTAAACATACAATGCTTAAAGAATTTAAAAAACTGTATAAAATTCAAGTCGCGGACTCACCGTCGTTCAAATCATCATTTCCAAATAAGGGACCCCATTGTACAGACGTCTTGTATAAAAATCGTGTGTTTGTTATTCTGGTAGAGACGAAAATACGGAAGTTGCTTGGTTAATAATTTTTACAAATTGTGGTATATTGGCTTTCACGGCCGGTGAATTAAAACTCAGCAATTCTTCTAGGTTTGTGCCGTGTCTTGTGTGGGGTTTTGCCTAGGACACCAAGCAGGCTTATCGGCGGGATCTTGGTGTCCCCGCCCGGACCCCCACAGGAGTGACGAACTGCGCGCCACCTCCCTTTATATTAGATGCAACTGCACTCCTTGATTGCGAGAACTAAAAGCTCAAGCAACCTGAACCTCCCTATGAAGGCTTCCAAAAAGATGGTATATTGGCTTTCGCGGCCGGTGAATTAAAACTCAGCAATTCTTCTAGGTTTGTGCCGTGAAAGCCAATACACCATCTTTTTATTAGTATTAATCATTATTGTCTCCACATTAAACTGTAA
Source organism: Meconema thalassinum (assembly GCA_946902985.2). Classification (NCBI taxonomy): domain Eukaryota; kingdom Metazoa; phylum Arthropoda; class Insecta; order Orthoptera; family Tettigoniidae; genus Meconema; species Meconema thalassinum. Next base: position 284,628,325 of record OX336388.2, read on the forward strand.
TTAGGATCAACAGTGATCAGAGTTAATCAGAATGACCTAGGTAATTGCTGCATTAAGAAATGTTAGGAACAAAACCCGTGTATGCACTACCAGTTCAATAAACTACAATTCAAACACATTATATCATTAGGAAATACACAATTTGCGCGTTCTGGATCTTTAGTTTGAAGGTGCTGGATGGTCACTGTACCTGATCTAAATGCTACGCCGTGTGACGCTAAACCGTGTCAGTTCTCACCGAGGCTACGGAGTGATTACAAGTTCCTAACTAGTATACTTCCCTCCACACTGGAGAGTAACACGGATTGTCGCTCGCAGGGGCTATTAGCTCGCACAGTCACGTCTCTTGTGCTCAATGCGAGGCGTGGGGAAGTAACAGCGTTATCTAGGTCACAACAGCTCACAAGTTAAGGTTTGGTTGACTTGAACGGAATACGCCTGGGTTTGATTACCGACTCTGTCATGAATGAGGTTGCTCAGCCTCGAGCGGAGAGAGTTTGTATGCTACGCTCAGCCAAAGTTATCATAGCTTTTAGTGAATCATGCGATCTTGAGGCGCGGGACCTCTTTTTACGTGGAATCCGAACCAAGGGACATGGCATTTCACTTCCAAAATCTCACATGTATTGACGTGGAATTGAACCCGGTCCACCTTGGTGAGCGGCCAACAGCTCGAACGACGCCCCCGATATATTAGTTCCTATTTACAGAGGTGTGCTGTAAGTGTTCACGGCTTAAAGCACTAAATATGTTTGCAAGGCGGAGAAATTACTTCCAATGTTAAACCAAGAGTCTGAATTATATTTCCATTTAAGAAACTTAAAGTAAAATGATTTTTTTAAATTTCCACTCATTCATTCATTTCCGTGTCCGGTCAACATTTCCAAACAAGATGTTCAGTAAAGAACTTATAGCCTACTTTCTCCTAAATGCTTGGGTATTGTTATAACACTTTGTCCTTTTCAAGGAGTATAATTGAATGTTGGTTGTAGTAGCTTGTTGAAATACAACGTGTTATACGGATATAAACATAAATATGAGGTGCCCTTTGCTAGTGCTACCTCTGTAAAATATTTCGTTCAATTCGGTTTCACTGTTTTTGAATTGATAGAGGGAATCGATTTGCATACATACATGGCCGCCATTTGCAAACTATTGGACTGATGACCTTGTAGCTTGGTCAGAGAACGCCTCTCACATAAAGGTATGTTGTTGTAAAATTTGGTAGAGATCAGATGATTATGTTGGTCGTAATTTGATTTAAGCTTTTTACATTTGGGTGGCCGCCATTATGTTTCCGTCAAGATGGAGGCGATATAATACATAACACTGAGTTGTATTTTGCAAGTGCTACCTTTGTAACAAATTTCGTTCAATTCGGTTTCGCCGTGTTTGTATAGTTACGGGGAATCAATTTGCACACATACATGGCCGCCATTCACAAATTATTAGGCTGAAGACCTTGTAGTTCGGTCAAAAGATTTTTCGTACACAAAGGTATAATGTTGCAAAATTTAGTAGAGATCAGATGATTAGGTTGGTCGTAATTTGATTTAAGCTTTTAAAATTTGGGTGGACGCCATTACGTTTTCGTCAAGATGGCGGCGGTATAAATTATGACACTGAGGTGCCTTTGCTAGTGCTACCTCTGTACCATATATCAATTCGGTTTCACCGTGTTCGAATAGTAAGGAGGAAGCGATTTGCACACATGTACATGGCCGCCATCTGCAAAGTATTGGGGGCTGATGACCTTATAGTTTAGTCAAAAGACACTCGCCATATAAATATATGTTGTTGCAAAATTTGGTAGAGATAGGATGATTAGATTAGTCGTAATTTGATTTAATCTTTGAACATTTGGGTGACCGCCATTACGTTTCCGTCAAGATGGCGGCAATATAAAACATGACACTGAGGTGCCCATTGCTAGTGCTACGTAAGTAACAAATTTCGTTCAATTCCGTTTCACCGTGTTCGAATTGATAGGGGGGGGGGGGGACAGACATTCAGAGTACAAACACTTACACACACACAGACTCACTTAAACACAGACAGACACACAATTTTCGCCCTGTGTTGATCACATAAGCCTACTTTCATTTTTTTGCAAAAAAAAGTAGGCTAAAAACTGCAGCTGCAATGGTCTCGTTACTTCCTCTAAAAACATCTTCCACTGTGCATGGGTTGTCCAGGAGGGGGCAGATAAGTAGGTGGCTTGGGTCTTGTTCAGCTCCACATTCACAAGAGGTGTCTGCGTCTGCTGGAAGGGTTGGTCTTGCATCGAGGGACACCCACTCTTAAGCGGTTGAGGGACCTCCACTCAGAATAAGGTAGGTCGGCGCCAGTTCTTCCTTTGGTGATATGTCTGTGGGCAGTGAGCTCCTTCATCTGTTAAGACGAGATCTCTCCAGCGGCAGAGTCCTAGCAAGGAAACTCTGAGGCGAGACCTTGCTGCCTGGTGACGATATAGTGGATGTCGATGGTCATTCTCCTGCTTTGTTCTCTCAGTGTCCGAAGCAGTGGCGCTCCGGATGTAGGGTGGGGCTATTCCAACAATAGAGTATAGTTTGTGCACTGGTGTTTCCACTAACAGAGGAGCTTTGCTACTGCTAAATGCCACACATTTTGTTTTGATCCCTTCACTCAGCTTTTCGTGTGAATTTAGAGCTGAAGGATTTGGAGCCATTTTACTGATGATCCTCTCTTGGACTATACAAAGATTCATGAACTATGGATTGAAATCCCCTGACTTAGAGAGTACATTCCAATGCCAATGAATAATCGAAAACTTACCAAGCTTAGATATCCCTCGGAATCCCTTATTCTAAATGTTCCCAGACACAATTCCTTATGGGAAAAGGTAAGTCCATAATGGTGGAAACATAACGAAGTAGGGTTACAAAAGATGGCAGCAGTTGGTCAATAAAATGATTTTATCATTTTAAATGATCTGGTTGACTTCGTCGTTAAGTTACGGCGACGTCACGAAATGTACCGAGAATGCACTGAGGTGTGTGACGTCATAGTACCGCTTGGTGCATGTGTACTGAGTTCACTGGTGAGCTCTGGCGTTACGAGACGGTAACGACACGGCGAGTGTGACGTCACCCAGACAGCTCCCTCCTTTCACCGCGCGCTCCTGCTCCCTGCTTCTAGAGTTCTGATCATCTAACATGTCAAGAGTCTTTGGAAGCCTCCAGTCTTTCAGCCTGACTGTCTCCTTTTGAATAAAACATTGTGACTGATTTAAAATCTTTATTTGATTCTAAAAATTTGCCCACCCCTGTACTAGTGCATGCTCTAGTACGGTCACTGCAATAACGTAGGTTCTCAAGTAGATTCCACGCACAATCAAGTACCCTGGCTGATGACCATTACATCACAAACCATAAATTGCAGCCAATGGCCATAGCAGGGCTATAGCCCGTAGGCTCCACAACAAGTTCAATTTCAAGTAGTTCCAACTTTGGCTACCAGACGGCACTGTCACTGACACCTAGCGGCGAACGTTGGAATTTGATTGAGCGTTCCTAACCAAATAACCTACACATTTTGGCTTGGGGACGGCTTTGTTATTCACTATCTGCCCATTTCAGGCAATTCCACAAATTGTTCCATCTGAAAATGTAGCGGGGACTCCTCGACTATGCACACCACTTATGCTCACTGATAGGGGCTGATAACCCAGGTGTTAGGCTCCTCACTGTGGTATCACACTCACTTATATCAGTGAACTAGCAACCCGCCCCGGCTTCGCCAGGGAACAGTTATGAATACATTACGTTATAAGCGCTTTTTTCGATGTCAATGAACTACGACCAATATCCGTTTTACATCTCGGCATCATGGGTTAAAATCACTGACTGGACTATTAATTATAATATCATCGAGATACATCTGCAACGGATTCTTGTGAGCCGTAATTTAAGAATGGCGAGGTGGATGAAACACAAATCCACCTTCCGTCCAATCTTAACTTGACTGTGTATTTTACGCAACGAAAAGTTCACACAATCACTCTTCTCTGAAGCCTTGACTCAACGCGACTCGACAGTTTGCTGCTGGCTGTAATAGGCTCGTCCGCTAGTTAGGCTCCAACTGGGGTGATAAGCTCGCCCCGAGTTAGATCGTAACCTGTCGCCTCAGTAATTGAATGGAGACTGTTGGAAGACATGAAAACTTAAAACCACTTATAGTGGGCGATGTATTGAAGATAGAGAAATGTTATCGTGGACCTTTTTGTAGAACTTTTCGTGCTGAACAATTCTTAGACTCATAGTATATTAATATTTTAACGGTTTGCCCAGAGTATGCTTAAAAAGTGCACGGATGCCAGGTTTTTATCGAACTTTTCATTTAAATCGTTACTGCTTGGCTTCCTTTGATGATAAATAAATTATTTTCTACAGAAAACTTCTTCGAGATATTCTTTACAGAATGGTGAAAACCGCATCAAAATCAATCCAGTGGTTCTCGAGATTACCGGTAACATCCAAGAATCGGGGACTTTGTTTTATACTAAGTAGAGATAGGAAATAGTGGCACAAGATTGAATCTGCTCGTTCAAGCGGGTGCAAGCTTTCCTCTCTATCATCTGTCCGCTGGAAATCTTCCTTGTTCGGCTGCCTCTCCTCTACCCTAACACTTTGTATATTGGCGATGAAAGTGTTCGGCTTGTGAGTTTCATTTTGCTATTTAACAACTTTCGCTTGCCTTTCTCTTGTTTCATTACTTCCCGGTCAGTTTTGCTATCACGATCAGTCCGACTCGTTCTTATAACTTTCCTCCTTACCCACATTCTCCCTCCCAAAAAAACAGTTCTTAGCTCGTAGACTGGTTTGGTGCAGCTCTCTCCAAACCCCTGTCCTAAACTAATCGTTTCATCACTACATGGCTATAACACTCTACCTATGCTCTCGTCCCTTCGTTCCGTAACTAAACTACTCTTGGTTGCCTTAGCATGTTCCCTACCAACCTATCTAATCTCTCTTCCCCCACTTGGCTTAACATATCTCAATTAGTAAATCACATGCGGCTACGGTGGCGTGGTTGGCAGCATGCTAAGCTTCTATGCCCAAGGTCGCGGGTTCAAACCTGGCCGAAGTCGTCGGATGTTTTAAAGCGTTAAAAATCCCTCAGTATGCCTTCCTTCAGAGGGGAAGTAAAGCCGGCGATCCCATGTGATAGATTGAAAATGAAAATCCACAGCCTGCTTCCAGTCTCCGACCGGGTCAGGAATGGAATGAATGAAGCCCCCATCTAGCGGCGAGGATATGGACTGTGCCGGCTGCCGAGGCCTGACGCACTCCTCTGGGGCAATGATTAAATGAATGACAGATGAAATGAAATGATAGTGGAGAGTGTTGCTGGAATGAAATGTTGACAGGGAAAACCGGAGTACCCGGAGAAAAACCTGTCTGCCTCCGTTCTGTCCAGCACAGATCTCACATGGAGTGACCGGGATTTGAACCACGGACCCAGCGGTGAGAGGCCGGCATGCTGCAGCCTAAGCCACGGAGGCTTCATGTGATAGATTAATGGCATAAAAAGAACCTTCCACTAACTACATTTGTGGAAGGTAAAATTTGTATGTGATTAGTGATTAAGTGACCCACCCTCTCCCGGCTCTTGGAGGACCCAAGACCTGGGGAGGTGGGCTTAATTTATTAATAATGACAGTATACATTACATACAATACATGGCCATGGAAAAATAAGTTAACAGATAAATTTGCAATATATACAATATAAATAGTATCGTGGTCCCACAAAGCCATCAGATGTGGCTTATCTGTGGGAACAAAATTGCTTATATAATTGGTTATATATATCTTGATGGCTACTCACTGCTAACAGAAGGCTTACTTACATTTGTAGTTTATTAATTAATTGTGTACAATCAAAACCTAGATTAGCTAACTTAGCTCATTAATAGTTTTTCTGAGACGTTAGTTTGATAACGCCGTATTAGTTCCAACGTTTGCCACCAGGTGCTCGCTGCGATGATATTTAGTAGCCACGTCCGCAGCTAGGTGTCGTGGACGGTAACATTTGGTAGGATTTACTTGAAAAAATGGATCGCCTGTAGTACTTCTACCTGAATCACAGATAACACACACTAATACAGGCATCAAAATTAACACCGGTTCTCTGACAGATTCTACACACACCCAAAGTACACGGGGCTACACGACCGCGTTGTTGCAGCCATTAAACTAAGGAACCAACCAGCAACATCTGGTGACTCGGTTAAGTTTACAATGTTGTTAGCAAATTTAAGAGTAATAATATGCTCACCTTGTACCTGTACTCCAACTTTAAATGTCCCACTAGGTTTCCTTCACGGCTTGTTCTACGCATACATTTTGAATTACGGGCCATAAGTTGCACCTCTCTCTCATGATCTTCAACTCTAATAATTGCTGTCTGATTTCTATACTAGTTATCGATCACCCGTGTACTTTATTCCAATCATTTACAGAATGTCAACAAATTTACACCACTCTACGTTACCAATAGCCATTTCTAATGTCACGTATGGTTCTTATCTCTCCTTATTTTACCTTTCAAGATCGCCAAAACAGCTTCCTTTGTTCCTACGTTTCTCCTGAAAGTAAACTTGTATTGATCCAACTCGATTTCGATGTGACGATTAATGATTTTGTAAATTAACATTGTCCAAATTTTTAGAAGCACGTGTGACCAAGCTAATTAAACGGTAATCTTCGCATCTCCTGCAAATGATAACATTTTTCTTAAAACTCCAGCACACCTCATATGTCTCATACATTCTATAAACTATGAGAAATAACCTGATTAGAACAGCAACTCAGCCATATATCATCTATCTCTGGTGCTATGTACCTACCTAGATTCTTTAGTGATCAATCGAATTCCACTGTCTATTTTCAATCTGGTTGGTTGGTTGGTTGCTCAGTTTACGGGCTGTGACAACGTGCTCATGTAGCCTCATGTATTTGGGTGTGTGTAGAATTTGTCTGATAACCGGTGTTAATTGTGATGGCTGTATTAGTGTGTGTTATCTGTTTTTAATTCAAGTAAGGACTGCAGACAATCAATTTTCAAGTAGTTCCTATTTTTGCTACCAAACGCCACCGTCAACGACAACTAGTTCTGAACTTTGTTACCGCAGTCGGCTCCTGGTGACGAATGTGGAACCTAAAAGCGTTAGTCAAATCTAACCTATAATTTTGCTTCACACAAGTGTAATTAGTGGAAGGTTCTTTTACATGCCATAAATCTATGACATGAGACCGCCAGCTTTACTTCCCCTCCGAAGGCATACTGAGGGATTTTTAACGGGTTTGAACCAGTGACCTTGGGCATAAACGCTCAGCTTGCTACCAACTACGCCACCGAAAGCGCCAATTTTGAATCTCCTTTCACATCCTCATCGATTTCCTCTATCCTACAAGATTCTTAGTCAGGAACTGCAAACTAATACTCGTACGTGTGCTCTGACTTCTATAAAGATGTGTGTCTTCGCTTCCACGGAGCTTCTATAAGCATGCTTCCAAAATAACAATAACCTTATCAATTTTGGGAGCACCAATCTTGAACCCTTTACAGGATAGTGCTCTATATATTAACCACCTACTATAAAAAAAGAGTTTGTAGGTTATTATCAAAGTTGCTAACAGTTGAATCTTTCAGCCTAATTACAGCAACATTTCTTGTAGACTAAATAATCTCATGTTGCATTAAAATACAAAATCTCGCTACAATATTATTCATACAATCATTTTTTTAAATTCCTTTCCTTAATGAAAGTAACAAAACCTTTATCGCATCAGTAGCAAATCGTCAACATTCCTGAACAACATTCCAGAGATCAGCTGTGAGATGCGCAGATTAGTTTTTTTTGGGGGTGCGCATTGAGTTTATGTAATATTTCTCCCTGAACTATGGTGCTGGCTAAACTTTCAACCAGTCAATATAATCAAAAACATTACAATTAAACAATAAAATAAAATATAAATATACAAATTAAATTAAAACACACTAAAAATTAAAATTAAATTAAGATTATAAAATGAATACGTTAAAAGTAGGTAAAATAAAGACAATTTTAAAATGTATTTAAATAAAATTAATGAAATTGAATAATAACTAAAATCAAAATTGAAATTATAATAATTTAAATAACAATTAGACCTGAAATGCAAATCAAAATAAAAGCAATTGAAATATAAATTAGAAAACATTAGTCTGCCCTCTACAGGGATAACAGTACAGTACAGCTGGAATGGTTTTGTTCCAAAATCCGTGCTATGGTTGGCTTTTGTAAATCGTTAGAAAAGCACAAAAAAAAGCTTAACTCTAAATTTCGGAATAATTTGCAGTATCATGTAGTCGGAAAACTCCAAAAAAAAATAAAAGCGTTTTTCTCTGAATGTACGTATTTTAAGGAAAGGCTATTTAAACAAAATATGTAGAGGACATTGTCGCCTACAATTTGTCTCATTGAGGTCATGTCATACGTTTTGAAATGCAGAAGCTAGGTGGCGCCAAAGTTTCCAAAAAAGTGTTTTTTCACTTTTTGTCCTAGAAAAAATGTTTTTTTTTTTTCACAAAAGAGTGAATCAGAAATTTGTTCCTCTAAAATTGTCTGCAATATTTATTTAAACGTTTGTTTCCTCCGACTTACCGTTCCAAAGTTAAAGCGCAGCAAATGCAACGCTGCGTAGTCGAGGCTACTATTGTTACTGCGGACTGGGCATAATTTAGACCGGGACACGAGTCGGACAATTTTCACACTTCAGCAGACTATAACTTTGGAACGGTAAGTCGGAGGAAAAAAATGTTTCAATAAATGTTGTAGACAATTTTAAGAGGAACACATTTTTGATTCGCTCATTTGTGAACAAAACATTTTTTCTAGGACAAAAAGTGAAAAATCACTTTTTTTGGAAACTTTAGCGCCACCTAGCTTCTGCAATTCAAAACGTATGACATGACCTCAATGAGACAAATTGTAGGTGACAATGTCCTCTACATTTTTTGTTTAAAACATTTCTTTAAAATACATCGATTCAGAGAAAACGCTTTTCAATTTTTTTTTATTTTTCCGACAAAATGATCGTGCAAATTATTCTGAAATTTAGAGTTAAGCTTTTCTTATGCTTTTCTAATGATTTACTAAAAGCCAACCATAGCACGATTTTTGGAACAAAGGGGGTTTCTTCTGTGCAGCTGGAGTGTACTATAAGTGGTTGATGTTAATGATGGTTTATTTCTGGCTGCAATTACCTTAGTTTCCTTACTCACGTTCTCTTTCATCGTCATCGTTATCACCAGCATCATTATCATCATCACAAAGGAGGAATAGGCTACTGTGATCAAGCACACTTGAGAGCGTACGGCCGAGGGATCAGGCTATAATAATGGACCATTACACTGATAAGGTTTGCCTGGCGCCGCGAAACATCCCAGCGAGATGGACTTGAATTTTACAACGCTGGTTTCGTTACGTGCCGCTCACTTAGAAATGATGGCCCGTGAAATGAAACGAAGATGTATCTCGACAGAGTTTTAACGCGACCATTAGCATGGTGCACTCATTAACACGAGGCGCTAATTGGGTCCAGAATGGGTTTACTCCCACACAAATGATAGGGCTAGCCAGCGGTCAGATGAGTGCCAGTGAATACTCGTGCTTTGAGGGAGGGCGGTCGCTAAATTAGCCTCACGTGCTTGAGGATCTGATCGATCACCTGCATTCAAACAGTTCTTGTTAATGTTACACAGGAGTGGAGAGCCACACCAAACAGATCTAGCAGGGGCGAATATACAATTTGTTTCGGGAGGAAATTGACTATCCAGGAAAATTGTGAGTATTCTCAGGGGACTGTCACCGCAAAATACCCAGAAATAACAACCAACATCTTAGAGCATATAACTTTGTGTAATTATTTTAGATGAGTTAATTGTAAAATACAAAGTTTATATAACTTAGCCTACAATTAGTGGCAATACCAAAAAGTAGTAATATACAACACAACACAAATTTAAATTTTATACTTAATGAATTTTCTATTATGGCTTATCGAGTATGAATGGCAAATATCTAAATATTTGACAATTTACTAATCAGAAAGCTAAACAGTTTTAATTCTTTTTACAAATTAATAAGTTATTTCTCAAAAGTACCGCACTGTGGAATTCTCAGTTTTGCCTCACAAGGCTGAGTGCACCCCGTTCCAACCCTGAGACCAGAATGAAAATTTCTTGGCAGAGCCGAGAATCAAATTCGGACCTCCGGGGCGGCAGCCAAGAATGCTAGCCACTACACCTCGAGGTAGTCTAATTTCAATCTTAATATTGTTTATAACTTAGCCAATAAGTTAAGATTAGGCCACAACAAAATTTACAATTATATTAAGCTTTTACTAAAACAGCACTTTCTTGTTGATGTGTAACATCTCTCCGCTCGGTTGCTGGATAGTTTTGTGGGAGTGGGGACTGAAGTGATTCGCGCGGAAGTGGATCGAACGGAAGTGGATCGGACGGAAGTGAAGACGCACTGCCAGCTGGATGAACAATTGAAAATGTGTGTCTTGGAAACAAGGCAGTGTGTGCTCTGTAGCGCGAGAATGTTATGGCAATACAGTAGGCAGCGCATTTAGCAGGCACTGGTTTGACGAGCACAGTGGCAAATGTTTCACCGACTTTCATTTGTCATTGAGCAGTTTTTGAAGCTTCACGTTCAAGGTTGAATATCACATGGGGTAGGACAAAGACGACAAATGACATTTAAGTAAGTGGCATTATTGTCAAGCTGTGGGTGAGTAGTCAAATATTAAATGCATAACAGAATGTTGTTATATGAGTGGAATAAAAGCTGTATTTTCATCATATGTGAGACTAGGTCATTTCATGATTGTAGGAAGCCATGTTTTGATTGTTTACGACGAACTGCATGAGAGCCTTGAGAATAATGAATGTTATAGTTACTGAGGAATGTGCTCACAGTATTTGAGAGTACAGTCGACGTTGTGTGTCACTTTGTTATTATGAATTATTAATGTAAAGGGGAGGAAGGAAGCTTGTAATTTTGCGGGTCGGTTAATCTCACGATCATGATCCACGGTACCTCCCTTTTACGTGGAATGCGAACCACAGGACATGGCATTTCAATTCGAAAATCTCACATGTATTGACTGGGAATCAACCCCGGTCTACCTTGGTGAGAGACTAACAGCTTGACCGCTGCGCCACAAATGTGACAGTAGCATATCTCCAATTCAATCTATACATTCATAATAGTACCAGTCTGAAAATGGAGTGTAAATTAACATTTTAAGAATGTCCAAGCTGTGTAGTATACCAGTAGGATAACATGTCACATGTTCCACATGATATGCGACTACTGTAAGGCTCGTATCTTTTTTTTTATTGTTTTTCATTGGAGGGTGCCTCAAGCCCCCTCAGCTCCTCTCCTATATACGCCCCTGTGCTGTAGCTTGTTATGTTTCAGCTATACTAATGGCCCCTTTCTTTACTTTGACGAAAGAGACATTTTAGGTGAAGTTTTACTGTCTCGTAGTTTGCCAGCCTGCTCTTCACAATCCCAATTTCTGAAGTTGCCCCGGGATATATTAAACCTACAACATTAATAATGTGAATTTTTATCTTTCAAAAATTCCAATCACAATTAAATCCACAATAATGAGTATTTGCCGCACATCTCCGTCAATCGTAATAACTGCTCCACAAGGCGCACTCTACACAAAAAGTGGTGGAAGAAAGAAACATAAGAAGCGAGAACTACGCAATGAAAACTGATTGCATAACATCATAACAAAATCCACCTGGTTTATACGTGTTGACCGACTGAAAAGCTTGCACTAATAATGAATGTATTGAGTAGGCCCTCACACTGAGAACAAACAAGGAGGAATTGAATTAGGAACGGATGAAAGTATCATGTAACAAGGGACTTTGTGCAGGCCCTCACACTGAGAACAAACAAGGAGGAATTGAATTAGGAACGGATGAAAGTATCATGTAACAAGGGACTTTGAGCAGGCCCTCACACTGAGAACAAACAAGGAGGAATTGAATTAGGAACGGATGAAAGTATCATGTAACAAGGGGCTTTGAGCAGGCCCTCACACTGAGAACAAACAAGGAGGAATTGAATTAGGAACGGATGAAAGTATCATGTAACAAGGGGCTTTGAGCAGGCCCTCACACTGAGAACAAACAAGGAGGAATTGAATTAGGAACGGATGAAAGTATCATGTAGCAAGGGACTTTGAGCAGGCCCTCACACTGAGAACAAACAAGGAGGAATTGAATTAGGAACGGATGAAAGTATCATGTAACAAGGGGCTTTGAGCAGGCCCTCACACTGAGAACAAACAAGGAGGAATTGAATTAGGAACGGATGAAAGTATCATGTAACAAGGGGCTTTGAGCAGGCCCTCACACTGAGAACAAACAAGGAGGAATTGAATTAGGAACGGATGAAAATATCATGTAACAAGGGACTTTCAGCAGGCCCTCACACTGAGAACAAACAAGGAGGAATTGAATTAGGAACGGATGAAAGTATCATGTAACAAGGGGCTTTGAGCAGGCCCTCACACTGAGAACAAACAAGGAGGAATTGAATTAGGAACGGATGAAAGTATCATGTAACAAGGGACTTTGAGCAGGCCCTCACACTGAGAACAAACAAGGAGGAATTGAATTAGGAACGGATGAAAGTATCATGTAACAAGGGACTTTGAGCAGGCCCTCACACTGAGAACAAACAAGGAGGAAATGAATTAGGAACGGATGAAAGTATCATGTAAGAGGGGACTTTGAGCAGGCCCTCACACTGAGAACAAACAAGGAGGAATTGAATTAGGAACGGATGAAAGTATCATGTAAGAAGGGACTTTGAGTAGGCCCTCACACTGAGAACAAACAAGGAGGAATTGAATTAGGAACGGATGAAAGTATCATGTAACAAGGGACTTTGAGTAGGCCCTCACACTGAGAACAAACAAGGAGGAATTGAATTAGGAACGGATGAAAGTATCATGTAACAAGGGACTTTGAGCAGGCCCTCACACTGAGAACAAACAAGGAGGAATTGAATTAGGAACGGATGAAAGTATCATGTAACAAGGGACTTTGAGCAGGCCCTCACACTGAGAACAAAAAAGGAGGAATTGAATTAGGAACGGATGAAAGTATCATGTAAGAGGGGACTTTGAGCAGGCCCTCACACTGAGAACAAACAAGGAGGAATTGAATTAGGAACGGATGAAAGTATCATGTAACAAGGGGCTTTGAGCAGGCCCGCACACTGAGAACAAACAAGGAGGAATTGAATTAGGAACGGATGAAAGTATCATGTAACATGGGGCTTTGAGCAGGCCCTCACACTGAGAACAAACAAGGAGGAATTGAATTAGGAACGGATGAAAGTATCATGTAACAAGGGACTTTGAGCAGGCCCTCACACTGAGAACAAACAAGGAGGAATTGAATTAGGAACGGATGAAAGTATCATGTAACAAGGGGCTTTGAGCAGGCCCTCACACTGAGAACAAACAAGGAGGAATTGAATTAGGAACGGATGAAAGTATCATGTAACAAGGGACTTTGAGCAGGCCCTCACACTGAGAACAAACAAGGAGGAATTGAATTAGGAACGGATGAAAGTATCCTGTAACAAGGGACTTTGAGCAGGCCCTCACACTGAGAACAAACAAGGAGGAAATGAATTAGGAACGGATGAAAGTATCATGTAAGAGGGGACTTTGAGCAGGCCCTCACACTGAGAACAAACAAGGAGGAATTGAATTAGGAACGGATGAAAGTATCATGTAAGAAGGGACTTTGAGTAGGCCCTCACACTGAGAACAAACAAGGAGGAATTGAATTAGGAACGGATGAAAGTATCATGTAACAAGGGACTTTGAGTAGGCCCTCACACTGAGAACAAACAAGGAGGAATTGAATTAGGAACGGATGAAAGTATCATGTAACAAGGGACTTTGAGCAGACCCTCACACTGAGAACAAACAAGGAGGAATTGAATTACGAACGGATGAAAGTATCATGTAACAAGGGACTTTGAGCAGGCCCTCACACTGAGAACAAACAAGGAGGAATTGAATTAGGAACGGATGAAAGTATCATGTACCAGGGGACTTTGAGCAGGCCCTCACACTGAGAACAAACAAGGAGGAATTGAATTAGGAACGGATGAAAGTATCATGTAACAGGGGACTTTGAGCAGACCCTCACACTGAGAACAAACAAGGGGGAATTGAATTAGGAACGGATGAAAGTATCATGTAACAGGGGACTTTGAGCAGGCCCTCACACTGAGAACAAACAAGGAGGAATTGAATTAGGAACGGATGAAAGTATCATGTAACAGGGGAATTTGAGCAGGCCCTCACACTGAGAACAAACAAGGAGGAATTGAATTAGGAACGGATGAAAGTATCATGTAACAGGGGACTTTGAGCAGGCCCTCACACTGAGAACAAACAAGGAGGAAATGAATTAGGAACGGATGAAAGTATCATGTAAGAGGGGACTTTGAGCAGGCCCTCACACTGAGAACAAACAAGGAGGAATTGAATTAGGAACGGATGAAAGTATCATGTAACAGGGGACTTTGAGCAGACCCTCACACTGAGAACAAACAAGGAGGAATTGAATTAGGAACGGATGAAAGTATCATGTAACAGGGGACTTTGAGCAGGCCCTCACACTGAGAACAAACAAGGAGGAATTGAATTAGGAACGGATGAAAGTATCATGTAACAGGGGACTTTGAGCAGGCCCTCACACTGAGAACAAACAAGGAGGAATTGAATTAGGAACGGATGAAAGTATCATGTAACAGGGGACTTTGAGCAGGCCCTCACACTGAGAACAAACAAGGAGGAAATGAATTAGGAACGGATGAAAGTATCATGTAAGAGGGGACTTTGAGCAGGCCCTCACACTGAGAACAAACAAGGAGGAATTGAATTAGGAACGGATGAAAGTATCATGTAAGAAGGGACTTTGAGTAGGCCCTCACTCTGAGAACAAACAAGGAGGAATTGAATTAGGAACGGATGAAAGTATCATGTAACAAGGGACTTTGAGTAGACCCTCACACTGAGAACAAACAAGGAGGAATTGAATTAGGAACGGATGAAAGTATCATGTAACAGGGGACTTTGAGCAGGCCCTCACACTGAGAACAAACAAGGAGGAATTGAATTAGGAACGGATGAAAGTATCATGTACCAGGGGACTTTGAGCAGGCCTTCACACTGAGAACAAACAAGGAGGAATTGAATTAGGAACGGATGAAAGTATCATGTGACAAGGGACTTTGAGTAGGCCCTCACACTGAGAACGAACAAGGTTGAATTGAATTAGGAACGGATGAAAGTATCATGTAACAAGGGGCTTTGAGCAGGCCCTCACACTGAGAACAAACAAGGAGGAATTGAATTAGGAACGGATGAAAGTATCATGTAACAGGGGACTTTGAGCAGGCCCTCACACTGAGAACAAACAAGGAGGAAATGAATTAGGAACGGATGAAAGTATCATGTAAGAGGGGACTTTGAGCAGGCCCTCACACTGAGAACAAACAAGGAGGAAATGAATTAGGAACGGATGAAAGTATCATGTAACAAGGGACTTTGAGTAGGCCCTCACACTGAGAACAAACAAGGAGGAATTGAATTAGGAACGGATGAAAGTATCATGTAAGAGGGGACTTTGAGTAGGCCCTCACACTGAGAACAAACAAGGAGGAATTGAATAAGGAACGGATGAAAGTATCATGTAACAAGGGACTTTGAGCAGGCCCTCACACTGAGAACAAACAAGGAGGAATTGAATTAGGAACGGATGAAAGTATCATGTAACAAGGGACATTGAGTAGGCCCTCACACTGAGAACAAACAAGGAGGAATTGAATTAGGAACGGATGAAAGTATCATGTAACAAGGGACTTTGAGCAGGCCCTCACACTGAGAACAAACAAGGAGGAATTGAATTAGGAACGGATGAAAGTATTATGTAACAGGGGACTTTGAGTAGGCCCTCACCCTGAAAACAAACAAGGAGGAATTGAATTAGGAACGGATGAAAGTATAATGTAACAGGGGACTTTGAGTAGACCCTAGCACTGAGAAAGACAGGAACGTAGAAAAGTGAAATAGCTGCGGTATAATTAAAGAATCAAGCACTGGTATGTTCAGACATGTGCCAAATGTATGTGTTTGAATTTTTATGAAGACTTAGGCTAAAAACAGTGTTCATTAACCATATTATCATGAATGAAAAATTGGCTTATGAGATCACCTTGCGTGTGTCCCCCTAATAACCTCTAAACTATTGGAGCGATTTCAATGAAACTCCGTAAGGTCATAACAGCAATGTTGCCAACCCCGACCATGCCCATCAAATTTCATTAAATCTCAGCAATCCAACATGGCGGCTGTGCAAATTATTTCACCGGTATTTTATATTTCCGAAACATTTACCGATAACACCCTGAAATTGTGTACGGTGATAAAGGGCTCTACTATAACTTCACCTATGAGACCATTAAAAACCTGTTAACTACAAAATGAACATGGCGGCCAAGCGAAGATGAAACTTTTAAATATACTTTTCTCGCGATTTAACCATCCAAACACAACGAAACATGGTTCAGCAAATGTTTATACTCATTGTAATGCACTGGCAAGTACTTTAGTTCAATTGTTTACATAACCTCAAGATGGCGGCTGCGGAAAATATTTCACCAGCATTCTGTATCTGCGAAACTATTACCGATATCATCCTGAAATGTGTACTGTGAGAAAAAGTGCACTTCTACAAGTTTATCCAAGTACCTTTCAAAAACCTGTAAAGTACAAAACGAACATGGCAACCAAGCAATGTGGAAACATTTTAATAGACATTTCTCTCAATTTAATCACCTGAGCGCAGAGAATTGTTGTACAGTACATGTTTATACATATTTTATAACGCAGTGCCTACACGCAGAGGAAATGAAGAGGTCCATAACAACCAGACGGAAGGGATAATGATCATTAATATAGAAGAGAATCAGAATGAACAAATAAAACGAAATAAGCAATTCATCAGGGGAACAAGGATGCAAGAGGACGATCTACTAGCTGCAGACAAATTGGCATGGCTTTACCTAGGTAATTTGAATAGAAATGCCACAGAGAGATGGTTAAAAGGTACCTAGAGAGAAATGGAATCAACGACAACGTCCATTGTTAAGAACTTCACACACGAGGTAACAGCAAGGCCTTCAAAATAGGTTTTCCTTTCCAATTCCTTGAAGATGTAGAACGACCGGAATACTGGCCAAACAGAACAGTCGTAAGACGATTTCGTTTTCGGAGGTCACACAGTCATGAAGGAGAAGAGCTACAATAAATATACACATGTGCTACTATGGAACATCGAAGGCATAAGAAATGCCCTACCTTTTTTTCCCAACAGAGACACTAAGCAGTTATAGCGTCTTCATACTGACTGAAACATGTTTAACAGAGGATTTCAACAATCAAGGATACTACGGGACTCATTCATTCGCCCGCCAGACCGAAGGAAGACTAGCAGGAAGTGTCTCCAGCTTTTTCAAACCGAATTTAGAAACAATAAAAGATATAATTAAAAAGTAAAACACAATTATAAACAAGATGTTCAGTAAAGAACATATAGCCAACTTTCTCCTAAATGCATGGGTATTGTTATAACTCTTTGTCCTTTTCAAGGAGTATGATTGAATGTTGGTTGTAGTAGCTTGTTGAAATACAACGTGCTATAGGGATATTAAACATGAATATGAGGTGCCCTTTGCTAGTGCTACCTCTGTACCAAATTTCGTTCAATTCGGTTTCACCGTGTTTGAATTGATAGGGGGAATCGATTTGCACACATACTTGGCCACCATCTGCAAACTATTGGGCTGATGTTCTTGCAGTTTGGTCTGAATATGTTTCCCACATAAAGATATGGTGTTGCAAAATTTGGTAGAGACTAGATTATTAGGTTGGTCGTAATTACATTTTAGCTTTTAACATTTGTGTGGCCGCGATTACGTTTCCGTCAAGACAGCGGTGATATAAAACATGACACTGAGGTGCCCTTTGCTAGTGCTACCTCTGTACCAAATTTCGTTCCATTCGGTTTCACCGTGTTCGAATTGATAAGGGGAATCGATTTTCACACAAAGATGGCCGCCATCCGCAAAATATTAGACTGATGACCTATTAGTTTGGTCAAAGGATGCTCCCTCCATAAAGGTATGTTGTTGCTAAATTTGCTAGAGATCGGATGATTAGGCTAATCGTAATTTGATTTAAGCTTTGAACATTCGTGTGGCCGCTATTACGTTTCAGTCAAGATGGCGGCGATATAAAACATGACACTGAGGTGCCCTTTGCTAGTGCTACCTCTGTACCAAATTTCGTTCCATTCGGTTCCACCGTGTTCGAAGTAATAGGGGGAATCAATTTTGACATAGAGATGGCCGCCATCCGCAAACTATTAGGCGATTGACCTATTAGATTGGTCAAAGGATGCTCCCTCCATAAAGGTATGTAGCTGCAAAATTTGGTAGAGATCGGATGATTAGGTTAATCGTAATTTGATTTAAGCTTAGAACATTCGTGTGGCCGCCATTACGTTTCAGTCAAGATGGCGGCGATATAAAACATGACACTGAGGTGCCCTTTGCTAGTGCTACCTCTGTACCAAATTTTGTTCCATTCAGTTGCACCGTGTTCGAATTAATAGGGGGAATCGATTTTCACACAAAGATGGCCGCCATCCGCAAACTATTACGCTGATGACCTATTAGATTGGTCAAAGGATGCTCGCTCCATAAAGGTATGTAGTTGCAAAATTTGGTAGAGATCGGATGGTTATGTTAGTCGTAATTTAACTTAAGCTTTGAACATTTGTGTGGCCGCCATTACGTTTCTGTCAATATGGCGGCGATATAAAACATGACACTGAGATGCCCTTTGCTAGTGCTACCTCTGTACCAAATTTCGTTCCATTCGGTTTCACCGTGTTTGAATTAATAGGGGGAATCGATTTTCACACAAAGATGGCCGCCATCCGCAAACTATTACGCTGATGACCTACTAGTTTAGTCAAAGGATGCTCCCCCCGTAAAGGTATGTTGTTGCAAGATTTGGTAGAGATCGGATGATTAGGTTAGTCGTAATTTGATTTAAGCTTTGAACATTTGTGTGGCCGCCAATACGTTTCCGTCAAGATGGCGGCGATATAAAACATGACACTGAGGTGTCCTTTGCTAGTGCTACCTTTGTACCAAATTTCGTTCAATTCGCATTCACCGTGTTCGAATTGATAGGGGGGGACAGACATTCAGAGTACACACACTCACACACACACAGACACACACACACACAGACTCACACACACACACATACACACACACACACACAGACTCACACACACACATACACACACAGAGACAGACACACTTTTTTCGCCCTGTGTTGATCTCATAAGTCTACTTTAATTTTTTGCAAAAATCGAAAGTAGGCTAAAAACACCCTACTATTAATCATAGGCATGTATGCTCAACCGCAAATGTCATCAGAGGACATAATCTAAAGAATAACAGAGGTCTTATCGCAGGGGACACAAACGCAAGAATAGACAAACCAACTATAAAAACAGAACTGATTAAGGAGACACTGGAAGAAGCAGGCTATTTCCATATTAATATCCCCAATATGAAGACATACTTTGCGCCGAATGGAACCAGCGCCATAGATCTAGTCTTCTACAGAGGAACAGACATTAAAAAACTCAGTAAAAAGCACTACTGTTTCAGCCATGCCTCCTATTGGGATACATCTACCAATCTCGACTATCTTTGAAATCTTCTGCCAAGACATAATGCCGCCAAGGAATAAAATATCCGGGAAACTTGATATAGAGAAACTAGGACATATCGGTGAAACGAAATGCCATAATGACGGAAGAGTGGAAACAAGCTAACTACGAGCTACGACACGTAATAACACGTTACGCCACCCATGGATTTCACTTCAGATTCTGCAAAACCAAGAATTTCCACCAACCGAATGAAGACTGTGTGTGTGACCTGTGCAACGATCATTGTGAAAGGTACCACGCACAAAACTGCTAAATGAGGACAACCTCCATAATAAGACTGCCATTAGCATAAATGGTCATATGTACAAATATGTATTTGCACAGTATGCGCTTTTCTTTAATAATAATAATAATAATAATAATAATAATAATAATAATAATAATAATAAAAATAATAATAATAATAATAATAATAACTAGCGGACCCGTGCGAGAACTCTCGCATAATGGGTTGTGTGCGCCCCATGTGTACAGACTACCCGCCCGGCTCTAGTGCTAAGTGGGCTTTACGCAACACAGTTCCTTCAGGGGCTATCGTCTTGTTAATTTGTTTAAAAGCACTTTATAAACAAGTACATATATTTCCATTGACTTTTCAATAATGCAAGATTTTTCCTGTAAGTTACTATTGAGACGATTTGTAAGATTTTGGTACAAACCACACCTTCTATCTCCCTCTGGTTTATGAGCTTGAGTTTTGTGAAACATACACCTTAGCGTATTATATAATCTATATATATATAAAAGAAAGTCGTGTTAGTTACACTAATTATAACTCAAGAACGGCTGAACCGATTTGGCTGAAAATTGGTGTGGAGGTAGCTTAGAACCAGGAGACGGACATAGGATACATTTTATCTCGTGACGTGACATAAAACGTCAAAGAGAATACAAGTCACTATAAAACGTAACGCAAATGACAGCTAAGGCAAGTCGTTTCCAGGCAACAGTAGCTCTTGACGAGACACGGCCGACTGGATGCGAGTAGCGCTCTCCACTACCGCTATAGAAAATGAGCTCCTTTACATGAAATCCCGTTAGTTACTCAACGTAATTTGTATAGGGGTAGTAAATCCATTTTACAATAGATGGCGCGAGTAGCTTCAACAAAATGGTGTGCGTTTGTTTCAAGAAAGACCCACATGCGTTCATATACCATTCATCCCATTGCGATGAAACTTGAGTGAGATGTTCTGTACACTTCAGGGAATGTTTCTGGCTTAGTAAATCCACTTAAAAATAGGTAGCGCACGAGTAGATTCAACAAATGAGCGACGACGGGCGAAGCGTTTCAACAAAGTCCTGCATGCGTTCACATACCATTCGTCAGATAGCGATGAAACATGGGTGAGAGGTTGTGTACACTACAGGCAAGGTTTCTGGCTTAGTAAATCCATGTTATAATAGGTAGCGCACGAGTAGATTCAACAAATGAGCAACGACGCGCGAAGCGTTTGTACAAAATCCCGAATGCATTCATATGCCATTCATTCGATTGTGATGAAACTTTGATGAGTTGTTATGTACAAGCCAGGGAAGGTTTTCGAATTAGTAAATCCATTTTACAATAGGTATCGTACGAGTATATTCAACAAATGGGTGACGACGCTCGAATCGTTTTAACAAAGTCCCGTATGCGTTCATATGCCATTCATTGCGATGAAACTTTGGTGAGTTGTTGAGCACGCTCCCAGGATGTTTTTTGAGATAGTAAATCAATTTTACAATAGTTTAGAGGTGGTTAACGGAAAAAGAAAAAAAATTGGGAATCCAAAAGCACTTCAACAAACAAAGTTACAACGCCAACACTTTCTTTGATTGGCATTGCAACGCATGCCGGGTACAGCTAGTAAGATAATAATATCACGGCAATGTTCAACGTCTTCACGTAAGTGCACTAACATATTTCTCTCTGCTGTAAATATGAATCCACATTAATTTTATTCTTCGTTAATATTTTACTTAGAACATATCGAGTTAGGGACAGATGACCTCGTAATTCCGGCCCTTAAAACAACAACTAACATATCAAGGTGATATTTACCTGCCTGTATTATGAGCAAGTTAATTAATCAACTAGAAGAACCATTTTGATATCTTAACTATCAGATATTTTAAAATTAATGTGTACAAGTTTGATGCAATAATAATACTACAATTTATAGCATATTTTATTGACGAATAGCTTCATATACGTTCATTTGTTTACATTGTAACAGATCTGACTTCTTCTTTTCTAACATTTCTATTTCAAGAACACTTCCAACAATATTTTAATGATAGTAAATAAGTTTTATATAGTCCTACCAGATAGCGACACCCTTCATACAAAATATCAATAACGCACTCGGAATTATTAAGCACTTGTTAATTATGCTGAAAAATACCCTAATGTGGTTGAAACTGGCATAACTTGTGGATCACCATTGTGTAATGTCACTTGAGATACTGCGATAATGAACTGACAAAACCTATGTAGCCTACATTTAAAAAAGCATGTTGTAATTCATCTATAATACCTTCAGTAAGTTGTCATTGTAATGTTTTATCAGCAGTGAATATTCTGAACTTGTTAAGCTACCGTAATCTTAATATGCTGGGTAAAATACAAGAGTAATAATAGGCTAATATATGAGTGCCCCTTACTTTTTCTTGCGGACGTTAATATTGCTATGTTGCTTCTGTATTCTGGCTTTGCAGACTTAATTCAGAGATTTTTAGATCTCATTTAATTTCTACAATTTGACCACTGATCCCAGGCTGCAGACAAGTTGTGAACAAGACGGTATGAACTGATAGCATTCACAGTACACGGGACTCCGCTGAACCAACGACATTAACTTCGATCATACAATAGGATAAAGAGGGCGCCCGCTCTGCTTCTACCGGCCGACCATGGGGCCAAAATAAGATCAGCTGATGTTGGGCAAAACAAAGATGTCTCCCATAAGAATAGCATTATGAAGTGACTTTAAATCCCGATTCCAGCGTATGTCTTGTGATTGACCGACTATTTCTGTTGAAGGTAGTGATAACTACAATTCCTTCTGAATATTGCCGTTCTTTTTTTGTATGAAAAGTGTGAAGTATCATCGCTATATGCGATATTTTGGTGTGTTGACATATCAGTGTTGGAATGCATAGATGACGTGTGTACAAGGTTAGGAAATTAGAATACGGTGAATGAAATATGTTAAGTATAATTTTGAACCGTAATAATTGTCTGTCTTGGTTATATTTGTAATATTTTTACATACCGTATCTAAAATAATAACCTCGACAAAGTATACTAGTAACATGTATGCTTCTATTATGCTGGTTGTGCTTTATAAATCAAGAAAGTTGGCCGATAATCACCCGATCGGATCCATTACCCTAATAATAACTATCATCAATGAAAATTTGCAAACACCAACATTTAATTCACCTGATAACCATTGTGGCCTGCTCTAAGAACTACCTTTACACTTAAGTTGCACATTTGGTTTGGTTGGTTGTTTCCTCAGTTTAGGGGCTGCGACAACACGGGCATGTAGCCCCGTGTACTTTGGGTGTGTGTAGAATCTGTCTGATAACCGGTGTTAATTGTGATGACTGTATTAGTGTGTGTTATCTGTTTTCAATTCGAGTGAGGACTGCAGACATTGAATTTTTTCAAGTAGTTCATACTTTTGCCGCCAAACGCCACCGTCATCGACTACTAGTACAGAATTTGATTACCAGATGCCACCTCAGTCGGCTCCAGGCGACGAACGTGGAACCTAAGAGCGTTTGTCGAATGTTTAACCTATATATAATTTAGCTTCACACAGGTGTAATTAGTGGAAGGTTCTTTCTTTAACATGCCATAAATCTATGACATGGGACCGCCGGCTTTACTTCCCCTCCGAAGGAAGGCATACTGAAGGATTTTTAACGCTCTTAAAAATCTGACGGCTTCAGCCGGGTTCACATTTAGTTTATACAGTTATGAATGATCCTGCTGATTGTTTTAAGGGGCCAACATTATCAGTCACTATCAGACACTCGTCACAAATTGTCTAAATGTTCAGACTATATCAAACTATAATAACTGTGTTAATGAAGCCTAATGAGTTGTACCAGACAGCAAAATATCAATAACAATATAATGAAAGACAGAAATCCATAACCCTTATAGGCTACAACTGCGGCTAGTCCATGCTTAATGTTGATGCCAATGCTTACCAAGTGATATCCAGCACTGCATCTTAAAAAGAACAATGTTATCCCCACACCCGATATTTATCCTCTAGAGCAACAAATCTTACAAAAATATCCTAATGTTATCCCCCAAACCCTCCATATTTAGTAAATTCATTTGTGGTGGCTAGGGACTTCCGCGTCATCAGCCCCGTGTACTTGACTATGTGTTGAACTTATCTGATAACTTATATTTCTGTGATGGCTGCAGTAGTGTGTGTAGCTGTATTGGTTGTTGTTAATTCATTTAATTTGAGAAATCTTGCAGTTGGGTGTGTGTTAAACTTGTCTGATAACCTGTTTTGATTAGATGACTGTAGTAATGTGTGTAACTTTATTAGTGACAGGGATGAGAACGGTGCCCCGGGACTTCAACTAAGGTGATATCCCTGCATTTTTCTGGAGGGAGTGTGGATAATCCTGGGGAAAAACACTCTCAGGGTAGCTGGGATTCGAACCTGCGATCTCCGAGCGAAATGCACGGCTACGCCAGCTGTATTGGGGAAATAGATGTAATCAAGTCAGTGTATTTTAGGCCCTAAGACCTGTGAAAAGATATCCTGCTTCCTTTTTCAAACTTTTGACTATAATTCTAAGCAGACCACTTTTGGTATAATTCTTCACTTTCAGCTTCTTGCATTCAAGGAAATACGTACCGTATTTTATAATATTTGTAATATATTATACTACAAAAAGTATCTTGTATATCGATAATAATAATATAATAATATATTATGGCCTCGGATGCCGGGTGCAAGCTTTGTAATTTGCATGTTGAATTTCGTTGTTCCTTGAATCACTATGAAAGTCAAGGTTAGATATCTAAGCTCCTTGAACACTATAGCGCTTCTAGTAGAGAAATGAGGAACGTTGTGTTGGCGGAAACTCCCGATATTAATTTTGCCGTTATGAACACGGCCTACTGAATTCAAATGGGTTCTTTAACATGCCAACATCGTAGGACATGCGTGTCGTATTTTTGCCGCCTTTCAAAAATCATTTACCACGGCCAGGAGCGAACCTGCAATCTTGGGGTTGGTAGACCGACACACTATCCACTCACCCACCGTGACAAGCTTCGTATATCGATGATATACAGCCTAATATTACCGCTCACGCCGACAGCTCGGGTTTAGGCGCCATGTTCCACTGGCCCCTCTCTATCCTATTGTATGATCCACGAAGGATATTGATACAAACAATTCACTATCGAAATTCAGTACCAAACCATCAAAGAGATTATATATACATAGCGTGCAGAATGGGCGTGTAACTGTCAATAGTTGTCACCAGACTGCAGCAGGGACCGAAGAGGTCCAGGCGCATACGAATTGGGTTACTGACTCCATAGCCATATTACGTATTGGACCCGTTGTAATGCTGCACTCTGGTGACAACTTGACAGTTACACGCTCGTGGATGATAACAAATGCATATGCCTATCATTTGCATATTTTAACTTATTAATCTCAAAGATCAGCCTAGGCCTTATTTATTTTGTTACCCGAACTGAACCGACCTATTTTTCAAAACTCCTTGCCTAGACCCCTTCAGTACCTGCTGCACTCTCGTGGCGGCAACATGAAGTTCGCCTAAGGGCTTCTCCTTATTACTCCTTGCTTGGACCTCTTCGGTCCCTGCTGCACTCTTGTGGTGGCGAAATGAAGTTCACCTAGAACACTCCCACAACCTCCGTGTCATGTTATGTTCAATCATATCGACTAATTACTACTTGAGTAATATTGTCTAATTAACTTGTGTATTAACTTGACCCGAGTCTGAAGATGTACGCTGGACCAAGCATGTCATGATGTTTATTTTATTTAAGGTATTTGTGTAGAATAGAGAATAAATTAGACTCCACTATTACGTGTTCACCGATTTTACATATAATAAAAAACCGAACAACAAACTTAATTGAATGTGCTGTCAGAATTTACTGAGCCCCATTGCCGTGTAGATCGACTGATGGAGTTCCATCCTCAGCGCTCTGATATAGATCGAAGAATAAACAATTCAACGGAGGAGAATAATTATACTTTGATGTGTCCCTCGAGAATAGCAAATGTCAGAGCTCGTTAAGCTGGCTTCTTCGCGATCCAAACTAAACTTTGTGACAGTTCCAAGCTGATTGCGAGCAAGGTGGAGTTGGTTTCCTCTCCAAGATGTAAATACACCTGTCTGCCGTCTGACAAGTCGCTGCAGAATACAATTGCCTCTCTGACAAACAATTTGTGACTAATGGCACACCGCAGACTAGAAAGGACAACGAAAGGTTCACTATCCCACCGGGTCCAGGAGGAGTGCACCAAATGCCTACTGATGATCCCAATTAGGCGAAAAACCGCAAAAGAAACACAGCAAACAATTATAAGATTTGATGGAGTTTTACTTCGTCGTGAGAGCCAATGATTCACCTTGGATAACGGCTGCCCAAATGCTCTGATGGGAGCTATACAGCCCGGTAGTCTCTAAACACTTCCCCTCTGCAGTCTACGTCCATCCCAGGGACACCCACACAGATTGTTCTACCGTCTAACTGAAATCGGTGTCCTGATCGATGTTTCAGTGAATGAGCAACCACACAACCTCTTAACTGAGCACATCGTAATGAAATAGGATGAATATGGATATTTTAGTTATAAGCCACCATTGATAGTATAGTTATAAACCTACATGGATAGTATAGTTATAAACAGCCATGGATATTATAGTTATAAACAGCCATGGATATTATAGTTATAAACAGCCATGGATATTATAGTTATCAACAGCTATGGATATTATAGTTATAAACATCCATGGATATTATAGTTATAAACAGCCATGGAGAGTATAGTTATAAACAGCCATGGATATTATAGTTATAAACAGCCATGGAGAGTATAGTTATAAACCTACATGGATAGTATAGTTTTAAACAGCCATGGATATTATAGTTATAAACAGCCATGGATATTATAGTTATAAACAGCCATGGATATTATAGTTATAAACAGCCATGGATATTATAGTTATAAACAGCCATGGATATTACAGTTATAAACAGCCATGGATATTATAGTTATACACAGCCATGGATATTATAGTTATAAACAGCCATGGATATTACAGTTATAAACAGCCATGGATATTACAGTTATAAACAGCCATGGATATTATAGTTATAAACAGCCATGGATATTATAGTTATAAACAGCCATGGGTATTATAGTTATACACAGCCATGGATAGTATAGTTGTAAACAGCCATGGATACTATAGTTATACACAGCCATGGATAATATAGTTATAAACAGTCATGGATATTATAGTTATACACAGCCATGGATATTATAGTTATACACAGCCATGGATAGTATAGTTATAAACAGACATTGATATTATAGTTATAAACAACCATGGATATTATAATTATAGCCATGTATATTATAGTTATAAACAGCCATTGATATTATAGTTATAAACAGCCATGGATATTATAGTTATATACAGCCATGGATATTATAGTTATAAACAGCCATGGATATTATAGTTATAAACAGCCTTGGATATTATAGTTATACACAGCCATGGATAGTATAGTTATAAACAGCCATGGATACTATAGTTATAAACAGCCATGTATATTATAGTTATACACAGCCATGGATAGTATAGTTATAAACAGCCATGGATATTATAGTTATACACAGCCATGGATATTATAGTTATAGCCATGTATATTATAGTTATAAACAGACATGGATAGTATAGTTATAAACAGCCATTGATATTATAGTTATAAACAGCCATGGATATTATAGTTATAGCCATGTATATTATAGTTATAAACAGCCATTGATATTATAGTTATAAACAGCCGTGGATATTATAGTTGTACACACAAAATTTTAAAATGAATAATCCAGTTATACAACATTCTAATGTATATTGTGTTAAAATTTGGATTCGATCTGATGACGGGTTTTTGAAATAATAATTCTTAAATGTGACGCATGGTTGAAACACGCTTAAAAACGGGCACTTTTCGTGTTCCAACTATGATAAAAAATATTAAAATATAAATTAAAAATTCAAAACCTACATGAACTAACGTAAAATAGAACGTCGCAAAGGATGATGTTATTGGATTTTATGTAGGTCTATTGGTTACTTCTCAAACAACCTTCAAACTCGAGTGCACCTAATATTTTGGTCGACAGTAGTAGAGTTGCTTAGCGTGAAGATATATATTTCATTGATTGCTCTAATGAGAAAGAGCGTTACATATTTTTCTGTGTTAGTTTCTATGTATTTTGCTTGGAGAGAGATCTTCATTGGCAAGAACACAATTTTACCAATTGTTAATAATAAAATTGATATTGGTTTTACGTCCGTATTAACATTTGGGGCTTCTACAGACGCCCGGGTTTTTGCCCTGTGGGGAATGACCAATGACACGGTTCCCTCGCATTTGCTCACCCTCTAATGCCAACTGACTGCGCTAGGCCATGTTTCCCCCTTATTGAGAACTCTCCACTCGTCCTGAAAGTCCACAGTATTGAAGAAGACATGTTTCGGGTTTTAACAAGGCTCTAGACTTAAGGTAACAAGCGAGCTTGTTATGAGCAGGAAATCCTCAACGATACATGAATGCATCTCAAAGTCAACATCGAGTTCACTGAGCTTTTATCTTCAACTTTGTCAAGGCACCATTTCACTCCCATGCATTGAGAAGTGTCCTCCACCCTCAGTGCGCCAGCGAATATTCTACTGTTTAATTAGTTGGACCTGGAATCCAATATTCAGTCTTCAAGAAATTAATAGGTTACAAAGTCTAGACTTAAGTCCGACAATCTAGCAGGAACTGTTGCTATGAGCTGACGGGTTGTGTGGTGTAAGTAGCAGTGGCGTACGCAGGATTAATACAGTAGGGCAATAGTTGTATACTGATCGGGTCCAAGCTCTGTGAACTTGCGGGGTGAGGGGAAAGAGTAGGGAAGGGTCAGGCGAGAAGAGAAGGATCTGTCAACAGCCCACCGTGATATATGGTATTCCTTTCTATTCCAATACTGCTAACATAGGGGCGTCGCTCAAACCACTGTGGTCACCGACCATTGAATTTGGTTCTGTACTATGTACGGACCGAGAAACCTCATCACTCGTCAACACCACTTCTCATAGTCCGCGATGCACATTCCTCTCAGGTTCACGCAGCTTAGACCCGAGCAGTGTACATTATTAAAGGGCAGATGACCTTGCTGTTCCGCCCCTTAAAACGACAGCCGTCATCATAAAAATGATATTTCGATTAATATTCATAAGAAACAATGATTAAATAACCGTTCTCTTTGCACGAAAATTATTTTAGGCCTCATTATTTTGTCAACACAATGAAAAAAAATCCACAGCCTGCTTCCAGTCTCCGACCGGGTCAGGGAATGGAATGAATGAAGCCCCCATCTAGCGGCGAGGATATGAACTGTGCCGGCTGACGAAGCCTGTCGCACTCCGCTGGGGCAATGATTAAATGAATGACAGATGAAATGAAATGATAGAGGAGAGTGTTGCTGGATTGAAATTGTGACAGGGAAAACCGGAGTACCCGGAGAAAAACCTGTCTGCCTCCGCTTTGCCCAGCACAGATCTCACTTGGAGTGACCGGGATTTGAACCACGGACCCAGCGGTGAGAGGCCGGCGTGCTGCCGCCTAAGCCACGGAAGCTCTTCTTCGACACAATAAAAATATGAAAAAAAGATAAAACATATAAAAACTTTGGAAGACAGTAACTAAATAGGCTATTAAAACTGAAACGATGCAGTGGTATCTTAATGACCATAGTTACGTGGTTGCTTATAATATTGATATTATGTGAGAGAATCTCCGTGTTCCCACCGCCATTACTATTGACTCTCTTGATGACTTTATCTGTATCATTAATTGGAATAAACTCCTCAGGTACTGAATTATCTTTAACGAAACGGACACACAATTAAAGCGACCCAAAGCGACGTGAAGAAGGTTACCGATCGCACACTTGAACAGTAACACTGATCCATGGCTCGCTCCAACCCTGAAGGAGGAGTCTCACTGCGAGCAGAGTACAGGACATTTACCAAGTGAGGAACGTGACCACTTTTATAATATATACACGAGTTAAGACGCCTCACTAGGGGTAGTGTAAAACAGCTGATGGACAATTTGATTCAAGTAAAGAAATGTCTCTGAGGGGGGGGGGGGGGGGTGTTGAACCCTAAACCCCCCCGTCGGTACCCCACTGGTCAGAAGCAGCCAAGGTCCTGTCCGAGAGAACAAGCAGACAGATCTGCACCGGATGTTGTCCTAAGGCCGGGCTGGAATTTCTCTCACTGCTATGGTATTGATTAATTATACCCAAAATGTGATGTAAATCAATGATCATCTTCGTGTCATAAATTATTCCAGGACCAGTTTTACCTTTATAATTTTATAATTCTGTAGTTATTCTGAACTCTTGTGGTCGGTGAGGCAAATGAATAAATAAACAGACTCTTTCGTTTAGTAAAAAAGGGCCAGTGAATCAAAACTCAGCAATTCATATAGGTTTGTGCCGTGTCTTGTGTGGGGTTTGGCTTAGGACACTAAGCTGGCTCATCGGCGGGCTCTTGGTGTCACCGCGCGAACCCCCACAGAAGTAGTGAACTGCGCGCTACCTCCCTCAAGACACGGCACAAACCTAGAAAAACTGCTGAATTTTAATTTACTGGCCGTGAAAGCCATTATGCCATCTTTTTGGAAGCCTTCATAGGGAGGTTAGGGCTGCTTGAGCTTTTAGTCCTCGTAGTAAATAGGCGCAGGTGTACTTCATGTAAAGGGAGGTAGCGCGCAGTTCGCTGCTCCGGGCGTGGACACCAAGAGCCCACTGATGAGCCAGCTTGATGTCCTAGGCAAACACCCACAGAAGACACGCCACAAACATAGAAAAATTGATTAATTGACACAATACAACAGTAGCGTCTGTTAGTGAGGACTACTGTACACACACTGTACAATTCTCACGCAGCAGGCCGCCAATTCCACAGTCATGTTCTGTTCGGTGGTGCTCCGCTGTGAAATTTCCGCCAGAGTTCCGCTTCGTAATACCCGTGCTTAACCACGCGCCGCGTCGAACTCAGGGCCTTCAGCGCTGTCTCGTTCCTACCTTCATACAACGCTCCGTTGACACAAACACTCACTAGTACAAGCGCACTGGCTCAACTCTTCACTCCAGTGCACACACTGTTCAGAACCGTAATGGTCTTTCACTTGTCTCAGTCACTGATGGAACACGTCTCCTAGTTCTGCTCGTCAGTCCTTAAATCCTAGTTAATGGGACCTTCCGTACCTTCTCCGCTGCCCCCAGAGCTATTGTGTGATGTGTCTGTCTCTCCAACTGCCCGGTGGCTCACTTAGGCCCAGCTATTTCTAGAAACAGAACAATCTATAGAGCATCCAGCGTTGAGAAGAGACTGCGAAGCCTTAAGGTGACAGTGTTGCTAACTCAAGGCAGAGGTAGCGCTGACGTCATACGTTATCTTCACCCGCTTCGTGTACTACTCTTTCATAAGCTAGCGACACAACACAACCCCAACAGCTATCTAAAATAGAACACGCCCAGGAAGGAGCAGTTTTGCAGGTGTTAACGGATTTGCCAGTATTAAGGATACGCGAAGAGAACCATTAACGACATTTCGTTGTGGTATGACACATTACTGATTGACAGATGTCGAGAGCACAACCTTTCCTTCTTTTTCGTAAAATTTTTACGTCCGCAGTACTGTTGATCCTAACCTTTATTGTTATTAGGCTAAAATTAAGTTTCTTTCAATTTTATTCTTGTTGTTGTTGTTTTGTTTAGATTAATATTTGTAATATTGTAGCGAGCCAGCCGTGCGGTTAGGGGCTCGCAGCTGTGAGCCTGCATTCGGGAGATAGTGGGTTCGAACTGCACTGTCGGCAGCCCTGATTCGATCGAACAGAAAATAAAACAGATACACAACAGTAACACTAATAACGGAGAGTGCTTCAGAACTTATGTTCCTGGCGGAACTAATCACGTGCTCCACTCCGGGCGAGCATGCAGCACTGGACGAGGCTCTTCTTTCCAGCGTGCTAACCTCGATATTATTCAACTTACTGAGACGTGACAAACGAGGAAATGGAAAAATGGAGAAGACTGTAAATAAAATACAAGAGGAAAGGAAATGCCCTCCACCCTCGAAGAATGAGAATTGAGTTACTTGCAAGGAAGGAGAGCCATGAAATGCGGAGAGGAAAGTGGAAAATAGGTGAGGATCCGCCCCAAAGGCAATCGAAAAGGGGAAAAACCAGACCCAGCTCAAGAATCCCTCGGGGTCGCCAACTCCCGAACACACCAGCCGTGAGCCCTTGAGGGTGTAGCACTATCCAGGGTGCACCAGAAGTGGTGGGGCTACATACACCCTGCCTCCTGGAGGGCCTTGAGCAGAAGGCAGGGGATATCATGAAACGAAACCAAGTGGCTGACCCCTCGATGAATGAGCGATCAGGAAAGATGAGACAAGGGCTAATTAAGGCGGGAAAGGAAGAGACTCCCTAGGACTTGGATACACTAATACCGTCGGGGTCGGAAAAGAACAAGAGTTGACCAAGAGAGATCGACATGAAAGAAAACGGAGAGGAGCCCGGCATAAGTAAGTAGAAGCACTGCCGGACTCAGCTGGAGTCCCGTGGTCGCCAACCCACATCCCACTAGTCGTGAGCCCCTGGGGGGAAAAAAGGTGAAAGAGAGGGGCCTCTCGGTACAAGTAAATTGCTTGTGAACGTAGGAAGGCAGCCTTGGACATGCCCCGTCTCATGAAATATTTTATGCTTTCCGAGGTCGCTTACTCCGCAGCGACTCTAAAACCCGCTCCCCGGGGAAGCCTTCAACTCATAAAGTAGGTTAAGTCATCCCCAAATTAAATTAACTACCAACACAAATATGGTCGCTCCAGGGAAGATCAGAGACCGGACGTGAAATAAATCTCTCTATTGGTCGGTCAGAAACATCTGCCATCGATATATGGCACACACAGTGCAGTGGCGGCTTGTACATCTCTGTTCTTTGGGGGTGGCCTTAATTTTTAGCCTATTTCCATCATATGAAATATAGGTACGTGTGTACCTCAGTGGATATGTTTCATGTCCTCCTAATCCATGAAGATTGGCTTGAGCAATTTCGAAGAACATCTAGGTTATCGGCCCCTAATGGTCTGGGTGATAGCGAAATTGTCAATGAAGTGGAAACCAGAACGAAAAATAAGTGAGAAGGAAAATACTTACAAAAAGCAACTCAGATTGAAACTACTCACAAAATGGAGATCGGTAATACTGTACTTACAAAAGGGAATTTAGAACGAAAATACTCACAAAAGGAATGGATTGAAAAATACGCACAAAATGTAGGTTAAGTTCAAAATACGTACAAAATGCAATTCACAATCGAAATACTTACAAAATGCAAGTGAAATTCAAAATACTTACAAAATGCAAATGAGATTGAAAATACGTACACAATGCAATTGACGTTCAAATTACTTACAAAATGCAATTGAAATTGAAAATACACAATGCAATTTAGATTGAAAAAGGCCGGTTCAGATTCAAAATACTCACAAAGTGCAATTGAAATTCAAAATACTTACAAAATGCAATTGAAATTGAAAAGGCTTACAAAGTGTATGGTAGATTCAAACTACTCAGTTGGATGGACAATACTTACAAAATGCAATTTAGATTGAAAATGCTGACAAAATGCAATTTAGATTCAAAATACCCACAAAATGCAATTGAGAATCAAAATACTTGCAAAATGCACACCCTAGAAAATGCAATTTAGATTGAAAATACTTGCAAAAAGCAGTTTAGGTTGAAAATACAAAATGCAATTGAAATTCAAAATACTCGCAAAAGTTTCGCGCCCTATATTGAAAGACTTACTAGAAAGCAATTTAGATTGGCAATCCTTACAAAATGCAATTGAGGTTGAAAACACTCGCAAAACGCAATTTAGATCGAAAGAACCTACAAAATGCAACGTAGATGGAAAAGACCTTCAAAATGGAGTGCAGAGGCTTAAAAAAAATTGCTAAAGGGAATTTAGATACACGGGGAGCCAATTAACAAAAACAGTGCGGGAAACTTAAAGATAAGAGGATATATAATGAAAAGAAAACAAGAGATCCGACCCCTCGAAGAAGGAGGGATCAGGAAAGATGAGACTAGGGCCAATTAAGGCGGGAAAGTGAGAGACTCCCTTGGCCTCGGATATCCTAATACCGTCGGGGTCAGAAAAGAACAAGTGTTGACCAAGAGATGTCGACAGGAAAGAAACGGAGAGGAGCCCGGCACAAGTAAGTGGAGGCAATGCCGGACTCAGCTGGGGTCCCGTGGTCGCCAACCCACATCCCAGTAGATGTGAGCCCCTGGGGGGAATAATAATAATAATAATAATATTGTATGGCCTTGGGGCCGGGTGCAAGCTTTGTTATTTGACACGCAGGGGGCATCCTGCATGTCGAATTTATTGTTGAAAGTCAAGAAGGTTAGATATCTAAGCTCCTTGACACTATAGCGCTTTCTGGTAGAGAAAGGAGGAACTTATGTGTTGGCGGAAAATCCCGAGAACACGGCCTACTGAATTCAAATCCGTTCTTTAACATGCCAACATCGTATGCCATGCGTGTCGTGACTTACTAGTACGTGCCTTTTAAATGTCAGTGAAAGATGCCAATCTAACATGGCGGTCGCGCATAACTTCTTATGGCTATAAGACACTGCAGAGTAAGTTCGCACACAGGTGACTTTGGGAAATTTCATAATCACCAAACAAAGATGGCGGGCACACAAAGTTCACACAATGCAATGTTTATTTCTGGTTATTCAATCATGTGAATGTAGTGAAGGTAAGTTTTTATTTAGATCTTTGGTGTAATGTAATTCAATTGTTACGAAAAATTCAGATTGCGATTGTACGAATTGCAAAAGTTTTTTTTATGTTCGACCATGTCGAAATGTAAACATTATGTGTCGGAAAACTGTATCATAATGAGGCTCATTATAACACTATTTTTCATTATGAAACAGTTTCTCCCACGAATCAGAGCTCAAGAAACAGTTGTGTGACCAATTAGGTAAGGATACCTTCGCGCATGCGCTCAAAATCCAAAATATTATTTCTGTATTGGCAAGTAAAGTGAATGGTCCCTGCGTCCGGAGTGCCTTGACCCACGCATGCGCTCTGTTCAGTCAGCAAAGCCAGCGCACCCTGTTCACTAACTGAATTAACTGAATACCACAGATATTTATGAATATTTATGTTAAAACATACAATAAAGTTATAATTATCGTCGAACATAAACAGTCGTATGCAACTCTCCTATAATGGTAATTAAGACACTCGTATGGAAATTATAAAAATCGCTTACGCTCGTTTTATAAACATACTCGTGTCTTAATAATTGCCATTATAGGCTCGTTGCATAATGTACTATCCCAATTAAGAATGAAAAGACTGGTGTCCTAAAGGGCAGTTGACCTCGCTGTTTCGGCCCTTAAAACAACAACAACTAACTACAGATATTGCAAGAGAAATAACAATTACCCGCACATGTTTCACACCTTTTTAGTCCTCCTTCCACAATTTTGGAAATTAACAATTATTGCATAAATAATGACAAAAACTAGAATTCCAACTAAGATAAAAAATAGCAAGTAGTTCCGTGAAGAACTTAACAGCCTATTTTCACATATCCTACTGATGTTAATGGCCTCTATCAACATACAAAATTTCAATTTGATAGCCGTAATAGATTCGTAGATATTGAGAACCGTCTAAATATTTGGGATTATTATATATGTAGACCATAGAGTTATGTACTATTGGTTGAAGACTATTGTCTATAAGGCATCCAACGTTTAGAATGAAGCACTAGTTAGATAGGGATATTCTTCTCTCTT
Source organism: Meconema thalassinum (assembly GCA_946902985.2). Taxonomy (NCBI): domain Eukaryota; kingdom Metazoa; phylum Arthropoda; class Insecta; order Orthoptera; family Tettigoniidae; genus Meconema; species Meconema thalassinum. The sequence goes on from OX336388.2 coordinate 284,664,469, forward strand.
TCTGTTGCACGCGAGACATGTATGACGCTGTCATTTTCTAGCACTCCACTGTTGCCATATCAGTCGAAAACTTTTCATTGTCGAAAAAACAGCATATTCGGGTAGAACTATGTTTTGCCGATCTTTTTTGTCCTATATTAAAACTACGTAAACTTGATAGAAATGCTAGAAAAAATAGATATCCATATTTTTTTAAAACTATAAACTGAGTCCCCTTTTTACTAAAATCGATCTTATATCATGTTGCATTGACTTTGTGATGCCTATTTTTCACACACATGTAGCTAAATGTGCCATCTTCATGATGGATTATTGAAATATTTTATACTGGCAATATTGTAATTTTCATGTAGTTAAAACTTCTGAATATTCTCTTATAACCGCATACAGTAGCAGCATTGAAAAAGTTCGTATGCTGCCAACTTTTCTATTTTTAAAGATAACCATGTCATGTCAGTTTGAGAGTTGTAGAGGAATGTTGGAAGAAGTTTTCTACCTGCCTACCCAGAGTGTAGGTTTAATTTTTTACACAGGCCGGGCTGTTCATTGACCGCGGATTGTAAAAATGAAGTTTCGAAGGACAGCGGGGTGCTGCTTGTTACTGACAGCTTTTTTTACTGCGACGTTCGAGCTTGTATTTCAGTAGTTCGGCTGTCTCTATCTTGAGTGTGTGTGCAGCAGTTCTGTTAGATTTAACGTGTTGTATTTTACGTATTTCACGTACAACAATGGATAGTTTGTGAAAATAAAGCGTGGTCAAGTGCTCAGAAGGAGGTAAAAACAGGTCGTAATTAATGTGTTCAATTATTTTAAGAATCTTAAACCCAACGAAAGTATAAATCATGAAAGGTAAGCCAATGAGGAGTATTTTCTTTAATAACGTACTTTAACTTTAATTGCAGTCGAAACTTCACACATTTCCTTGGGCTTGTACTTTATTTCTTTTATTTTGATTGTTTTCTTTATGCCACATTCAGCATACGTTATAGTTAATTTAATTTAATTTCGTTGTATGTGTTATGTTAGCCTACTATTAGTATTATTATACAGTACTTAATTCAAGTCTTTGTCACTGCACAATCGCTGAATGTGCGGAAAGTGTACGCGAAGCGCTTTGTGCTGCCTCCTCTCATGGAGTGGCAACCCTGTCGTAACGCGCCATAAGACCAATGCTTCAGTCTAAACGTTGGATGCCTTATAGGTGTTTTATTCAAACTTCCATCGCATGATTAGGACACAAGAAATAAAAACGAGTTTTAAAATTTCCCACAGCCACCATCTTGTGGTTATGAAAACAATTAAAATGAATTGGATGTCACCGACCACGTTTTACTCCGCTCGGATGGTTAAATCGCGAGAAACGTCCATTTAAATATTTAAATTTCGCGTCACCGCCATGTTGGATTTATGCTCAACAGATTATTGAAAGTCCCATAGGTGAAGTTATGATCATAGCCTTTATCTACATACAATCTTTCAGTTTGATTGCTGCCATAGATTAGAGATGTTGTTTGAGTCTTCAGTCTTGTGACTAGTTTGATGCAGCCCTCCGCACCTCCCTGCCCGCTCTACATAGCTGCCACACCTTACATCCGAAATAACATCTTAATTTGAAAATTCACACAGCCGACTTCTTGAGGTTATGTAAACAATTGAGCTAAATTAGGTATTAGTGCATACCAATGTGTATAAGCATTTGCTGTATCATGTTTCACTGCAATCCGATGGTTAACTCGTGGGAAAAGTCTATTTAAATTATTCTACTTCGCTTGGCCGCCATATTCGTTTTGTACTGAACAGGGGTTTGAAAGTCATATATGTGAAATACTAGTAGCGCCCTTTATCTCCGTACAGAATTTCCGGGTGATATCTGTAACAGTTTCGGAGATAATCAAAAGTTTACCTCGTTCCGCCTCGTCAATACAATATATTCAAAATTTCGTGATATCACATGTCACGCTCTAAAGCGGTACATGTTTCGATGCCTATAAGTATTGGCATCATCATCAGCCTTATTACTGTATTGGCAGCACTTAAAAATCACTTTGTAACAAGAAGTTCCGTGAAGAACTATACAGCCTACTTTCCATGCCAATGATTATTCTACAGTATATGAACCTATCTAGAATAATGACAAAATTAAGTTGGTAATATCGAAATATCAAATTAGTTCAAAATATACCTGGTATAATGTAGCCAAATAGAGCACTACAGTTGGCAGCCCTGGTGACTGAATATACTCTTAGTTCCATCTCTTAAGGTACAGAATACAAAATTAGGTTGAAGTCCAATGGACGTTACATGCAGTTAGACACTGGATCTATCAGCACGCGTAAAAGCATGTTGCCAACAATACCATGCATGTGCTGGTCAGAAATAATCTGAAATATTTTGATATCTTGTTGTGCCAATTTTGGATGAAATCCATTTGTTAGTATAGAAGTTACATGTATTTTAAAATTGGACATATCAGCAGGCATAGAATCATGTTGGCAGCACTGCATTGTATTAATTACTCCAAATTAATCTACAATGTCAGGTGCTATACGTGTGCAAAGTATAGAGCTGTTGGCTTGCATACTTTCTGATATATTGATATTAGGGTAAAAAAATATAGACAGCATTTATTAACAGTTGGCAGCCCTGATTGCTCTTAACAATACTTACAGTCATATCTGTTATGGTACACATAGCACACACGAAATTTGGTTGAAATCCAACTGATAGTATAGAAGTTACATGTATTTAAAAATTGGTACTATCAGCAGGCTTATAATCATGTTGGTAAAACTGACGTATATAAGTTATTCCAAATTAATCTAAAATGTCAGAATATACGTGTGCATAGTTTAAAGCTGTTGGCTTGCATACTTTCTCATTGGTATTTGGATAAAAAATAGAGAGAGCAATTATTAACAGTTGGCAGCCCTAGTGGCTCTTAAGAATACGCTCAATCATATCTGTTTATGTACAGATATTACATACAAAATTTGGTTGAAATCCAATTGATAGTGTAGATGTCATATGCATTTAAACATTGGACCTATCAGAAGGCTTAAAATTATTTTGGCAACACTGTCATTATTGGCCTCCTGGAAATTAAACTGAAATAGTATTATCTGCATGTGTACCAATTTTGGAATAGCTCCCATGCATACCTTGCGAGATATCCAACATGGAGCTCAAATTTCTAGTGCGTTTTTTCAGTAGTTGGTAGCACTGACATCATTTTCAAATATGGACGTGAGATATTCCGGTGCACATCTTTACTCATACTAAATTTGGTTTTGATTGCTGCAGCCGTTTAGGAGTTGATAGGGGGGGACACATACACAGCCAGACAGACAGACAGACACACATTTTCCCGGATCGATCTCATAAGTCTACTTTTTCCTCATTTTTGCAAAATGTGAAAAGTAGGCTAAAAACACCGAGTGTATTAAAATGTTGACATAAACACATATTAAAATCACATATACACTGAAACACTTTAAAAGTTTTCTTAAAAGGTTTTAAAATTATGGTAGGCACACGTTGCAAAGCCCTTGAAGGATAAATAGTCTATTTTGAGGTTTTCAGAGTTCAGTTCATGATGTTTCCGAAATTGGTCAAGGGTTTCCATTCCCAACTGGAAAGAAATTACGCTAGGAGTAAGAAAATTATTATTTAATACAAGGAAATTTGAAAAAGTATCCCAACATATTTGTAAAACTTAAGTAATTTGCGGCCAGAGTTTTTACAAAGTGATTTTTAAGTGCTGCCAATACACTAATAAGGCTGATGATGATGCCAATACTTACAGGCATCGAAACATGTACCGCTGTAGAGTGTGACATGTGATCGTATCACGAAATTTTGAATATATTGTATTGACGAGGGGGAACTAGGTAAACTTTTAATTATTATAGTAAGTCAATACGGAAAAATGGGTGACTCATGAGTCAAAAAGATATAAAATGCCGGTGAAATATTTCGCACAGCTGCCATGTTGGATTAGTGAGATGTAATACAATTTAAAGGGCGCGGTCGGGGTCGGACAAAATAGTACTAAGACCTTACTGAGTTCCATTGAAATTGCTCCAGCCGTTTAGAAGTTATTAGGGGGACACACATACGCGCGCGCGCGCACACACACACGGACAAAAGGTGATCTTATAAGCCTATGTTTTCATTCATGAAAATGGGCTAAAAACGAGTAAAAAGCGGCCTGTATACATCTGAACGGTACGAAGTTGTATAGAAGGTAGAATAGCGGCCACGGCTCCCGAGAGTGTTAATGCACTACCTCGTGCCTCTCTGCATAGGGAGAGCGTGGGTTTGAATCCCACCTTGGCCGTCTGGAAAATGGTTTTCGATTTACTTCCAGAATCCCTTCCCCGACTCTTCTCAAAAGAAGATATACGGCCATTAGCTGCATTAACCGTCCGTATTATTTAGGAGGAAATTTGTGTCCAAGAATGGGGTTTCTTGAGAAAAACGTATGCAAAATAATAATAATAATAATAATAATAATAATAATAAATGAAAGATACCGGGCGGTACACCAATAGGTGTTGTAATTGGGATCAATTGTAACAGAGTATGTCATTCCAACCCGATCATCAGCATAGCTTACCTGGTTTCCACCTGTTGTTATTGTTGAGTCCTCCTTGCCGCCCTCCCCTGTCTACATAGCTACCACAGCTTACATCCGAGGCAATCTGTTTAACATATTCTAAGAGTTCTTGTTCCATAACTAAGTTTGGTATTCGTGCGTATCTTAGTATTTGTCCTACCAACCTATCTCTTCTCTTCATTAGCAGTCGCCAGAAACATCTCTCTCCCACTCGTCTTAATACCTCTTCATTTGTTACCCTATCTGCCCATCTACATTCTCCTGTAAGACCCCATTTCAAACGCTTCTATTGTCCTCTTTTCTGCTGCACCAACAGTCCAAGTTTCACTTACATAGAGCGCCACGCTCCTAGTCTTGGAATGTAAGGTGTGATGGCTAAGGTGAAACGATTAGCTCAGTACAAGAGCCATGGACAGCAGTGTCAAAGCAGTGTAAGACTGGTTGGTTCCTCAGTTTAGAGGTTGCGACAACGCGGTCATGTAGCCCCGTGTACTTTGTGTGTGTGTAGAATCTGTCTGAAAACTGGTGTTAATTGTGATTACTGTATTAGTGGGTGTTATCTGTTTTTATTCAAGTAAGGACTGCAGACATTCGATTTTCAAGTAGTTCCAACTTTTGCTACCAAATGCCACCGTCAACGACCAACTAGTTCAGAACTTGGTTACTAGATGCCACCGCAGTCGACTCCTGGCGACTAACGTTGGAACCTAAGAGCGTTACTAAAATCTAAGCTATAATATAGCTTCACACAAGTTTAGTTAGTGGAAGGTTCTTTTACGTGCCATAAATCTATGACATAAGACCGCCAGCTTTACTTCCCTTCCGAAGGAAGGCATACTGAGGGATTTTTAACGCTCTTAAAAATCCGACGACGTTGGCCGGGTTTGAACCGCGACCTTATGCATAGAAGCTCAGCATGCTACCGACTACGCCACCGAAGCGGCCAGTGTAAGAGTAAACTTCCGCTCAACAGAAATGATCGCTACAAAGGCAGCTTTCCCCCAAAGTCACAGTGTCCAGCACTCACTTGTTTGCTGCGGGCGGTAATGGTGTGATACCAGAATCAATCAGGGCGCCATTATGATGGACAATGCCTCTTGGTTCTCACGCGACGTGATCATCACCTGACCAAACTTCAACAACCCACTACCGAGGTCCCATAGTGGAAAGGATCAAATACTAAGTTAGTTAGGTACTTACTGTTATTGTTCTTTTAAGGGGCGGATCTACGAGGTCATCTGCCCCTCTTAACACAGATTAAGGTATACAACTTTGGAATGGAATTTAAAATTTTAAAGTGGACACCAAAATTTGAAAAGACCGAAAAATTAAATCAACCTAATAATAATACAGTATAAAAAACAAGTAGTTCCGTGAAGAACTATGCAGCCTATTTTCATATATCCTGCTCATGTTAATTGCCTCTATCAACATACAAAATTTCAGTTTAATTGCTGCAACAGGTTCGTAGAAATTGAGAACCGTCTAAATATTTCAGATGGTCGCCAGGTTGGATTTTTATTTTTGTACTATTATATTAAGATTATTGTGTACGTTTGGTATTCAAACTTCAATCGCATGATTAGAACTCAAGAAGTAATAAAAACGAGATTTTAAAATTACGCACAGTAGCCGTCTTGTGATTATGCAAACAATTGAAATAAATTAGATGCCAGTGGATCAACATTTGTATAAGCATTCAACGTGCAACGTTTCACGGCACTCGGTTAGTTAATTCGTCCATTTAAATATTTAAACTTCGCGTCGCCGCCATGTTGGATTTGTGCTCCCCAGGTTACTGAAAGTCCTATAGGTGAACATATGTTCATAGTCTCTATGAACATAAAAAAATCAGTTTGGTTGCTGTAAAAGATTCATAGATATTGAGAACCGTCTAAATATTTCGGAAGCTCGCCATTTTGGATTGTTATATATAGGCCATAGAGTTAAGTACCATTCAAGGACAATTATTGCCTAGGTTCATTATTCAAACTTTCACTTCGATCGCATGATTACGACACAAGAAATAAAAACTTAATTTTAAAATTTCGCACAGCCGCCATCTTGAGGTTATGAAAACGATTGAATTTAATTAGATGGCAGTGCATTACAATATGCAAAATCATTTACTGTACCACATTTCACAGCGCTCATAGAGTTAAATCACGAGAAAAGTCTATTAAAATATTTCAAATTCGCTTGGTCGCCATGTTCGTTTTGTACTTTACAGGTTTATGAAATATACATAGGTAAACTTGTATCAGTACCCTTTATCACCGTACAAAATTGCAGGGAGATATATGTAATAGTTTCGGAGATATAGAATTTCAGTGAAATATTTCGCACAGCCGCCATTTTGAAGTTATGTAAACAATTGAACTAAATTACACTCCAGTGCAATACAATGTGCTTAAACATTTGCTATACCAAGTTTCATTACATTTGGATAGTTAAATCGCGAGAAAAGTTGATTTAAAAGTCTCAACTTCGCTTGGCCGCCATGTTGGTTTTGTAGTCACCAGGTTTTTGAAAGTCTCATAGGTGAACTTTCAGTAGCGCTCTTTATCATCGTACACAATTTCAGGGCGATATCCGTAATAGTTTCGGAGATATTGAATGCTAGTGAAATATTTCGCACAGCCGCCATGATGGATTGGTGAGACATAACAAAATTTGAAGGGCACGGTCGAGGTCGCCGTGAATATTGCTATGACCTGACCGAGTTTCATTGAAATCGCTTCAGCAGTTTAGATTTTATTAGGGACACACACACACACACCTCACACACACACACACACACACACACACACGGACAAAAGGTGATCTCATAAGCCTATTTTTTTTTTCAAAATTGAAAATAGGCTAAAAATACGGGAAAACAAAAATCTAGCATTGAAAAGAGAACAAGTCTTTGAGTTAATATACACTGGAAAATTTAGATTGCTGGCCCTAACCCACTCTCACTTATAAAGCGGATAACGCGATCAGCAGCCACCGCGTCATCGGCTAATATAAGTTTGAGTGTCATCTGCAAACCAAGGTTTCTTCGTAAGTCAGCAAGATCCACACACTCGGTTAAAATGCGGGCCACGGTGAAAACGGCTCCACAGTTACAAAGTGTGGGGTCTTCCCTTCTCATCAGATACGAGTGGGTGGATCTTGCATGACCTATTCTTAGCCTACACAAAATGACGGATTCTTTCCGTGGCCGGAAAGAGCTCCGCCACACGCGTGTACAGTAGTTCCCTTGATCGCTCTCAGTTTACTGGGCAGTGGGTCAGCTAGCCACTGCCTCTCCCAAAATGCCTAAATTTTCGGTGTAACTGAGTAACAAATTCTAATAACTTAAAGCTACTCACACACCTAATCGTCCCAATACCAATTGAAAGGACAATTCATTTCCATTTGAGCCTGTTTTGCTTTTCATCATCCAGTCGGTACCCTATTTGCAGTTAGCACAGCGACTTTCCCTACTTCTCGTTATATTCTGACTCTAACCAACACTTGCTACGCCTACCTCTGCTTCTCTTACCCTCTATAGCCGAGATAAACATCCTAGGTGATCTCTCTTCCCCTATTCTCATCTCATGACACACCATCTGAGTTTGCTCATAGGAATATCCTCATTTATCTTGTTAATCTCTAACTATCTCTGCATTACGAGTATCATCTTGCCATTGTTCATATGTAATTGTCCTAGCATTGCTATCCTCATATCAGCTACTTCCTGACTACCCAACTTTCACTTTATTGCCTCTACAGTCCTTTCTAGAATGTTCATCATTCTATTTGAACGAGAGAGTTTCAGAAGGTCCTGTACTGTAATTCGGATCATAGTGCTCCTCTCTTCACGTCAAGGATGTTCACTAACCTCAAAAATTAATGAGAGAAAGTAATAATTTATGATTAATTAAAAAATGAATGAGGCTACGACACAAGGTGATCCCACAGGACTCTGAAACATTGCTGTAGGCCTATCTGGCACCAACACAGCTTCTCATGTAACTATAGTTTCTTTTATTAAAACAAGTAGTTCCGTGAAGTAAAGCCTATTTTCATATATCCTCTTTATGTTAATTGCCACTATCAACACACAAAATTTCAGTTTGATTGCTGTAATATATTCGTAGATATTGAGAACAGACTAAATATTGCGGATGATCGCCATGTTGGATTGTTATATGCATAGGACAGAGAGTCATGTACCATTAAAGGAAAATTATTGCGTAGGTTCATTATTCAAACTTTCACTTCCATCGCATGATTACGACACAAGAAATAAAAACTTAATTTTAAAATTTGCACAACCGCCATCTTGAGGTTATGTAAACGATTGAAAAAGATTACATACCAGTGCATTACAATGTGTATAAACAATTGCTGTACCAAGCTTCATTGCGTTTGGATCATTAAAACGCGAGAAAAAGTATATTTAAATCTTTCAACTTCGCTTGGCCGCCATGTTCGTTTTTAAGTTAACCGGTTTTTGAAAGTCTCATGGATGAACTTCCAGTAGTGTCCTTTATCTCCGTACAAAATTTCAGGGTGATACCGGTAAGAGTTTCAGAGATATAGAATGCCGGTGAAATATTTTGCACAGCCGCCATCTTTAGGTTATGTAAACAATTGAACGAAGTTAGTTGTCGGTGCATTACAATGTGTATATACATATACTGTACCAAGTTTCATTGCGTTTGGTTGGTTAAATCTTGAGAAACGGCTATTTAAATTTCGCAACTTCGCTTGGCCGCCATGTTGGTTTTGTGGTTACCAGGATTTCAAATGTCACATAGATGAACGTCTAGTAGTTTCCTTTATCACCGTAAAATATTCCAGGGTGATATCGGTAATAGTTTCGGAGATATTGAATGCTGGTGAAATATTTCGCACAGCCGCCATGTTGGATTGGTGAGACGTAACAAAATTTGAAGGGCACGGTCGGGGTCGTCTGGAATAGCGCTATGAATTTACCGAGTTTCATTGAAATCGCTCCAGCCGTTTAGACGTTATTAGGGACACACACACACACAGACAGACAGACACACGGACAATAGGTGATCTCATAAGCCTATTTTCCATAAACAAAAATAGGCTAAAAATAGGGAAATCTAATTTCTGGATTACATTCTCTGTTTTATATTTCTGAAGGAAAATATATACCTTACTCACCAGAGTCGGTGTGTATGTCCCGTATCACTACGAATGACACCCTACCGCACGCAGAAACCTTTCAATAGCATTTTAGGTAGATTTCATTAGAAAGCTAACTATTGCAATGGGTACCATGTTTCGACTTCCGGAAAATTTCGACATATCTTCGCGTTTCACATCCCCGAGACCGCAAAACAACCATCATTTCAAAAGTTTATATATAATTTATGTATGTACTCGTATATCACTCTCTTGTGGACACGGTAACTACCGCAATTTTGCAACAATCACTTTCATTTTTTACATACTATGTATGCCTATAAAATCTCGATCAAGTTCGTTAATGGGCACAATCGGTCGAAGCGGGTGAAGATGGGGGGCTTTTTTTTTCTTCTAAAAAGTGAAATATCGCTATAACTCTCTTAATATTTGAAATATCGAATCCATTCATAGTTCATACTATGTGTCGGATAAGGCCCAAAAAATTATATTTGATGAGATTTTTGATAGCACCAATTTGAAGGGCACGGTCGGGGTGGGATTTTCAGGAAGCATTAATCACATCTCTCTTAATAGGTACAATATCAAAACCGTACAAAATGGACAATATTCCCCTAATGATTAACTAAAACTTTTGTCTGGAAGAATTTTTGATATAACCCACCATTACGCCAAGGGATGAGAAAAATGATTTCGGAATAGGGATGTAGCGGGAGAAAGTTCGCGCCAGATAGCGCTCGTGTAATACTGGGTAAGCGCAAGGCGATCGTCTTATGTTTCTCCCAGTCAGCTGCGAAGAATGTATAAATTGTGACCGAGTTTTCTAAGCTAAAGTAAATTATATCTTCTTTAATTTTTCTCCAAGACTATATTAATTAATTCTATAGGTATATCTCCTAATATATTATGGACGATTTTCAGCGTTTAAGCGTTAAACAGCTGCAAAATGAGCTACGGACTAGAGACACTAAAACTAGCGGGAGGAAGGAAGAATTAATGGCCTACAGCGGTAATAACAAAATTCTAACACGCTTTATTATTCAAATAATGAATATGATTCAGCATGCTTTCTCCTAAAGATTACAATTACTAGAGTATTGAAGGCCTATATTGATAAATATATCTCCATAAGACTTAAATCATAAACAGAGATTTATATATTCACTTGCTCCCCCTGCTTACAGACTTCGATTCATGTATTTTTTTAGGTTGATAGCTTACATGAAACTGTCGTGTTTTAAGGCAAACATAATCAAAGAAAGTTGATACCGGTAATGTGTACCTCGAAAATGCATCGCAACGTTTGGTTCTTATGTAATTTTGTCAATTTCTCAATAAGAATCGTTCCCTTACCCCTGGAAAAGGACTTGGGGATACAATTTTTTAAAAGTTTGAGAATCCCTGCTTTAGAGTCACGAACTGTTTCCATTCATCTGACTATGTCTCAAGAATGTACTGTAGAAGTCAGTCGCTACCACATTCTCCGTCGGGCAGATGGAAGTTGACGATTAATTCTGATTTCAAGAAACCAACCATAATACGTTTGTGACTGTTAATGTTGCGACATTTATTCTTGAAGTATTTGACCTATTGATGTCTTTGAAAATGGGAGTCAGAAATGTTACTTTCATTTCTTCGTGTATATTGACGATTTCTTCCCGTACTTCAATGGAGATGATTTCTGCAGATTCCGATTTTGTAGGCTTATCGTGATAATCCGGCAATTTTCTTGTGTATGGCATCTTCCTAAATAATTCTTTTTGTTGTGTTCGTGGTCCACGGAAAAAGCTATGGAACAGCGCCCGGTTTTTATCTTGCTCTCTCACCTTCAGATACAAACGCATAAATTCAGTGGTTGTTATCGAAATGTCTAATCAGTTTATAGGTACAAAACAGGAATTATTTCCCTTTGTGAGTCACACTAATCCAACACAGTTTTCGTGAAGTCATCGGGTTGTAAATGATGGAAACACACTTTAATATATTCGGTCAGATTTTTTTCACCGAAATTTTTCCTTCTGATAACATGTGACCATTTCTTCCTCATTTCTTTATTTTGTGGAAATTGGTGAAACGAAAACCGGCTTCCCTGATTTTTGCAAAGAGGAACACTGCAATAGCTCGGCATAGTCACGAAAATAACAATTTAAACAACTTAAATTCGTACATATTAGCGGCATGAGAACACAGGAGACAAATGAAGAGCGCCGTGCGCTTACCCAGTACAACAGCAGTGCGCTCTGTCGGTGCTAGTTCTATACATCCCTATTAGAAGAAAATGCCAAGTGCCATCAGAGGTTACCATGACAACGCTCCTAAATTTATGAGTGATGTGCAAAGAGCAGTCAAGTACTGGCAAACGGAAATGTTCAATTGACGAAAAATAAAAGCCGTCGTCAGAATTAAAGCACATCGCGGAAAATATTATATATTATACCTTCTTAAAAAGGCCTACAAAGACACTAACTCACATTATACAGACGGCACAAAGAGTATAAAATTAGACTCAAAATCTGACTCAAAATCATGTATTGTTTCCGACACCACAAAACCCCTCTATAAATATTACAATACATAATCAGATCATACTGGAAAGAAACCAATTAACAAAGGTATATAGATAAGCATGGGCCCTAGCGGAAAATAATTCTATCACCTAAAACAAAAAATGCATGTGACGAAAAAATCCATCAAAATATCATGTTGGTTTCCGACCCTACAAGACGTAAAAAATATAATAAAAGTATTAAACAAATCAATTTTTTAAAATTTCATTCGAATCAAAAGTTTTTTCTGGAACATAAAAAAATTCGGCCAAAAAGTACAAAATCATTAATAACTCCCTCATTGTTGTTCGTATGATGAAATAGCAAGAGACAAAAAAGATGTAATGTGTTATTGTTTACAACATAGGCCATGTAGAATGTTACACTCAGACCTATAACCGGAGATTCGTTGCTTTTTCCCTATTTTAGGTAGATTTCATTAGAAAGCTAACTATTGCAATGAGTACCATGTTTCGACTTCCGGAAAATTTCGACATATCTTCGCGTTTCACATCCCTGAGACCTCAAAACCATCGTCAGTTCAAAAGTTTAATTATAATTTATGTATATATATCTCTTTCTTGTGGACACGGTAACTACCGCAAGTTTGCACCAATCACTTTCATTTTTTTACATAATATGTATCCCTATAAAATGTCGGTCATATTCGTTAATGGGCACAATCGGTCGAAGGGGGTGAAAATGAGGGGCTTTTTTCGAAAAAGTGAAATATCCCTGTAACTCTCTTAATATTTGAAATATCGAATCCATTCATAGTTCATACTATGTGTCGGATAAGGCCCAAAAATGTATGTTTGAAGAGTTTTTTATAGCTCCAACCATTGACCAAAGGGGTGGGAAAAAGTTGGTTTTCGGGAAACATTAATCACATTAGGTAAATATCAAAACCCTACAACTTGGACAATATTCCCCTAATAATTACCTAAAACTTTTGTCTGAAAGAATTTTTGATATGACACACCATTACGCCAAGGAATGAGCAAAACTATTTTGGAATTAGAAGGAAATGCCAAGAGCCATCAGAGGTTGCCATGACAACGCTACTAAATTGATGAGGGATGAGCCATCAGACGTTGCTATGACAACGCCATTGCACGAGATCACATTCAGTTTTCCATTTGACTCTATGGGAAGCGGCTTCGGTGACGTAACTGGTACCATGCTGAAACTCTATGCCCAAGGTCGTGGGTTCAAAGCCAGCCGAAGTCGTCGGATTTTCTAAGAGCGCTAAAAATCCCTCAGTGTCCTTCCTTTGGAGGGGAAGATCCAACGTTCGTTGCGAGTAGCTGGTTGCGGTGGCATCTAGTAGGCAAGTTGACAGCTAGGTGTCGTTGACGGTATTATTTGGTAGAAAAATTAGGAACTACTACTTGAAATTGACCATCTGCAGTCCTTACCTGAATTACAGACTAATACAGCCATCAGACACCGTTTGTCAGACAGATTCTACACACATCCAAAGTACTCGGGGTTACATGACCGCGTTGTCGCAGCCCCTAAACTGAGGAACCAACCAACATCTGTGCGGGAGATAATATTTTGCGTGAAGTCGTAACATACCGTTAGATAGTTACACATCAATGTCGAAACCTTGCATAAGGACAGTGTGACCACAAGTATAAAAATAGAACCCAAATGACGAAAATGGTTACCGTCCCCATAACGCAATAAAATGTCAAAAAAATGCATAAAAAGACGAAAAACAAAGTTAATTAAACTCCAATTGTAAACTACTTTCTCTATGAAAACCTGCATATTCTGCCTATTTTCGCTTATCCTCTGGTTTGTCCGGTGAAATCTACCTCCGCCTTCCGGCGTGCCGAGAGGAATTTTTTGAGATGTAGTTGGTTTACATCTCCACTTTAATATTGTTTATGTGTATGGAGTTGATCACTATTTTAGAGCGGCTGGGGCATGATTAGACATCAGTGACGTAACATCGAGGTAATCCGCCGCTAATTATGTGAGTAATGCTGAAAATAAGACTGAAAATGGAAATTACCACAACTACTGACCTACATACTAGAAGAAGAAATGGATAAGATATTGATAGCTCTGAGTCGGGGAGGGTTCACCCCCATTTCACCAGCCGTGAGTCCTCTAGCTTGCGGGAGTCCTATAGTAGTAGTGTTGTTGGTTTAACTACTGCGGCTTATTGAGACATCGCGGTGCCGGAATATTGCCCTAAAGAGGATCTTTAACGTGCCGGCAAATGTACTGACTCTGCACCCTCAAATGCCAACTGAGTACGCCGGAATTCGATCCTGCAACCTTGCGCACAGCAGGCGTAAAAGATACCGCTTCGCCACGTAGCGAGTCACCATGAAAAGAAAGAGGTGTGACCCACCCAAAAATGAGGATAGACAAGGGTCAATGAAGGCCTTGGATATCCAAATACTGTCGAGACCGGAAGAGAACAAGAGTTGACCAAGAGAAATCGCCAGGAAGGATGAAATATAGGAGAGAAATAAGTGGAAGCAATACCGAACCTACGCCTTCCTGTTTGTAGCATACATACTGAAACCACATGACAGCTGCAGGATGGACAACCCCAACGCTGGATATAATTACTCCCAGAGCGGTGCGGGACTAACCACCTCAAAGAATTTCATTGCTTTTAATTACCGCGGTGTCTCCGACAAGACAAGCAAATGAGACAGGCTTTCCAACTGGTGAAGAGCATTACTAAATACTCTGTGTGAATTCTGTGGCTAGCGGTGCCATGTCAGATGAGGGGGCAGACCTTCCATATCAAGGAGAAACAAGTAGTTCCGTGAAGAACTATACAGTCTATTTTCATATATCCTACTTATGTTAATTGCCTCTATCAGTTTGATTGCTGTAATAGATTAATAGATATTGAGAACCGTCTAAATATTTCGGATGGTCGTCAAGTAGGATTTTTATATATGTAGGCCATAGAGTTATGTACCATTAGCTGACGATTATTGCGTAGGTTCATTATTCAAACGTTCATTTCGATCGCATGATTAATACACAAGAAATAAAAACTTAATTATAAAATTTCGCACAGCCGCCATCTTGAGTTTATGAGAACAATTGAACTAAATTATATGTCAATGCATTACAATTTGTATAGACATTTGCTATACCAAGTTTCATTGCGTTTGAATGGTTAAATCGCGAGATAAGTCTATTAAAATGTTTGACCTTCGCTTGGCCGCCATGTTCGTTGAGTATTTTACAGGTTTTTGGAAGTCTCATAGCTGAACTTCTATTAGTACCCTTTATCACCGTACAAAATATCAGGGTGATATCAGTAATAGTTTCGGAAGCACAGATTGCCGGTGAAATATTTCGCACAGCCACCATCTTGAGGTTATATAGACAATTAAACTAAATTATATGCCAGTGCATTACAATGTGTATAGACATTTGCTGTACGAAGTTTCATTGGGTTTCGATGGTCAAATCGTGAGATAAGTCTATTAAAATGTTTCACCTTCGCTTGACCACCATGTTCGTTTTGTAGTTAACAGGTTTTTTAAATTCCTATAGATGAACTCCTAGTAGTGTCTTTTATCACCGTACAAAATTTCAGGGTGATATCAGTAATAGTTTCGGAGATTTAGAATGCCAGTGAAATATTTCGCACAGCCGCCATGCAGCATTGGTGAGACGTAATACAATTTGAAGGGCACGGTCGGGGTCGGCCAAAATAGTACTATGAACTTACCGAGTTTCATTGAAATTGCTCCAGCCGTTTAGAAGTTATTAGGGGGGGGGGCACACACACACACACCCACGCACACATACACTCGGGCAAAAGGTGATCTGATAATCCTAAATGAAAATGGGCTAAAAATACGTAACTGAATACCTTGTGGAAAGGGAGTGTTGTCGTCCTAAATACATAATAATAATAATAATACATTGTTGGTTATCTTACAAAATACACAAGGGATAATTTACTGTAACAACACATTTGACTTACAGGAAGGATGGAGGGACGCTGTCATCCACACAAAAATGATACAAAACAGATGTTAATAACTACCGAGGAATATCACACGATACTTTCTCCAGCATAGGAGAGAAAGACTAGGAGATTGCCGCTTTAGAAATGGGCGTTCATGTGAGGAACAAAGACACTCACAGCAGACCAACCATTGATCATGATATGGACTTTCAAAAAGCATGTGACTCCACAGGCCGCGACCCGTTAGTAGAAGGGCTTAAAGAATTTGGAATACGAGTGTAGATTAAAAAATAAGGTTCCCACATTTGTTAGAAATAGCATTTTTATTTTGCTTGAAAAGTACACCGTTGGTAAGCTTCTTCTTTCCGCTATTTTTCAACATAGTCGCCATTTTTAATACATTTTTGGTGACGGGAGATTCACTTTTGTATATCTGCCTCACAGAAGTCCGCCTCCAATCTGTTGAGGAACCTGGTAACTTCTTCTTTCACTTCATTGTCCGTCACGAATCGTCCTGACTGTTGTTTCGGGAGTGAAGTGGTGGCACCACGTTTCATCACCAGTGACAATGGAGTCTAAGATTTCATAGGTGTTCTTGACGCATTCGTGAGGAAACCCCTGGCCACAGCTGACGCGTTGCTGTTTCCGTTGTGATGTAGCATGTGCGGGACCCAACGCGCAGAAATCTTGTCATAGCCAATTATTCGGTCAAAATCCTTTCAATGGAAGTTTCAGAAATTTCAAGAACCTAAAGAGCCATTTCCTTTATCGAAATTCTCCGATTTTCGAGCAGAATTTGCTCAATCTTTGCGACAGTTTCAACTGAGATCGACGGCCTCCCGCTTCGTTTTTCATCATGGACGTCTGTGCGACCGTTCGAGAACTCCCTGTGTTATTTGCGGACGAAGAAAGAAGAAGTTACCAGATTCCTTAAGAGGTTGGCGGCGGACTTCTCTGAGGCAGATATATTAAAGTGGATCTCTCGTCAACAAAAATGTATTCAAAACAAAAATGGGGACTATGTTGAAAAATAGCGGAAAGAAGAAGCTTTCCAAAGGTGTACTTTTCAAGTAAATGAGATAAGCTATTTCTCGTACATGATACAAAAACAATGCTTATCCAGCAAACACTGACGAATACCCAATCACAGGTCACATTTTCAGCGGAGCTTAGAAATCAAAACAGGTTTGAGACAAGAAGATGGTCTCCCTCCAATCTTGTTCAAGTGTGTTTTAGAGAAAGTTATAAGGGAATGGTGGGTAAAAATGAGTCAGCTCATTCCAAATGGAATCAGATTTGATGCTTTGCCATTTCCCTGGCAGAGAAACTAAACATAACATTCATTATGTTTTGATTATAATGTTTTACAGCCTGTTTGCATTGAACAATATTGCGTAATCAGAAACATTGTTAATGAGGTTGGTTGGTTGGTTCTTTAGTTTAGGGGCTGCGACAACGCGGTCATGTAGCCCCGTGTACTTTGGGTGTGTGTAGAATCTGTCTGATAACCGGTGTTAATTTTGATGACTGTATTAGTGAGTGTTATCTGTTTTAATTCAAGTAAGGACTGTAGACGATAATTTCAAGTAGTTCCTACTTTTGCTACCAAATGCTACCGTCCAGGACACCTAGCTGTGAACATCGCTACTACTAGATGACATCGCAACCTGCGCCTGGTGACGAACGTTGGAACTTAAGATTATTACTGAAACCTAACCTACAAATTTTGCTTCAGACAAGTTTAGTTAGTCAAATGTTTTTACATGCCATAAATCTATGACATGGCACCGCCGGCTTTACTTCCCCTCCGAAGGAAGGCATACTGAGGGATTTTTAACGCTCTTAAAATATCTGACGACTTCGGCCGGGTTTGAACCCGCAACCTTGGGCATAGAAGCTCAGCATGCTACCAACTACGCCACGGAAGCCGACATAGAAACTACATTGACTCTTCTACCATCGTTTTCGTCAGGGCTGAAAGGACTGTATTTCCCATGTATGATGGGAGCTCTCAACATTCACAACAATCAGTGCATGCATTTTAAAACCTTGTCAGAACTAATACCCACGCTGAGCCCTGTCATCGGTCAGTCAAATTGGTTTCCATTAGCAGACGCTTCAAAAACATTCATTGATTTTGTTCGGTTGAGCCCGTGATCTCTCATATCTCAGCCTTTCATTACGCTTGACCAAGAAACAATTTATTCCTTGCCCAAACGTTATCTTTTAAATACTCGTTCTTTTTCCTGTACTATATTTCGTACAACATATTCATAATGATATTTACTGCACATTAACAAACGATCATATTAATCCTAACCGCAAAATTACTATACATGAATGTATAATATCCACATTACTGACACTTTCTTCAAGCTGATTTTTTAAGAGCTTTGTCTTTCACCTTTAATATTGTACATATACAGTACTTGTAACACATCTGACTTTTAGCCTACTTTCGATTTTTGCAAAAAATGAAAGTAGACTTATGAGATCAACACAGGGCGAAAAAAGTGTGTCTGTCTGTGTGTGTATGAGTCTGTGTACTCTGAATGTGTGTCCCCCCCCTATCAATTCGAACACGGTGAACGCGAATTGAACGAAATTTCGTACAAAGGTAGCACTAGCAAAGGACACCTCAGTGTCATGTTTTATATTGCCGCCATCTTGACGGAAACGTATTGGCGGCCACACAAATGTTCAAAGCTTAAATCAAATTACGACTAACCTAATCATCCGATCTCTACCAATATTTTCAACAACATACCTTTATGGGGGGAGCATCCTTTGACCATACTAATAGGTCATCAGCCTAATAGTTTGCGGATGGCGGCCATCTTTATGTGAAAATCGATTCCCCCTATTAATTGGAACACGGTGAAACCGAATGGAACAAAATTTGGTACAGAGGTAGCACTAGCAAAGGACACCTCAGTGTCATGTTTTATATCGCCACCATCTTGACAGAAACGTAATGGCGGCCACACAAATGTCCAAAACTTAAATCAAATTACGACTAACCTAATCATCCAATCTCTACCAAATTTTGCAACAACATACCTTTATGGAGGAAGCATCCTTTGACCAAACTAATAGGTCAATAGCGTAATACTTTGCGGATGGCGGCCATCTTTGTGTCAAAATCGATTCCCCCTATTAATTCAAACACGGTGAAACCGAATGGAACGAAATGTGGTACAGAGGTAGCACTAGTAAAGGACACCTCAGTGTCATGTATTATATCGCCGCCATCTTGACAGAAACCTAATGGCGGCCACACAAATATTCAAAGCTTAAATCAAATTACGACTAACATAATCATCCGATCTCTACCAAATTTTGCAACAACATACCTTTATGGAGGGAGCATCCTTTGACCAATCTAATAGGTCATTAGCCTAATAATTTGTGGATGGCGGCCATATTTGTGTCAAAATAGATTCCCCCTATTAATTTGAACACGGTGAAACCGAATGGAACGAAATTTTTACAGAGGTAGCACTAGCAAACGGCACCTCATATTCATGTTTAATATCCCTATAGCACGTTGTATTTCAACAAGCTACTACAACCAACATTCATTTATACTCCTTGAAAAGGACAAAGAGTTATAACAATACCCATGCATTTAGGAGAAAGTAGGCTATATATTCTTTACTGAACATCTCGTTTATTTAGAATTTTAATGCATTTTGAGCTTTTAGACATATTTTTGAAACCAGCCTTTGTTTAGAAACATTTCTAAGTGTAAGACTTGCTGAGGAAAGTCACATTGTGACTAAAACATTAATTAAAGGTACATTTTATTGACTTTTGGTTCTCATAATATAGCGACTGAGACATCGCCATCTTGGGATTTGAATGAGTTTTAAATGGTGTGTATTCCGTCTTGAGGAAAGAATTCAAGATGAAAATCAATAAATCAGAAACCTCTATGGACATCAAATTGGCAGATGAAATGCTAAAGGAAGTAGGAGACGTCTGTTATTTAGGAAGCAAAATAACCAGTGATGGACGAACCAAAGAGGATATAAAAAGTAGGTTGGCTCAGGCAAGGAAAGCATATCTACAGAAAAGGAATCTTTTGACATCGGATATACTGTTGATTTAGGTATTAGGAAGTCATCTTTCAAAGACTTTGTCTGGAGCGTGGCGCTCTATGGAAATGAAATTTGGACTATTGGTGCAGCAGAAAAGAGAATTGAAGCGTTTCAAATGTGGTGTTACAGGAGAATGATGAAGATCAGATGGGTAGATAGGGTTACAAACGAAGAGGTATTAAGACGAGTGGAAGAGGAGAAATGATTCTGGCGACTGCTAATGAAGAGAAGAGATAGGTTGGTAGGACACGAATTAAGACACCCAGGAATAGCAAGCTTAGTTATGGAAGGAATGGTCGAGGACAAGAACTGTAGGGGTAGAGCTAGGTTAGAATATGTTAAACAGATTGCCTCGGACGTAGGGTGTGGTAGCTATGTAGAGATGAAATGATTACCTCAGGACAGGGATGCATGGAGTGTTGCAGCAAATCAGTCAATAGACTGAAGACTCAAACAACGACAATATACTAGTAATGGCTGTTCTCTTTTTGCTCCTTGGTGCATGCTATTTGCAGCTCAAATGGAGAACAACTTGAACTGAAACAAGAACGGTGGAGGGGCGCTCTAGAGGACAGACGCGTTAACATCAATTGGAATAAGACTGAATACCTGTGCCTCTGAGGATCTGAAACTGAAAGTTTGCAAATGGATGGAAACCTGCTTCAGGCGAGAAATAGTTTCAAATACCTGGGATCCACTATATCTGATGATGGACCTGGAAATTACCCGCTGAATCCAGGCTGCCTGGTTAAACTGGAAAAGGTTGTCTAGTGTTCTCTGTGACAGGAGACTAAATTCCAAGTAAAGGATGAGGCCTGCCATGCTACACTAACCGGCAACAGAAAAAAAAACTATTACTTGAAGAATTCAACATTACTTTCATTCAAATCATAAAATACGAACGGTGTACTCATAGTACATAGTTATAGCATGGAAGTAAGGTTAATTGGTTTCCTGGATGCATTACCATTCTTCTGGTCATTGTTTCACTTAACAATAGCGATTCTTTGACATGATGCTGTTTCCCGCGGAAACATGTGCGCGCCATCGCTATCGTCAACAATGCAATGTTTTATTCATTCTTCTTTTGCCCCTTGTTGGTATAGGGAAAGATCAATACAGCCATATCTCAGTTGTTCTTGTGCAATTCAGAAACGAATATGCGCTTGAGGCCTGAAGATGTTGCCAGGGCAGTGGTCCTGATCGATAATGGTCGACCACGCATGAGCGGGAAAAGACGAAGCAGAAGAAGAAGAATTACAAGAAAATGCTCGATTAAAAAGATATATTTCTTTTACTTAAAAGCAAATATGAATAAATAGCATTTATAAGTGGCGGCCCAAAAGGCCAAAAGGAAAAGAATGAAATGAACGTTTTAAATCATATTATTGCCTACAGACAATAAATAAAGACGAATAATGAAATATCATCAAATTTAATATAGATATTGATTGTATCAGATATAAATTCCACTCCAAATCCATCTCACATTTTCATCTGACAAGAAGAAAAATATAACAACTTAACAAACGAGCTAAACAATTTTGACAGAACAATGGCCTATCAGTTATCAAGAAAAACAGACCAACTTAAAGCCACAAATCTTTTTACAAGAAATAAATTACAACAAGATGTTCAGTAAAGAACATATAGCCTACTTTCTCCTAAATGCATGTGTATTGTTATAACTCTTTGTCCTTTTCAAGGAGTATGATTGAATGTTGGTTGTAGTAGCTTGTTGAAATACAACGTGCTATAGGGATATTAAACATGAATATGAGGTGCCCTTTGCTAGTGCTACCTCTGTACCAAATTTCGTTCAATTCGGTTTCACCGTGTTTGAATTGATAGGGGGAATCGATTTCCACACATACTTGGCCACCATCTGCAAACTATTGGGCTGATGTTCTTGCAGTTTGGTCAGAATATGTTTCCCACATAAAGATATGGTGTTGCAAAATTTGGTAGAGACTAGATTATTAGGTTGGTCGTAATTACATTTTAGCTGTTAACATTTGGGTGGCCGCGATTACGTTTCCGTCAAGATAGCGGTGATATAAAACATGACACTGAGGTGCCCTTTGCTAGTGCTATCTCTGTACCAAATTTCGTTCCATTCGGTTTCACCGTGTTTGAACTAATAGGGGGAATCGATTCTGACACAAATATGACCGCCATCCGCAAACTATTAGGCGAATGACCTATTCGATTGGTCAAAGAATTCTCCCTCCATAAAGGTATGTTGTTGCAAAATTTGGTAGAGATCGGATGATTAGGTTAGTCGTAATTTGATTTAAGCTTTGAACATTTGTGTGGCCACCATTACGTTTCCGTCAAGATGGCGGCGATATAAAACATGACACTGAGGTGCCTTTTGTTAGTACTACCTCTGTACCAAATTTCGTTCCATTCGGTTTCACCGTGTTAAAATTAATAGGGGGAATCAATTTAGACATAAAGATGGCCGCCATCCGCAAACTATTAGGCTAATAACCTACTAGTTTGGTCAAAGGATGCTCCCCCCATAAAGGTATGTTGTTGCAAAATTTGGTAGAGATCGAATGATTAGGTTAGTCGTAATTTGATTTAAGCTTTGAACATTTGTGTGGCCGCCATTACGTTTCCGTCAAGATGGCGGCGATATAAAACATGACACTGAGGTGTCATTTGCTAGTGCTACCTTTGTACCAAATTTCGTTCAATTCGCATTCACCGTGTTCGAATTGATAGGGGGGGGGGGACAGACATTCAGAGTACACACACTCACACACACAGACTCACACACACATACACACACACAGACTCACACACACACACACACACAGACTCACACACACACATACACACAGACTCACACACACACATACACACACACACAGACACACACACACACACAGACAGACACACTTTTTTCGCCCTGTGTTGATCTCATAAGTCTACTTTCATTTTTTGCAAAAATCGAAAGTAGGCTAACAAATAGGAAGGATAGGACAGAATGAGCAAAGGAATATGGTCTTATGTTTAGTGTAGAAAATCGTGAGGTGCTAGTTATGCAGAGAAACGGCCAACCGGAAGGTTGCATTGAAATAGATGGCAGACAGCTTAGGTTTTCGCCAAAATTAAAATATCTGGGAAGTGTGATATCAGCAACAGATTGATAAGGAAATCGCCAACAGGATTTCGGCTAGAGGTACATTTTATAGAGCTATTCAAGACATCATATGGAACCAGAAAGTGCCTCTGCAATGTAAACAAGCAATTTATCAGACATATTATGTGCCAATTTTGACCTATGGCTGTGAAACTTGGACCATGAGGAAGAAAGATGAGAGAAGGATTCAGGCAGCAGAGATGAGATTTGCCAGACCCGTGGTTGGTAAGACATGAAAAGACAGAATTCGTAAAGAGCATATCAGAGAATTGGTTCAGGTCGACAAACTACAGGATAAAATAACCTTGAAAAGGCTCATGTGGTTGGGCCATATGTGAAGGATGGATGTTACCAGAATTCCAAAACCAATGTATGAATGAACTGCAGCTTCATGACCGAAGACCAAGGGGACGGCCAAGAAGGAGATATGCAGACATGGTGAGAAATAATATCCAACAATTGGGTCAGGACTTGGACAGCATTGCAGAGGAAGAAAAGTAGAGGGACAGAAATTGGTGGAGGGGCCTCATTCGCTGACCCATGTAATAGATGGAACAACGAGGGATATGTATGTATGTAGGAAGGAAAGGATAATAATAATAATACAATTACGCGCGATTAAAGACAAAGGTGAATATAGACGACGGCATAACCATGAGCTGTATATTCTTGTCCAAAATATCTATGATGTTATGAGGAAAACGAGAATTGCATTTTATGACCACTTGCTAAGAATGAAATCCACATGATTGACGAAATGCATATTTGCCTATTTTAAAGATAAGAAGACCAAGCCTGCCTGGTTCGAAGAGGTGGAAAGTGACCTGCAAGAGATGGAGATTACCTGTGAAGATATTCAAGAACGCAACCCCTCGGGAAGAAACTACACGACCACCAGGGTTTTCAAGAAAAAGCAAAGTTGAATACTGGAAAGGGCAACACCAGCAACGTATGAAGGAGCACTGGGCAAAGATCAAAGCCCAGTTGTAATGACGTGGTCCTTTGTAGGTCGATATGATTAAGGAAGAAGAAGAATACAATTATTACACGGAGCCTTTTGAGGTCAATGGCAATACTATCAGCTTAACCATGACAAAACTATTAATCCAACGGAAGGTTATCTTAGTGGGCAAGTACGTTCCGGAAGAACAGTTTGGTTTTCGAAAAAAAAGGTCAACGGTCCAAGCAGTAGAATGCTCACCGAGAGATATCTGAGACGCTAGAACATCTGAAAGGGAACTTTCGATTACGGAAGAGCGTTCGACACAACAGATTGAAACTTTTAGAAAACTCGAATATCTCATAGGAGAATAAAACCCATTAGTACGGCTGATCAAGGGCATCTAGAAAAGCATTAGCACAGAAATTGATGATACGGATTCTATCGCCAAACCAATGGAACCAAAAGGGGTGTTCAATGTCGCTACGTATGATGTGGTTGAAACAGCTAATATCCAAGACGTGAAGATATTAATTTATGGGTGTTGACATGGCTTTAATATCGACATCTAGGGTTTCCCTACAAGCAGCCATTGATCGACTCTAAGCATGATAAGACAGGGATAAGACAATGAAGGTGACATTTAGAAAAAGAGGAAAACAGGCGACGCATGATATAAAGCACTCCGATCAGCAATCACTTCAAATTGCGAATTTATGGATAGGTGGGATACTCACAACACCTCAACTAAAACGTGCACTATTAATTTACAAATGTTAAATACAGACCAAATATACCAAATTCAATCTTTGTTACTCCATTAAAAATATTATCATAAGATATTTGGCACCACAGTTATAAAAATAAATGCCGTACTGATTTCCAATCCCAAAGTCTTAATATTTTGGTTTCGTACTGCATATACATTTTAAGCTCAATTCTTCATTACTTCCACACAATTATTTACAAACACAAATAAGTAAACTGATCCGTTCCTGCACTGCACACACTCCCAACACCACACAGAAGCGACAGCTCAACTAGACACGATGTGTAACGCAACGGGGTGCTGACGACACCCCAGCCTATAAATGCTATTGTCGGCAATAATAGACACAACTTTAAACAATACAAATGACGTTATATTAAACTCTAAGCTTATTCAAGAAGGTACCGAGTTCCTCAACAGTGTAGCCAACTTCTGCGAGAAAAAAAAACAAGCGAACATTACACGTCGGGTGTTCTCAGCACCCCCACATACCCAGTTAAAGGTTAAATATCTCGCTACCACATTGTTCACTCTTGGACTCATTTACACGACACACATAACATCCTGGGTATGACAGCTATGAATGACATCAGTAACCTGCAGAAGATTTTCCTAGAAACAGCTATGAAACTATTTGAGTACAGAATCATGCCCATACTCACCTACGGGGTTGAAATACTTCGGAGATTCATCTCAAGCAACTGAAAATATATTGAAAAGGTGAAAACTACATTCCTGAGGCGAGCACTCGGCCTCTCTAAATACACACTGTCAAGGATTGTCTATGAACTATATCTACGCTTGAAAATGCTACTGGCACCAACGCCACCTGATAAAGGTGACAATAATAATGACGCTTGCCCACTAAGCGGTAGTCAGGGCTTAGCCTCCAATAATAATAAAAAATTACGAGCCTTACAGTAGTCGCATATGATGTGTAACATCAGACATAGAAGAAACCTCACGAGTAGGGGGGTGATGGTGCTTCTAACGAGTGTCATGGCCGCCGCGTGAGTCCAAGCCAATATCTCGCGAACTCATGGTCGGATCTTAACAAATGAGGTGTCGTTGGACTAGAGCTGACGTCCTCTTTCCTATGGACCACTCGTTATATTTTTGAATTTTTTTTGAAAACTTTTGTTTTCGAAAGTAGGTGATAGTTTGAAAACCAAACATGATAGAACGTTATGCCATGGCTCAAACGACTGATCATTATGACCTTTAGTTTCTATAATGAATCTTTTTTAAATTTTATGTTTTTTTGAAAACACTCGAATTTTGAAAATCCTATATTTTGGAAACTAGGAAGTTCACAAAAATGTTTGTTTGACGTAGATCAATGGTACCTAACCCCTCTATCCCTAAAATAAATTTCAAGTCTCGAGGATAAAATCCTGACAGTAGTGTGGTAACGGGTTCTGCGGCACTTCTTTTTGAACCCTCCTCGTATTTGCCCTGAACCTGATATCTCGCTAACCAATGGTCGGATTTGAACATAGAGGGTGTCCTAGCACTCGTAGTGATGCCCCCCTACTTTCCTATAGGCTCTTTATTTAAATAAAATACCAAAACTAATAGGTCATACGCTTTTAATATTTCCTAAACCCATGGTTGGATTTTAGCATATGGGGTGTCCTAGGAATCGTGGTGAACCCCCCTTTCGTATGGACGATTTATTTCCACGCTAAAATAGTGCTAGGTTGTAGGTTCTGCTCTACTTAGGAAGTTCTGACCCCCTGCGACCTTGGAATGGAAGGAGTGGTGCTAGGAGGGCGTGCTCGGATTCGTTGTTTTTTTCGTCTCGTTGTGCTCTTTACGGGAATGTCGGTGTCGAAAAGGTGAAAATCTGGAAACATGTTTTATGGGGGGGAAAAAACGTGATTTCAGACTTTTTGTTATATCTCGCGAACCAATCACGCTAGAGGCGTGTACGACGGGTCCAAGAGGTATTAGGACGAGTGGAAGAGGAGAGATGATTCTGGTGACTGCTAATGAAGAGAAGAGATAGGTTGGTAGGACACGAATTAAGACACCCAGGAATAGCAAGCTTAGTTATGGAAGGAATGGTCGAGGACAAGAACTGTAGGTGTAGAGCTAGGTTAGAATATGTTAAACAGATTGCCTCGGACGTAGGGTGTGGTAGCTATGTAGAGATGAAATGATTACCTCAGGACAGGGATGCATGGAGTGTTGCAGCAAATCAGTCAATAGACTGAAGACTCAAACAACGACAATATACTAGTAAATGGATGTTCTCTTTTTGCTCCTTGGTGCATGCTATTTGCAGATGACATTGTAATATGCAGCTCAAATGGAGAGCAACTTGAACTGAAACAAGAACGGTGGAGGAGCGCTCTAGAGGACAGACGCGTTAACATCACCGGGAATAAGACTGAATACCTGTGCCTCGGAGGATCTGAAACTGAAAGTTTGCAAATGGATGGAAACCTGCTTCAGGCGAGAAATAGTTTCAAGTACCTGGGATCCACTATATCTGATGATGGACCTGGAAATTACCCGCTGAATCCAGGCTGCCTGGTTAAACTGGAAAAGGTTGTCTAGTGTTCTCTGTGACAGGAGACTAAATTCCAAGTAAAGGATGAGGCCTGCCATGCTACACTAACCGGCAACAGAAAAAAAAACTATTACTTGAAGAATTCAACATTACTTTCATTCAAATCATAAAATACGAACGGTGTACTCATAGTACATAGTTATAGCATGGAAGTAAGGTTAATTGGTTTCCTGGATGCATTACCATTCTTCTGGTCATTGTTTCACTTAACAATAGCGATTCTTTGACATGATGCTGTTTCCCGCGGAAACATGTGCGCGCCATCGCTATCGTCAACAATGCAATGTTTTATTCATTCTTCTTTTGCCCCTTGTTGGTATAGGGAAAGATCAATACAGCCATATCTCAGTTGTTCTTGTGCAATTCAGAAACGAATATGCGCTTGAGGCCTGAAGATGTTGCCAGGGCAGTGGTCCTGATCGATAATGGTCGACCACGCATGAGCGGGAAAAGACGAAGCAGAAGAAGAAGAATTACAAGAAAATGCTCGATTAAAAAGATATATTTTTTTTACTTAAAAGCAAATATGAATAAATAGCATTTATAAGTGGCGGCCCAAAAGGCCAAAAGGAAAAGAATGAAATGAACGTTTTAAATCATATTATTGCCTACAGACAATAAATAAAGACGAATAATGAAATATCATCAAATTTAATATAGATATTGATTGTATCAGATATAAATTCCACTCCAAATCCATCTCACATTTTCATCTGACAAGAAGAAAAATATAACAACTTAACAAACGAGCTAAACAATTTTGACAGAACAATGGCCGATCAGTTATCAAGAAAAACAGGCCAACTTCAAGCCACATATCTTTTTACAAGAAATAAATTACAACAAGATGTTCAGTAAAGAACATATAGCCTACTTTCTCCTAAATGCATGGGTATTGTTATAACTCTTTGTCCTTTTCAAGGAGTATGATTGAATGTTGGTTGTAGTAGCTTGTTGAAATACAACGTGCTATAGGGATATTAAACATGAATATGAGGTGCCCTTTGCTAGTGCCACCTCTGTACCAAATTTCGTTCCATTCGGTTTCACCGTGTTCGAATTGATAAGGGGAATCGATTTTCACACAAATATGGCCGCCATCCGCAAAATATTGGGCTGATGTTCTTGCAGTTTGGTCAGAATATGTTTCCCACATAAAGATATGGTGTTGCAAAATTTGGTAGAGACTAGATTATTAGGTTGGTCGTAATTACATTTTAGCTGTTAACATTTGGGTGGCCGCGATTTCGTTTCCGTCAAGATAGCGGTGATATAAAACATGACACTGAGGTGCCCTTTGCTAGTGCTATCTCTGTACCAAATTTCGTTCCATTCGGTTTCACCGTGTTTGAACTAATAGGGGGAATCGATTCTGACACAAATATGACCGCCATCCGCAAACTATTAGGCGAATGACCTATTCGATTGATCAAAGGATTCTCCCTCCATAAAGGTATGTTGTTGCAAAATTTGGTAGAGATCGGATGATTAGGTTAGTCGTAATTTGATTTAAGCTTTGAACATTTGTGTGGCCACCATTACGTTTCCGTCAAGATGGCGGCGATATAAAACATGACACTGAGGTGCCTTTTGTTAGTACTACCTCTGTACCAAATTTCGTTCCATTCGGTTTCACCGTGTTAAAATTAATAGGGGGAATCAATTTAGACATAAAGATGGCCGCCATCCGCAAACTATTAGGCTAATAACCTATTAGTTTGGTCAAAGGATGCTCCCCCCATAAAGGTATTTTGTTGCAAAATTTGGTAGAGATCGAATGATTAGGTTAGTCGTAATTTGATTTAAGCTTTGAACATTTGTGTGGCCGCCATTACGTTTCCGTCAAGATGGCGGTGATATAAAACATGACACTGAGGTGTCATTTGCTAGTGCTACCTTTGTACCAAATTTCGTTCAATTCGCATTCACCGTGTTCGAATTGATAGGGGGGGGGGGGGGACAGACATTCAGAGTACACACACTCACACACACACAGACACACACACATACACACACACAGACTCACACACACACACACACACACAGACTCACACACACACATACACACAGACTCACACACACACATACACACACACACACACAGACGCACACACACACACACAGACAGACACACTTTTTTCGCCCTGTGTTGATCTCATAAGTCTACTTTCATTTTTTGCAAAAATCGAAAGTAGGCTAACAAATAGGAAGGATAGGACAGAATGAGCAAAGGAATATGGTCTTATGTTTAGTGTAGAAAATCGTGAGGTGCTAGTTATGCAGAGAAACGGCCAACCGGAAGGTTGCATTGAAATAGATGGCAGACAGCTTAGGTTTTCGCAAAAATTTAAAAATCTGGGAAGTGTGATATCAGCAACAGATTGATAAGGAAATCGCCAACAGGATTTCGGCTAGAGGTACATTTTATAGAGCTATTCAAGACATCATATGGAACCAGAAAGTGCCTCTGCAATGTAAACAAGCAATTTATCAGACATATTATGTGCCAATTTTGACCTATGGCTGTGAAACTTGGACCATGAGGAAGAAAGATGAGAGAAGGATTCAGGCAGCAGAGATGAGATTTGCCAGACCCGTGGTTGGTAAGACATGAAAAGACAGAATTCGTAAAGAGCATATCAGAGAATTGGTTCAGGTCGACAAACTACAGGATAAAATTACCTTGAAAAGGCTCATGTGGTTGGGCCATATGTGAAGGATGGATGTTACCAGAATTCCAAAACCAATGTATGAATGAACTGCAGCTTCATGACCGAAGACCAAGGGGACGGCCAAGAAGGAGATATGCAGACATGGTGAGAAATAATATCCAACAATTGGGTCAGGACTTGGACAGCATTGCAGAGGAAGAAAAGTAGAGAGACAGAAATTGGTGGAGGGGCTTCATTCGCTGACCCATGTAATAGATGGAACAACGAGGGATATGTATGTATGTAGGAAGGAAAGGATAATAATAATAATACAATTACGCGCGATTAAAGACAAAGGTGAATATAGACGACGGCATAACCATGAGCTGTATATTCTTGTCCAAAATATCTATGATGTTATGAGGAAAACGAGAATTGCATTTTATGACCACTTGCTAAGAATGAAATCCACATGATTGACGAAATGCATATTTGCCTATTTTAAAGATAAGAAGACCAAGCCTGCCTGTTTCGAAGAGGTGGAAAGTGACCTGCAAGAGATGGAGATTACCTGTGAAGATATTCAAGAACGCAACCCCTCGGGAAGAAACTAAACGACCACCAGGGTTTTCAAGAAAAAGCAAAGTTGAATACTGGAAAGGGCAACACCAGCAACGTATGAAGGAGCACTGGGCAAAGATCAAAGCCCAGTTGTAATTACGTGGTCCTTTGTAGGTCGATATGATTAAGGAAGAAGAAGAATACAATTATTACACGGAGCCTTTTGAGGTCAATGGCAATACTATCAGCTTAACCATGACAAAACTATTAATCCAACGGAAGGTTATCTTAGTGGGCAAGTACGTTCCGGAAGAACAGTTTGGTTTTCGAAAAAAAAGGTCAACGGTCCAAGCAGTAGAATGCTTACCGAGAGATATCTGAGACGCTAGAACTTCTGAAAGGGAACTTTCGATTATGGTAGAGCGTTCGACACAACAGATTGAAACTTTAAAAAAGCTCGAATATCTCATAGGAGAATAAAACCCATTAGTACGGCTGATCAAGGGCATCTAGAAAAGCATTAGCACAGAAATTGATGATACGGATTCTATCGCCAAACCAATGGAACCAATAGGGGTGTTCAATGTCGCTACGTATGATGTGGTTGAAACAGCTAATATCCAAGACGTGAAGATATTAATTTATGGGTGTTGACATGGCTTTAATATCGACATCTAGGGTTTCCCTACAAGCAGCCATTGATCGACTCTAAGCATGATAAGACAGGGATAAGACAATGAAGGTGACATTTAGAAAAAGAGGAAAACAGGCGACGCATGATATAAAGCACTCAGATCAGCAATCACTTCAAATTGCGAATTTATGGATAGGTGGGATACTCACAACACCTCAACTAAAACTTTGACTATTAATTTACAAATGTTAAATACAGACCAAATATACCAAATTCTATCTTTGTTACTCCATTAAAAATATTATCATAAGATATTTGGCACCACAGTTATAAAAATAAATGCCGTACTGATTTCCAATCCCAAAGTCTTAATATTTTGGTTTCGTACTGCATATAAATTTTAAGCTCAATTCTTCATTACTTCCACACAATTATTTACAAACACAAATAAGTAAACTGATCCGTTCCTGCACTGCACACACTCCCAACACCACACAGAAGCGACAGCTCAACTAGACACGATGTGTAACGCAACGGGGTGCTGACGACACCCCAGCCTATAAATGCTATTGTCGGCAATAATAGACACAACTTTAAACAATACAAATGACGTTATATTAAACTCTAAGCTTATTCAAGAAGGTACCGAGTTCCCCAACAGTGTAGCCAACTTCTGCGAGAAAAAAAACAAGCGAACATTACACGTCGGGTGTTCTCAGCACCCCCACATACCCAGTTAAAGGTTAAATATCTCGCTACCACATTGTTCACTCTTGGACTCATTTACACGACACACATAACATCCTGGGTATGACAGCTATGAATGACATCAGTAACCTGCAGAAGATTTTCCTAGAAACAGCTATGAAACTATTTGAGGACAGAATCATGCCCATACTCACCTACGGGGTTGAAATACTTCGGAGATTCATCTCAAGCAACTGAAAATATATTGAAAAGGTGAAAACTACATTCCTGAGGCGAGCACTCGGCCTCTCTAAATACACACTGTCAAGGATTGTCTATGAACTATATCTACGCTTGAAAATGCTACTGGCACCAACGCCACCTGATAAAGGTGACAATAATAGTGACGCTTGCCCACTAAGCGGTAGTCAGGGCTTAGCCTCCAATAATAATAAAAAATTACGAGCCTTACAGTAGTCGCATATGATGTGTAACATCAGACATAGAAGAAACCTCACGAGTAGGGGGGTGATGGTGCTTCTAACGAGTGTCATGGCCGCCGCGTGAGTCCAAGCCAATATCTCGCGAACTCATGGTCGGATTTTAACAAATGAGGTGTCGTTGGACTCGAGCTGACGTCCTCTTTCCTATGGACCACTCGTTACATTTTTGAATTTTTTTTGAAAATTTTTGTTTTCGAAAGTAGGTGATAGTTTGAAAACCAAACATGATAGAACGTTATGCCATGGCTCAAACGACTGATCATTATGACCTTTAGTTTCTATAATGAATCTTTTTTAAATTTTATGTTTTTTTGAAAACACTCGAATTTAGAAAATCCTATATTTTGGAAACTAGGAAGTTCACAAAAAAGTTTGTTTGACGTAGATCAATGGTACCTAACCCCTCTACCCCTAAAATAAATTTCAAGTCTCGAGGATAAAATCCTGACAGTAGTGTGGTAACGGGTTCTGCGGCACTTCTTTTTGAACCCTCCTCGTATTTGCCCTGAACCTGATATCTCGCTAACAAATGGTCGGATTTGAACATAGAGGGTGTCCTAGCACTCGTAGTGATGCCCCCTACTTTCCTATAGGCTCTTTATTTAAATAAAAGACCAAAACTAATAGGTCATACGCTTTTAATATTTCCTAAACCCATGGTTGGATTTTAGCATATGGGGTGTCCTAGGAATCGTGGTGAACCCCCCTTTCGTATGGACGTTTTATTTCCACTCTAAAATAGTGCTAGGTTGTAGGTTCTGCTCTACTTAGGAAGTTCTGAGCCCCTGCGACCTTGGAATGGAAGGATTGGTGCTAGGAGGGCGTGCTCGGATTCGTTGTTTTTCTTCGTCTCGTTGTGCTCTTTACGGGAATGTCCGATCAGTTATCAAGAAAAAAAGTCCTCTCGGCTACCGGAAGGCGGAGGTAGATTTCACCGGACAAACTTGGGGATAGGCGAAAATAGGCAGAATATGCAGGTTTTCATAGAAGGATCAGACCACATTTATTGCGATAAGGTATTTTATAATTGGAGGTTAATTAACTTTGTTTTTCGTCATTTTATGCTTATTTTAAACATTTTATTGTCTTATGGGAACGGTAACCTTCTTGTCATTTGGGGTCCATTTTTATACTAGTGGTCACACTGTCCTTATGCAAGGTTTCGACACTGATGTGTAACTATGTAACAGTCTGTTACTTCTTCACGCAAAATTATATCTCCCGCAGAGATTTTGGTTGGTTCCTCAGTTTAGGGGCTGCGACAACGCGGTCATGTAACCCCGTGTACTTAGGGATGGCTGTATTAGTCTGTAATTCAGGTAAGGACTGCAGACGGTCAATTTCAAGCAGTAGTTCCTAATGTTGCTATCAGGTACTAATGTCAACTGTAACAGTAGCCTCATCCCCCCTTCCCTATTCGATTGCCCAAGATATGATAATAAAATTAGCATATCCAAAATGGTTTATTAACATGATATTACTATATCAGAAATTAATAAATGATAACACACAGGAAAGGCCTAATTTAATTACTCGCTAGGTCAGCTGAGTTCACAGCAAAAAAAAACCTAGGAGCGAATGTTCCGATTTGCTTGGTTTTCAAGAACACCGTCATTTGATTTAGGAAAAGGGACCAGGCGGGACGAAACCAATGTCAAGACCAGCTTGTTGAGTGGAACGCTGGATGCGTACCTCAGCAGGCCGTATTAAATTGACCCTGCCAAAGATGAAGAATGAAAAGGGGAATAATCTTCCTAGTGACTTCACGCAATAAATAACATGACAAATCAAAATAAGCTAACATGTATTGAACATTAAGATCAAACAAATTACAAGATAAACCTTCCACCACTTAATTAACTAACTGACAAATATGATCTAATTAAACACAAATGAATGACTTAGTTTAAACAAACCAGACACTTGCCCGCTTGGCAACGTTTCACAGTTACATTTGAGGTTAAAACATGAATTTCAAAATGGATCCGGAAGTAGAAGAAAAAAGAAAAACAACATGAGAAAGGCAATGCCTTCTCAAAAAACAATGCTGCGTCAAACAACCGAAACGCCCCTTAGTGGAACGGAGAGGTCTGACAACCTCCACAGTCCAGCATTGACCGTCCGTCAAGGCTGTCTGACCAAGAATTAAAACCCACGAGGTTCCCATCCAGCTAACGGGAAATAGGGCAATAATAATACACCCTGCAGTAATTACATATAAAGGTACCACCAAAATATTACTAGACC
This sequence comes from Meconema thalassinum, assembly GCA_946902985.2. Taxonomy (NCBI): domain Eukaryota; kingdom Metazoa; phylum Arthropoda; class Insecta; order Orthoptera; family Tettigoniidae; genus Meconema; species Meconema thalassinum. The sequence goes on from OX336388.2 coordinate 284,699,560, forward strand.
CTCCAAAAGATTACATACTAAAGTGCTAAAATAGACTTTATCTAGTTAAGCTTACCGACCGCCGACACGCGGCCTTAAAATGACGTTACAAAATTTAGCAGTCAAAGTTTGTATTGATTGTCCTTGGTTATGCCCCTTAGTAATTAAATCAGATAGTACCACCTGGTGTCTTCGAACCCTCCGGGGAAAACTGCACACACGTTTTCCCCGGAGGCAAGTGGTCAAGAGTCTTTCTGTCAGGAAACTTCCTCACACACTGTCTGTCGAGTCACCGATTCCACCCCTAGTATATCAGCGTATCCCCACCACAACACTCCAGTAGCACCAACTGCGACCAGTAGCACAACCGGCCAAAACAAAGCCAGAGTTCAAGGTCTTGAGTGGGTACTATAGAATATCTGCCCATACAGGTTACTGCGTAGAAACCTTCTAGGAGTCGAGGTGTTACACAATGTCCTTTGTAAGATCTTTCTCAGAATAAGAGCTTGGCGAACGAAACTGACAGTAAATGTTCACCTTTCAAAAGTTCACGGATCAAAGCTTGACTTATCCCTCTTTTCCATTTACGATAAATCTTAAGGTGACAGCACACACAAAGGCACAAATCCTGGCAGGATGGCGTGGCGATCCCATTTCAGCAGTAGCCAGGTGCCAACTTGGTGAATGGAATTCTCAGAAGAGCCCTGGTGTATGCTCTCACGATAATCCGGCCAGGCCGGGACCTCCTACTGCGTCTCGAAGATAAGATGAACATGTACCGATTTGCAAAATTGGTACATCCTCCTCCTCCAAAGGAAAACGATGGGGGGATGATGAACAGGGTGATGGTGTCCAGCTGGTCTCTTGGCAGCTGAAGAGGCTACTCCAATCCCCGCCAGCGGACCTTGATGTAGATCTCCTCGGGTAGAATGATGCCATGGGACCTAGATGGTACCTCCAAACTGGGCCCAGATTGGTGGCACACGTCCCACATAGTGACCACTGAAACACACATCAGAACAGCAGCGTATGGTCCAAATACAGTTCCCTTAGAGGGAACAATCGTTCCAGGCCAGCCAACCAGCCCATAACAGCTGAAGTTATCCCAGGAAGGATAAAAAAAACATCACACGAAGCATTAGTGTGCCATCGAAGTTCATTTAAGAGTCTTTCAAATCACAAGGGATACTTGATGCTTCAAACAAGGTTCTGCGCAAAGAGATAGTGTCCAGGGCATAATTAAAGGTCCACCGAAGTACGAAAAACACACGAAAGGGGCAACCAACTATACGATATGACTGACGTTAACAAGCTTAATTGAAAGTTCACTAAAACACTTAGCAAGAATAACTAAAATTTAACTAAGGTGTACAGAACCCAGAATTTTTCTTTAGAATATGCAAATCAAAGGCACCTACAAACTTGCCCACCAAAAATTTTAAACAATTTTTCAAAATGAATTTACTTTAACAAAACCGAAGGACCATTTTTCTGCGACTTCACGAAATCAGGACAGCACGTAACTATTTCCAAAATTCACAATGACAATTACATTAACATGCCGCACGGGGCATTCCATCGAAACTACATTAATTATACCGCCCGTGGTATTGCTCAAGTTAATACATTACAAAATTTCCTACCGCACCGAAGGCATCACACAGAGCTCGTTTTGATATGCACACAAACACAAATTACATGTCTTGCTCAATTTTACATGTTCCTGACCCACAATGCCCTCAGTGGCCTCCAAGGACAGGAGGAACAGAGACCACAACATCCTATCACACAAGCATACTAGCAGCAAGACAAAGAAATAAGGAAAAACCACGTCACCCACATAATTCACACACACATTCACACTTTAATAATAAGAATGCCCTAATTCCATCGGGCTGTCACCCCGATATTTCTCCCACTCCATATCTGCCAACGGGCACTGTTCCCGGCGACAACACAAAACATAAATAACCCTAAATTCCATAGGACAACTTGCGAACCAGGAAAACAGCACGAGGACTGCAGTTCAAAATCTGACGTGAATTATTAAAACAGTATGCACTGTCATTCACACACTACACAAACAAACACCGCCCTGTCCTTCACATGACAGGTCCTCTCCCTTATGACACCGGGAGGAACATCACTCTTGCGCCACCAAACCCTGGCCATCACGACAAAATCAGCTCGGTACCTGAGCTCCCCCTCCGGATCAACCCCCACCCCCACAGAGGGTAATTAACATCTTCCCCTACAAAGGCATGGCCGCCTCAGAAGATGGCAGTACAACACATTACCAAAACATAAATACACATTCGACACAAGGTAGGGCACCCACCAAACGTCACACACACCCTAGTGCACGTGGTTCACCTTCCAATCACACAACACAGACAATCACAACCCCGAAAATTTCTCTAAGTGGCGTTACCACAGACTACAGACGTCTCTAACTAACAACGTGTGCCACCTACCATTAATATTCACCATCCAAATACCGGGTGACACTTTATGACCACACTCAAATCGAACCCATGATGCTTCAATGCACCACTGTCATCAAAACGTTCTTAAAACATTAACTTCACGAAGCTACTTAAAATCTCAAAATTCACAACCTCCTTGACTAACAACACGTGTCTGTATCTCACCAAATGCTAACGCCAATAAAATCTCTCCCAGAATATCAAAACTAATTTATTCAGAATTACAAATCACAGAAGTGACAGATGTTACATCTCAAAAGGCACGAAGCAATTAAAATCTTCAAAATAAATCCATAAATCCAGCTCGCACCTAACCACATTGGAACCTCGCACTAAAAAAAACTGCCAAGCTATCAACACTCTATTACTCAGAGAATTTAAATTATTTTTACCACCAAACATGATTACTCCAGTAACTACCCAGGACACTAACTGTCACTAAGGCTCACAATCGATCAGAACATCCGGTGGCAACAGCCGACCTCTCACACACCCAATGGTGACGGGGCTACACAAAATTTTAACGAACCCAGAACCTTTCAGAGTTGAAACTACAACAGAAACCCTAGCGGTCTAACAGATCAAGGCTGCAAGTTATAAATAACTAACCAACTAATGCACTGAAGCACCCTCAAGTGAAAACTCCAGAATCAAAATATGCATGAACGCCTACAACAGCTGATTGTGAAGTGAACACACCCAAGCTAACGGGAGTCTACATGAAATCTCACGAACCTACAACCCTTCAGAAATGCGACCACAATAGAAATAACCTAGCCGCCTAACAGCAAGAAACTGCAAGTTATGAATAACTAACGAACTAGCCTATTTCAATGCCATCGCAAACGAAGCATTGCAACCTCCCAAAAATCTCAAAATCAGACTAGTGAACACAGCAGCTGACATACAACGACAACTCAGCATGCCACCGCAGGATATCTCCCTAAAGGAAAACTTTCACCAACCGAACTACCAAATATTTATTTTTTTTATATACCAAAAATCAACAAGTATTCCCAGAGTTAGCAACTTCATCACTGGAACTCGAACACAGGACTCCAGTTCCTAACATTCATCCATCATCCATCACACATCCTTCTCAAACATCCCATTATAAGATTTAACCACCCACGACAATAACCCATTACATTCAATTATGCAAATTAGCAATCGTACAGATATCATGAACACAAAATTAATGGTATTGCGGACTCTTACCAAGAGGGCCTCCGTAGAGGTCTTTTAACCCCGACTCCCCACTGACTGAGCGGCCTCAACTACCCCAAAAAAAAATTCGCCTTTCACCGAGATAACGAAGTCCCATACCTATAGTCACTCGACTCGGGCAAATACTATATACACCCTGCCCGGGCCCAATCAAGATGGTACTCACACCCCAAATTAAATGGACTCCTGACAGTAGATCCCCATACGAAGCACATCTGCATAATAGGTCCATTTTCAAAATGCAACTAATACAACTAATATAAAATTAACAATAATCCATCTTACGTTACTGGCAATTAGGCCTCAATTACTCCCACCCAAATTCAAATTGCAAACCTACATCAATTCATTCACACATGACTTTCATTCAATCAGCAGGATTTAAAAAAAACTGAAGGATCACAAAAGAAAATAAATACAATTTTGACCACCAAAGAACACCAGTTCGATTCCTAGTCAGGGCAGCAATAAAATTCGCATCACACACACTCTTTCATCCTGAACACAATCAACCACAGAAATACATTCATGCATGCACCAGACATACGTGCTCCCTTCCCTGGACAACCCTAAAATTCCCCATTTACATCAGTATGTTAGTATTCGGATCGTCAAGACACTATAACGCCAACGGAGTATCAACTCACGTAAGGACCTGATAAAACAACCCAAAGTTGTAGCCCTGAAATCACAGTTCTCCTTACATCGTAGGAAAACGTCCTAAAACGAAAGACACGAATCGGGGGAAAATATTTATTTACACCCTAAATGAGATGCGACGTGAAGGTGACTGCCTCCCAGAAACATCCCACTTAGTAAGTCACTCAACGAACACACACTAAGATACTGAATATTAAAGCCATTTAATACTTGACCAATTTAGATGACAATCTAACCTTAAAATCCCCATGTCACAACAAGACTATTTACTCTCCCCCCAATTACTAAGCAAACTTAAACATAAATCATACATACATAAACACTCACCTGATTCATTTATACTGAATTAGCACACACGCAATTCGACATTTAACATCATTCAAAACACAATTACCGAACGTACATATAGACAGCAATTCGACCATTTTCCAGAATTAATTTAACGCAGAATAAGTTGACAATACCAAATTTTAATACTCTCACGGTCCAATTTAATTTGACAGAACTACCAACAGCGAAATAATTAACCCCCAGCTAAAGAAATGACAACAAAACTTGAAATGTTTGGCCTAATGAACAGCTGATCACTACCAATAATACCTCACACGTATTATGCACAGCGAATCGCAGAACATCACACTTCCAGCCATACGTCACTAACAATTATTAAGAATAATTACAGATTTACCCCAAAGAACCTGCTGATGATAAATCCACACACGCAATTCACATTTTTACTGATATCAGTTGCATAAAACAATAACTTGGTCACAGTCGCCGCCATGATGGTTCAAAATCACTACGTGATTCAACAGGCGTGTACCAAACGCACATCAAAACAGACACTAAGTTATTCTTACTGGAAATACAAGTTTATCAATTTCAGCCTATTTTCAAGAGAATTTAAAACGTCACTAATTTAAATTTTACCAAAACTACTTCCAATCAGACAAAACTTTATTCTTTCTAAACACGTGACACAATTTAGTCAAAACAACACTTCCCGAGGTGTAGATTTAACACAGGCGCAGTAAAATTGAGCTGGACTATTTCCTACAAGAACAGAATGAATATACAACCACCCCAAAACCATACAAACAGCATATCAAAACTCACCACGTGTGAAATTCCTTCAGCCGGTCAACTCGTCAATCTGGCAACGCAGCACGGCCATTACTCTCCCGTCAGTCCTGACTTTCGTCCAGCGCACGTGATCGCCACTTTCGGCTATCTGCTCGACTTAACAGCTGACGACAGAATTGTTCATTTGGTCTTCGGTGTACATAGCAGGTTATTTTACATGAAATCAAATCACAACATGTATTAGGTTCTGCTCTAATTACTAGCCTACCTATTGGAGAAAAGATTAGTAGTATGGAGGGTCCAATCTACATTAATTAAGTTACTGAATTTAATTTTAATTAATTACTGCAATCAGTCAATAGGAAGGATTGTTTACTAATGGCAAGATCACAGAGCAAACCATGCTCATTGCTACCATTGTAACAGTAGCCTCATCCCCCCTTCCCTATTCGATTGCCCAAGATATGATAATAAAATTAGCATATCCAAAATGGTTTATTAACATGATATTACTATATCAGAAATTAATAAATGATAACACACAGGAAAGGCCTAATTTAATTACTCGCTAGGTCAGCTGAGTTCACAGCAAAAAAAAAAACCTAGGAGCGAATGTTCCGATTTGCTTGGTTTTCAAGAACACCGTCATTTGATTTAGGAAAAGGGACCAGGCGGGACGAAACCAATGTCAAGACCAGCTTGTTGAGTGGAACGCTGGATGCGTACCTCAGCAGGCCGTATTAAATTGACCCTGCCAAAGATGAAGAATGAAAAGGGGAATAATCTTCCTAGTGACATCACGCAATAAATAACATGACAAATCAAAATAAGCTAACATGTATTGAACATTGAGATCAAACAAATTACAAGATAAACCTTCCACCACTTAATTAACTAACTGACAAATATGATCTAATTAAACACAAATGAATGACTTAGTTTAAACAAACCAGACACTTGCCCGCTTGGCAACGTTTCACAGTTACATTTGAGGTTAAAACATGAATTTCAAAATGGATCCGGAAGTAGAAGAAAAAAGAAAAACAACATGAGAAAGGCAATGCCTTCTCAAAAAACAATGCTGCGTCAAACAACCGAAACGCCCCTTAGTGGAACGGAGAGGTCTGACAACCTCCACAGTCCAGCATTGACCGTCCGTCAAGGCTGTCTGACCAAGAATTAAAACCCACGAGGTTCCCATCCAGCTAACGGGAAATAGGGCTATAATAATACACCCTGCAGTAATTACATATAAAGGTACCACCAAAATATTACTAGACCCTCCAAAAGATTACATACTAAAGTGCTAAAATAGACTTTATCTAGTTAAGCTTACCGACCGCCGACACGCGGCCTTAAAATGACGTTACAAAATTTAGCAGTCAAAGTTTGTATTGATTGTCCTTGGTTATGCCCCTTAGTAATTAAATCAGATAGTACCACCTGGTGTCTTCGAACCCTCCGGGGAAAACTGCACACACGTTTTCCCCGGAGGCAAGTGGTCAAGAGTCTTTCTGTCAGGAAACTTCCTCACACACTGTCTGTCGAGTCACCGATTCCACCCCTAGTATATCAGCGTATCCCCACCACAACACTCCAGTAGCACCAACTGCGACCAGTAGCACAACCGGCCAAAACAAAGCCAGAGTTCAAGGTCTTGAGTGGGTACTATAGAATATCTGCCCATACAGGTTACTGCGTAGAAACCTTCTAGGAGTCGAGGTGTTACACAATGTCCTTTGTAAGATCTTTCTCAGAATAAGAGCTTGGCGAACGAAACTGACAGTAAATGTTCACCTTTTAAAAGTTCACGGATCAAAGCTTGACTTATCCCTCTTTTCCATTTACGATAAATCTTTAGGTGACAGCACACACAAAGGCACAAATCCTGGCAGGATGGCGTGGCGATCCCATTTCAGCAGTAGCCAGGTGCCAACTTGGTGAATGGAATTCTCAGAAGAGCCCTGGTGTATGCTCTCACGATAATCCGGCCAGGCCGGGACCTCCTACTGCGTCTCGAAGATAAGATGAACATGTACCGATTTGCAAAATTGGTACATCAACGACACCTAGCTGTGAACTTGGCTACTAGATGCCACCGCAGCCAGCAACTCGCAACGAACGTTGGAACTTCCCCTCCAAAGGAAAGCATACTGAGGGATTATTAGCGCTCTTAGAAAATCCGACGACTTCGGCCGGCTTTGAACTCGCGACCTTGGGCATAGACATTCAGCATGCTTGCTACCAGTTACGTCGCCGAAGCCGCTTCACACTTAGTCAGATGGAATTCTGAATATGATCTCGTGCAAGTGCGTTATCTTGGCAACGTCTGATGGCTCATCCCTCATCAATTTAGTAGTGTTGCCATGGCAACCACTGATAGCTCTTGGCATTTTCTTATAATTCCGAAATCATTTTTCTCATCCCTTGGCATAATGGTGGGTCATATCAAAAATTGTTTCAGACAAAATTGTAGGTAATTATTAGGGGAATATTGTCCATTTTGTACGGTTTTGATATTGTGCCTATTAAGAGAGATATGATTAATGTTTCCCGAAAACCCCACTTTTTCCCACCCCTTTGGTTAATGGTTGGTGCTATAAAAAAACTCTTCAAACATAAATTTTTGGGCTTTATCCGACACATAGTATGAACGTTGAACGGATTCGATATTTCACATATTAAGAGAGTTATAGCAATATTTCACTTTTTCGAAAAAAGCCCCCCATTTTCACCCCCTTCGACCGATTTAGCCCAGTAACGAACTCGAGCGAGATTTTATAGGTATACATATTCGGTAAAATATTCAAAGTGATTGGTGCAAAATTACGGCAGTTATCGTGTCCACAAGAAACTGATATGCGTATATATATATATATATAGTCTACACATATACATACATAAATTATATATAAACTTTTGAACTGACGGTGGTTTTGGGGTCTGGGGGATGTGAAACGCGAAGATATGTCGAAATTTTCCAGAAGTCAAAACATGGTACCCATTGCAATAGTTAGCTTTCTAATGAAATCTACCTCTGGTTGGTTCCTCAGTTTAGGGGCTGCGACAACGCGGTCATCTAACCCCGTGTACTTTGGGTGAGTGTAGAATCTGTCTGATAAATGGTGTGAATTGTAATGGCTGTAGTAGTCTTAATTCAGGTAAGGACTGCAGACGGTCAATTTCAAGTAGTAGATCCTAATGTTGCTACCAGGTACTACCGTCGACGACACCTAGCTGTGAACTTGGCTACTAGATGCCACCCCAACCAGCAACTCGCAACGAACGTTGGAACTTCCCCTCCAATGGAAAGCATACTGAGGGATTTTAGCTCTCTTAGAAAATCCGACGACTTCGGCCGGCTTTGAAACCGCGACCTTGGGCATAGACATTCTGCATGCTACCAGTTACGTCACCGAAGCCGCTTCCCACTTAGATGAAAATACTGAATCTGATCTCGTGCAAGTGCGGTGTCATGGCAACGTCTGATGGCTCATCCCTCATCAATTTAGTAGTGTTGCCATGGCAACCTCTGATAGCTCTTGGCATTTTCTTATAATTCCGAAATCATTTTTCTCATCCCTTGGCATAATGGTGGGTCATATCAAAAATTCTGTCAGACAAAAGTTTTAGGTAATTATTAGGAGAATATTGCCCATTTCGTACGGTTTTGATATTGTGCCTATTAAGAGAGATATGATTAATGTTTCCCGAAAAACCCACTTTTTCCCACCCCTTTGGTCAATGGTTGGTGATATAAAAAAACTCTTCAAACATAAATTTTTGGGCTTTATCCGACACATAGTATGAACGTTGAACGGATTCGATATTTCACATATTAAGAGAGTTATAGCAATATTTCACTTTTTCGAAAAAAAAGCCCCCCATTTTCACCCCCTTCTACCGATTTAGCCCAGTAACGAACTCGACCGAGTTTATAGGTATACATATTCGGTAAAAAGTGATTGGTGAAAAATTACGGCAGTTATCGTGTCCACAAGAAACTGATATATATATACTTTTGATCTGACGGTGGTTTTGGGGTCTGGGGGATGTGAAACGCGAAGATATGTCGAAATTTTCCGGAAGTCGAAACATGGTAGCCTACCCATTGCAGTAGTTAGCTTTCTAATGAAATCTACCTCTGGTTGGTTCCTCAGTTTAGGGGCTGCGACAACGCGGTCATCTAACCCCGTGTACTTTGGGTGAGTGTAGAATCTGTCTGATAAATGGTGTGAATTGTAATGGCTGTAGTAGTCTTAATTCAGGTAAGGACTGCAGACGGTCAATTTCAAGTAGTAGATCCTAATGTTGCTACCAGGTACTACCGTCGACGACACCTAGCTGTGAACTTGGCTACTAGATGCCACCCCAACCAGCAACTCGCAACGAACGTTGGAACTTCCCCTCCAATGGAAAGCATACTGAGGGATTTTAGCTCTCTTAGAAAATCCGACGACTTCGGCCGGCTTTGAAACCGCGACCTTGGGCATAGACATTCTGCATGCTACCAGTTACGTCACCGAAGCCGCTTCCCACTTAGATGAAAATACTGAATCTGATCTCGTGCAAGTGCGGTGTCATGGCAACGTCTGATGGCTCATCCCTCATCAATTTAGTAGTGTTGCCATGGCAACCTCTGATAGCTCTTGGCATTTTCTTATAATTCCGAAATCATTTTTCTCATCCCTTGGCATAATGGTGGGTCATATCAAAAATTCTGTCAGACAAAAGTTTTAGGTAATTATTAGGAGAATATTGCCCATTTCGTACGGTTTTGATATTGTGCCTATTAAGAGAGATATGATTAATGTTTCCCGAAAAACCCACTTTTTCCCACACCTTTGGTCAATGGTTGGTGATATAAAAAAACTCTTCAAACATAAATTTTTGGGCTTTATCCGACACATAGTATGAACGTTGAACGGATTCGATATTTCACATATTAAGAGAGTTATAGCAATATTTCACTTTTTCGAAAAAAAAGCCCCCCATTTTCACCCCCTTCTACCGATTTAGCCCAGTAACGAACTCGACCGAGTTTATAGGTATACATATTCGGTAAAAAGTGATTGGTGAAAAATTACGGCAGTTATCGTGTCCACAAGAAACTGATATATATATACTTTTGATCTGACGGTGGTTTTGGGGTCTGGGGGATGTGAAACGCGAAGATATGTCGAAATTTTCCGGAAGTCGAAACATGGTAGCCTACCCATTGCAGTAGTTAGCTTTCTAATGAAATCTACCTCTGGTTGGTTCCTCAGTTTAGGGGCTGCGACAACGCGGTCATCTAACCCCGTGTACTTAGGGTGAGTGTAGAATCTGTCTGATAAATGGTGTGAATTGTAATGGATGTATTAGTCTGTAATTCAGGTAAGGACTGCAGACGGTCAATTTCAAGCAGTAGTTCCTAATGTTGCTACCAGGTACTACCGTCAATGACACCTAGCTGTGAACTTGGCTACTAGATGCCACCCCAACCAGCAACTCGTAACGAACGTTGGAACTTCCCCTCCAAAGGAAAGCATACTGAGGGATTTTAGCGTTCTCAGAAAATCCGACGACTTCGGCCGGCTTTGAAACCGCGACCTTGGGCATAGACATTCTGCATGCTACCAGTTACGTCACCGAAGCCGCTTCCCACTTAGTCAGATGTCAAAGTCAACCCCTGGCACCATCCAGCCCATGACGGGCTAAGGCCGACCAAGCGACCGCTGCCCAGCCATTTGGCCTGCAGATATTGGGGTGACGCGTGATCAGCGCGTCGGGTCCCCTCGGCCGTTTATATTGGTATTCGTGATCGGGGTGCTGTCTCACTGTCAGACAGCTACTCAATTGTCCTCACGAGGCTGAGTGCACCCCGTTCCAACCCTCACGTCAGTTTTAAAATCCCTGACGGAGCCGGGGATCGAACCCGGGGCCTCCGGGTGAGAGGCAGGCGCGCTACACCAACACCACGGGGCCGGCTTAGTCAGATGGAAATACTGAATCTGATCTCGTGCAAGTGCGTTGTCATGGCAACGGCTCATCCCTCATCAATTTAGTAGTGTTGCCATGGCAACCTCTGATAGCTCTTGGCATTTTCTTATAATTCCGAAATAATTTTTCTCATCCCTTGGCGTAATGGTGGGTCATATCAAAAATTCTTTCAGACAATAGTTTTAGATAATTATTACGGGAATATTGTCCATTTTGTACGGTTTTGATATTGTGCCTATTAAGAGAGATATGATTAATGTTTCCCGAAAAACCCACTTTTTTCCACCCCTTTAGTCAATGGTTGGTGCTATCAAAAAACTTATTTGACATAAATTGTTGGCACTTATCCGACACATATTATGAACTCTGAATGGATTCGACATTTCACGTATTGAGAGAGTTATAGTGAAATTTGCAATTTTTCGAAAAAAGCCCCCCATTTTCACCCCCTTCGACCGATTTTGCCCATTAACGAACTCGAGCGAGATTTTATAGGAATACATATTATGTAAAGAATTCAAAGTGATTGGTGCAAAATTACGGCAGTTATCGTGTACACAAGAAACTGATATACATATATACATATATATATATATATATATATATATATATATATATATATATACTAGCTGACCCGGCAGACGTTGTCCTGCCAATCAAAGAAAGAGTTGTAACTTTGTTTCTTGAAGTGCTTTTGGATACACAATATTATTTTCAATTTCTGTTAACTGCCTCTAAACTATCGTGAAATGAATTAACTAATCTAGAAACATTTGTGTGAGCGTGCACAACAACTCTCCAAAGTTTCATCGCAATCGGATAAATGGAATATAACGCAAACGGGATTTTGTTTAAATGATTCGTGCGCTCTCACTCATTTGTTGAATCTACTCGTGCTCTACCGACTGTGAAATGGATTTACTAAGTTAGAAAGCTTCACGTAGGTGTTCACAACAACTCATCAAAGTTTCATCGCAATCGATTAATAGTATATGAACGCATACGGGATTTTGTTGGAACACTTCAGGCGTCGTCACTCATTTATTACATCTACTCGTGCGCTACCAATATTGTGAAATGGATTTACCAAGTTGAACACCTTCCCTGGCGTGTACACAACAACTCATCAAAGTTTCATCGGAATCGAATGCATAACGTATGAACGCATACGGGATTTTCATTAAACGATTCACGTGCCGTCACTCATTTGTTGAATCTACTCATGCGCTACCTATTGTAAAATAGATTTACTAAGCCTGAAACCTTCTCTGGAGTGTATTCAATGATTCAACAAGGTTTCATCGCAATCGGATGAATGATATATGACCGCATACGGGACATTGTGGAAACGATTCGCGCGCCGTCGCTCATTTGTTGAATCTACTCGTGCGCTACTTATTAAAAACTGGATTTACCTTTCCTGGAGTGTACACAACAATTCACCAAAGTTTCATCGCAATCGGATAAATGGTATATGAACGCTTACAGGACATTGTTGAAACGATTCGCGCGCCATCGCACATTTGTTGAATCCACTCGTGTGCTACCTATTGTAAAATGAATTTACTAAGCCAGAAACCTTTAGTGAAGTGTACACAACAATTCACCAAAGTTTCATCGCAATCGGATAAATGGTATATGGACGCGTACGGTACGTTGTTGAAATGATTCGCGTGACGTCACTCATTTGTTGAATCTAGTCGTGCGCTTCCTATTGTAAAATGGATTTATTAAGCCAGAAACCTTCCGTAGGGTGTACACAACATCTCACGCAAGTTACATCGCTATCGGACGAATGGTATTTGAACGCATACGGGACCTTGTTGAAACGCTTCGTACGTTGTCGCTCATTTGTTGAATCTACTCGTGCGCCATCTCCTATGGAATGGATTTACCAAGTTAGAAACCTTCACGTTAGTGTACACAACAACTCATCAAAGTTTCATCTCAATCGATGAATTGTATATAAACTTATACGGGATTTTGTTGAAAAGCTTCGCGCGTCGTCACTCATTTGTTGAATATAGTCGTGCGCTACTTATTGTAAAATTGATTTACTAAGCCAGAAGCCTTCCCTGGAGTGTACACAACATCTCACTCAAGTTTCATCGCTATCGGACGAATGGTATTTGAACGCATACTGGACCTTTTTGAAACTCTTCGCGCGTCGTCGCTCATTTGTTGAATCTAGTCGTGCACTATATATTGTAAAATGGATTTACTAAGCCAAACACCTTCCCTGGAGTGCAATCAACATCTCACCCAAGTTTCATCGCAGTCGGATGAATGGTATATGAACGCATGCGGGACTTTGAAACGCTCTAACGTTCAGAGACAAACAGTAGAATTCGACATCACTGCCACCTTTGGTATAAAAAACAACTTTCCGCCACGGACGGAGTGTATATTATGGCGGTAGTTGCACAGGTTGAGACCAGATGGCTCTACGTGCAGAGACAATCAGTCCAAAAGCATCACTTTTCACTAAGGCTAGCGGTTTCCATGACGACTGTTAATGACTGTATATTGTAGTTCTAAAATTGTGTGTAAATTGTGGTTCTAAAATTCTAAAATTCCACCTACCTGGTCTAATTGTGAATCTAAACCATACGTGGACCCACTCTAACATACACACAAAATTTCATCGAAATCGGCCCAGCCATTTAGGAGGAGTTCAGTCACATACACACGTGTCGAAGAATTATATATATAAAGATATATATATACATAAGTTATGTATAAACTTTTGAACTGACGGTGGTTTTGGGGTCTGGGGGATGTGAAACGCGAAGTTATGTCGAAATTTTCCGGAAGTCGAAACATGGGACCCATTGCAATAGTTAGCTTTCTAATGAAATCTACCTAACAGACCAACTTAAAGCCACAAATCTTTTTACAAGAAATAAATTACAACAAATAGGAAGGAACGGACAGAAAGAGCGAAGGAATATGGTGAGGTGCTAGTTATGCAGAGAAACGGCCAACCGGAAGGTTGCATTGAAATTGATGGCAGACAGCTTAGGTTTTCTCAAAAATTTAAATATCTGGGAAGTGTGATATCAGCAACAGATTGATGAGGAAATCGCCAACAGGATTTTGGCTAGAGGTACATTTCATAGAGCTATTCAAGACATCATATGGAACCAGAAAGTGCCTCTGCAATGTAAACTAGCAATTTATCAGACATATTATGTGCCATTTTGATTTAAGGCTGTGAAACTTGGACCATGGGGAAGAGAGATGAGAGAAGGATTCAAGCAGCAGAGATAAGATTTGCCTGAGCCATGGTTGGTAAGACAAGAAAAGACAGAATTCGTAATGAGCATATCAGAGAATTGGTTCAGGTCGGCAAACTACAGGATAAAATAACCTTGAAAAGGCTCATGTGGTTTGGCCATATGCGAAGGATGAATGTTAACAAAATTCCAAGACAAATGTATGAACTGCTGCTTCATGACCGAAGACCAGGAAGACGGCCAAGAATATGATATTCAAACATGGTGAGAAATGACATCCAACAATATTGGGTCAAGACTTAGACAGCATTGAAGAGGAAGAGGAAGAAGAAGAAGAAGAAGAAGAAGAAGAACAGGAGTACAGAGACAGATATTGGTGGAGGGGCCAAATTCGCTGACCCATCTAATAGATGGAACGAGGTGTGATATGTATGTATGTAGGAAGGAAGGAAATGATAATAATAATAATAATACAATTATGCCCGATTAAAGACAAAGGTGAATATAGACGACGGCATAACCATGAGCTGTAGCCTGTATTCATGTCCAAAATATCTATGATGTTATGAGGAAAACGAGATTTGCATTTTATGGCCACTTGCGAAGATTGAAACCCACTTGATTGACGAACCGGATCTTTACCTATTTTAAAGATAAGAAGACCAAGCCTGCCTGGTTCGAAGAGGTGGAAAGTGGCCTGTAAGAGATTGAGATTACCTGTGAAGATATTCAAGAACGCAACCCCCTCAGGAAGAAACTAAACGACCACCAGGGTTTTCAAGGAAAAGCAAAGCTGAAGACTGGAAAGAGCAACCAGCAACGTATGAAGGAGCACTGGGCAAAGATCAAAGCCCGTTGTAATGACGTGTTCCTTCGTAGGCCGATACTATTAAGGAAGAAGAAGAAGAAGAAGAATACAATTCTTACACGCAGCCTTTTGAGGGCAATGGCAATACTAGGTTATCTTAGTGGGCAAGTACGTTCCGGAAGAACAGTTTGGTTTTCGAAAAAATAGGTCAACGGTGCAAGCAGTAGAATGCTTACCGAGAGATACCTGAGACGCTAGAACATCCGAAAGGGAACCTTCGATTACTACAGAGCGTTCGACACAACAGAGTGAAACTTTTAGAAAAGCTCGAATACTGTCTCCTATAGGAGAATAAAACCCATTAGTACGGCTGATCAAGGGAATCCTGAACACCAATATCACATGATGCAGTTTCCATCTCCAAACCAATGGAACCAACAGGGATGTTGCAGTCTTGTTCAATGTCGCTACGTATGATGTGGTTGAAACAGCTAATATCGAAGAAGTGAAGATATTAATTTATGGGCGTTAACATGGCTTTAATATCGACATCTAGGGTGAAGCAGCCACTGATCGACTCTAAGCATGAGCCATCGACAGGGATAAGACAATGGAGGAAAACAGGCGACACGTCATATAAAGCACTCCGATCAGCAATCACTTCAAATTGCGAATATATGGGTAGGTGGGATACTCACAACACCCCAACTAAAACGTGCACTATTAATTTACAAATGTTAAATACAGACCAAATATACCTAATTCAATCTTTATTACTCCCTTAAAAATATTATCCTAAGCGATTTGGCACCACAGTTATAAAAATAAATGCCGTACTGATTTCCAATCCCAAAGTCTTAATATTTTGGTTTCGTACTGCATATAAATTTTAAGCTCAATTCTTCATTACTTCCACACAATTATTTACAAACACAAATAAGTAAACTGATCCGTTCCTGCACTGCACACACTCCCAACACCACACAGAAGCGACAGCTCAACTAGACACGATGTGTAACGCAACGGGGTGCTGACGACACCCCAGCCTATAAATGCTATTGTCGGCAATAATAGACACAACTTTAAACAATACAAATGACGTTATATTAAACTCCAAGCTTATTCAAGAAGGTACTGAGTTCCCCAACAGTGTAGCCAACTTCTGCGAGAAAAAAAAAACAAGCGAACATTACACGTCGGGTGTTCTCGGCACCCCCACATACCCAGTCAAAGGTTAAATATCTCGCTACCACATTGTTCACTCTTGGACTCATTTACACGACACACATAACATCCTGGGTATGACAGCTATGAATGACATCAGTAACCTGCAGAAGATTTTCCTAGAAACAGCTATGAAACTATTTGAGGACAGAATCATGCCCATACTCACCTACGGGGTTGAAATATTTCGGAGATTCATCACAAGCAACTGAAAATATATTGAAAAGGTGAAAACTACATTCCTGAGGCGAGCACTCGGCCTCTCTAAATACCCACTGTCAAGGATTGTCTATGAACTATATCTACGCTTGAAAATGCTACTGGCACCAACGCCACCTGATAGGTGACAACAATAATAGTGACGCTTACCCACTAAGCGGTAGTCAGAGCTTAGCCTCCAATAATTTAAAAAAAACTGCCCAATAGCCTCTGGGAGCTGTCCGCCCTGCATCTAGAGGGAATTACATAGTGTAGACCGACTGAAAAGTGTCAATAAGGCAACACTGGAACATTGGCTTCAAAGCAAGTTGAACCGTAATGTCGCTAGATGGCACCACTGGGATGCTATCTGCTCTTCACACAATGCTCCATTAAATGCCCGTTGCTCACGGTATAATGGTTCTTAAAATTTATTGTTCAACTAGTTTTATAAAAATTTGACGAAAGCAAGCTGTGTTGTTCACGGAAAAATTATTTTATAAAATCCGTGGATGTATCAGGATTGCCATCTACCCATAAACTTCTGAACCAACACATTGGTTTGAGAGTATGGCTCAGGTAATCTGTGGTATGGCTCCAACAAACAAAGCAAACATGCTGCTTTAGCTACAGCTATATGTTGTACGGTGGTAAAAAGGAAGAAAAGAAATGCTAGGAGGTGCTGGACTCGGGAATGGATAGAAGAGAAGAAGGTATAGGAATGCTGTCCTTGATCGAAAATGAGTTGAGGTTAGAAGATCATAATTCATATAGGAATTTTCTAAGAATGGAGGAGATTTTTGCCTTCCTTGTTGCATTTCTATTGTGGTATATGGGCGTTTTAACCTCATACAAACACGGATATTTCTGGTACTCGTCCAGTAAAACACTAACAGCTTCCTTAGTCCAGCCGGAGCCTGCCATTTTCGAAGTGGTTGTTTACAAGCGAGCTTCACAATCTTCTCACCACGTGGCGCGACCATCATCGTCATGTCAGCTTCTCTGATTGGTTCGTTTCGCAAAATTAATTTTACGGAATAGAGCATGTCCTATTTTATGGAAAGTTTTATCAAAGGTTTTATAAAACTTGATTTTGACCGTGAGCAACAGACATTTAGAAAGTAAAGTAAGGCGTACTAGCTCGGTTCAAGTCTCCTATAACATATTTGCATGGTGTTAAGTTAGAAATGTTGTCAGGTTGGCAAGTCATGTCTAGGTTCTGACTGCCTGAGCTTTGGCTGTTACGATGTGAGGCTCTGCTGGACAGGGAGGAATGGAATGCTGTCTAACATGGCTCTGTCTTGTGGCTGAATACAAACAGTTGGTTGGTTCCTCAGTTTAGGGGCTGCGAAAACTCCTTCATGTAGCCCCGTGTACTTTGGGTGTGCGTAGAATCTGTCTGATAACCGGTGTTAATTGTGATGACATTAATTCAAGTAAGGACTACAGACCATAATTTGAAGTACCGTAGTTCCTACTTTCGCTACCAAATGCTACCGTCCACGACACCTAGCTGTGAACTTGGCTACTACTAGATGCCATCACAACCAGCGCGTGGTGACGAACGTTGGAACTTAAGAGCATCAATCAAACCTAAACTACAAATTTTGCTTCACACAAGTTTAGTTAGTGGAAGGTTCTTTTATATGCCAAAAATCTATGACATGAGCCCACCGGTTTTACTTCCCCTCCGAAGAAAGGCATGCTAATGGATTTTAACGCTCTTAAACAGCTGGCTTGAACCCGGGACATTGAGCATAGAAGCTCAGCATGCTACCAACTACGCCACCGAAGCCGCCTTTTCAATTGTATAATCGACGTTCCGCCCTCTAACATTTTCAAGGTAGGCCTATACAGCCAAGATAACCTTGGAAATGCTCTCGCAGTAGAAATGCCGGTTAATCAATTGAAAACACTCGACCAGGCGCGAAATTACCAAAAGGCAGTCCGGGACAGTTGGATTAGGGCGATAGGCACAATATTGTTCATCCGAAGATTCAGCGAAACATTCGTGAATTTCGTTACGAGGAGCACATAAAATTAACATGGTGCAATTACCAGTCGCGGCTTCGCCCGCGAATATTCTAGTTGTAAAGCAAAACCTCAATCATGAATGCTATGACTGATTTATCCTTGGTATGAATAATCAGACTTTATCAATTCAGCTACTGTTGCAGTGGTTAGGGGTTTGTCATTCCTTCATAGGTATATCAGAGCGAAGTTAGTTTTCTGGGAATATCACAGACACTGTTAATTTAAGGGCCTTTAAATGTGGGTTTCGGAGACCCTTTATAGTCGGGTGAAAAAGACCTTTCGTACCACACTCACACGTGAAAATTGCGTGAAAAAATTCTAGAGTGCCCCTTGACCCCCTTAAGTGCATTATACTGTATGTATTGATGAATTGTACAGCTTAATTTGGTTCAGTGATAACCTTATAACCGTCTGGAAACTTTCACAGTAATGTAATAATTGGAATTACATTGCGTCTTACAGAAATAGATGGGCCTGTGAGATTCTGTTACCATGGTTACCGTGTTGCATTCTTTCATTATATCTTCTTCTTCTTTCCGATGAGGCCTGCTAGGGACCACGTGCCAATTTCAATTCTTCAGACTTTGTTGTTTTCTCTTCCGTTCCCTCCAGTACTCCTTCATCCGTTCACTATGCTGCTTCTTTCTGTCCTCGGACCACTTCGCACCAGGTTTCTTTGGCAATCTTCCTTGGAATCCTTTCATACTTAATACCCTTTTTCTAAAGATTTCTCTGTTCACCGTTTCTTCTTCACTTATATTATTTCTTTCTAAATCTTTCTTCACTTCTTGAATCCTCCTAGTTGTTGCCCTTTTCTCCCAAAGGTACCTGAATATCCTGTTTGTTAATCTGGAATCATCCATTCTGTAAATATGTCCAAAAAATTGCAATCTCCTTTTTCTTATCGTTTCTGTTATATTTTCTATGTTCCTGTATATTTCATCATTAGATCTTAATTTCCATACTTCTGCTGTTTTCACTGGGCCTAAAATTTTCCTCATGATTCTCCTTTCTAGTACTTCAAGTTTATCTAATCTATAGTTTAGTACCAGACATTCACTTGCGTATAGGCATTCCGGTTTCACCACTGTAGTGTAGTGTCTTATTTTAAGATTTTTAGATAGCACTTTTTGTTATAAAAATTCTTAGTGATACCATATGCTCTTTCCATCTTGTGTGCCCTTTCTTCTACCGAAGATTTTTCTAAACCATTTTCTTGAATTATTTCTCCCAGATATTTGAATTCCTTTACTTTTTCCACTGGGCCAATATCTGTTGCCAAATATTTTGAAGCGTTCTTGATGTTTGTAATAAATTTAGTTTTTTCTACTGAAATTCTCAAACCTGTTTTGTTGGCTATTTCTTCCAAGAGATTGATTTGTGTTGTTGCACTTGTTAGGTTTTCTGACAATATAGAAAAATCGTCTGCAAATGCTAGGCAACTTATTTCAATGCCTTTGTTTCTTCTCCCCAACGTTACTGGCGAAATGTTATGTTCTTTTAGCTTTAAATTCCAAATCCTTACAATTTTCTCTAAAACACAGTTGAACAGAAGGGGTGATAAACCATCACCTTGACGTACAGCTGTATTTATCTTAATAGATTTTGATATCTCACCCATAAATTTTACTTTTGAAATCGTGTCAGTGAGGGATTCACGTATTAGGTTTGTCAATTTAGTTTTCACTCCAAATTCACGAATTGTTTTATCTATGGTTTCTCTTTCAACCGAGTCAAATGCCTTTTTAAAATCTACAAAAGTCACAACTATGCCCTTTGAATTCAGTATCCTATGGCGAATTATGGATTTTAAGTTAAATATTTGTTCTGAACAAGATCTACCTTTTCGAAATCCAGCTTGATACTCGCCCAGTTGCTTGTCAAGTGATGTTTCTAGTCTATTCAGCAATATTTTTGAAAATACCTTGTAAGCAATTTGAAGAAGAGAGATGCCTCTATAGTATTCAACGTTTTGTTTGTCCCCTTTTTTATGCAATGGGTGTATTAGGGCCACTTTCCATTCCTCTGGAATCCTCTCTGTTCTCCAAAT
Source organism: Meconema thalassinum (assembly GCA_946902985.2). NCBI lineage: Eukaryota > Metazoa > Arthropoda > Insecta > Orthoptera > Tettigoniidae > Meconema > Meconema thalassinum. The sequence continues at coordinate 284,720,527 of OX336388.2, forward strand.
ATCTTCAAAGATTAACTGCAGCTCTTCAATGATTTTTGATTGAGACCATTTCAAAAGTTCAGCTGTTATAGAGTCCTCTCCGCTAGCTTTATTATTTTTTAGATTGTTAATTGCTTTTTTAATTTCTTCAGCATTGAGTGGTATATCTTCTTCCAGATTTTCTGTTGCTTGTGAGAATTCCAACTTATCATCTGGTTCAGGGCAGTTTAAAAGTTCATCAAAGTGCTTCGCAAGTATTTCACAGTTCTCAACATTGCTTAGGCCAAGTCTACCATTTTCATCTTTAAAGCATATGCTAGGTGCTTGATACCCCTTTAATTGACTCTTAAAAGTCTTATACAAGTTTCGAGAGTTATTTTTAACAAAGCTGTCTAGCAGGTCAGTAAGTTGTGTTTTTTCGAATGATCTTTTAACTCCCCTTATTATTCTAGCAGCGTCTTTCCTTTGCTGTTTGAATTGGTCATAATGTTCTGTCTTTCCAGAGCATTTCCACTTTTTCTATTGTTTTGTTCTCTCTTGTAACGTATCTTCACATATTTGATTCCACCAAGGGTTCTTCTTAGGTTTGGCTAGCCCAAACGTCTTCTGGGCTGCGTTGGTTATTTCTTTAGATAAATCTTGTCACTTCCCATGATGAGTTACTTTTATTTCTTCCTGAAATGTTTCCAATGTTTCTTGTGTAATTTGAAGTCTATTTGTGTTATATTTATTTATTCTTTCCCCTCTTCTGTGGTTTCTGTTGGGTAAGAATTTGAGTTTAATTTTAGACAAATAGTGATCAGAGTCAAATTCTCTGCTTCTTATAACCTTGACATTCATAATTTCTTTCATGTTTCTTTTGGATATAGCTACATGATCCAGTTGAAATTCACCTAGTATTGGATTTGGAGAAATCCATGTTTTAGCTTTCATTAAGTCATTGTTAATATACATGTTTTTAAGGTATTTATTTAATGTGAGGCATTTAAAGAGTAAGTGAGTGCGTTTCGCTTACCCATTGGGTTATGCTGAACCTGTAGGTGCCACATATGTGTAGGTTGGTGGTAATGGGACCTTATTTTCGGTACAAAACTGGAATGGGACCTTAGCAGAATAATATAGGGAGGGATAATTAGCGTATGGCTTTTACTGCCGGGAGTGTCCGATAACATGTTCTGCTAGCCAGAGTTTGTAGCAGCTTCTATGCGGATACCCATGGGGTGAGCTACAAGTACCGTCACGTGTGTGTGGTTAAGATGAATGGGCAAGTTCAATTTCAAGTAGTTCCTACTTTGGCTACCAGATGCCACTGACACCTAGCGACGAAGGTTGTAATTTGATAGAGCGTTTCTAACGAAACGTAACCTTCAAATTTGGATACACACAATCAATTGTAGTGGTAGGTTCTTTTACATGCCATAAATCTATGACATGGGCCCGCCGGCTTTACTTCCCCACCGAAGGAAGGCACACTGAAGGAATTTAACGCTCTTAAAAATTCCCACGACTTCGGCCGGGTTTGAATCCGCGATCTTATGCATAGCAGTTCAGCATGCTACCGATTACGCCACCAAAGCTGCTTCTTTACGAGAAAATATCATGATATGACATTTAAACACGGCCTTAGCTTTAGCCACAACACAACAAGGAACATTTACGGGTCGGGCATACATCATTTAGACAGTCATGACGATGATGACTTCTTTTAAGGTGCGGAACATTGAGATCATATGTCCATTAAAGGTTTAGAATCTGTAATCTGTCAGTCGGTCAACACATTGGGCGCGGCACACGAGTCAGTCCTGTGCGGACCTGCTTTAGTAGGCTGGTGTTATCAAAGAGTCTGGAAAATAATTAAAAAGTGCACAACTCAAAGAAGTGGGAGGGTCTTCCTTTCTCGATGTGAGAGATTATGCGAATTGTAACCATGGTATTTGACTTCAAAACTGGCCTTTCCTCGCCGTAAAATGTAAGTTCCTCACTGGAATCTGACACTGCGAGCGGGTCGATAGCGAGGTGACAGAGCTAATGGACCTTTCAAAATCACAGAGTGACGTTCAGGCTAAGAGGATAGCGTCCTCTCCGCCTTCCAGCTAACCCAATCATCGGGCCTTGTGGCTTGCGAGCCATCAACAGTATACACAATACAGGACTACCAACAGAATGCATACCGAACAAGGCTACCAGCACAATACACACAATACACCCGCTAACACAATATAACCCGAACAGGACTACCTACACTATACACACCGAACAGGGCTACCAACATAATAAATTCAATAGCACTGCTAACACAATTAATCTCCAATACGAGTAGCAAAACTCAAAAGTTCTACCAACACAATACATTCCAAATAGAACTACTAATACTATTATTACAGACAACCAGTACCAACATTCCAAATACAATGACGTCCCGAACAGATCTACCAACATAACACATCCCGAATAGGTCTGCCAACATGACTACCTACACAATACAACCAGAACTGGCCTGCCGGCATTTCACGTACAATAGGCTACAATTAGAATAGATAATAATACGACATGAAGATCGACATATATATAGGCTAAGTTTAGCGGAAGAAATTGAGCCAATATGGAAAAGCAAACACAGAAAGTGATAGAACCAGAGCAAGAGGCTGCGGGAGTCTACTTATTCATTGCTTTTTAGTAAGTCTTTCAATAATGTCGGGAGTCCGGAGATCCGACGAAGCTTGGTGACTATTTTGAATTCCAATTACATTTTGTAAGTTTTTTCAACCTAATCCGCTTTTTGCAAATATTTTCAATCTAAATTGCATTTTGTATGGTGGGCATTTAGCAAGTATTTTATTCTCAATTGCATTTTGTGGGTATTTTGAATCTAAATTAAATTTTGTAAGTATTTTCAATCTAAATTGCATTTTGTAAGTATTATCCATTCAAATCAGTAGTTTGAATCTACCGTACATTTTGTAAGCATTTTCAATTTCAATAGCATTTTGTAAGCATTTTGAATTGCAATTTGTAAGTATTTTCAACCTAAACCGATTTTTTCAAGCATTTTCAATCTAAATTGCATTTTGTAAGTAATCTCAATCTAAATTACAATTTGTAAGTATTTTGAACCTCAATTGCATTTTGCACGTATTTACAATCTCATTTGCATTTTGTAAGTATTTCGACTCTACATTGCATTTTGTACGTATTTTGAACCTACATTTTGTGCGTATTTTTTCAATCTATTCCTTTTGCGAGTATTTTCGTTCTAAATTCTAAATTCCCTTTTGTAAGTATTACAGCACTCCATTTTGTATTCTTAAATCTGTGTTAAGAGGGGCAGATGACATCGTAGTTCCGCCCCTTAAAACAACAATAACTAACTGAGTCCAGGAGGCGTGTCTTACTATCCTTACTATGTGGGGTTTTCACCGATATCTCAGCTCCATTCATGTCTGTGATTATATGGAAGCTATTGGACTATGAGTGGTGCTGAGTAAAGACAGTGCTATTGTTCTGACTCAGTGAGGAAAGTAATGGCAAACTACTCCACTCCTCATCTTGCCTAGTATACCTCATTATAGTGCCGCTTTGAGGTTTTGTGTGTATCGACCGACCTAACCTATACCGACTGAGTTCGTTGCAGTCAATTGCTACATGTTTCCCGCAACACCCCCTAGTGCAGCGAATCCACGACCTACTAGCCGGGCTGTGCCACGCTGACACTCGAATCACCTTTCTGTGGCTTCCAAGCCACATGGGAATTGCGGGAAATGAGTTAGCGGATCAAGCTGCAAAAGAGGCGGCATCAATACCTCCTCGACCAATGGAGGTACCCGCTAGAGATATTCGCTCTCAGTTACGCCTACAAGTTCTGGCTTTTTGGGAGAGTCAGTGGCTAGCTGACCCACTGCCCAGTAAATTGAGAGCGATCAAGGGAACTACTCGCGTGTGGCGGAGCTCTTTCCGGTCACGGTCATTTTTGTAGGCTAAGGATAGGTCATACAAGATCCACCCACTCGTACCTAATGAGAAGGGAAGACCCCCCCCCCCCACTTTGTACCTGTGGAGAAGTTTTCACCGTGGCCCACATTTTTACCGAGTGTGTGGATCTTGCTGACTTACGAAGAAACCTTGGTTTGCGGATGACACAAACTTATATCAGCCGATGACGCGGTGGCTGCTGATCTCGTTATCCGCTTTATAAGTGAGAGTGGGTTAGGGCCAGCAATCTAAACTTTCCAGTATAAATTGACTCAACGACTTGTTCGTTTTTGAATGATAATGTTTTGTTTTTTCCGTGATTTTTGTTTATTTTTATAATTATTCTTTTTATTTAATTTTTTGTTTGATTAATTTTTGGTCTTTCCAAATTTAGGTGTCCACGTCTAAATTTTAAATTCCATTCCAAATTTGTATTCTTTAATCTGTGTTAAGAGGGGCAGATGACTTCGAGTTCCGCCCCTTAAAACAACTATGGCGACACTTTCTGATGATCCAACCCTCCTCGGGGCTGACTACCAAACAGACAGGAAACATCGCATCATAATGTCGGCTGCTGGAATTTTTCCTACACTACATCTTAAAGAGTCAATGTTGTATTAAATGAAACAATGCGCATCGTTAGTGGAACAATACGATCTACCCCCAGTTATTGGCTGCCTGTTCTGAGCTACATACCACACCCACAAGATAGAAGAAATCCCCGAATTCGGGAATATCGGAAGATTGTTGACCTACAACTGCCTGTTCTTACTGATGTTCCGATCATCGAACGAAACAGGAAAAAGCACTACACGATGCTGGTTTGAACATGAGCAATTCATGGAAACAACACTGGCTAGAAAGTTGCCCCCCAAAATGCAGAACTCGACCATGCTTGACAAGAAAACCTCCAGGATAAGATCAACCACGCTCGGTTTGGTCCTCTTTGAATCGTATCCGTAAGAGCCGTGGTAGATGTGCTGATACCCTCTTCAAAAATGGGGGAAGATACAATCCCCAAGATGCGACTGTGGAGCTGAAATCCAATTTGTTTGGCATATTGTGATGGAGTGCAGTGCACCAAGATAGCCTGTGTAGGAGAATTCCGTGACTTCCTGAACGCTACACCAGAAGCTCTTCATTACATAAGTATATGGACTTACCTTTGTAGTATATATATATATATATATATTACTGATGTGTATATGCCATACGATAAATAAAAAAAGATACGAGCCTTACAGTAGTCGCATATGATGTGTAACATCTGACATGTTATCCTACTCGTATACTACACTGCTTGGACATCCTTAAAATGTTAATTTACACTCCATTTTCATACTGGTACTATGATGAATGTATAGATTGAATTGGAGATATGCTACTGTCACATTTGTGGCGCAGCGGACAAGCTGTTAGTCTCTCACCAAGGAAGACCGGGTTTGATTCCCGGTCAATACATGTGAGATTTTCGAATTGAAATGTCATGTCCTGTGGTTCGCATTGCACGTAAAAGGGAGGTACCGTGGATCATGATCGTGAGATTAACGGTCACGCAAAACTACAAGCTTCCTTCCTTCAATTTACATTAACAATTCATAATAACAAAGTGACACACAACGTCGACAGTACTCTCAAATACTGTGAGCACATTCCTCAGTAACTATAACATTCATTATTCTCAAGGCTCTCATACAGTTCGTCGTAAACAATCAAAACATGGCGTCCTACAATCATGAAATGACCTAGTCTCACATATGATGAAAATACAACTTTTATTCCACTCATATAACAACATTCTTTTATGTATTTAATATTTGACTACTCACCCACAGCTTGACAATAATGCCGCTTACTTAAATGTCATTTGTCGTCTTTGTCCTACCCCATGTGATATTCAACCTTGAACGTGAAGCTTCATAAATTGCTCAATGACAAATGAAAGTCGGTGAAACATTTGCCACTGTGCTCGTCAAACCAGTGCCTGCTAAATGCACTGCCTACTGTATTGCCATAACATTTTCGCGCTAGAGCACACACTGCCTTGTTTCCAATACACACATTTTCAATTGTTCATTCAGCTGGCAGTGCGTCTTCACTTCCGTCCGATCCACTTCCGTTCGATCCACTTCCGCCCGATTCACTTCCGTCCCCAATTTTCAAAATCACTCCCACAAAACTATCCAGCCACCGAGCGGAAAGATGTTACACTTCAATAAATAATAAATAAATTCTCTTAAAGATCTGCAGCGCACCCCTCATAAACACGCGAGGAGATTTACATCACAATAAAGAAAGGTTGTCTAAAGTACGAGTTGTGCCTTTTGCAGCACCAAAGTTCTTTTCTTCATAAAAGTCCATATTGTTAGAGGAGTAACTAGACACTGATATCGTGATTCACTCGGAAGAGCCTCAGCCCAACTAATAACCAAGGACTTTATTGCACAAATATAAATTGTGTCAGGGACCTAATCCCGCGCGGAGTAACTCACAGAGAATTGCTTGCGGCAGTAAGACTTCGGTAGTAAATTGAGAACACATTGTGGACTTCATTTCCATTACCATTTCTAAGGCTTACCGGGTGACAGAATTATTATGAATCAATATCGTCGTGTAGCCAGGGGTATCCAGCGCACCAGGTGGGTGTCGAACACGAGGTCTCCAAGCACAATCTGGAAATAGCAGAATTGGGTGCTTATCAGTTTGTTTAATATGGAGGTCACCTACCTTGCATTATCTAGTATTAATCTATGGACTGGTCTGTCGTCATTGATAGGAGTGATTGGTGGGTTGGTTCTTTAGTTTAGGGACAGCGACAACGCGGTCATGTAGCTCCGTGTACTTTGGGTATGTGTAGAATCTGTCTGATAACCGGTGTTAATTGTGATGACTGTATTAGTGTGTGTTATCTGTTTTTAATTCAAGTAAGGACTGCAGACGATAATTTCAAGAAGTTTCCACTTTCGCTACCAAATGGTACCGTCCACGACAGCTAGCTGTGAGCTTGGCTACTACTAGATGCTATCGCAACCAGTGCCGGGTAACGAACGTTGGAAGGACCACACCTAACTTACACATTTTGCTTCTCACAAGTTTAGTTAATGGAAGGTTATTTTATATGCCATAAATCTATGACATGGGCCCGCCGGATTTACTTCCCTTCCGAAGGAAGGCATACTGAGGGATTTTAACGCTATAAAAAAAAAAAAACGGGTTTGAACCCCGACCTTGGGCATAGAAGGAATCGGAGTGCGTAGTCCTCTGTTTCTCCTTGGAAGATTGTATTATTATTATCATTAGTGTTGTTTATTGGTCTAGGTCTAGTTTCGACCACTGTGCGGTCATCATCAGCAGTCCTAGTTATTGACTATTGGTGGATTTACTTAATACCTTATAGATTTCAGTTAAATTTTTACAAAAGCTAATTTGTTCCAGATATGGTTAATTTTATATCTATACATTACAATGTAGTTATTATCCTTATCCTTATCCTTATCCTTATCCTAATCCTTATTCTTATTCTTATTCTTATCCTTATCCTTATCCTTATCCTTATCCTTATTCTTATTATTATTCTTATTCTTATTCTTATCCTTATCCTTATCCTTATCCTTATTCTTATCCTTATCCTTATTCTTATTCTTATTCTTATTCTTATTCTTATTCTTATTCTTATTCTTATTCTTATTCTTATCCTTATTCTTATCCTTATCCTTATCCATATCCTTATTCTTATTCTTATTCTTATTCTTATTCGTATTCTTATCCTTATCCTTATCCTTATCCTTATCCGTATCCTTATCCTTATTCTTATTCTTATTCTTATTCTTATTCTGTTTCTTATTCTTATTCTTATCCTTATCCTTATTCTTATTCTTATCCGTATCCTTATTCTTATTCTTATTCTTATTCTTATCCTTATCCTTATCCTTATCATTATCCTTATCCTTATCCTTATCCTTATCCTTATCCTTATCCTTATCCTTATCCGTATCCTTATCCTTATTCTTATTCTTATTCTTATTCTTATTCTTATTCTTATTCTTATTCTTATTCTTATTCTTATTCTTATTCTGTTTCTTATTCTTATTCTTATCCTTATTCTTATTCTTATCCGTATCCTTATTCTTATTCTTATTCTTATTCTTATTCTTACTCTTATTCTTATCCTTATCCTTATCCTTATCCTTATTCTTATTCTTATTCTTATTCTTATCCTTATCCTTATCCTTATTCTTATCCTTATTCTTATTCTTATTCCTATTCTTATTCTTATTCTTATTCTTATTCTTATCCTTATCCTTATCCTTATCCTTATCCTTATCCATATCCTTATTCTTATTCTTATTCTTATTCTTATTCTTATTCTTATCCTTATCCTTATCCTTATTCTTATTCTTATTCTTATTCTTATTCTTATTCTTATTCTTATTCTTATTCTTATTCTTATTCTTATTCTTATTCTTACTCTTACTCTTATTCTTATTCTTATTCTCATCCTTATCCTTATCCTTATTCTTATTCTTATTCTTATTCTTATTATTATTCTTATTCTTATTCTTATTCTTATTCTTATTCTTATTCTTATTCTTATTCTTATTCTTATTCTTATTCTTATTCTTATTCTTATTCTTATTCTTATTCTTATTCTTATCCTTATCCTTATCCTTATCCTTATTCTTATTCTTATCCTTATCCTTATTCTTATTCTTATTCTTATTCTTATCCTTATCCTTATCCTTATCCTTATCCTTATCCTTATCCTTATCCTTATCCTTATTCTTATTCTTATTCTTATTCTTATTCTTATTCTTATTCTTATTCTTATCCTTATTCTTATTCTTATTCTTATTCTTATTCTTATTCTTATTCTTATTCTTATTCTTATTCTTATTCTTATTCTTATTCTTATTCTTATTCTTATTCTTATTCTTATTCTTATTCTTATTCTTATTCTTATTCTTATTCTTATTCTTATTCTTATTCTTTTTCTTATGCTTATTCTTATTCTTATTCTTATTCTTATTCTTATTCTTATTCTTATTCTTATTCTTATTCTTATTCTTATTCTTTTTCTTATGCTTATTCTTATTCTTATTCTTATTCTTATTCTTATTCTTATTCTTATTCTTATTCTTATTCTTATTTTATTCTTATGCTTATTCTTAACCTTATTCTTATTCTTTCTCTCTTTCTTTCTTTCTTTCTTTCTTTCTATCTTTCTTTGTTCGTCATGCTCGACTAAGGAGCGCGATTGAACTTATTTAGCTGATGCCATTGCCTTTATCTTCTCCCAAAATCTCTTCATCTTCTCGCTGTGGCTTCTCTTGCGATCTTTTCACCAGATTTTGTTGGTGATAGTGCTTGGATGTTCTGCAAACGGTGATTATCGACTAATTCTCTCTAGAACAATGCCATCTGTGATGCCTATTTCCTGAAGATCTTTTCCAACTTAAAGCAGCCAGGTGTTTTTAACTTTAATTGACAGTGCAAGGTGAAGAATCCTTTTGGTCAGTCTCTGATTGCCCATCCTGAGGATATGACCGTAAAATTTAAATCGACTTTTCCTAAATGTGTCTGAGATTTTCTCCGAGTGCTGGTATAAGTCCAGATTGCCCCTGTACAGACTGGTCCAAAAATTGTTCTTAGGATTTTCCTTTCTTGCTTTTCCACATCTTTAATTAATGATCTGCCCCCAATAATCAGCGTTTCAGAAGCTTATAGTGCTTCCGGCTTGATTACAGTGTTGTAATGCCCTAATTTTGCATTTCAGGATATTGATTTTTTTTATCATATCTGTTCCAAGTGAGTCTGTAAGCTTTATGCAGTTTAGAGATCCTTTCGTTGTTTGCTTCACGATTCAGTCCGGAAAGTTGGATGACTTCTCCCAGATATTTAAATTAGACACTCGAGATATTTTGCCATATTTGGTTGTCATTGGTAGTCAATCTAGGTTTGTTTTCTGGTATGAGTTCTGAAGTCCTGTTCTGGATGCAATTTCGTGAAGTTTTACCGTGGAAGCAATCGCTTCCAGTCTGTTATTGGACAAGATTGCGAGATCATCAGCAAAGGCCAAACACCGTAAACGAATTTTGTTATCATGTAGTCTGCCAAGGGTTATTCCTTCAACTTCTTTCCTCCAGTTGCTAATTACTTTTTCTAGAACAACATTAAACAATAGAGGGGACAACCCATCTACTTGTCGGACTCCTGTTTTAACATCAAATGGTTCAGATAAATCCCCCAAGAATTTAACCTTTGACGTGGTGCCTGTTAGTGTTTGCTTGATTAATTCTCAAGATTTCCTGTTTACTTTGAATTATTACAGAACTTGGAGGAGAGTCGATCTCTCTATCGAGTCATAGGCCTTTTTGAAGTCTACAAAAGTAATCACCGTTTGCCTGCCTTTACGGATTTGTAGGATGGTCTTAAGGTTATGAATCTGTTCTGTGCTAGACTACCTTTCCTGAATCTTGTCTGATACTCTCCAATTACATGATCTGTTTGCACTTCAAGTCTCTTGAGTAGAATTTGGAAATAATTTTGTAAGTGACTGCCAGTAGAGAAATAACTCTGTAGTTATTAATGTCAGTCTTATGCTCACTTCCAATCTTCTGAAATTGTTTCATTAGTCCAGAAATCAACAAGAATTTTATGAATTTTCTGAGCGAGAATTCTGTCACCTAATTTCCACATTTCGGCAATTATACCATCTTCCCCTGGAGCTTTGTTGGTTTTTGGTTGGTTGGTTCCTCAGTTCAGGGGCTGTGACAACGCGGTCATGTATCCCCGTGTACTTTGGCTGTGTGTAGAATCTGTCTGATAACTGGTGTTAATTGTGATGGCTGTATTAGTGTGTGTTATCTGTTTTAATTCAAGTAAGGACTGCAGGCTATAATTTCAAGTATATCGTACTTTTGCTATCTAATGCTACCGACCACGACACCTAGCTTGTGGACTGGACTACTAGATGGCATCGCAGTCAGCACCTGGCGGCAAACGTTGGAACTAATAAAGCGGTATCAATTCTAACCTACAAATTTTGGCTTCACACAAGTGTAGTTAGTGGACTCTTTCATGCCGAAAATCTATGACATGGGACCGCCGGCTTTACTTCCCCTCCGAAGGAAGGCATACTGAGGGATTTTTAACGCTCTTAAATCCGACGACTTCGTTGGGTTTGAACCCGTGATCTTGGGCATAGAAGCTCAGCATGCTACCTACTACGCCACCAATGCTGACTAATTTAGGACAGCTTCAAGACATTTTAAAGAAATTTTGTGATGAGTGGGAGAGAGACGGCCCTGCCCAGAACAGTGACAACACCGTACAGGAGCTAAAGGCAAGTGGCCGCTAATTGAGCAGTAAATCAAATTTGTAGACTGTGAAAGAGACTGGACTCAACATTGCGTGCTTTACAAGCTTCGGTCCTACAACGAGCATGTTCATTATAAGCAAACGACCTTGTTGAGAAGTACTAATTGTATAAACTGAGAAAAGAAACCAGTACGGAAAGTTCTAAAGAAACCATTACGTTGGTCGTTGGCTTGTTGACAAAGTCATCGGTATCTACCCTTTGATTTTCATCTCCCTGTTTACCAAACTTTCACCTCGAGCTTTCATCAAATAGACAGCCTACCATACAATAACAAGATATTCCTACCGCAGAAACATTTTGCACAATATCAGAGCCAGTAACTTACAAGGAGCAGAACTTGTCTCTCGGACGTTGGCCCCTAACTGCAAGTAAATAAATAAATAAATAAATAAATTAATTAATTAATAAATAAATGTATATATAAATTAAATTAATTAATTAATTAATTAAATATCTTAAATAAATAGATACATTAAGTATTTAATTTAATTAATTAATTAATTAATTAAATAAATATATAAATAAATATATTAATTATTTAATTAATTAATAAAACAAATAAATGAATAAATAAATGTAATGTAACTTATGCTCGAAGGGTGCAGATTACAAATGTGAGGCTGGCTCTAAACAATAGCTCAAATGATTTTGGAAACAATGAATTTGGTCCAAGTATAGGGGGAAGAGGATAAAGAGTGCCCCTTTACTCATTTGGACCACCGGAGGCTGAGTAGACCCCATTCCAGTCCTCATACCACTTTTGAAATTTCGTGGCAGAGCCGGGAACCGAACCTCGTACCTCCGGGGTGGCATCTAAGCACGCTGACCACTACACCATGGAGGTGACTAGTGATTAATATTCTTGGTTGAAATACCTCTATGTGTTGAGAGCTTGTTCAGGCTCCAAGGTCAAGAAATGGGTGGGAGGCATAAGGAAGGACACGTTACTGAAGCAGGCCGACAAATGACTCATTCTCAGCGCTCTCGGGAGTGTCCGAGGACATTTTTGGCTCACCAGAGTTTGTAGCTGCTTCTATGCGGACACCCATGGGATGAGCTACAAGTACCGTCGCGTGTGGAGTGTTGCCTGGGAGGAAAGTTTGAATGTAAGGACGAGGAATTGGAAAGTAGCGGCTGTGGCCTATAGTTAGGGGGGCATTTGCCTGGAAGGAAGATGGGAACCCACAGAAGACCGTCTTCAAGGTTGCCGGCGGGGGGATTCGAACCTCCTCGCCTCCCAGATGTGAGCGGCTGCCTGCTGCCATGCCGTAATGACCACGGCTAACTCACCCGGTGTTACTTTGAGTAATCGGTGGTCAATTCACCGCAGCGGTGAGAAACGCCAGAGTTAGAGCGTACAACGTCTCCATTTAGGTAGAAATAATCCGTCAAGTATGGGGCGTTTCCACCAAATCTTTACTAACGATTAGTCAGCTAATTCCTATTTAACTTGAATACGAAAGTTAATGCATGGTTATCGTGGATACATTTCACTAGGCCATTCGGTTCATGATTACTTACGTTTTACGGCTCTGGCGCATGCGTGGAATCAGTTTCACCTTGGACAACATGGCGGACAGAACAAGAAGCGTGTAGCACTGATCGTGGTTTGCGATGCTTCCTTGAGATTTTCTGGAACATAATTATAAATGAAGTGAAAACAGAAGACCTTATTCATGGCAAAAGCTTAAAATGATATGAACAATGTATTTAGGAGAACTGGCAGTTGTCCTTAGCTAAATAGGAGTCGGCCCTCCCTGTTATCTTCGTAGCGTAAGTGGTTGCGTTTCCGATTCTGAGTTGGAAGGAGATCGAATCCGACTTTGGATATCTATTTTCCTTCTTTCCCGGTAATAGTAACATGTATGTATGATCATTTATAATTCCATTATCATAAATATGTGAGAGAAGCTGGTATTCAGAAAGGTGTAAGACAAGGCTGCAACTTATCACCCATACTTTACATTCAACAAGCAATGAAGGAAATTGGAGAAAAATGTAAAGTGGGAGTGAAGATTCAAGGAGAACTCTGAGATTTGCTGATGACATCATCATCTTGGCCGACATGCCTGAGAAATCCTCTGACTTTTGAATGGTATGGACTCCGTCTTGAGGAAAGAATTCATGAAGAAAATTAATAAATGTAAAACAAAAATATTGGAATGCAGCCGAAATAAATCATAAACCCCTATGGGCATCAAATTGGCAGGATAAAAGCTAAAGTAAGTTTGAGACTTCTGTTACCTACGAAGCAAAGTAACCAGTGATGGACGAAGCAAAGAGGATATAAAAAGTAGGTTAGCTAAGGCAAGGAAAGCATTTCTACAGAAAAGGAATATGTTGACATCGAATAGAGATTTAGTTATTAGGAAGTCATTTTGAAAGCCTTTGTGTGGAGCGTGGCACTCTATGGAAGTGAAACTTGAAGTAATGGTGCAGCAGAAAAGAGGAGAATTGAAGCGTTTGAAATGTGGTGTTACAGGATAAAGATGAAGATCAGATGGGTAGATAGGGTTACAAACGAAGAGGTATTAAGACGAGTGAGACAGGAGAGATGTTTCTGGTGACTGCTAATGAAGAGAAGAGATACGTTGGTAGGACACATACTAAGACACCCAGGAATAGCAAGCTTTGTTATGGAAGGAAGGGTCGAGGACAAGAACTGTTGGGGTAGACCCAGGTTAGAATATGTTAAACAGGTTGCTTCGGATGTAGGGTGTGGTAGCTATGTAGTGATGAAACAATTAGCTCAGGACAGGGAGGCATGGAGCGCTGCATCAAACCAGTCAAGAGACTGAAGATTCAAACAACAACAAACATATTTTATATTCATATGGATGAAAGTTGGCGTGGAACTCGGAAACAAGCCGCCATTGTGAGATACGCGTGGTACAGTTCAGCTGTTTCTCGCCACTTTAACGATGCTTTAGAACAAGACTGCCAAAACTTGGAAACAAGTTCCAGTCGTCACACCAAACTAAATTATCGTTGACATTATTTCACAATTTGATTAATAATTGTGTCAAATGAACATTAATACTCACTCTTTGTCATTCATTCTGTATGCGTGTGTTGAATACCATCGTACTTCTGTTTTAAAGGCATTTATGTTCGACCCTGTCTATTATATGTCAGAAAACTGTACTATAATGAGGCTCATTATAACACTATTTTTCATTATGAAACAGTTTCTCCCACCAATCAGAGCTCAAGAAACATTTGTTTGACCAATTAGATAATTAGATGCGCTGAGTTCCGCGGCCTTCTAATTTAAATTTCTCTGCCTGGCCTAGTGTCATAGTAGGGTAATCGAGGAGGCCATGGTCAAATACAAGGCATTCTCTGCGTCTCATGCGCTCTGTTCAGTTCATAAAACTGGCGAAATCTCGGCAGATATTTAGGAATATTTATGTTAAAACATACAATTTAGTTATAATTATCGTCGAACATAAACAGTCGTATGCAACTCGCCTATAATGGTAATTAAGACACTCGTATACGATCGTTTTATAAACATACTCGTGTCTTAATTATTGCTATTATAGGCTCGTTGCATAATGTACTAATATTAAAAATCTTTAAATTTATTTTTAGTGGTTTATTTTTTGTCCACTACAAATACATATAGAAAATAACAACAATACTAAGAAAACTAAGTTCAGACTGCCACAAAACTCACCACATTGCATCCACCCCTCCCCCCCCCCCCCCGGAGAGTCATTGTCCCGCAAGGTCCCCCAACTATTTACAATGTGGCCCTAACTTAAAAAAGGTTGGCCTCCCCTGTTTTAGAGAGTTGAGTGGTCAGATTTAACGTAATTACTAGTTGGTGGTAACTTAACGAACGAGTCTGTTTTATGAAATGCTCGTCAAAGTTAAGCTACCTCTAATGATGAATTAAAAACGACCCTAAGACTTGAAACTGTGACTGCAGTCGGCATTCGGACTCAAGTCTCCTGCTGTCCGGGGAGGCACGATTAGCGGCCACGTTCCAACCAGATGTAGGTGCTGCTGTGGCGGCTATTTGCAGCGTTTTATTATTAAAAATAATGTTAATTTCACATGTTTCACCGATTGGTGCCTTAGATCTAACCGTCTGTTAGAATTCCAGAGAATGAGAATGTTACACCCCTGTGTGTGTGTGAACCTCAGGGCGCATCAAGCTAATCCCTTCCCTCGGCCCAGCTCGCCAGTCTTGTGGTGGATTACCGAGAAGGGAGTTGCGGTGTGGTACCTCAAAAGTTAGGAGTTGCTTCTCGTGCAACAAGGGTAACGTTACACTGCAGCGAGAAGTGGCACATTGGCGGTCTAAGTTATTCCGAGATAACTGCCTCATCTATTTTATGTATTTATTCATTTATTGATCAAAGCACAAATTACAGCCTTGCCAGCCCTTCACAAATAACAACCAAATAACAAAAGTAAAATCTCTACTTAGTAAAAAAAAGTCCCCAATTCTCGGACAAATCTCTGGATGGATTTTGATGCGGTTTTCACCATTCTGTAAAGGATATCTCGAGGAAAGTTTCTGTAGAAAATAATTTATTTATGTTCAAAGGAAGCCGTGCAGTAACGATTTCAGTGAAAACGTCGAAAAAACCGGTGTTCGTGCGCTTTTTAAGCTTACGCTGAGCAAACCGTTAAAAATATCAATATACTATGTGTGTAAGAATTGTTCAGCATGAAATGTTCTACAAAAAAGTCCGCGAGAGCATATCTCTATCTTCAAAACATCGCCCACTACAAGTGTTTCTACGTTTACATTTCTTCCAACAATGTCCATCCAATACTGAGGCGATAGTTTACGAGCTAGCACGTAATGCTTTCATAATAGTTCCCGGGCGAAGCCGAGGCGGGTTGCTAGAATAACATAAATAAAACAAACCTCCTAGCAAAACAACTCCAAACCAAGAGCCAGGACATTCTCCATGTCCGTAGCTGAGACGTCATGGCCAAGATACAGTTTAGGTTCTCGTCCACCTGCTGCGACAATCAGTACAAATTGTATTTACATGTTCGATATCTTCTTCATGAAGACAGAAGGCAGGTTATCGCTATTAATTTGCAGCCTATTTTGGGCAACATTCAAACTAATACAGCTGGGAAAATATTCATAAAAGATCAATGAAATTTTCGCCATATACTTGTGGAGTGTTGCCGACTGTGATAGTACATTTTAAACATTCTAATGCAATTAGTTCACCTACAATATATAATTTTCGAGAAACAAAAAAATATATTTTGTAACCCATTGTGTACATAAAAGCATGTTAGTTTGTAATAATAACTTGTTTCTTCCAATAAATAATAAATAAATAAAGTACTGACCAACCACAAGGTGGATGTTGTTCTACTGCAAGAGACCCACTGTGAAAACCAGGATCAGCTTTATGCGAGATGTAAGATTAAAATATATAACAAGTATTTCCGTGACGAACTAAAGAGCTTACTTTTCTTAGAATTTAAGATGCATGCCAATGATTAATACAATGACGAAATTAAGTTGGTAATATCGAAATGTCTAATTAGTTCGAAATACTGTATACCTGGCATAATGTAGACTAATAGAGCACTACAGTTGGCAGCCCTGGTGACTGAATATATTCTTAGTTCCATTTCTTAAGGTACAGAATAAAAAAATTGGTTTAAGTTCAATGGATAGCAAGGACATTGGATCTAACAGTGCGCGTAAAATCATGTTGGCAACAATGGAATGCATGTATTGGTCAGAAATAATCTGAAATAATATGATCCATTGTTGTGCCAATTTTGAATGTAATCAATTAGTTAGTATAGAAGTTACATGCATTTTAAAATTGGACCTATCAGCAGGCTTAGAATCATGTTGGCGGCACTGACGTATATTAGTTACTCCAAATTATTCTAGAATGCCATGTACTATACGTGTGGAAAGTTTAGAGCTATTGGCTTGCATACTTTCTGATATATTGATATTAGGGTATCAAAAATAGAGACAGCATTTATTAACAGTTAGCAGCCCTGGTTGTTCTTAAGAATAATCATAGTCATATCTGTTATGGTACACATTGCACGTACGAAATTTGGTTGAAATCCAAATGATAATATAGAAGTTACATGTATTTAAAGTTGGACCTCCCAGCAGGCTTAGAATCATGTTGGTAGCACTGACGTATATAAGTTACTGCAAATTAATATAGAATGTCAGGTACTATACGTGTGCATAGTTTAAAGCCGTCGGCTTGCATACTCTCTGATATATTGGTATTTGGATAAAATAAATTGAGAGCATTTATTAACAATTGGCAGCCCTGGTGGCTCCTAAGAATACGCTCAGTCATATCCGTTATTGAACACATAGCACATACGAAATTTGGTTGAATTCCAATTGATAGTGTAGAAGTTATGTGCATTTAAACATTGGACCTATCAGCAGACTTATAATCATTTTGGCAACACTGCTATCTATGGCATCCTGGAAATTAAACTGAAGTATTATTATCTATACGCGTGCCAATTTTGAAAGAGCTCCCATTCATACCTTCCAAGATATCCAACATGGAGCTCAAATTTCAATTGCGATTTTTCAGTAGTTGGTAGCACAGACACCATTTTCAAATACCGCATTGAGATATTCAGGTATAGATGTTTACTACTCCCAAATATTGTTTCGATTGCTGCAGCCGTTTGGGAGTTGATAGGGGGACACACACACAGACAGACAGACAGACAGAAGGACAGGCAGACACACATTTTCCCGGATCGATCTCATAAGTCTACTTTATCCTCATTATTGCAAAATGTGAAAAGTAGGCTAAAAAAACAGAGAATTACATAGATTGGTTTCTTGAGGCTATAATACAGTATATTGTGTAGAATGAACTGAAGATTTCTTGGAGAGTTTTGAAGTTGAGGTGTCTTGATGTCTTGAAGTCTTCAATGCTTAACGTCCTTTTTTAGCCTATTTTCATTTTATGAAAAACAATGGGCTTATGAGATCACCTTTCGACCGTGTGTGTGGGTGTGTGTCCCCCATAATAAATTTCAATGGAACTCGGTAAGGTCATAGCACCATTTGGGCCGACCCCGACCGTGGCCTTCAAATATTATTACGTCTCACCAATCCAACATGGCGGCTGTGCAAAATATTTCACCAGCATTCAATAACTACAAAACTATTACTGATATCACCATGAAATTTTGTACGGTGATAAAGGGCACTACTACAAATTCACCTATGAGACTTTCGAAAACCTGGTAACTACAAAACCAACATGGCAGCCAGGCGAAGTTGAGACATTTAAATAGACTTTTCTCGCGATTTAACCATCCAAGCGCAATCAAATATGGTACAGAAAAAGTTTATACACATGGTAATGCACTGACATCTAGTTTAGTACAATTGTTTACATAACCTCAAGATGGCCGCTATGCGAAATATTTTACCGGCATTCAATATCTCAAAATCTATTTCTACAAGTTTACATTTGTAAGTTTCAAAAACCTGTAGAACACAATACGAAAATGGCGGCCAAGCTAAGTTGAAACCTTTTAATATACTTTTCTTGCGATTTATCCATGTGAGCGGAGTGAAATATGATACATTAAATGTTTATACATATTGTAATGTACTGCCATCTAATTTAGTTTAATTGTTTACAGAACCTCAAGATGACGGCTGTGCGAAATTTTGAAATTAAATTTTTATTTCTTGTGTCGTAATCATGCGATGTAAGTGAAAGTTTGAATAATGAACCTACGCAATAATTTTCCTTTAATGGTACATAACTGTATGGCCTATACATCTTGGCCTAACAATCCAACGTGGCGACCATCCGTAATATTTAGATGATTCTCAATATCTACGAATCTTTTACAGCAATAAAACAGAAATTCTTTATGTTCATAGAGGCTATGAACATAAGTTCACCGATAGAACTTTCAATAACCTGCTGAGCACTAATCCTAAATGGCGGCGTCGCGAAGTATAAATATTTAAATTGACGTTTCTCGCGATATAACCATCCGAGTGTAGTGAACCTCGGTACGGTAAATGCTTAGGCTATACAAATGTTATTCCACTGGCATATAATTTATTTCCATTGTTTTCATAACCACAAGATGGCAGCTGTGCGAATTTTAAAACTCTCGTTTTTACCACTTGTGTACTAATCTTGCGATTGAAGTTTTAATACTACAGCTACACAATATTCTTCATGTAATAGTACATAACTCTAAGACCTACATTTAAAAACATCAAAATGGCGACCATCTGCAATATTAGACGGTTCTCAATATCTACGAATCCAATACAGCAATCAAACTGAAATGTTGTATCCTGATAGAGACTCTTAACATAAGTAGCATTATGAAAATAGGCTTTAGTTCTTCACGGAAGTACTTGTTTTGTTTTAGGGTCTTTCTGTTATACTACGGTATGTGCGTTGCTTTTCGTGTACGAGTGTTTCAATATTGATTTCATCTGAAGAAGGAGAGTCTTGGTAAATATAGCTTCACGGTATGTGTGTTGCGTTTCTTGTACGAGTGTTTCAATATTGATTTCATCTGAAGAAGGGGAGTCTTGGTAAATATAGCTTCAGTGTTGATTTGGTACTAACCTTCTAATTTTTGTCGTCAAATTTCGTCATCACATAGAACCCGCGTCCTTTTGGTGTATGGTTTTCACCTCCAGATTTGGTCATCAGGGTGGTATGGTGTAAGGTGTCTCTGCAATCCTATGAGAAGTTCTTATTTAAGTGTGGGTGGACATATAGATTCGTTGATGATATTTATTATGTATATTTTTTGGTATTGCTTATTTCCCTAATCAAATCCATATATTATTATGAAGCTGGGATTCTAAGCGTTTATATGCGGTCTACCATTATCCTCTTTAATTATTGCTGTTCCAAATAGCACGCAAGGCTAATACAACTAAGAAAGAGAAATTAATTGATCCTTAAAATGTAATAGTTAGGTTAATAATGCATACAAAGGTTAAAATAAGCTCATTAAATTTTCAAGCGAAATTTCAGGATTAATCTATTATAAGCAACAAGCAGTATAGAGCAGTCGTACCCACCTACTTAACAATTTCGACATAATTTTTGATCTGATAAAAAACACGCACAAGGAATTTGAATGGAAATAATATTGCTCATTACAACAACGACCTTCCTCCAGGTTGCACACAATACGACACAGCGAGCAAAGGTACGATATCCTAATATCCAATTGTGATCCCGAGCAACGCCGGGCTTAAGAGCTAGTATAATATAACATTAAAGAGTGCTGAGTCAAGACCAGTGTGAGCGGAGAGAGCTGAGGCTTGGCACTTGAGAGCGGAGAGCACTGAGGCATGGCACGTGATAGCGGAGAGCACTGAGGCATGGCACGTGAGAGCGGAGAGCGCTGGGGCAAGGCACATGAGAGTGGAGAGATCTGAGGCTTGGCAAGTGAGAGTGGAGAGCGTAGTGGCATGGCACAGGAGGGTGGAGAGAGCTGAGGCGTGCCACGTGAGAGTGGAGAGCGCAGAGGCATGGCACTTAAGAGCGAAGAGAGGGTAGACATGGCACGTGAGAGTGGAGAGTGCTGAGGCATGGCACTTGAGGGCGGAGAGAGCTGAGGCATGGCACATGAGAGTGAAGAGAGCTGAGGCATGGCACGTGATAGTGGAGAGCGTAGTGGCATGGCACACGAGGGCGGAGAGAGATGAGGCATGCCACGTGAGAGTGGAGAGCACAGAGGCATGGCACTTAAGAGCGAAGAGAAGGTAGACATGGCACGTGAGAGTGGAGAGTGCTGAGGCATGACACTTGAGGGCGGAGAGAGCTGAGACATGGCACGTGAGAGTGGAGAGCACTGAGGCATGACACGTGAGAGCGGAGAGAGCTGAGGCATGGCACGTGAGAGTGGAGACCGCTGAGGCATGGCACTTGAGAGCGGAGAGAGATGAGGCAGGGCACGTGAGATTGGAGATTGCTGATGCATGACACGTGTGAGCGGAGAGAGCTGAGGCATGGCACGTGGGAGCGGAGAGAGCTGAGGCATGGCACGTGAGAGTGGAGGACGCTGAGGCATGACACGTGAGAGCGGAGAGAGCTGAGGCATGGCACGTGAGAGAGGAGAGCGCTGAGGCAAGGCGTGTGAGAGTGGGGAGCGCTGAGGCAAGGCGTGTGAGAGAGAAGAGCACGCTATGAGGGGGTTAACTTCACTTGAAAGCATGAGATGCTGAATGACGTCAAGACTCCAAAGCTAACTTGGGAGTCAGCTGTTAGCAATGTAAACACGTTAGATGACCTATTGTAACGTGGAACAGCTCTGCCACTCGAGTAGTGAAGATATTCCAACCTCTCCAGGCTTGCTGGGAGCATTCACAACGGAGTAGCTCTTAAGAATCCTCGTCTAGAAACATTCCACACGAATTGTTTGGAGTGTTTCCTGGGGCGGTCTTTCTGTTTTCCCAAGTTAAAACAAGTTCTCAAGTGGATTAAAGCAATAATTGCCTCCAGAAATGTAATGTTGATTCAACGGGAGAATTTTGCATTGGTAGAAATTAAATTACTAGTTAGTTATTATCAAAGAGAATCGAGAGTAAACTTAATGCAATTCTTCTGTTCTAGAAGAGCTAGATGATAGGAGTGGCGGTTCGTGCACTTTAAAGAAGGCGGTGTACAGCCAGTGGCGGACCAACGATTGGTTTCTAGAGGGGGATGACCGCTTGAGCAATATCAGAAATAGCATTTATCTCGTTGTCCTTTGATTTCAAGATTTAGAAGTTTGTTCTCTTCCGGCATCGATTTGTAGGCTTGTTAGTCACAAGTTGGTATTGAATTACGGTATATAGTCCAGTTTCCGGGGATTCTAATTAGGCCTATCCTTTTCTCGATAATATGCAGCTTCCAACTAATGTTAAACATGTTACGTTACAGTACGCTTCAGTCACACACTCACGGATACCAACAGACTGGCAACTGAAAGGGAAGAGTCACACTCCCACCCCTATAACTAACTAAACTGAGACCATTTTTCTCATTCGATAGCGAAAATAAATAGGCTACTTTCAAATTAGTAATTATAAAGTTAAATAATCCAAAAGTTTGCATCAATTCGATGATTGATTTTATTCAAAGAGAACGCTTCAACGAATTTCATATTTTTAGCCCATTTTCGTTTTATGAAAAAGACAATAGGATTATGATATCACCTTTTGTCCGTGATAACAGGACAACACGCATGAGCGTGGACTTCCGAAAAGCATCTGTTATAACTTCTAAGATAACTTCTATCCGGCTGGAGCGATTTCAATGAAACTCGGTAAGGTCATAGCACAATTTCAGCCGACCCCGACCGTGCTCTTCAAATTTCAGTACGTCTCACCAATCCAACATGGCGGCTGTGTGTAATATTTCACCGGCATTCTCTGTCTCCGAAACTATAACCGATATCACCCAGACCTTTTGTACGGTGATAAAGCGCACTACTAGACGTTCACCTATGCAACATCCGTAAACCTGGTAACTACAAAACAAACATGGCGGCAAATCGAAATTGAAACTTTTAAATGGACTTTTCTCGCAATTTAATCATCTAAACACAAAGAAATTTGGTACAGCAAATATTCATACACATTGTTTCCATAACCTAAAGATGGCGGCTGTGCGAAATATTTCACCGGCATTCTATATCTCCGAAACTATTACTGATATCACCCAGAACTTTTGTACGGTGATAAACGGCACTAGTACATGTTTAACTATGTCAAAAACGTGTCAAGTACAAAACGAACATGGCGGCCAAGCAAAGTTGAAACATTTTAATAGACTTTTCTCGTGATTTAACCATTCGAGCGAAGTGAAATGTGGTAAACTAAATGTTTATATACATTGTAATGTACTGGCATCTAAGTTAGTTCAATTGTTTACATAATCACAAGATGGTGGCTGTGCGAAATTTTAAAATTAAGTTTTTATTTCTTGTGTCGTAATCATGCGATCGAAGTGAAAGTTTGAATAAAGAACCTACGCAATAATTTTCCTTTAATGGTACATAATTCTATGGCCTATACATATAAAAATCCAACATGGTGACCATACGAAATATTTAGTCGGTTCTCAATATCTCCGAATCTATTAAAGCAGGCTGTTCCAAATCCACGATTTGAGTTTGCGTACACGCGAGTACTCAGCAGTGATGCTCGGAGGAGGTTGAAGAGGGACTGGGGGTGTTAGCCAATACGTCACTGGGTGAAGGTCGTAACATGCGCTTCCTATCAGTCTAGATGTATCCACCGCGCAGTGACGGCAGCCCCCACAGCATAGATGTATTGCATGTTGCAGGTTTACTCACGGAAGGCTGCGAGTACTCACCTGCTCAATGGCGAGCAGCTCGGCCGGAACACCCTGATTTACAGCAATCAAACTGAAATTTTGTATGTTGATAGAGGCAATTAACATTAGTAGTATATATGAAGATAGGCTATTTAGTTCTAACTGGAACTACTGGTAATATTTTACTCTGGGGAGAGATTACGACATACGTCTATGAAAGTCGATCTTGTCTCATACAGAGAGTGGACTAGGAAGCCGATGTTAATCAAATGATGAACAATTCTGAACATGGTTTGTGTAGTGGAAATGCTGAAAGAGGATTTTGTTAGTTCAACGCCATTAACACGCATAAAAAAAGCTAATAGCATAAGCGCGGACTTACGAAAGGCATCTGTTTTGAAATTCCAGAGAGGGCGTAAATGGTTCACATACAGTAATGGGAGTCACGAGTCTACAGAAGGGCAAAGTGAAGGCACAGAGAATACAAGACACTGTATCCTAATTGTTGGCCTGTCAAAGTAACTAAACTGTGTGTTCTAATGCCGATGTTGAAGTTTGTACCTGCCGTTTGCCATGGTTTTTATCAAAATTTAAAATCTGACATTGTAATGAAATATAAGGAAATAACGACGTTTGCACTTTTACGTGACCGTGAGTCACGGGGTATTTAAAGTGTTTAATGTTGTGATCGCTCTTCAACAAAAAACAAATATCATTGGGCGCCACTCATATACACAATGAAAATGAAATAGAGAACACGAAATCTCTCCTCCCGGGCAGAAGGACAATAGAACTTGCTTATGGCAAAAACACCCCCTCCCCCTCTTGTAGAAATAATAAATTAAAAGAATAAATATGGAAATCAGAAAATAACAACAACGGAGTAGAATGATAGAAAGAAAAGTTATTATATTCAATGAATCAATATATAAATTACTATACGGAAAGTGCCGTACATTACATGTTCCATGGGCTACCTAGGCTTACTTGTGGTTGGGGTATTCTGATGTACTTTATGTTCCGAAAACTTGCGACATATCTGCTTTATCTCTCAAAGCATCAATTCATGGACACATCTCCATTTTTTAGAGATACAATCCTCCTCTTTTAATGATTTACAGTCAACAGGACATGTGAAATATCGTCATTTTTTTAAACAAAGAATCACTTCTCTGCCAAACAATTATATATGAAAAGAACTTTTACCTAAGTTTGTATTTAGCCAGTCACCGCCACCTAAATCACTGTCGATTTCTAATCAATGCATTAGTTCGACGTTATACTGTGTCGCTCCTTAATGACCTATACATCTCAGTAGGATTTGCTTCGTATTGAGCACTATGCCATTAGACAAAAGCCTGGTTACTTATTTCTATTCCTTAACTGGGCACTTTCCGATTAATTTACATAAGATAAACTGTACATGACAATTAATGTGGAGTGTCCGTGCAGATCCACGATCTGTCATAATGTAAATTATACTATACTTTCACTATTATATTAGAAAATGAGTGTTCTGTCTACAATATGATCTATATGTCACCAAGTGAGCAGCCTTAACAATGCAGTAAAATAATTAAGCAATTACCTCAATAGTGGCAGAGGACTAAAAGGCCCGGAAAGGTTTCAACATAGAGAGCTCTATCAAGCTAAAAAATTTAAAAAATCACTTCGGGCCTAAACGCAGTTTCGGAAAGAAAAAAAACTAAAATCGCTTGTTTCTTTTACTCGTTTACATTTTGATCCAAATCTCAGCCAAATGAACTTATTTACATTTCTTTATTTAATGTGTTCCTTGGTTCAATACCGTCAGGTGTCATTTGATTATTTTGAGGGCTTGTGAAACTCAATTGATTCACATTAGCGCTCGTAGTGGTAGAAAAGGCAAACTGCTAATATAATCGACCGGATATGGTTGAGTTTCCAGTGAACAATCATCAGTGTACCGCGTGTCATCACCTTGTCACCTCGTAAGAAATGTTTTGTGTGTCCTTTTGGTTTGAAAAAGTGGAGAAAACAACAACAATTAATCACTAATGCAGCAAAAAAGGAATAGTGTTCATGACAGGTCAAGGGGGTTGCTTGCCTTAAGGAGTTTTTCCTCCCAGCCAAAACATGGCTCAGAAATGCAAGTATAAACACTTTTGAGATAGAAATGTATTTAGGGCATGTCATTTCTGTAGAGTAAGCCCTGAAAATTATTATTATTATTATTATTATTATTATTAT
This sequence comes from Meconema thalassinum, assembly GCA_946902985.2. NCBI lineage: Eukaryota > Metazoa > Arthropoda > Insecta > Orthoptera > Tettigoniidae > Meconema > Meconema thalassinum. The sequence goes on from OX336388.2 coordinate 284,746,390, forward strand.
TATTATTATTATTATTACTAGCATTACCCGTCGCGGCTTCGCCCGCGAATATTCTAGTTGTAAAGAGTACACTTAGCAAAATCTCAATCATGAATGCTATGACTGATTTATCCTTGGTATGAATAATCAGACTTTATCAATTCAGCTACTGGTGCAGTGGTTAGGGGTTTTCCATTCCTTCATAGGTATATCAGAGCGAAGTTAGTTTTCTGGGAATATCACAGGGCCTTTAAATGTGGTTTATGGAGAACCTTTATAGTCGGGTGAAAAAGATCTTTCGTACCACACTCACACGTGAAAATTGCGTGAAAAATTCTAGAGTGCCCCTTGACCCCCTTAAGCGCATTATACTGTATGTATTGATGAATTTGGTTCAGTGATAACCTTATAACCGTCTGGAAACTTTCATAGTATTGCAATAATTGGAATTACATTGCGTCTTACAGAAATAGATGGACCTGTGAGATTCTGTTACCATGGTTACCGTGTTGCATTCTTTCATTGTAAATATACATGTTTTAAGGTATTTATTTAATTGTGAGGCATTTAAAGAAGTGAGAACCTGTAGGTACCCCATATGTGTAGGTTGGTGTTAATGGGACCTTATTTTCGGTACAAAACTGGAATGGGACCTTAGCAGAATAATCTAGGGAGGGATAATTATTTACTGCTGCCTTTATCGTAGCCAGGTTAGGGCTGTTGGCCACACACAGTCGTTCTTAACTCTTGGGAACTGACCCCATAGAGTGTCGCTCCATTTTTGTCGTAGTCGTAGGGATTTTAATGAAGTATTTTAAAACAGGGAGTCTTCCTATGAACTATTCCCAATACAAAATTAGGTTTCTTAATCTTTTTCAGATTTAACATGCATAAAAATAACAATAATGTTCGTAACAGTACAATTGACCTTGATAATGGCGGTAAAGCAGTCAACTAATTTTTTGAACAAAGGAGCTGATGACCAAGGTGTCCCTAGACTCTAAGCTTGGATCAACAAGAACGTGAGCTATGTGATTATTGTCACTCGAGGACTGGCGCCATGGGTAAATCTGACCCGACCGTAAATAATATAGAAATAACTTGAGTGTTCAAAAAGCTACGGACATGTTTCTTTTGCAGGGTGAAGTTCAAGGATAGGAAGGAAGGTACAGTAAGCGATAAGAAATAAGGGCTGACCAAAACGAAAATATAGAGCGTTATTTAGTCTCGAGTCAGCAATACCCATGCGCCAGTCCTCGCGGGTTAAGCTAACAGTCGAGATTCGGACCCCAATCTCCCGCTTTCCGGACAGGTTACGCCAATGTGGCCACAGATTCTAAGATATTGAGTCGAAGGCTCAAATGTTCTCGGAATCTTACTAGACAGTTGGTAGTCCTTTGGATTCGGTAAATAGGCTTATTTGTGCGTGCTTAAGGGTGCAACCTTACAGTATGTACAATATGGCAGTTGCCTGCATAGAATTGTGATGGTAACACTAACTTTGATGGTTTACTCTAAATACATCTAAAACATCTTGGTCGTACACTGTGGTAAGTTTGAAGTTTCGTCCACACACATATTCTGAGTTATTGACTCTAAGATTCAAAAATCTTGAGATCACAGTTGGGAACCCTGGTGACTCTGATAAAATCACAGTTATGAGCTAGGCTCAAAGGATACGTTATATCAGGACTATAGGATATTCTCTCTAAAAGTAAAAGTCAAGAGAATTCAGGACCAGTTGGATGGCAGATGAAGATATAGCTGAGAACTGAGGTCCCCAGTAAAGGAATCAAACCCTGGAATATTTAAGAATGAAACATAGATTTTCTTACAGATTTGAGCTGTAAGACAAGGGAAGATTTGAGATGTTGAAACGAACCGGAATCTTGGAGCTTGTCGCAAGAGGTTGAATCATAAGATGACTATACACACACGTGCGAGATGATTCAGGCGAATAAATCAGATAATGCAACTGCAAGAAAGGATTCATGCAGTGACGAATAACTAGTGAGTTAGGATGGGAAGTCCCCTAGCTCTGATGAACCAGCAGAATTACGACAAGATTGGCAGCAGAGACACCCTGCAATATTGTGAAATCTGCGTGATTTCCGATAATATGCAAAATTATGAAATTTGGAATATGCCATAATGGCTGATAATTAGAAAGAGAATTATCAAGAACCTAAAATCGTTTGATTATTGTTCAGGGAAGAAGTGCAAGGTAAGCCTTACGTCACTGGGCCTTCGCGAACGGATAACGTGGAGGAAAATCAGTAAAAGAACACGCCCACATGAAACCAGACCATTTTGGAAATTTTTATAGAAGAACTGTACGATCGATTTCCAAATTCCAAGATATTTTTCGAACCTATGGACTCCAAGGAGTACAATAGTAATTTTTATAATCTGCTAGGGGGATTACTTTCGAAATTAGCTTCAAGAGGGGTGGAAACGAAATACTTTTGGCTCAGATTAGATAAATAGCCAGTTGGCCGAGGCAGAAATATACAGTCTTGGTGAACCCCAGGAGTGGGCCACATTGTGTCGACGTTCATTCAGTCTTCAGCGACCGAATAGGCGGGTCGCGCTGTTTCAAAGATTATTCAGTCTACCGAGGAGCTCAGTGGAGGTCACGCAATTTCAACAAGTCTTCATCGCGTCAAGATACGCCGAGTTGGACCCGACCAAGGGCCAAATAAGAAGTTATAATAATTCAGTTTCAAGTAACCGTAGGAACGGGTTGCGTTATATTACCGAACATTAAGTCTTCGAAACATTATACTGTTTCTCAAGTATACTGTCTTTGCGAACACTAAGGGTGTTATATTGATTCAAGGAAGTGTGATTTCAAGACCAAGTGGGTCTTATGTTTGTGCGATATTCTAAACTTGCCTATGCTTAGGAAGTTGGAATTAAAGAGTTACGGCTATAGGGACAGTAACTCAGAAACAATGTAATGTCAACTGTAGAAGTAATCCTGTGAAGCGAGTTAAGCCTTCAGAAAAGTTAAAGTAGAAGAAACCGTATTAAGGAGTTTGACTGAAATACCGAAAACGTGAAAACAGAGTGGAAAGCCACATATCACAGAGTGCAAGTTCTAAACTAGACTGTGATTCTAGGAGAACATTGTTTAACCCGGGAGAGGTGGCGTGGGGGACTTTGAGACCCCACGCAGTTTCGTTAGGCTGGGGTTTCTAAATTTTACTACGCACAGACCAAACCTGCCACATACCTTTCCCCACATGCCTTATCTATTGTCTGAGAGCAGTAGCCTATTAGTGGAAGGGATGAGGGCCATGTTGCAATGTGTTCTGGAAGACCCCTCGCTACCAGTACCGCTGGCAGAGTGAACAGCTGTTCCAGTCTTACGTGTACTCCATGAGAATGTATCTGTCTGATAGCAAAATAGAATTGATTGTAGTTAAGTGTTAAAATAAAATATTATGAATCGTCCGAGCTACGAAGAGCAAGAATCCATGGTGTTATCTCTTCTGCAAGACGTCGAAGAGGCAGACATATAAGGAGGTGAAAACAGTGATAGTGAAGATGAAGTAGAAATAGCAGAATCTTTAAGTGATACTGAACAGAGTGCAGACGAAGAAGAAAATGAAGAAAGTGACGATGGTATACCTCATTCTAAGCAGATGTGTACCCTTACTGGAAAAGACAGTTACAAAATGGCGCACAACACAACCACAATACAACAATTGCCTTCCCTAAAATATGTCATTGGTTAAAAACTATAATCCTACATTATCTAAAACTTGTCCAATCATTGATTTCGATATTGTTAATAGGCAAACTCAAATAAAAATTATCAGATATTTCATTAAAAAAAGATGATTACCTGTCAGATACGCACCATTTCTATCATAGTGTAAATAGCCGTTTATAATATGAGCATGACTTTCATTTTAGACAAATATACATGCTCATTAGTTCAGTGAATGGTTTCATGCCATATCAGTAGCATAAACGAAATAATTGTCGTTATTACTGAGAAATAATCGGGAGGGGTCAAAATGACTCCGCGCCATCTCTAACGTTGCCCACGTAAGCGCCACCTCTCCCTGATTAAGGGACAAATGGTAGAGTAACGCCTAAGAGGGTATTGCGCCAGTACAGTCAGGACCGATAGCAACCGTGATCAAACATTGAAATAAACAATAGGAGTTCAGAGACTTTCAATGGTGTGTAGGAGAGGTCTAGGATAGACCTTACAAGATTAGAGACTTTCATTCCATTCAAGTAGATGCTTAGGATCAGGGCAGAGTATGCACCAATACCTACCTCTCTTGGATGAGGCAAAGAATGAGTGAATGATATGCTTCCCACATATAGGTATGTTATTGCACAATTTGTTAGAGATCAGATTATTAGGTTTGTCGTAATTCGATTTAAGCTTTTAACATTTGGGTGGACGCCATTACGTTTCAGTCAAGATGGTGGCGATATAAAATTTGACACCGAGGTGTCCTTTGCTAGTGCTACCTCTGTACCAAATTTCGTTCAATTCGGGTTCACCGTGTTTGAATTGATAGGGGGGATTGATTTGCACACATACACGGCCGTCATCTGCAAACTATTGGGCTGATGACCTTGTCGTTTATTCATAAGACGCTCGCCATATAAATATATATTTGTTGTGAAATTTGGTAGAGATTGGATGATTAGGGTAGTCGTAATTTGATTTAAGCTTTGAACAGTTGGATGGCCACCATTACGTTTCCTTCAAGATGGCGGTGATATAAAACATGACACTGAAGTCCCCTTAGCTAGTTCTACCTCTGTACGAAATTTCGTTCAATTCGGTTCGACCGTGTTCGAATTGATAAGGGGGGACAGACATTCAGAGTACACACACTCACACACACACACACAGACACACAAGTTTTGGCCCTGTGTAGATCTCATAAGTCAACTTTCATTTTTTTGGAAAAATCGAAAGAAGGTTAAAATTTGTGAATTGTAAAAAGAATTGATACCAGTGTATTGTAGTAAAGCTAATATGGTCACCTAAAGAAGTTGTAAAGCTAATATGTTCAAGAAATAAGAGGTAGAACCAGAAAAATTATGTTCAAGTTAAATGAATTATTCATCGTGAGGGTAACGTCAGCAGTGGGAAGGTTAGGAACGGCTTGGAAAGAAGTAAATTCTTTAAGGGAAGCTTAACAGGAAAATATATATTGATGACGCTGTAATAAGCGGATAATAAGTAGTAAAATCAAGTGATTGCTATAAATAAAGTCAGGAATGATTAATCGTGAGTGGAGTTAAAAGGGACTGCGAGAGACGGATCCATATAGTCGTCGATAAAGGGAGCATTATGTTGTATAATTCGCGAACAGAGGTCTGCTTATACACCGCTCTGTTGTCGCATGAAATGTGGAGGACTTTGGTTCGAGTCCCGCTCCAAAGGTGTCTTCGAATCTTCCGAAAATGGGTGGAGCCCTAGGAATTGATTTCACGCTAGCCGTGGGCAGCGTCGTAGAATGCAATAGCCCCTTAATATAGGAATGATCGTCCTTCAGACTGGGCAGCGTTGATACTCATGTATTAACTACATTATCCTGTATGATCTGAATGTTGGCCGGTAGGTAGCCGAAATAACGTACTGTACGGCTTTAAAACCCAAAGCTTTTCGAACAGGAGAAGTGTGGGAGTGAGAAACTCGTCCAGCCAAGTTCTTAGGAAGTATATCCCAGCCTGACATGACAGACATGATATCTATGGCCATAAATTTTGTAGAGGACTTGACCTAGTGAGGCGGAGTTCGCCGGCCTGTTTATGGTTTGTGCGGGTCAGATGTTATTTGTATACACGGGAGTGTTAAAGAGATTGTATGAACATTATAATAAGGCGCGGAGGTTCAATTCTCGTAGCCATGTCATTAAAAATAGACCTTGCTAAAGTGATCGTTTCATATGCCGTTAATTAGGACATGTTATCCTAAAGTAATCATAAATTCCATGTGTGACACTTGAAAATAAAGGTTTTCTTTAAAAATGCTAGTGTAAAAGAGTCGAGGTGACTCATTGACTTGATTCAGTAATTCATTTCAAGAGTGAAAGATAGCGCGACCGCCCAGAGCAAAAAGTTCTTAGCATGTTGATTATGAGGGAGAGAACATGTGATTAAGTGTAAACCAAAGTTACAACAATTATTATTGTTAATTTAAAGATAAATGTGGTTACACAGGTTAAAGAACCCAAGGCTAATTAATTAAATATTAATCATTTTGCCTATTATTGTAATCATCATAACTCATGAAACAAACATAGGTGAGGAAGCCACATGGAAGTGAAACTTGAATGTTATAGGTTCGGTGGAACCCGAATAACAATGATCAGATGTATTAGTGAAGATTCTTTATGTAATGGAATAAGTAATTGTGTAGTGTAGATTTTTATTGATTTTATGTCATTGACTTGATGTGTTTTAATTTGTTTTTAGTGCCTATTAGTTATAATTAAATATGTTTGTATATGAGATTTTTGATTTTATTTTGGAATGTTGACCTGTTACTTATGATCCCAAATATATGTGTCATATTGTGGGAATGGATGTATCACCCCGGAATAGACTGAGCTAGGCGAAGTATGACCATGTATTAATTCTTAGGAAGGGTGCACTATATGTCCTAAACAATGCATTACACACACACAATTTTCGATGAAATCCATTCGTAAGAATCAGCATGCGCAGAATCATTTTGCCAACGCTGGCATGTATAGGTTTCTTAAAATTAATCTGAAATATTGTGTTCTATATGTGTGCAAAGTCTATAACTGTTGGCCTAAATATTTTAGGATAAGCTGAGGCTAGGGTTCACATTTATAGAGAGCATTTATCTACAATTGGTAGCCCTGGTGACAGTAAATAATACGACTATCGTCGTATTTGTTTAGGTACAGAGCACGCTCGAAATTTCGTATAAGTCCAATAGATGGTAGTGACGTTACATGTAGTTAAACACTGAACCGATCAGCAAGCGTAAAATCATGTTGGCAGCATTGATGAATATGGGTTCCTAAAAATAGTATAATCTATTAGTGTGCTAATTTTTGACCAGTTCTTTTACACACCTTCTGAGATATCTAAATTAGGGTTCGAATTTGAATTGTTTCTTTCGGCAGTTGGTAGCAATAACATAATTTTCAAATATGACCTTGAGATATCCTAGAATCTCTATTGGTATCATAGCTTCAGCCGATGATTCGGGTGGACACACGCATAATTGCTCTCATAAGTGAAATTTATAATGATTTTTGCAAATATGAAAAGCAGGCAAAAATTACATTGCTTAATCTTATTGTAAGAGGCTTCGGTGGCGTAGTTGGTAGCATGCTGAGCTTCTATGCCCAAGGTCGCTGGTTCCAACCCGGCCGAAGTTGTCGGATTTTTTGAGGGCGTTAAAAATCCCTCAGTATGCCTTCCTTCGGAGGGGAAGTAAAGCCGGCGGTCCCATGTCATAGATTTATAGCATGTAAAGGAGCCTTCCGCTAATTACACATGTGTGAAGCTAAATTATAGGTTAAATATGACTAACGCTCTTAGGTTCCAACGTTCGTCCCCAGGAGCCGACTGCGGTGGCATCTAGTAACCAAGTTGAGAACGAGTTGTCGTTGACGATGGCGTTTGGTAGCAAAAGTAGGAACTACTTGAAAATTTAATGTCTGTAGTCCTTACTTGAATTAAAAACAGATAACACACACAAATACAGCCATCACAATTAATACCGGTTATCAGACAGATTCTAGACACACCCAAAGTACACGGGGCTATATGACCGCATTGTCGCAGCCCCTAAAAAAAGGGAACCAACAAATCTTATTGAATTATTCGCTTAAAAATCGGGAGAGTTGTATTCTCTACGATGAACCTAATTGTTGCAGTTTGTGAAAATATAAAGTGGTTATAGCAAAAAAGAACATTCAAAAAATTAAATTTTGTCTTGTTGTAAAATCTATATAAATGTGCCTGTTATCGCACGGTCGACCGTGTGTTGTTTCTGCACAACGTTTGAAGATTTTTTGAAAAACAAAACAATTCAATTTTAAAAGTCAATCGCAGTAAACAAACACCGCGAGATATGAGATCCCTCAAATAATTGTGACTGCAGACTCATGTGTGACGGAGTACTGTTTACACTGCTAACATGACATCTCTTTGAAAGCCGTGTAATAAAGTAGAGTGCTTAGTTTGTTTTAAAGAATACACGCCACTGCTCATTTCCATCAGTGTTGAGAGCGCCCATTGGAAACAGGTGCGATGCGCCGTGTTATTGTAACAGACATGTGCTGTGATTCAGATTTCAACAAAGGTAAGAAATGACTGCCAGAGATAATTTTAAAGAGACATTTAACCAGTTAGTATAAACAGGTTCCGCCTGATCAATACTTTTATTATTTATGATCACCGTGTGGTCACTAGACTTTTGACATGGCTCATGTTGGGCGTGAGATGTTTCAATCTCGCTTTATGGTGCACCATAAAAGATTGAATTTTGAGTGCTACGTGAGGAATAATCTTGTATCTTTCTCTGAAATATCGGCTAATGAAGGGGCCAAAAATATTTATTAGGCCTCGAATCATGTCCCTCTAGTGACCTCACGGTGATCATAATTAATGAAAGTATTGATCAGGCGCATCTTTTAACCTGTTTATACTGATTAGTTTATCAATACAGAACCAGAATAAACCTTTTAAGTTCTAAAATCAATAAGACATTTAACCAGTCATGACACGCAAAAACGTCATGGTTAGTGCAAAATAAAACTAAACAGATTTAAAACAAGTAGTTCCGTGAAGAACTATACAGCCTATTTTCATATATCCTACTTATGTTAATTGCCACTATCAACTTACAAAATTTCAGTTTCATTGCTGTAATAGATTCGTAGAGTTTGAGAACCGACTAAATATTTCGGATGGTCGCCATGTTGGATTGTTATATTATATAGGTCTTAGAGTTATGTACTGTTACATGAAGATTATTGTGTGCATGTAGTATTCAAACTTCAATCGCATGATTAGGACACAAGAAGTAACAAGTAGTTCCGTGAAGAACTAAATAGCCTATTTTCATATATCCTACTAATATCAATTGCCTCTATCAACATACAAATTGACAGTTTGATTGCTGTGATAGATTCGTAGATATTGAGAACCGTCTAAATATTTTGGATGGTCACCATGTTGGATTTTTATATAATAGGCCTTAGATTTATGTACTGTTACATGAAGATTATTGTGTAGGTGTTTTATTCAAACTTCAATCGCAAGATTAGGAGACAAGAAATAAAAGCGTGATTTTAAAATTTCGCTCAGCCACCATCTTGTGGTTATGAAAATAATTAAAATGAATTAGATGCCAGTGGATTAACATTTGTTTAAGGATTTACTGTACCAAGTGTCACTGCACTCAGATGGTTAAATTGCGAGAAACGACCATGTGAATATTTATACTTCGCGTCGCCGCCATGTTGGATTTGTGATCACCAGGTTATTGAAAGTCCCATAGGTGAACTTATGTTCATAGCCCCTATGAACGTTAAAAAAATTCAGTTTGATTGCTGTAATAGATTCGTAGATATTGGGATCCATCTAAATATTTCGGATGGTCGCCATGTTAGATTATTATAAGTATAGGTCATATAGTCATGTACCATTAAACGAAAATTATTGCGTAGGTTCATTATTCAAACTTTCACTTCGTTCGCATAATTAAGTCACAAGAAATAAACACCTAATCAAAAAATTCGCACAGCCGCCATCTTGAGGTTATGTAAACAATTGAACTGAATTAGATACCAGTGCATACAATGTGTAGGCTATAAACATTTCCTGTACCGAGTTTCATTGCATTTGGATCATTAAATCGCAAGAAAGGTCTATTCAAAATTTTCAAATTCGCTTGGTCGCCATATTCGTTTTGTAGTTAACTGGTTTTTGAAAGTCTTATAGATGAACTTCCAGTAGTGCCCTTTATCTCTGCACAAAATTTCAGGGTGATACCGCTAATAGTTTCAGAGATATAGAATGCCGGTTAAATATTTCGCACAGCCGCCATCTTGAGGTTATGTAAACAACTGAAAGAAGATAGATGTCGGTGCATTACAATGTGTATAAACATATACTGTACCAAGTTGTATTGGGTTGGCTGGTTAAATCGCGAGAAACGTCTATTTAAAAGTCGCAACTTCGCTTAGCCGCCATGTTGGATTTGCAGTTACCAGGTTTTCAATAGTCACATAGGTGAACTTCTAGTAGTTCCCTTTATCATCGTAAAATATTCCAGGGTGATATCGGTAATAGTTTCGGAGATACTGAATGCTGGTGAAATATTTCGCACAGCCGCCATGTTGGATTGGTGAGATGGAACAAAATTTGAAGGACACGGTCGGGGTCGTCCGAAATAGTGCTATGAACTTACCGAGTTTTATTGAAATCGATCCAGCCATTTAGAAATTATTAGGGGGGACACACACCATCACACACACACAGACAGACACACGGACAAAAGGTGATCTCATAAGCCTTTTTTTTTCATATATGAAAATAGGCTAAAATTTATAATCGCCCTAAATGAATCTGTTTTAGTTAAATTAAAAAAATAGTATCTTCCTGGAAGGGGGAGCGTGATGGCGCAGTGGCTTAGCTGCTCGTCTTTCACCCGGACGGCCGGGGTTCGAATCCCGGTGACAGCGGGTGGAATTTTCACCTGAAAAATCACGTGGTGTCAGGAAGGGCATCCGGCCTTAAATCCCCGGCCAAAACCAAAATGAGCCTGGTTGGCTCCGGTGACCCCAATTAATTGGGAAAAGCCGAAGAAAGATGATGATAGTATCTTCCTGGAAGATAAGTCCAAATAGTTTTTAAACAACTTACAACTGGAAGAAAATTCGAAATGTCAGAATATGGCATGGAATATATGAAAGATTTGAAAAGGGTGAAGAATAGAATATAATTTAAGACATGAAAAAGTCAAGGATTCCAACACGAATGCGTTTCGCAAATTACATCAACGCGGCAAAGCTCCAACTTGGCACATTTTCAAGTTTTAGATGGAGAGGTCTGACGTCCATGAACACTAGCCACTACACCACGAGGTGTTGCCTTGTTGATACAGTCGTTCTGTAATTAAGTTTGTCATTGAGAACATATGAGAATGGCGCCGGCCCAAGATTGAGCACACCGCTACATCATCTCCTGTCGTTCCCAGTCACAAACTTGCTTCTCCAATTTCTTGATGTTTCACTTGTACAAGACAGAGTACCACTGCTCACAAAGAACTTTCACTTCTTACTTCCTCAAAGTCCTCAGCTTCATCATCCGTATTCTGTGCGTGTCATTACTGTAATGGAAGTCTGGAGAGTACCTTCTCCATTTCGGTTGGTTGGTTCCTAAGTTTAGGGGCTGCGACTACGCGGTCATGTAGCCCCGTGTACTTTGGGTGTGTGTAGAATCTGTCGGATAACCGGTGTTAATTGTGATGACTGTATTAGTGTGTGTGTCTGTTTTAATTCAAGAAAGGACTGTAGACCTTCAATTTTTCCAAGTAGTTCCTACTTTTGACGCCAAACGCCACCGTCAACGACCAACTAGTTCACAACTTAGTTACCAGATGCCACCGCAGTCGGTTCTTGACGACGAGCGTGGGAACCTAAGAACGTTAGTCAAATGTTTAACTTATATATAATATAGCTTCACACAGGTGTAATTAGTGGAAGGTTCTTTAACATGCCATAAATCTATGACATGGGACCGCCGGCTTTACTTCCCCTCCGAAGGAAGGCATACTGAGGGATTTTAACGCTCTTAAAAAACCCGACGACTTCGGCCGGATTTGAACCCCCGACCTTGCGCATAGAAGCTCAGCATGCTACCAACTACGCCACCCAAGCCGCTCTTCTCCATTTCACATGCTAATTTCAGAAGCACTGCATTTTATTTCTTATCCATGTTGCAGACTTCTTAATGTCAGTCTCCCTCAGAAAACATTAATATCTGAACGTATGGGGTACTTATTATTTGGCCTCTTACTCCATCCTCATATCAGCAATACCTTGATAATAATTACTAATAATAATTATGCAACAGTTGTGCCTGGTTCGAAGGCAGAGAACAGAGTCCCAGCCTATTTGGCCGCGGGGCTGTCTCGCAAACAAAACTCCCTCTTGAGTAAGTCAGATCATTGATACGCTGGGAGCTACTAGACTGTTCAATTTCTGGAAGAAGTTGGACGAAGGCTAGCTTCCGGAATGCTCGGGACACAGGTCATCGGCCAATTGCTGTGGGGGAGGCGAGAAGTTACTCGAGATTCCGTCATCAGGTGTCACCGAGCGGAGACTGTGAACTGCTGCTAAAGAATGGTTGGTTGGTTCATTAGTTAGGGGCTGCGACAACGCGGTTATGTATCCCCGTGTACTTTGGGTGTGTGTAGAATTTGTCTGATAACCGGTGTTAATTGTCATGGCTGTATTAGGGTGTGTTATCTGTTTTTAATTCAAGTAAGGACTGCAGACTTTCAATTTTCGAGTAGTTGCTACTTTTGCTAACAAACGCCATCGTCAACGACAACTAGTTCTGAACTTGGTTACTAGATGCCACCGCAGTCAGCTCCTAGCGACGAACGTTGGAATCTAAGAGCGTTAGTCAAATTTAACCTATAATTTAGTTTCACATAAGTGTGTTTAGTGAATTATTCTTATACATGCCATAAATCTATGACATGGGACCACCGGCTTTACTTACCCTCCGAAGGAAGGCATACCAAGAGATTTTTAACGCTCTTAAAAAATCCGACTACTTTGGCCGGGTTTGAATCCGCGATCTTGGGCATAGAAGAACTGCTAAAGAATATAAAAATTAGTGAGTAGTGACGCACGCTACCAGCTTTGTTTCTATTTAGTGAGCGAATCCTGATTATCGCTAGAATTAATGGGAAGAAATTTTACCGTTTATTAACATTGCAATATTTTGACAATTAATTGTCCACGACAACGTTTATTGGCTTGAGACGTTCTGCACTAAACGCATTATCTATTGAGCCTCAGCTTTCTTGAATCGTGCCAGTATTAAAATAATTGCGAAGGTCATTCTTGTGACCAAGCTGTCTGTGTGCTGGTTGTAGTGATGCGCCCTGGAGCCATATGGCCTGCCCGCTGCAACATGCAAGCGCTTCTCTTTTTCCACCTGTTCAATAGCGTAGTTGTGATTAAGAGAGGAAGATGGCCTTGTTGTTCTGCCGCCGGGGGCACATACAGCTTAAGGAGCCACAACAATAACGATTGTAATATTATAACTATGCCTGTCCTAAATCTCGTACAACAATGATATATATTTCCATGGAAACACTCACACCTTGCTATTAGAAGCAAAGTTAAACATTTTCATAATTCAAATGGTATTTATTTTTCTTCAAAATTTGGTTCTTGTTTTGTGCTGACCTTCACCGTTTCCCGGATATCTCCGGTGTTTATAGGGATTTTTGGACTTTTCTTTTTTTTAAATGTGGGTGATGAACCTTCTGCTACAAAATGAATCTCGCATATTTTCACATTATTAATTAATTAATTACGTGTCATTATTTCCATTTTTATTCTGAGCAAAGTAAAAAAAAAATGTTAACGTTTCATAGAAAGACTAATTCCACAACGGTTTTGAGCGAGATTCATTTTGGAGCAGAAGGTTCATCACCCACATTAAAAAAAAAGAAAATTCCAAAAATCCCTATAAACACCGGAGATATCCGGGAAACGGTGAAGGTCAGTACAAAACAAGAACCAAATTTTGAAGAAAAAAATACCATTTGAATTTTGAAAATTTTTAACTTTGCTTCTAATAGCAAAGTGTGTGTGTTTCCATGGAAATGTATATCATTGTTGTACAAGATTTATGACGGGCTTCGGTGGCGTAGTCGGTAGCATGCTGAACTGCTGTGCCCAAGATGGCGGGTTCAAACCCGGCCGAAGTCGTCGGATTTTTTAAGAGCGTTAAAAATCCTTCAGTATGCCTTCCTTCGGAGAGGAAGTAAAGCTGGCGGTCCCATATCATAGATTTATGGCATGTACTGTAAAAGATCCTTTCACAGACTAAACTTGTGTAAAGCAAAATTTGTTAGGTTAGATTTCGTCAGAACGCTCTATCAAAGTTCCAACGTTCACCACTAGGTATCATTGATATCTGGTGGCGAAAGTTGGAACTACTTGAAATTGAACGGAACTTGTAGCTCACGCTTTAGGGTGTCCGCTGGAAGCAGCTACAGACTCTGGCGAGCCGAACATGTCCTCGGACACTCCCGGCACTAAAAGCCATACGATAAATAAATAATAAATTGGACGGGCACATTTTGAATATTAAAATCGTTATAGTTGTGGTTCCTTAAGCTGTACGTGTCCCCTTACACAGTCAGTAGATAATAATCGTACTAATCCTGGCTAGAGACAGAGAGACGCTTTGAGCTTTAAGATCAAAGCGGAGCAGATAAACTAGACAGCGGTTCCTGCATCGCCCTGGGCGTCTCGCCCAACACAAAGCTTACTGAGGACAACAACTGTGCACAGGATCGACCTGTGTAGCGGCGCGTGTGTTCGATAGTCACCGTCAACCGTCATTGAAATAGAGTTCCTTTTTCTACCCCCACATGGGCTCATATCCAGTGAGACGTGAGTTGGGACCACGAGACCCCAGCTGAGTCCGGCATTACTTCCACTTACTTGTGCCGCGCTCCTCTCCGTTTTCTCTCCTGTCGACCTCTCTTGGTCAACTCTTGTTCTCTTCCAACCCCGACGGTATTAGGATATCCGAGGCCTAGGGAGTCTTTCACTATCCCGCCATAATACGCCTCTGTCTTTATCTTTCCTGATACCCTCATTTTGAGAGGTCAGCCTTCTATTTCGTTTCATGTTATCTCCTGCCTTCTGCTCAAGGCCCTCAAGGAGGCAGGGTGTGTGTAGCCCCACCACTTCTGGTGCACCCTGGAGAGTGCTACACCGTCAGGGGATCACAGTATCTCCTGCCTTCTGCTCAAGGCCCTCAAGGAGGCAGGCTGTGTGTAGCCCCACCACTTCTGGTGCACCCTGGATAGTGCTACACCCTCAGGGGCTCACAGTATCTCCTGCTTCCTGCACAAGGCCCCCAAGGAGGCAGGGTGTGTGTAGCCCCACCACTTCTGGTGCACCCTGGATAGTGCTACACTCTCAGGGGCTCACAGTATCTCCTGCCTTCTGCTCAAGGCCCTCAAGGAGGCTGGGTGTGTGTAGCCCCACCACTTCTGGTGCACCCTGGATAGGGCTACACCCTCAAGGGATCACACTAACTCCTGCCTTCTGCTCAAGGCCCTCAAGGAGGCAGGGTGTATGTAGCCCCACCACTTCTTGTGCACCCTGGATAGTGCAACACCCTCAAGGGCTCACAGCATCTCCTGCCTTCTGCTCAAGCCCCTCAAGGAGGCAGGGTGAATGTAGCCCCTCTACTTCTGGTGCGCCCTGGATATTGCTACACCCTCAGGGACTCACAGTATCTCCTGCCTTCTGCTCAAAACCCTCAAGGAGGCGGGGTGTATGTAGCCCCACCACTTCTGGTGCACCCTTGATAGTGCTTCACCCTCAGGGGCTCACAGTATCTCCTGCCTTCTGCTCAAGGCCCTCGAGGAGGCGGGGTGTGTGTAGCCCCACCAAGTCTGGTGCACCCTGGATAGTGTTACACCCTCAGGGGCTCACAGTATCTCCTGCCTTCTGCTCAAGGCCCTCATGGAGGCGGGGTGTATGTAGCCCCACCACGTCTGGTGCACCCTGGATAGTGCTACACCCTCAGGGGCTCACAGTATCTTCTGCCTTCTGTACAAGGCCCTCAAGGAGGCAGGGTGTGTATAGCCACACCACAGCTGGTGCCCCCTGGATAGTGCTACACCCTCAGGGGCTCACAGTATCTCCTGCCTTCTGCACAAGGCCCTCAAGGAGGCAGGGTGTGTGTAGCCCCACCACTTCTGGTGCACCCTGGATAGTGCTACACCCTCAGGGGCTCACAGTATCTCCTGCCTTCTCCTCAAGCCCCTCAAGGAGGCAGGGTGAATAAAGCCCCACCACTTCTGGTGCACCCTGGATATCGCTACACCTTCAGGGGCTCACAGTATCTCCTGGCTTCTGCTCAAGTCCCTCAAGGAGGCGGGGTGTATGTAGCCCCACCACTTCTGGTGCACCCTTGATAGTGCTACACCCTCAGGGGCTCACAGTATATCCTGCCTTCTGCTCAAGGCCCTCTAGGAGGCGGGGTGTGTGTAGCCCCACCACTTCTGGTGCACCCTGGATAGTGCTACACCCTCAGGGGCTCACATTATCTCCTGCCCTCTGCTCAAGGCCCTCAAGGAGGCGGGGTGTATGTAGCCCCACCACTTCTGGTGCACCCTGGATAGTGCTACACCCTCAGGGGCTCACAGTATCTCCTGCCTTCTGCACAAGGCCCTCAAGGAGGCAGGGTGTGTGTAGCCCCTACATTTCTGGTGCACCCTGGATAGTGCTTCACCCTCAGGGGCTCACAGTATCTCCTGCCTTCTGCTCAAGGCCCTCGAGGAGGCGGGGTGTGTGTAGCCCCACCAAGTCTGGTGCACCCTGGATAGTGTTACACCCTCAGGGGCTCACAGTATCTCCTGCCTTCTGCTCAAGGCCCTCATGGAGGCGGGGTGTATGTAGCCCCACCACGTCTGGTGCACCCTGGATAGTGCTACACCCTCAGGGGCTCACAGTATCTTCTGCCTTCTGCACAAGGCCCTCAAGGAGGCAGGGTGTGTATAGCCACACCACAGCTGGTGCCCCCTGGATAGTGCTACACCCTCAGGGGCTCACAGTATCTCCTGCCTTCTGCACAAGGCCCTCAAGGAGGCAGGGTGTGTGTAGCCCCACCACTTCTGGTGCACCCTGGATAGTGCTACACCCTCAGGGGCTCACAGTATCTCCTGCCTTCTCCTCAAGCCCCTCAAGGAGGCAGGATGAATAAAGCCCCACCACTTCTGGTGCACCCTGGATATCGCTACACCCTCAGGGGCTCACAGTATCTCCTGGCTTCTGCTCAAGTCCCTCAAGGAGGCGGGGTGTATGTAGCCCCACCACTTCTGGTGCACCCTTGATAGTGCTACACCCTCAGGGGCTCACAGTATATCCTGCCTTCTGCTCAAGGCCCTCTAGGAGGCGGGGTGTGTGTAGCCCCACCACTTCTGGTGCACCCTGGATAGTGCTACACCCTCAGGGGCTCACATTACCTCCTGCCCTCTGCTCAAGGCCCTCAAGGAGGCGGGGTGTATGTAGCCCCACCACTTCTGGTGCACCCTGGATAGTGCTACACCCTCAGGGGCTCACAGTATCTCCTGCCTTCTGCACAAGGCCCTCGAGGAGGCAGGGTGTGTGTAGCCCCACCACTTCTGGTGCACCCTGGATAGTGCTACACCCTCAGGGGCTCACAGTATCTCCTGCCTTCTCCTCAAGCCCCACAAGGAGGCAGGGTGAATAAAGCCCCACCACTTCTGGTGCACCCTGGATATCGCTACACCCTCAGGGGCTCACAGTATCTCCTGGCTTCTGCTCAAGCCCCTCAAGGAGGCGGGGTGTATGTAGCCCCACCACTTCTGGTGCACCCTTGATAGTGCTACACCCTCAGGGGCTCACAGTATATCCTGCCTTCTGCTCAAGGCCCTCTAGGAGGCGGGGTGTGTGTAGCCCCACCACTTCTGGTGCACCCTGGATAGTGCTACACCCTCAGGGGCTCACAGTATCTCCTGCCTTCTGCTCAAGGCCCTCAAGGAGGCGGGGTGTATGTAGCCCCACCACTTCTGGTGCACCCTGGATAGTGCTACACCCTCAGGGGCTCACAGTATCTCCTGCCTTCTGCTCAAGGCCCTCAAGGAGGCGGGGTGTATGTAGCCCCACCAGTTCTGGTGCACCCTGGATAGTGCTACACCCTCAGGGGCTCACAGTATCTCCTGCCTTCTGCACAAGGCCCTCAAGGAGGCAGGGTGTGTGTAGCCCCTACATTTCTGGTGCATCCTGGATAGAGCTACACCCTCAGGGTTTCACAGTATCTCCTGCTTTCTGCTCAAGGCCCTCAAGGAGGCTGGGTGTGTGTAGCCCCACCACTTCTGGTGCACCCTGGATAGGGCTACACCCTCAAGGGCTCACAGTATCTCCTGCCTTCTGCTCAAGGCCCTCAAGGAGGCAGGGTGTATGTAGCCCCACCACTTCTAGTGCACCCTGGATATTGCTACACCCTCAAGGGCTCAGAGTATATCCTGCCTTCTGCTCAAGCCCCTCAAGGAGGCAGGGTGAATGTAGCCCCTCTACTTCTGGTGCGCCCTGGATATTGCTACACCCTCAGGGACTCACAGTATCTCCTGCCTTCAGCTCAAACCCCTCAAGGAGGCGGGGTGTATGTAGCCCCACCACTTCTGGTGCACCCTTGATAGTGCTTCACCCTCAGGGGCTCACATTATCTCCTGCCTTCTGCTCAAGGGCCTCAAGGAGGCGGGGTGTGTGTAGCCCCACCACGTCTGGTGCACCCTGGATAGTGTTACACCCTCAGGGGCTCACAGTATATCCTGCCTTCTGCTCAAGGCCCTCAAGGAGGCGGGGT
The DNA here is from genome assembly GCA_946902985.2 of Meconema thalassinum. Lineage (NCBI taxonomy): Eukaryota > Metazoa > Arthropoda > Insecta > Orthoptera > Tettigoniidae > Meconema > Meconema thalassinum. The sequence continues at coordinate 284,764,996 of OX336388.2, forward strand.
GTATGTAGACCCACCACTTCTGGTGCACCCTGGATAGTGCTTCACCCTCAGGGGCTCACAGTATCTTCTGCCTTCTGCACAAGGCCCTCAAGGAGGCAGGGTGTGTATAGCCACACCACTGCTGGTGCACCCTGGATAGTGCTACACCCTCAGGGGCTCACAGTATCTCCTGCCTTCTGCACAAGGCCCTCAAGGAGGCAGGGTGTGTGCAGCCCCACCACTTCTGGTGCACCCTGGATAGTGCTACACCCTCAGGGGCTCACAGTATCTCATGCCTCCTGCTCAAGGCCCTCAAGGAGGCTGGGTGTGTGTAGCCCCACCACTTCTGGTGCACCCTGGATAGGGCTACACCCTCAAGGGCTCACGGTACCTCCTGCCTTCTGGTCAAGGCCCTTAAGGAGGCAGGGTGAATGTAGCCCCACCACTTCTGGTGCACCCTGGATGTTGCTACACCCTCAGGGGCTCACAGTATCTCCTGCCTTCTGCTCAAGCCCCTCAAGGAGGCGGGGTGTATGTAGCCCCACCACTTCTGGTGCACCCTGGATAGTGCTTCACCCTCAGGGGCTCACAGTATCATCTGCCTTCTGCACAAGGCCCTCAAGGAGGCAGGGTGTGTATAGCCACACCACTGCTGGTGCACCCTGGATAGTGCTACACCCTCAGGGGCTCACAGTATCTCCTGCCTTCTGCACAAGGCCCTCAAGGAGGCAGGGTGTGTGTAGCCCCACCACTTCTGGTGCACCCTGGATAGTGCGACACCCTCAGGGGCTCACAGTATCTCATGCCTTCTGCTCAAGGCCCTCAAAGAGGCTGGGTGTGTGTAGCCCCACCACTTCTGGTGCACCCTGGATAGGGCTACACCCTCAAGGGCTCACGGTACCTCCTGCCTTCTGGTCAAGGCCCTTAAGGAGGCAGGGTGAATGTAGCCCCACCACTTCTGGTGCACCCATGATAGTGCTACACCCTCAGGGGCTCACAGTATATCCTGCCTTCTACTCAAGGCCCTAAAGGAGGCGGGCTGTGTGTAGCCCCAGCACTTCTGGTGCACCCTGGATAGTGCTACACCCTCAGGGGCTCACAGTATATCCTGCCTTCTGCTCAAGGCCCTCAAGGAGGCGGGGTGTATGTAGCCCCACCACTTCTGGTGCACCCTGGATAGTGCTACACCCTCAGGGGCTCACAGTATCTCCTGCCTTCTGCTCAAGGCCCTCAAGGAGGCTGGGTGTGTATAGCCCCACCACTTCTGGTGCACCCTGGATAGTGCTACACCCTCAGGGGCTCACAGTATCTCCTGCCTTCTGCACAAGGCCCTCAAGGAGGCAGGGTGTGTGTAGCCCCTACATTTCTGGTGCACCCTGGATAGTGCTACACCCTCAGGGGCTCACAGTATCTCCTGCCTTCTGCTCAAGGCCCTCAAGGAGGCTGGGTGTGTATAGCCCCACCACTTCTGGTGCACCCTGGATAGTGCTACACCCTCAGGGGCTCACAGTATCTCCTGCCTTCTGCACAAGGCCCTCAAGGAGGCAGGGTGTGTGTAGCCCCTACATTTCTGGTGCACCCTGGATAGTGCTACACCCTCAGGGTTTCACAGTATCTCCTGATTTCTGCTCAAGGCCCTCAAGGAGGCTGGATGTGTGTAGCCCCACCACTTCTGGTGCACCCTGGATAGGACTACACCCTCAAGGGCTCACGGCTGGTGAGTTTGGGAGTTGGCGACCCAGAGGTATTCCTGAGCTGGGTCCGTTTTGTCCCCTTATTCCCCTGACCATGGGGCGGGCCCTCACCTCTTTCCATTTACTATCTGCCTTTCATGGCTCTCCTTCCTTCCTTCAAGTCCCTCAATCCTCATTCTGCAAGGGTTGAGGGCATTTTTTCTTCCTGTCTTTTATTTGCCTTATCCTTTATTTGTTTACCATCTCTCCTTCTGGAATGGAAGTGTGTAGTTAGTTAGTTATTGCTGTTTTTAGGGGTGGAACTACGAGGTCATCTGCCCCTAGGGTTCGTAGTTAGTATTAGTTATAGTTTTCATTCTAATCTCATCTTTCACTATCACCAAAACCAAGATATTAGGCCCCTTAAAACAACAATTATCATCATCATCTTCATCACCTTTTACTACTCCAACTAAATTCGTCATTTCACGGACTAGACCTGTAGTTATAACCAAACCGACTTAAGTTTACTCTATATGATTATAGTCAAAACATGTGTTGTGAAATTGAAAGCCGTGTACATCGAACAACAACAACAACAACAACAACAACAACAACAACAACAACAACAACAACTGCAACTAAGATCAATACATAAATAAGTCGGGACAGGTTCCTTCCTAAAAACTACCCAATTCACTCCTCTGTTCTGTTTGTCGTCAGGAACGACATCCAGCCGTAAAATTCATTGCATGATGGAAACTCACCTCAACTTTTGTCTGAACCTTAAGAAGCGAGGATAAAAGAAATTGAAATTCAAAGAGAGAAAGAAAGACAGGGAGAATTCTGATCCCTCAGAAAATGAATATCATAGGAAAATATAAAGATGAAGGACAAGAAGGAACCCGGAATCATAAATGAACAATTGTTAACAAAGAACAGCCGGTACAGAGGCAAATGCTCTGATGGTCTACAATAATGAAGTGGAACGGTATGTTAGTCCTTCAAGCTCCTCTCGTGATAGTGGATTTGGATTTATTTTTTTAGCCCGCTTTTCACATTTTGCAAAAATGAGGAAAAAGTATAATTATGAGATCGATCAGGGAAAATGTGTGTCTGTCAGTCTGTCTGTCTGTCTGTCTGTCTGTCTGTCTGTCTGTGTGTCTGTCTGTCTGTCCTTCTGTCTGTCTTTCTGTCTGTCTGTCTAGCTGTGTGTGTGTGTCCCTCCTATCAACTCCTAAACAGCTGCAGCAATCGAAACCAAATTTAGTATGAGTAAAGATGTATACCGGAATATCTCAAGCCCATATTTGAAAATGATGTCAGTGCTACCAACTGCTGAAAAAACGCACTAGAAATTTGAGCTCCATGTTGGATATCTTGGAAGGTATGCATGGGAGCTATTCCAAAATTGGCACACATGTAGATAATACTATTTCAGTTTAATTTCCAGGAGGACATAGAAGTCAGTGTTGGCAAAATAATTTTAAGACTTCTGATAGGTCCAATTTTTAAATGCATATAACTTTGAAACTAACAATTGGATTTCAACCAAATGTTGTATGTAATATGTGTACATAAACAGATATGACTGAGTGTATTCTTAAGAGCCACCAGGGTTGCCAACTGTCGATAATTGCTCTCTGTCTCTTTTTTTTAGCCAAATAGCAATATATCAGAAAGTATGCAAGCCGACAGCTTTAAACTATGCACACGTATAGTACCAGACATTTTAGATTAATTACATCCAAATTTCGTATGAGCTATGTGTAACATAATAGATATGTCTATAAGTATTCTTAAGAGCAATCAGGTCTGACAACTGTTAATAAATGCTGTCGATATTTTGTTACCCGAATATTCTAGATAGGTTCATATACTGTAGATTAATCATTGGCATGAATCTTAATTTTAAGAAAAGTAGGCTCTTTAGTTCGTCATGGAACTTCTTGTTTTATTTAATATAGTTACAACCCGTGTTTCACGGTATAGTTACAGTTTTAAATGCAAAATTAACATTGAATTATTGAAGTGAGTGTTTTTTTTTATAAATTCTGTTATTTCGACAATATTCCAGTGGTGTTTCATAATAGTAGGCAGTGGTAATGATCCTTAGTTTAGGGGATGCGATAAAGCGGCCATGTAGCCCCGTGTACTTTGGGTGTGTGTAGAATCTGTCTGATAACCGGTGTTAATTGTAATGGCTGTAATAGTGTGAGCAACCTGTTTTAATTCAAGTAAGGACTAGAGACAATAATTACAAGTAGTTCCTACTTATGCTACCAAATACTACCGTCCACGTAACCTAGCTTGCGGTCTTGGCCACTGGATGGCATCACAGTCAGCACCTGGTGGCGAACGTTGGAACTAATAAAGCGTTATCAATTCTAACATACAAATGTTGGCTTCACACAAATGTAGTTAGTGGAAGGTTCTTTTTCACGCCATAAATCTATGACATGGAACCACCGGCTTTACTTCCCCTCCGAAGGAAGGCATACTGAGGGATTTTTAACGCTCTTAAAATCCGACGACTTCGTCCGGGAGAAGCGAGGATAAAAGAATTGAAATTTAAAGAGAAAAAGAAAGACCGGAAGGGTTCCGATCCCTCGGAAAATGAAGATGAGAGGAAAAGATAAAGTTGAAGGACAAGAACGAATAGAAATAAAACAATTGTTAACAAAGACCAGCCGGTACACACGCAAATGCTGGGACGGTATCTACCACTCGCCTCGCTCTGTTAGTCCTTCAAGCTCCTCTCCTGTTTGAGAGTTGGTCGTTTACAGGCGAGGGGAAGCACAACTTCAATACTGGAAAGTAGTGTTCGAAGGGTTATTTTCATTATTGTTTCTTCGTTAAGTACATTGGAACGTGTTCCCCCAGAATCTCTTCGTGTAACAGTTCTCACCCTAAACATGTGCTTATTTACAGAGGTGCTGAAGATTTCTCGAAGTTCATCTCATTCAGATATCCCCTTATTTCTTCCAGCCTATTTATCCTCGAATTTTTTGTATTCATTATCCCTCCCTATATTATTCTACCAAGATCCCATTCCAGTTTTGTACCGAAAATAAGGTCCCATTAACACCAACCTGTACATATGGGGTACCCACAGGTTCAGCATAACCCAATGCGTAAGCGAAACGCACTCACTTACTCTTTAAATGCCTCACAATTAAATAAATACCTTAAAACATGTATATTTACAATGAAATAATAATAATATCGTATGGCCTCGGGTGGCTGGTGCAAGCTTTGTTAATTGACACCCAGAGGGTAGCTTGCATGTCGAATTTCGTCGTTCCTTTGAACGCTATGAAAGTCAAGGAGGTTAGATATCTAAACTCCTTGACACTACAGCGCTTTCAAGTAGAGAATGGAGGAACTTTGTGTTGGCGGAAAATCCCGAGATTAATTTTTGCCATTGAACACGGCCTACTGAATTCAAATGGGTTCTTTAACATACCAACAACGTATGACACGAGTATCGTGATATTTGTCGCCTTCAAAAATCACTTACCATGGCCAGGGGCGAACCTGCAATCTTGGGGTTGGTAGTCAGACACTATAACCACTCACCCACCGTGAAATAATGAAAGTATGCAACACGGTAACCATGGTGACAGAATCTCACAGGTCCATCTATTTCTGTAAGACGCAATGCAATTCCAATTATTACATTACTGTGAAAGTTTCCAGACGGTTATAAGGTTATCACTGAACCAAATTAACCTGTAAAATTCATCAATTCATACAGTATAATGCGCTTAAGGGGGTCAAGGGGCACTCTAGAATTTTTTCACGCAATTTTCACGTTTGAGTATGGTACGAAAAGTCTTTTTCACCCAACTATAAAGGGTCTCCGAAAACCACATTTAAAGGCCCTTAAATTAACAGTGTCTGTGATATTCCCAGAAAACTAACTTCGCTCTGATATACCTATGAAGGAATGACAAACCCCTAACCACTGCACCAGTAGCTGAATTGATCAAGTCTGATTATTCATACCAAGGATAAATCAGTCATAGCATTCATGATTGAGATTTTTCTAAGCGTACTCTTTACAACTAGAATATTCGCGGGCGAAGCCGCGGCGGGTAATGCTAGTATTGAATAATCTTTTATGTTCGACCATGGTGAAATGTAAATATATCTCAGAAAACTGTACTCATTTTAGTACAAATTTTCGTTATAATACAGTTTCTTCCACCAATCAGAGCTCAAGAAACAGTTGTGAGACCAATTAGGTAAGGATAGCATCACACCAGCGCTGAATTCCACGGCCTCCTATTTTAAATTTCAGTGCGTGGCTCGTGTCATAGTGGGGTATTCGAGGAGACAGTGGTATTCTCTGCGTCCCATGCGCTCTGTTCAGTACATAAAACTGGCTAAATCTCGACAGATATTTATGAATAAAGGTAATAATAAGGAAAAATAGTTATAATTATCGTCGAACATAAACAGTCGTGTGCAACTCGCCTATAATGGTAATGAATTATTTTCATTACAAAGTTTTTAGTCGATTAGTGGCCATCCTAAATATGAGCCCAAAACTTTTAAACGTCTCTTGGGTACAGTGTTTGTGTAACTTTCTGTGAGGCCTCCAGTTCGTCTCTTGATCCAAATTCTATTTTGTAGTGAAGGGCCGAGTAATTTTCTAAGACTTTTACCTTCTTGTTTCACAATTCTTGAATGGCCTCCTAAAGTTATGTTTTGTGATGCCTTCTACAGAACTATTAATACAGGGGTGTGTAAATTGTGATGCATCCTACAGAGCTATTAATACAGGGGTGTGCAAATTGTAATGCATCCTACAGAGCTATTAATACAGGGGTGTGTAAATTGTGATGCATCCTACAGAGCTATTAATACAGGGGTGTGCAAATTGTAATGCATCCTACAGAACTATTAATACAGGGGTGTGTAAATTGTGATGCATCCTACAGAGCTATTAATACAGGGGTGTGCAAATTGTAATGCATCCTACAGAGCTATTAATACAGGGGTGTGCAAATTGTAATGCATCCTACATAGCTATTAATACAGGGGTGTGCAAATTGTAATGCATCTTACAGAGCTATTTATACAGGGGTGTGCAAATTGTGATGCATCCTACAGAGCTATTAATACAGGGGTGAGCAAATTGTAATGCATCCTACAGAGCTATTAATATAGGGGTGTGCAAATTGTGATGTATCCTACATAGCTATTAATACAGGGGTGTGCAAAGTGTTGGAATCAAATAAAGGATTTAAATCAGTCGCAATTTTTTTTATTCAAAATTACTTTATTGACCAATTACTGCTGGCATACTTTCTTACCCTACCTAGTAATGCTTCCATCATTATGGAATTACACCTTTTCCCTTGAGGAATTGTGTCTGGAAACTTTCAGAATTGGGGATTCAGAGGGACACCAGAGTTGGGTCAGTTTTCTATTTTTTATTGACATTGGAATGTACCCTCTAAGTCAGGTGATTTCAATCCTTGGTTCATGGATCTTTGAATAGTTTAAGAGCGGATCATCAGTAAAGAGACCCCAAAACCCTCAGCTCTAAATCCACACGAAAAGTAGAGTGAAATAATCAAAACAAAACGTGTGGCATTTTGCAGTAACAAAGCTCCTCGGTTAGTGGAAATTCAAAAAAATCATTTTACTTTCAGTTTCTTAAAAGAAAATATAATAAAGACTCTTGGTCAATCATTGGAAGTAATATTATAAACAAATGAAAGTTTTTAAAATGAATTTGACACCTACTTTTAATTAGTAATAACATATCCGTCAAATCAACATTTATGTTTTATTAAACGTATTGAAAGTCATGTTACGACCCGAAACAACGAAGTCATCTTCAGCAAATCACGAAAACAAATGAAGAGAACGTAGGAATATATCAATTGAAAGATGAAATAAAAATTAATCTCTTCTTAGAATAAACCAAAGTCCCCGATTCTTGGATGTCGCGAGTAATCTCGAGAACCACTGGATGGATTTTGATGCGGTTTTTACTATTCAGCAATGGATATCTCGACGAAGGATTCTGTTGAGAATTATTTATTTATGATCAAAGGAAGTCAAGCAGTAACGATTTCAGTGAAAGAGTCGAAAAAAAAACTAGCGTCCATGCGCTTTTTAAGCTTACGTTGGGCAAACCGTTAAAATATCTATATACTATGAGTGTAAGAATAATTCTTGTTCAGCATGAAAAGTTCTACAAAAATGTCCATGAGAGCATATCTCTATCTTCAATGCATCGCCCACTATGAGTGTTTTTACATTTTCATTTCTTCCAACAATCTCCATTTAATTACTGAGGCGACAGTTTACGAGCCAGCTAGGGGTGAGCCTATCATCCCAGTTACAGCCTAGCTAGCGGGCAAGCCTATTACTCTGGCTACAGCCAGCAGCAAATTGTCGAGTCGTGTTGAGTTAAGGCTTCAGAGAAGAGTGGTTGTGTTTGGAGTTTCCCTGGAAGTACAACTCGGCTTTTCTTCATTTCGCCTGTAAACCTTTCGTTCCGCAAAATACAGAGTCAAGTTAACATTGGACGGCAGCGGGATTTGTGCTTCATGCACCTCGCCATTCTTAAATTACGTCTAACAAGCATTCGTTGCACATGCATCTCCATGATAATATAATTAATAGTCCAGTCAGTGATTTTAACCAATCATGCCGAGACGTAAACGGATATAGACCGTAGTTCATTGACATCGAAGAAAAAGCGCTTATCACGTAATGCATTAATAACTGTTCCCGGGCGAAGCTAGTAATAAATAAAAAGTCATCAATTTAAGGAAGACAAAAGAGGAAATTTATTGAAGAGAAATCTGAACCGAACCAAACTAAATTATCGTTACATAATGTAATTAATATATGGAACATCGTTTAGGATGTACTGAACAAGTGGAGTTCTGGCACTTCAGGCTGAAGATATGACTTGGGAATTAAGATGTTAGGATAACTAATAAGAAAAGAAATAATAAACTTTACGCCAATTTAGTGAACTATTTGCGACAAAGGATGTGGTCTAACTGTTGGGGTTCATAATATGTCAGTCAAAACAGAAGTAGATATATCGATTTTGATTTGGCCATGTATGGATCAACACTTGCGCTCATAGTGATAGATTTAGTGATCTACCTGCGACAAAGCAAGACCTGACACTGCAATCCAAGATGGACGCCGTATGTGGTGGTCGGACATCAAACGCATGACGTGTGTCAGAATCCAACACAACACTAAATAACATCATGACGTGATTTTGTCTGCTGTTAATTCATTTTATGGGATTGGAGCTTCTTGGTTATCAACCCCGTGCAGTTGGGTGTGGGTTGAATTTCCCCGATGGGAAATTGGAAAATAGGCACCAATGGCTTATCTTTATAATAATTGGATTTGCATCCAGTCACACAACTAGGCATATCACCACAATTTTAGCATTTGCATGGGTAAGCCTACTCTGGCAGTTTATAAAAACAGGAATCCACACCAAGTACGTGATAAGATTGATATCCTAGAACTAGCAGGCGTATAACTGGATGAGTGGACACTGCAGCCAATTTAAAAAGTAAGTTGTGTTCCTGCGTAATCAATTTTCAGATCTTCTTAGACCTTAAATTGGAATACGTTAATTATTACTATGCTTGCTCATAATTACTAATAATTTATAAACCCTAAACAGAATAATAAATAGACCAACTTACGCACTGTTTGGCAGTAGAATTGATGGTATCACAAGGGCAACAGAAGGCACCGATATGTCGTTTTGATGAAGCACTAATGCAGGCATTTACTTAAACGAACGTGTAATATCATTAAGCAATAATCACGAAGCACAGAGACGATTGTTAAGCGAAATTATTCACACCACTATCACATCGCAAACAAAACCACACAACATATAAACGAAGTATGTACACCACAAGCGTCAGCCATGTTTCCTCTGTCCTGCCGCCAGTGTCAGGTCCGGTAGATATAGAAGTCCTTGGACAAAGGATGCGGTCTAACGTTTGGTGGCTATGTATTGAACTAAACCATATGAGTATCGTCTGTCTTCGTCTTCTGTAGGCGAGGTTTGCGTTTCTTGGAAGTAATTTCATTTGTAGCTGTTGGTCGTTCAACGTCTGCATCTTGTTGCCGACTGATACCAGGATCGTCGCTGAGTCTTACTGCAGTGCTTTATTCCACTTCTTGAATGTTTAGTGCATTAACCACACGCACACTAAACTGGACCCCGAGTGGAATTTAATATATTATTTCAACATTTAAAAAACTGATCAAAAATAAAGAAATATGGTTAAAATCCAAAAGCAATTTTGTTTTAATCTATCTATTATATAAAACAAAGTGTCCTGACTGACTCATCATCGCCCAGCCAAAGCTATTCAAGTTAGAAACATGAAATTTTGGGGATATGTTCGCTGTAAGTCGAAAACGCCCACTAAGGAAGGATTTTTGGATATTCAGGTACTAAAGGGGTGTTAAGGGGGTTAAACCTTCGTTTCATTGAATAAAAATATCTCACGAGTGGTTTCATTTGGGGATGTAATACTCGGCATACAAACTAATCAATAACAAGTAGTTCCGTGAAGAACTATACAGCCTATTTTCATATATCCTACTTATGTTAACTGCCACAATCAACATACAAAATTTCAGTTTAATTGCTGTAACAGATTCGTAGATATTGAGAACCGTCTTAATATTTCAGATGGTCGCCAGGTTGGATTTTTATTTTTGTACTATTACATTAAGATTATTGTGTACGTGTGGTATTCAAACTTCAATCGCATGATTAGAACACAAGAAGTAAATTAGATGCCAGTGGATCAACATTTGTATAAGCATTTAACGTGCAACGTTTCACGGCACTCGGATAGTTAATTCGCGAGAAACGTCCATTTAAATATTTATACTTCGCGTCGCCGTCATGTTGGATTTGTGCTCACCAGGTTCCTGAAAGTCCTATAGGTGAACATATGTTCATAGTCTCTATGAACATTAAAAAATTCAGTTTGGTTGCTGTAAAAGATTCATAGATATTGAGAACCGTCTAAATATTTCGGGAGCTCACCATTTAGGAGTGTTATGTGTGTGGGCCATAGAGTTATGTACCATTCAAGGACAATTATTGCCTAGGTTCATTATTCAAACTTTCACTTCGATCGCATGATTACGACACAAGAAATTAAAACTTAATTTTAAAATTTCGCACAGCCGCCATCTTGAGGTTATGTAAGCAATTGAATTAAATTAGATGGCAGTGCATTACAATCTGAAAAATCAATTACTGTACCACACTTCACTGCGCTCAGAGAGTTAAATCACGAGAAAAGTCTATTAAAATATTTTAAATTCGCTTGGTCGCCATGTTCGTTTCGTACTTTACAGGTTTATGAAATATACATAGGTATACCTGTATCAATACCCTTTAACACCGTACAAAATTATAGGGTGATATCTGTAATAGTTTCGGAGATATAGAATGTCAGTGAAATATTTCGCACAGCCGCCATTTTGAGGTTATGTGAACAATTGAACTAAATTAGACTCCAGTGCATTACAATGTGTATAAACATTTGCTGTACCAAGTTTCATTACATTTAGATAGTTAAATCGCGGGAAATGTCTATTTAAATATCTCAACTTCGCTTGGCCGCCATGTTGGTTTTTTAGTCACCAGGTTTTTGAAAGTCTCATAGGTGAACGTCTAGTAGTGCCCTTTATCACCGTACACAATTTCAGGGCGATATCGGTAATAGTTTCGGAGATATTGAATGCGAGTGAAATATTTCGCACAGCCGCCATGTTGGATTGGAGAGACGTAACAAAATTTGAAGGGCACGGTCGAGGTCGCCGGGAATAGTGCTATGAACTTCCCGAGTTTCATTGAAATCGCTCCAGCCGTTTCGATTTTATTAGGGGGGGACACACACACGAATCACACACACACACACACACACACACACGCGCGCACACACACACGGACAAAAGGTGATCTCATAAGCCTATTTTTTCAAAATTGAAAATAGGCTAAAAATAAGCAGACACGTTTCTAAGTTTTTAGCCTACTTTCGATTTATGAGATCAACACAGGGCGAAAAAAGTGTGTCTGTCTGTGTGTGTGTATGTGTGTGAGTCTGTGTGTGTGTGTGTGTGTATATGTGTGTGTGTGTGTGTGTGTCTGTGTGTGTGTGAGTGTGTGTACTCTGAATGTCTGTCCCCCCCTATCAATTCGAATACGGTGAATGCGAATTGAACGAAATTTGGTACAAAGGTAGCACTAGCAAAGGACACCTCAGTGTCATGTTTTATATCGCCGCCATCTTGACGGAAACGTAATGGCGGCCACACAAATGTTCAAAGCTTAAATCAAATTACGACTAACCTAATCATCCGATCTCTACCAAATTTTGCAACAACATACCTTTGTGGGGGGAGCATCCTTTGACCAAAGTAATTGGTCAGCAGCGTAACAGTTTGCGGATGGCGGCCATCTTTGTGTGAAAATCGATTCCCCCTATTAATTCGAACATGGTGCAACCGAATGGAACCAAATTTGGTACAGAGGTAGTACTAACAAAAGGCACCTCAGTGTCATGTTTTATATCGCCGCCATCTTGACGGAAACGTAATGGCGGCCACACAAATGTTCAAAGCTTAAATCAAATTACGATTAACCTAATCATCCGATCTCTACCAAATTTTTCAAAAACATACCCTTATAGAGGAAGCATCCTTTGACAAAATGAATAGGTCATTAGCTTAATAGTTTGCGGATGGCGGCCATCTTTGTGTGAAAATCAATTCACCCTATTAATTCAAACACGGTGAAACCGAATGGAACGAAATTTGGTACAGAGGTAGCACTTGCAAAGGGCATCTCAGTGTCATGTTTTATATCGCCGCCATATTGACAGAAACGTAATGTTCAAAGCTTAAGTTAAATTACGACTATCATAACCATCCGATCTCTACCAAACTTTGCAACAACATACCTTTATGGAGGGAGCATCCTTTGACTAATCTAATAGGTTATTAGCCTAATAGTTTGCGGATGGCGGCCATCTTTATGTCAAAATTGATTCCCCCTATTAATTCAAACACGGTGGAACCGAATGGAACGAAATTTGGTACAGGGGTAGCACTAGCAAAGGGCACCTCAGTGTCATGTTTTATATCGCCGCCATCTTGACCGAAACGTAATGGCGGCCACACGAATGTTCAAAACTTAAATCAAATTACGATTAACCTAATCATCCGATCTCTACCAAATTTTGCAACTACATACCTTTATGAAGGGAGCATCCTTTGACCAATCTAATAGGTCATCAGCGTAATAGGTTGCGGATGGCGGCCATCTTTCTGTGAAAATCGATTCCCCCTATTAATTCAAACACGGTGCAACCGAATGGAACGAAATTTGGTACAGAGGTAGTACTAACAAAAGGCTCCTCAGTGTCATGTTTTATATCGCCGCCATCTTGACGGAAACGTAATGGCGGCCACACAAATGTTCTAAGCTTAAACCAAATTACGACTAACCTAATCATCCGATCTCTACCAAATTTTGCAACAACATACCTTTGTTGGGGGTGCATCCTTTGACCAAACTAATAGGTCATCATCGTAATAGTTTGCGGATGGCGGCCAACTTTGTGTGAAAATCGATTCCCCCTATTAATTCGAACACGGTGCAACCGAATGGAACGAAATTTGGTACAGAGGTAGTACTATCAAAAGGCACCTCTGTGTCATGTTTTATATCGCCGCCATCTTGACGGAAACGTAATGGCAGCCACACAAATGTTCAAAGCCTGAATCAAATTACGATTAACCTAATCATCCGATCTCTACCACATTTTGCAACAACATACCCTTATAGAGGAAGCATCCTTTGACCAAATGAATAGGTCATTAGCCTAATAGTTTGCGGATGGCGGCCATCTTTGTGTGAAAATCAATTCCCCCTATTAATTCAAACACGGTGAAACCGAATGGAACGAAATTTGGTACAGAGGTAGCACTAGCAAAGGGCATCTCAGTGTCATGTTTTATATCACCGCCATATTGACAGAAACGTAATGGCGGCCACACAAATGTTCAAAGCTTAAGTTAAATTACGACTATCATAACCATCCGATCTCTACCAAACTTTGCAACAACATACTTTTATGGAGGGAGCATCCTTTGACTAATCTAATAGGTTATTAGCCTAATAGTTTGCGGATGGCGGCCATCTTTATGTCAAAATTGATTCCCCCAATTAATTCGAACACGGTGGAACCGAATGAACGAAATTTGGTACAGAGGAAGCACTAGCAAAGGGCACCTCAGTGTCATGTTTTATATCACCGCTATCTTGACAGAAATGTAATCGCGGCCACGCAAATGTTAAAAGTTAAAATGTAATTACGACCAACCTAATAATCTAGTCTCTATCAACTTTTGCATCACCATATCTTTATGTGGGAAACATATTCCGACCAAACTGCAAGAACATCAGCCCAATAGTTTGCAGATGGTGGCCAAGTATGTGTGCAAATCGATTCCCCCTATCAATTCAAACACGGTGAAACCGAATTGAACGAAATTTGGTACAAAGGTAGCACTAGCAAAGGACACCTCAGTGTCATGTTTTATATCGCCGCCATCTTGACGGAAACGTAATGGCGGCCACACAAATGTTCAAAGCTTAAATCAAATTACGACTAACCTAATCATCCGATCTCTACCAAATTTTGCAACAACATACCTTTGTGGGGGGAGCATCCTTTGACCAAAGTAATTGGTCAGCAGCGTAATAGTTTGCGGATGGCGGCCATCTTTGTGTGAAAATCGATTCCCCCTATTAATTCGAACATGGTGCAACCGAATGGAACCGAATTTGGTACAGAGGTAGTACTAACAAAAGGCACCTCAGTGTCATGTTTTATATCGCCGCCATCTTGACGGAAACGTAATGGCGGCCACACAAATGTTCAAAGCTTAAATCAAATTAGATTAACCTAATCATCCGATCTCTACCAAATTTTTCAAAAACATACCCTTATAGAGGAAGCATCCTTTGACAAAATGAATAGGTCATTAGCTTAATAGTTAGCGGATGGCGGCCATCTTTGTGTGAAAATCAATTCCTCCTATTAATTCAAACACGGTGAAACCGAATGGAACGAAATTTGGTACAGAGGTAGCACTTGCAAAGGGCATCTCAGTGTCATGTTTTATATCGCCGCCATATTGACAGAAACGTAATGTTCAAAGCTTAAGTTAAATACGACTAACATAACCATCCGATCTCTACCAAACTTTGCAACAACATACCTTTATGGAGGGAGCATCCTTTGACTAATCTAATAGGTTATTAGCCTAATAGTTTGCGGATGGCGGCCATCTTTATGTCAAAATTGATTCCCCCTATTAATTCAAACACGGTGGAAACGAATGGAACGAAATTTGGTACAGGGGTAGCACTGGCAAAGGGCACCTCAGTGTCATGTTTTATATCGCCGCCATCTTGACTGAAACGTAAAGGCGGCCACACGAATGTTCAAAGCTTAAATCAAATTACGATTAACCTAATCATCCGATCTCTACCAAATTTTGCAACTACATACCTTTATGGAGGGAGCATACTTTGACCAATCTAATAGGTCATCAGCGTAATAGTTTGCGGATGGCGGCCATCTTTCTGTGAAAATCGATTCCCCCTATTAATTCGAACACGGTGCAACCGAATGGAACGAAATTTGGTACAGAGGTAGTACTAACAAAAGGCACCTCTGTGTCATGTTTTATATCGCCGCCATCTTGACGGAAACGTAATGGCGGCCACACAAATGTTCTAAGCTTAAACCAAATTACGACTAACCTAATCATCCGATCTCTACCAAATTTTGCAACAACATACCTTTGTTGGGGGTGCATCCTTTGACCAAACTAATAGGTCATCATCGTAATAGTTTGCGGATGGCGGCCAACTTTGTGTGAAAATCGATTCCCCCTATTAATTCGAACACGGTACAACCGAATGGAACGAAATTTGGTACAGAGGTAGTACTATCAAAAGGCACCTCTGTGTCATGTTTTATATCGCCGCCATCTTGACGGAAACGTAATGGCAGCCACACAAATGTTCAAAGCTTGAATCAGATTACGATTAACCTAATCATCCAATCTCTACCACATTTTGCAACAACATACCCTTATAGAGGAAGCATCCTTTGACCAAATGAATAGGTCATTAGCCTAATAGTTTGCGGATGGCGGCCATCTTTGTGTGAAAATCAATTCCCCCTATTAATTCAAACACGGTGAAACCGAATGGAACGAAATTTGGTACAGAGGTAGCACTAGCAAAGGGCATCTCAGTGTCATGTTTTATATCACCGCCATATTGACAGAAACGTAATGGCGGCCACACAAATGTTCAAAGCTTAAGTTAAATTACGACTATCATAACCATCCGATCTCTACCAAACTTTGCAACAACATACTTTTATGGAGGGAGCATCCTTTGACTAATCTAATAGGTTATTAGCCTAATAGTTTGCGGATGGCGGCCATCTTTATGTCAAAATTGATTCCCCCTATTAATTCGAACACGGTGGAACCGAATGAACGAAATTTGGTACAGAGGTAGCACTAGCAAAGGGCACCTCAGTGTCATGTTTTATATCACCGCTATCTTGACGGAAATGTAATCGCGGCCACGCAAATGTTAAAAGCTTAAATGTAATTACGACCAACCTAATAATCTAGTCTCTATCAACTTTTGCAACACCATATCTTTATTTGGGAAACATATTCTGACCAAACTGCAAGAATATCAGCCCAATAGTTTGCAGATGGTGGCCAAGTATGTGTGCAAATCGATTCCCCCTATCAATTCAAACACGGTGAAACCGAATTGAACGAAATTTGGTACAGAGGTAGCACTAGCAAAGGGCACCTCATATTCATGTTTAATATCAGTATAGCACGTTGTATTTCAACAAGCTACTACAACCAACATTCAATCATACTCCTTGAAAAGGACAAAGAGTTATAACAATATCCATGCCTTTAGGGGAAAGTAGGCTATATGTTCTTTACTGAACATCTTGTTTTTCGATATGGTGTATATTATGAGGTGAAAGGGGTGAAAAGTGAGGGTTGAAGGATTCTTAACGGAGCGTGTATCTCTTAAACGACATAGGCGAGAAGTTTGAAAGTCAGCGGAAGAAAATAAGCTTAAAAATAAGTAAATAGGTGTTCAACCGTTTTTTCATAAATGTAATTTATGGGGCCCATGGGGAGGGGTGAAATTCTGGAGATAAAAAAGGAAGGAAAGTCTCCTAACTGACAGACTGACTCACAAACTCATCAAACTCAGAGGAAAAATTAAGCTTAAAAATAAATAAATAGGTGTTCGACCGTTCTTTCGTAAATCCTATTTAAGGGGTGCATGAGGAGGGGTGAAATTCAGAAAACATAAATGAAAGAAAATTTCCTGACTGTCTCACACATTCATCATCGCCCAGCCAAAACTATTGAAGTTAGAAACATGGATTTTTGGGGATACGTTTGTTGTATGTCGAAAACGTCCACTAAGGAAGGATTTTTGGATATTCAGGTACTAAAGGGGTGTTAAGGAGGTTAAACCTGCATCTCATTGGATAACAATATCTCACGAGTGGTTTCATTTGGGGATGTAATACTTGGCATATAAACTAATCATTACAAATAAGAAGACATGTGTCTAAGGGTTTTTCGATGTGATGTATATTATGAGGTGAAAGGGGTGAAAAGCGAAGGTTGAGGGATTCTTAACGGAGCGTGTATCTCTTAAATGACATAAGTAGGTTAGTATTGCCGATTCTGCCCCCCACCACTACTCCCAATGCGAGCCGATAACTCGCGAACCTGGGGTCGGAGATTCACGAATAAAGTGTTGTTGGACTCGAGCTAATGGGGGCTTTGCTATGGACCACTCGTTATATTTTTCAAAAAAAAATGAAAAATTTTGTTTCTGAAAATAGGCGATTTTTTTAAAACCAAACATTTTCAAAAGTGTTCTATAGGCTTTAAAAATGGTCTCTACGTCCTTTATTTTTTATAATATTATTATTTTTTGAGTCTTTTTTTGAAAACGGACCAATTTTGAAATTTCTATATTTTAGAAACTAAAGAGTTTACAAAAAAATTGTTTAACATAAATCAATGGCCCTGACCCCCTCTATTGCTAAAATAAATTTCAAGCCTCTAGGACTAAAAGTACAGTAGTGCTGTAATGGCGGTTCTGCGGCACTTACGAAGTTGTGAGGCCCTGGCGACCTTGGGAAGGAAGGAGTAATGCTTGGAGGGCGTGCTTGGATTCGTTTTTTCCGTCTCGTTGTGCTCTTTACGGGAATGAACGTGTCGAAAAGGCGAAAAGCTGGAAAACATGTTTTTTTTTGTGGGGGGGGGGGGGGAACTTGATTTTAAACTTTTTGTTATATCTCGCGAACCAATTATGCCAGAGGCTCTTTACTATGGACCACTCGTTATATTTAAAAAAATGGAAACTCGATTTTGGGGTAAACAAGTGTCTTTTGTGATTTTTGCTGATATATGACGAACCAATAAGCCTAGAGACTTGTACGTGGTGTCATTTTTTCGTCGCGTTGTCCTCTTGCCGAGGATGTTCGTGTTGAGCCGGAATGAAAAAACCATTTTGAGGTAAAACCGTGAATTTAGACTCTTTGCTATATCTCGCAAACCAATACCGCTAGAGACGTGTACGAGGTGTCATAGGACTCGGGCTAACGCCTCCTTTTTGAAACTATTTTTGAAATTTTGACAAAGGTCCTAACGACACATTGTTGAAAAAAAAATCTTTACCAGTTTAAAATGTTCATGAAGCGTGGTTGTTGAGAGAGACGATACTGCTGGGTGTGTGTGTGTTTCAACGAACCTGTCTCTGACCACGGTGGCTGTGCTCAATAGAACAATCGATATTTCGACGGGTCGTTTTATGACAGAGCGAGGGTTCGTTTTTTGTGATAGTTTACCCCCGAAGGGGATCTTTAATGTGTAAACGGTTATGAGAACTTGGTTCTATGTTGGTTGAAGCGAGTACAGAAAATAAACTTTCAGAGGAGCAGACTAGCAGGATGTGAATATCATTTGAGCTTATTGGAATTCGTTGATCAGACTTGACAGCAGGTGGAATGGAAAATTACAAAGACGCAGAGGACGCTTGAAGGTTAAATAATCTGACAATCGTGGTGGCAGGGAAGAGCGAAATGCATGTGAACACGTGTGAAACCACATGTAAGCTAAACAAGTTACATCCTGTTTTGCTTTGTATGTGACAAAATGCAAGTTCATGTGAAATTTGACCTGGCACAGGTGTCACCTCGGACGTTAGCTGTCCACGTGCACGATAATAGAATGTTCAAAGCGTGGGAAAAATGATTA
The DNA here is from genome assembly GCA_946902985.2 of Meconema thalassinum. Taxonomy (NCBI): domain Eukaryota; kingdom Metazoa; phylum Arthropoda; class Insecta; order Orthoptera; family Tettigoniidae; genus Meconema; species Meconema thalassinum. Next base: position 284,784,087 of record OX336388.2, read on the forward strand.
TACATGCAACGTAACAAATATAAAGACATGTCGTTATCATTTCCACTCTCACTTATGTGACTGCCTTTGAACACACGGCGCACAGTGTGTCGAATCCCACATCTAGGTGGAAAAAATTCACTGTCGTAAATGAAAGCGAAAACTGGCTCATTCGATAGTGAACAAACCAGATGGGGACCTTCAGTCCTCCTTTCCGCTCTCTGGTGCGTAGGAGGGAGGTTAAAGGTGCTGAAACGTCTTTCTGGCAGTTATCAGGTCATTAGCTAGGAGGTGTCGGAGTGAACCGAACGTTGTGATTCTAGTGAGTTCAACAAGGTGTTGTCTTCTGCGGTTCATGGAATATTGAAAAGAGGTAGGCCCTATGTGTTCGCACATTTATGCGTAATACAAGCTTTCTGCACTAAATAAATTATTTACTTTATGACTCATAGTGCCACTTTACTTTAAACGTCATTCGATAGGAAATTTAATGTAGATTCAGGATCTGTAGCGGTTTGGTTGCGCACGAATGTGCATGATGGTTTATTTCCTTATTTTCAGTGACTATGTGGGCATTACCGTGAGAAGAATTTTTCAACGCGTGGCGGTCGTGTCGTAAATAGGGGCGTACAGACGTCATATTACAATATGTTATGAATAACTTTGATCCTACAACTCTTACTGACACTCAGGTGCAGGAGCTAAGAAACAAAATTTAGTTGATATCTCATAATATTAACAAAAATGGGAGAGTGAAGGAAGAACAATGCCACGTACATAGGTAATCTATTAATGGAAGCTATTGAGTTACTTAATGACCCCCAAGGAACTTTGACATCAAATGATGAAGACCAGTATAGCAATGACTACGATGCTCTGGACTCGACAGAAGAATCAGGTGACGAATGAACATTAGATATTTTGTTATTATTAAGGGGAGTGAGATTAATGAGAACATTACTTGACGAATGGACGTTTTATTTTTTACTTGCAATAGGAGAAATAGGCCTAATATGCAATATATGTTGTCTTTATTTCCATGCTTTTCTAGCGAAATAATATTGTTTTCGTGTGTGAAGTATGTTTACTAAAACTACGTCATTAACATGACTGTAAAATGACATTTTATTATAAAGAAATTGTTTGTATGATTTTGACGAATATTTTTTTTATTTTTAGAAAATAAATGTTTTTCTTTATGCATATTTCGTTATTCTATGATTAATAACAATTTAATATACTTTTTTAAATCTGGATGATTGCCAACTGGATACAGTGACTTCGTCTATTCCCTAAAATAAGGTGTAACAAGAATACTTGACTGAAAGTCTCATTGCTATTCATATTTTATCCAGTTTTAAATAGTATGCTTACAACTGTCATAAACTATCATATACACATCCTAATCGTGATTTTTACTACCAAATATGGATGATTCTTGTGTAAAATTCGGTCATTTTTTACACCTCACCTTACCCCTCACCCCTATAAATTTACCCCCGAACATCGTACATTTTAGACGATGCCAGAAATGAATTTAGCGACCTCGAAAACGGTATATTGCCAACTTTTAATAGAATCCCACCACTATTAACGAAGTTATTAATTTTTTCCACCTAGAATTGGGATTCGACACACTGTGCGGCGTTGCGTGAAAAACATGGTCTTGTTTAACAGTTTTGGTGTTGTTGGAAAATACTTAACTTTGTTGTGGGGTAGGTAATTATTTACATATTTATTCATTTATACATTTATTGATTTATATATATTTACATGCAATTATTTATTGATTGTTAAAGTTATAAATATGTTTATTTATTTGTTTGCAGATAACCGATATTCGTTACATGTCTGAGATACAATAAACCATTACGCTTTTGGACCCACTAGAAGGAAACAGTAACAAGCCAGTGCAAGTGAAGGTGAGATTATTTTTTTAAACTAACTTGTTTCATTTTTTTGTTTGATTTTATTTTATTTTATGAAATGCATGTATTAACCTGAATTTAGGTATTTATAGCGGTTTATTTTATTTATTTTTAGAAACTTGGAAAGAAAAGCCTTACCGCCGTAGCAGTGACTGAAAACCCGAGACGCAGTAGAGTGCAACCATTGTTTCCAGGCAGTGAACTATTGAAAACTCAGGTAAGTGTAACTTAAAAATGCTATTCCATTTTACCACTAATGAAAAACCCCTAAACAAAAAAAAATTCATTACCTGTACATGACTGGGACAATGATTGCTTTCTTGATTAATGGCTATGTGTTGGCAAACGGTACAAGACCATATTGGCTGTTGACCGGAAAAAGTACAAGGCCATAATGGATTTCCTAAAAACAAAAATTTAAATTTAATTTATGTGCTGTTCCCTGTGGACTCAACGAATATCCACAGGTTTGAACAAGATAATTTGGACAAAACGACATGACATTCATTCATTTTTGTTTATATATTGGTTAAAGAGGGATGTAAATGACTGCAGCTTTATAAAAACAAGATGTTCAGTAAAGAACATATAGCCTACTTTCTCCTAAATGTATGAGTATAGTTATAACTCGTTGTTATTATCAAAGAGTATAATAGAACTATTCTTTGTTGAAGACCTTAGAAACGATTTACCTCTACCAAACGCCACGACCTAGATAAAAACTGCTACCATCATTGAAGAAAGAAAGAAAGATATGAAGTATATCAAGAATGTTATGGATCTGGAGACATAATCGACCGGACTGGCGGCGTGGCTCAGCGGTAACGTTCTCGCTTGCTGGGCCCTAGGTTGCAGGTTCGTATCCTGGCGCAGTCAGCTGGCATTTGAGGGTGCACAAATGCGAGGGAGCCGTGTCAGTACATTTACTGGCACGTTAAAGATCCCCTTCTGGCCAAAATTCCGGCACCCCGGTGTCTCTAAAAGCAGCAGTAGTTAAAAGGGATGTAAAACCAATAACATTATTATTATTATTATTACGACCTGCCGTGGGCAACATCCAACTTTGAGTTGAGGCATGTCTTTACATGTCTTGTTGTGCATGGCTTTCACAACCCTAATTGAATTAACAAATCTTTCCATGACCCTACAGAGACGTGTGTATACAAACTATGTGGATATTTTCGATAATATAATCCTAACAGAGCGAGTGCATTCTAGCGGCCAGAATAAGAAACTTTTCAATAAAATCTGGAAGTTACCTTTTTGGCAGCTAGATGTCTCGAGTAAATCTGCTGGCGAATTATGTTTTAATTAAATATATATTTTACACCATAATGTGGACAATATAACGCTTAATAACATTTTCAAGTAACGCAAAATAGGCTGTTACAAACCCTTTAAAATAAAAAGTTAAAATGTATCGTAGTATCAACTTGTCATTCTTCAAATTCGATGCGCATAGAATGATAATGGTATAGTAATCAATGGATCCCCACGTAGACTAGTCGGGACATCTAGTGGTGAAATATCGAACAATATAATCCTAACAGAGCGAGTGCATTCTAGCGGCCAGAAGAAGAAACTTTTCAATAAAATCTGGAAGTTACCTTTTTGGCAGCTAGATGTCTCGAGTAAATATGCTGGCGAATTATGTTTTAATTAAATATATATTTTACACCATAATTTGCACAAAATAACGCTTAATTTTAAAACATCTGAGTCATTACAAAACAATAAACATATAACATTTCAAGCAAAAAAACTATCTCTGATCGGGTTTGAACCATAGGAATCTGAGCGACAGGCTATCGCTCTACCACTGAGCTAATTGTGTCAACGAATATCGTTCTATTTAAAATGACTTACATAGAACTTGTTAGCAAATAATGATTTATACTAAACGATTTCATCACTGGAGTATATTATTTATATATAAAGCATTTCATACAAAGTTTATTTATTTTTTATCAGTACGCTATATTGCATTCAATACTCAAATTAGTGAAATATAAGTCAGGCACAAGATATCCGCTGCCATCTTGTCTTATTAATGAATCAGCTGAGCTTTTTAAAATCACGTCTGCACTATAGTATTACAAAATAAACTTTTAATTTCGTACGTGCCTCTTCCTTTAGAACAGTTAAAACGATTCTCGGCTCGATAATCGGAACTGGTGGGTCCCATGATATGGATTATAAAGTTTGCATAATTCGCACGGCCGCCATCCTGAAATGGTATGGCGGACGACCTTGTAGTTTGGTCACAAGACGCATCCTATACGAAGGTATGTTGTTACCAAATTTGGTAGAGATTGGATGATTTGGTTAGTCGTTATTTGATTTTACGTTTTGAACGTTTGAGTGGCCGCCATTCAGTTTTAGTAAAGATGGCGGCGATATAAAACATGACACTGAGGTGTCCTTTGCTAGTGCTACCTTTGTACCAAATTTCGTTCAATTCGCATTCACCGTGTTCGAATTGATAGGGGGGGACAGACATTCAGAGTACACACACTCACACACACACAGACTCACACACACACATACACACACACAGACTCACACACACACATACACACACACAGACAGACACACTTTTTTCGCCCTGTGTTGATCTCATAAGTCTACTTTCATTTTTTTGCAAAAATCGAAAGTAGGCTAAAAAATAAGTACATGGGTTACTGTTAATGTCGACATACATTTCATTTTTGTAATGGTGTTTTGATATATTAATGCCAAATAGCGTTAAAGGTTTATTTACAAGTATTGATTGAATGATTGAGTGATGGGTTATTTTGTTTGGTTTTATAGGTGTGGTCATGCGTCATGAACATAGTGAACAGACAGTGAAAACACCATACATTGTGCTTTGAAGTACTCTGTGCAACGTTAATAACTTACAATAAGACAAAGTATTATTATAACACTTGGCGTTAGTACCAAATACAACAAGTGAGCAAGTTGATTTACCATATGGGTTAAAATTAAAATCAGAACATGATCGTTGGTTAACATTTGAATCCTGGCCTGTAGGCTTTTGTCAACACATAAACTTGCAAAAGCCATTTTTTTTTGTTTTACTTGAACCGAGAAGATGTGGTGCGCTGTGTGTTTTGTCGTATTGAACTTTCACACTGGGAAGAAGGGGATGATACCTTTAGAGACCATTTGCGATGGTCTCCTTGTTGTCCTTACATGCTTGGAGAACAAGTGTACCAGTACACCTACCAGTGTATTCATTTTACCGAACCACAAGGCCATTGGCTACTACTTACGTTGCTGAATCACAAATAAATAATAATAATAATAATGATGTATTACCAGTAAACGGTAGTGTCGATATATGTGGTCCATATGGCATAGACAGTGTTGAATTGGCGTGAGCTTTTGAAAAATTGGGATTTTGCAAGACTAAAGCACTAGCACACCCAGAGTACAGCTATGTTGAAAAACGTTTAGAATCTTATAAAAATGTTTGGCCATTAATATTAAAACACCTTACCAAACAGCTAAGTGAAGCTGGATTTTTTTATACTGGTGAAGGGGATAAAACAATATGTTTTTATTGTGGATTTGCTTTAAAGGATTGGCAAATGACTGATGACCCTTTTGTGCAACACGCTCGTTGGTTACATAACTGTAAATACATGGTGCTGCTTAAAAGTCAGGAATTTGTGAACACTATTCATAAAGAAAACGTGATTGCAGCACAAGACATAAAAGTGCCTTTAGAGTTAGAACACGTGGAGCAAATACATGAGGCTGAAAAAAAGACTTGTCTCACGAACAGATACAAAAGTGTGACCAACAGCTATGTAAAATTTGTTATCAAGATGAACTAGGTGTTGTATTTTTGCCTTGTGGACACATGATAGCATGTGTCAAGTGTGCATTAGAACTTAACACTTGTGCTATATATAGAAAAGTAGTATCTGCTACAGTTAGGGCATTTCTTGCATAACTAGTACAATTTATTAGCAATGCATAGTGCAAAATACCTATATGCACGATATTATTACAAGCTGTTTTAGAGTGTAATAGATATTTTTTTGTTTTGTTGATAGACTACTACAATGAATGTTTTGAATGCTGTGGGACAATCATGTGGCTTAGAGACAAAGAAGCTCAGCGAATTGCCAACGCATATTCCATTCCGCATTATCAAGATTCGAAAATTGAAAACTGCATATGGTGATCGTGTACTTTGTGTATGTGAAAACTTTGAGACATTTCTGCCTAACGGTTTAATGATATGTCGGAGAGTGTTTTTGATGAAGTGAATAATGCTGTGCCACCGGTACACTTAATTTATGAAGGTTTTAAAAACAATGAGTGCATGGTCCGTTTTATTTAAATAAAAAACAAATGTGAAACAATAATGGTAAAATATGAGTGATGACAATGGACTGAAAGAAAAAATATATGTGTATAGAATAATAATGTTTTAGTTTTTAGTATTGTCTTAAAAAATATTATGATGAAACCAAAAAAGTACTGTATATAAAGTTGGTAAATAAATGCATATGATGTTACAATGCTGTTTTATTTTCTACAAAGTTACATTATTTAGCATTGCAAAGTATACATGATTATGACAATAAATGGCACTTAATATAAATCTTTGCCTTTACGATAGTGTGATATAGTTTTAAAAACAAAGCTTGTTGTAGATCTTTTTTCCACGACGAACAATAGGTATAAAAACGTCATTATCACTATCATAATCATAAGCAGCATGATTACTATTATCCTCAACATTATCCTCAACATCACTAAAACCAGTTAAATAATCCTGTTCCTGTTCCTCTTCCTGTTCCTCTTCCTCTTCCTGTTCCTCTTCCTCTTCCTCTTCCTCTTCCTCTTCCTCTACAGTGTCCTCATGTAGAGTCTGCGTGGCTTTTGATAATGTTAAGGGTTTTTTCAACGTTGAATTATTTTCAGCAGCAGTATTGTTTTGTAGCACTCGCATTTATGATTTTCTGTTGACAGCAACAATGTTTCATGCAATACACTACATTGATGATCACTGACACATAAAACCTCACTATTTTTAATTTTTAGCTCATTGCGACATTGTTTGAACGTTGTTATTAACGTCACAGATGAATGGTGGTGGGAGGCTGTACATAACATTTTATTAAACAAAAAATATTTACCTTTCTTGCCAGCCTCCCACCTCCATTCATCTGTGACGTCATAGCCAGTCTCAAAGCAAGTCACAACTTGTATAACATTAGTTTAGGTGAAGTTAGTTTAAATTAGTTGGGCTAGGGTTAAGTTAGGTTAGCTAGCTCTATCACTCCTAGCCAATGATTAAACTTAAATACTCTAGAATTCTCTGAATCTGTTTCATGGAATTATTATTCTTGACAGTACTTTGAAAATTCTACCTTGAAAAATATAATTACAATTTAGTTTTTAAATTTTATTATTTTTATTATTATTAATAATAATATTATTATTATTACTCAGATTACTCTACCAAAATTTAATTCATGTGCATTGGTTGATATAAAAGACTTAACAACCAGCTATGATTGCACCCACATTTTGCTTCCACTTTTGCTCCCACATTTCTTCCCACTTTTTGCTCCCACATATTTGCTCTCACATTCGCTCCCACTTTTTGCTCCCACATGTTGCCCCCACACTTTTTGCTCCCACTTTTTGCTCCCACATTTGCTCCCTCTCGTTGCTCACACATTTGCTCCCACATTTTCTCACACATTTGCTCCCACATTTGCTCCCACATTTGCTCCCACACTTTTGCTCCTACTTTTAGCTCCCACTTTTTTGATTCCACAATTGTTCCCACATTTGCTCCCACACTTTTGCTTCCACATTTGCTCTCACTTTCAAGTTAGGCTAGGTTAGGTTAGGTTAGGTGAAGTTAGGTTAGGTTAGGTTAGGTGAGGATAAGTTAGGATAGGTGAAGTTAGGTTAGGTTATAACTAAGTTTATTATTTGTGCTCCCACATTTGCTCCCACTTTTTTTTCTTTCCATATTTGCTCCCACTTTTTGGTCACACATTTGCTCCCACTTTTTGCTCCCAGTTTTTTTCCCCCCAATTTTTTTGGCTCCCACATTTGCTCTCACACTTGCTCCCACTTTTTTTGCTTCCACATTTGCTCCCACTTTCAATTTAGGTTAGGTTAGGTTAGGTGAAGATAGGTTAGGTAAGGTTATAACTAAGTTTATTATTTGTTCTCCCACATTTGCTCCCACTTTTTGCTTTCCACATTTGCTCCCATTTTTTTAATCACACATTTGCTCCCACTTTTCTTTTGCTTTCCATATTTACTCTTACTTGTTTTCGTTTTTTTCCTCACACATTTGCTCCCAATTTTTGCTCCCACTTTTTGCTGCCACATTTGCTCTCTCTTTTTTTGCTCACACTTTTTTTGCTCCCACATTTGCTTCCACTTTGAAGTTAGGTTAGGTTAGGTGAAGTTAGGTTAGGTTAGGTTAAGATAAGTTAGGTTAGGTTAGGTGAAGTTAGGTTAGGTTAGGTAAGGTTAGGTAAGGTTAGGTTAGGTTAGGTTAGGTTAGGTAATTACTAAGTTTATTATTTGTGCTCCCACTTTTTGCTTCCACTTTTTGCTCACATATTTGCTCCCACATTTGCGTCCATATATGCTCGCACATTAAACTATTGTTCTTATTGTCAAGTTGTCTTTACTAGAGCTTAGCCTACGCTTGACAGTTGACATGGAAGTATCAGTGACTAGGTATGGAAAGCCTCATGCATTTTATAAAGGATATTCATATATTGTTAAACGAACCAATAAAAATGGAACTGTTATTTGGCGTTGTTCAAAACAACGTTCAAAACAATGTCGCAGTGAGCTAAAAAGTAAAAATAGTGAGGTCTTAAGTGTCAGTGATCATCAATGTAGTGTACTGCATGAAACATTGTTGCTGTCAACAGCAAATCATAAAAATTCTAAAAAGCGAGTACTACAAAACAATACTGCTGCTGAAAATAATTCAACGTTGAAAAAACACTTAACATTATCAAAAGCCACGCAGACTCTACATGAGGACACTGTAGAGGCTGAGGAAGAGGAACAGGAACAGGAAGAGGAACAGGAACAGGAACATTTAACTGGTTTTAGTGATGTTGAGGATAATGTTGAGGATAATAGTAATCATGCTGCTTATGATTATGATAGTTTTAATGACGTTTTTATACCTATTGTTCGTCGTGGAAAAAAGATCTACAACAAGCTTTGTTTTTAAAACTATATCACACTATCGTGAAGGCAAAGACTTGAATTAAGTGTGCATTTATTGTCATAATCATGTATACTTTGCAAAGTTAAATAATGTAAATTTGTAGAAAATAAAACAGCATTGTAACATCATTTGCATTTATTTACAAACTTTATATACAGTACTTTTTTGGTTTCATCATAATATTTTTTAAGACAATACTAAAAACTAAAACATTATTATTCTATACACATATATTTTTTCTTTCAGTCCATTGCCATCACTCATATTTTACCATTATTATTTCACATTTGTTTTTTATTTAATTAAAACGGATCATGCACCTATTGTTTTTAAAACCTTCATAAATTAAGTGTACAGGTTGCACAGCATTATTCACTTCATCAAAAACACTCTCCGACATATCATTAAACCGTTAGGCAGAAATGTCTCAAAGTTTTCACATACACAAAGTACACTATGCATTGCTAATAAATTGTACTAGTTATGCAAGAAATGCCCTAACTGTTGCAGATACTACTTTTCTGCATATAGCACAAGTGTTAAGTTCTAATAAACACTTGACACATGCTATCATGTGTCCACAAGGCAAAAATACAACACCTAGTTCATCTTGATAACAAATTTTACATAGCTGTTGGTCACACTTTTGTATCTGTTCGTGAGACAAGTCTTTTTTCAGCCTCATGTATTTGCTCCGCGTGTTCTAACTGTAAAGGCACTTTTATGTCATGTGCTGCAATCACGATTTCTTTATGAATAGTGTTCACAAATTCCTGACCTTTAAGCAGCACCATGTATTTACAGTTAGGTAACCAACGAGCGTGTTGCACAAAAGGGTCATCAGTCATTTGCCAATCCTTTAAAGCAAATCCACAATAAAAGTATATTGTTTTATCCCCTTCACCAGTATAAAAAAATCCAGCTTCACTTAGCTGTTTGGTAAGGTGTTTTAATATTATTGGCCAAACATTTTTATAAGATTCTAAACGTTTTTCAACAGAGCTGTACTCTGGGTGTGCTAGTGCTTTAGTCTTGCAAACTCCCAATTTTTCAAAAGCACACGCCAATTCAACACTGTCTATGCCATATGGACCACATATATCGACACTACCGTTGACTGGTAATACATCATTATTATTATTATTATTTATTTGTGATTCAGCAACGTAAGTAGTAGCCAATGGCCTTGTGGTTCGGTAAAATGAATACACTGGTAGGTTACCCACTTGTTCTCCAAGCATGTAAGGACAACAAGGAGACCATCGCAAATGGTCTCTAAAGGGATCATCCCCTTCTTCCCAGTGTGAAAGTTCAATACGACAAACCACACAGCGCACCACATCTTCTCGGTTCAAGTAAAACAAAAAATGGCTTTTGCAAGTATATGTGTTGACAAAAAGCCTACAGGCCAGGATTCAAATGTTAACCAAAGATCTTGTTCTGATTTTAAATTTAACCCACATGGTAAACCAACTTGCTCACTTGTTGTATTTGGTACTAACACCATGAGTTATAATATTACTTTTTCTTATTGTAAGTTATTAACGTTGCACAGAGTACTTTAAAGCATAATGTATGGTTTTTTCACTGCCTGTTCACTATGTTCATGACGCATGGCCACACCTATAAAAAACAAACAAAATAACCCATCACTCAATCAATCAATCAATACTTGTAAATAAAACGTTAACGCTATTTGGCATTAATATATCAAAACACCATAACAAAAATAAACTATATGTCGACACTAACAGTAACCCATGTATTTTTTTTAAAGCTGCAGTCATTTACATCCCCCTTTAACCAATATATAAACAAAAATGAGTGAATGTCATGTCGTTTTGTCCAAATTATCTTGTTCAAACCTGTGGATATTCGTTGAGTTCACAGGGAACAGCACATAAATTAAATTTAAATTTTTGTCTTTAGAAAATCCAATATGGCCTTGTACTTTTTCCGATCAACAGCCAATATGGTCTTGTACCGTTTGCCAATACATAGCCATTAATCAAGAAAGCAATCATTGTTCCATTCATGTACAGGTAATGAATATTTTTTTTGTCTAGGGGTATTTCATTAGTGGTAAAATGGAATAGCATTTTTGAGTTACACTTACATGAGTTTTCAATAGTTCACTACCTGGAAACAATGGCTGCACTCTACTGCGTCTCGGGTTTTCAGTCACTGCTACGGCGGTAAGGCTTTTCTTTCCAAGTTTCTAAAAATAAATAAAATAAACCGCTATAAATACCTAAATTCAGGTTAATAAGTGCATTTCATAAAATAAAATAATATCAAACAAACAAAATGAAACAACTTAGTTTAAAAAAAATCTCACCTTCACTTGCACTGGCTTGTTACTGTTTCCTTCTAGTGGGCCCAAAAGCGTAATGATTTCTTATATCTCAGACATGTAAGGTATACCGGTTATCTGCAAACAAATAAATAAACATTTATTTATAACTTTATCAATCAATAAATAATTGCATGTAAATATATATAAATCAATAAATATATAAATGAATAAATATATAAATGAATAAATATATAAATAAATACCTACCCCACAACAAGGTTAAGTATTTTCCACCAACACCAGAACTGTTAAACAAGACCATGTGTTTCACGCAATGCAGTGTGTTTAAAGGTAGTCGCATAAGTGAGAGTGGAAATGATAACGACATGTCTTTATATATGTTACGTTGCATGTATAATCATTTTTTCCCACGCTTTGAACATTCTATTATCGTGCACGTGGACAGCTAACATCCAAATTTCACATGAACTTGCATTTTTTCACATACAAAGCAAAACAGGATGTAACTTGTTTAGCTTACATGTGGTTTCACACGTGTTCTCATGCATTTCGCTCTTCCCTGCCACCAGATTATTTAACCTTCAAGTGTCCTCTGCGTCTTTGTAATTTTCCATTGCACCTGCTGTCAAGTCTGATCAACGCATTCCAATAAGCTCAAATGATATTCACCTCCTGCTAGTCTGCTCCTCTGCAAGTTTGTTTTCTGTACTCGCTTCAACCAACATAGAACCAAGTTCTCATAACCGTTTACACGTTAAGATCCCCTTCGGGGGCAAACTATCACAAAAAACGAACCCTCACTCTGTTAAAAACAGACCCGTCGAAATATCGATTGTTCTATTGAGCACAGCCACCGTGGTCAGCGACAGTTCGTTGAAACACACACACACACCAGCAGTATCGTCTCCCTCAACAACCACGCTTCATGAACATTTTAAACAGGCAAAGAAATTTTCTTTTCAACAAAACTTTTATTAGGCCCTTCGTCAAAATTTCAAAAATAGTTTCAAAACGGGGGCGTTAGCCCGAGTCCTATGACACCTCGTACACGTCTCTAGCGTTATTGGTTTGCGAGATATAACAAAAAGTCTAAAATCATGGTTTTACCTTTAAATGGTTTTTTCATTCCTGCTCAACACGAACAACCTCGGCAAGAGGACAACGCGACGAAAAAAAGACACCTCGTGCAAGTCTCTAGGCTTATTGGTTCGTCATATATCCGCAAAATCACAAAAAACACTTGTTTACCCCAAAATCGAATTTCAATTTTTTTTTAAATATCCATAGCAAAGAGGCTCTGGCATAATTGGTTCGCGAGATGTAACAAAAAGTTTAAAATCAAGGTTTTACCCCCCCCCCCCCAAAAAAAAACTTGTTTCCAGCTTTTCACCTTTTCGACACCTACATTCCCCTAAAGAGCACAACGAGACGGAAAAAAAACGAATCCAAGCACGCCCTCCAAGCATTACTCCTTCCTTCCCAAGGTCGCCAGGGCCTCACAACTTCGTAAGTGCCGCAGAACCGCTATTACAGCACTACTGTACAGTTTTAATCCTAGAGGCTTGAAATGTATTTTAGTAATAGAGGGGGGCAGGGCCATTCATTTATGTTTAACAAATTTTTTTGTAAACTCTTTAGTTTCTAAAGTATAAAAATTTCAAAATTGGTCCGTTTTCAAAAAAAAAGATATTATAAAAATAAAGGGCGTAGAGACCATTCTTTTAAGCCTCTAGAACACCTTTTAAATTGTTTGGTTTAAAAAAAATCGCCTATTTTCAAAAACAAAATTTTTCTAAAAAAAAATTTAAAAATATAACGAGTGGTCCATAGCAAAGCCCCCGTTAGCCCGAGTCCAACAACACTTTATTCGTGAATCTCCGACCACGGGTTCGGGAGTTATCGGCTCGCATTGGGATTAGTGGGGGTGGGGGGAGCAGAATTGGCACTACTTACCTACTGATATAGGCTAGAAGTTTGAATGTCAGCCGAAAAAAAACATCTTAAAAACAAGATGTTCAGTAAAGAACATATAGCCTACTTTCTCCTAAATGTATGAGTATAGTTATAACTCGTTGTTATTATCAAAGAGTATAATAGAACTATTCTTTGTTGAAGACCTTAGAAACGATTTACCTCTACCAAACGCCACAACCTAGATAAAAACTGCTACCATCATTGAAGAAAGAAAGATAAGAAGTATATCAAGAATGTTATGGATCTGGAGAAATAATCGACCGGACTGGCTGCGGGGCTCAGCGGTAACGTTCTCGCTTGCTGGGACCTAGGTTGCAGGTTCGTATCCTGGCGCAGTCAGCTGGCATTTGAGGGTGCACAAATGCGGGGGAGCTGTGTCAGTACATTTACTGGCACGTTAATGATCCCCTTCGGGCCAAAATTCCGGCACCCCGGTGTCTCTAAAAGCAGCAGTAGTTAAAAGGGATGTAAAACCAATAACATTATTATTATTATTATTATTATTATTATTATTATTATTATTATTATTATTATTATTATTATAATTATTATTATTATTACATATACGACCTGCCGTGGGCAACATCCAACTTTGAGTTGAGGCATGTCTTTACACGTCTGGTTGTGCATGGCTTTCACAACACTAATTGAATTCAAATAACATTTTCAAGTAACGCAAAATAGGCTGTTACAAACCCTTTAAAATAAAAAGTAAAAATGTATCGTAGTATCATCTTGTCATTCTTCAAATTCGATGCGCATAGAATGCCAATGGTGTAGTAATCAATGGAGCCCCACGTAGACTAGTCGTGACATCTAGTGGTGAAATATCGAACAATATAATCCTAACAGAGCGAGTGCATTCTAGCGGCCAGAAGAAGAACCTTTTCAATAAAATCTGGAAGTTAATCTAGTTACCTTTTTGGCAGCTAGATGTCTCGAGTAAATCTGCTGGCGAATTATGTTTTAATTAAATATATATTTTACACCATAATATGCACAATATAACGCTTAATTTTAAAACATCTGAGTCATTACAAAACAATAAACATATAACATTTCAAGCAAAAAACCTAGCTCTGATCGGGTTTGAACCATAGGCATTTGAGCGATAGGCTAACGCTCTACCACTGAGCTAATTGTGTCAACAAATATCGTTCTATATAAAATGACTTACATAGAACTTGATAGCAAATAATGAATTATACTAAACGATTTCATCACTGGAGTATATTATTTATATATAAAGCATTTCATACAAAGTTTATTTATTTTGTATCAGTACGCTATATTGCATGCAATACTCAAATTAGTGAAATATAAGTCAGGCACAAGATATCCGCTGCCATCCTGTCTTATTACTGAATCAGCTCAGCTTTTTAAAATCACGTCTGCACTATAGTATTACAAAATAAACTTTTAATTTCGAACGTGCCTCTTCCTTTAGAACAGTTAAAACGATTCTCGGCTCGATAATCGGAACTGGTGGGTCCCATGATATGGATTATAAAGTTTGCATAATTCGCACGGCCGCCATCCTGAAATGGTATGGCGGACGACCTTGTAGTTTGGTCACAAGACGCATCCTATACGAAGGTATGTTGTTACCAAATTTGGTAGAGATCGGATGATTTGGTTAGTCGTTATTTGATTTTACGTTTCGAACGTTTGAGTGGCCGCCATTCAGTTTTAGTAAAGATGGCGGTGATATAAAACATGACACTGAGGTGTCCTTTGCTAGTGCTACCTTTGTACCAAATTTCGTTCAATTCGCATTCACCGTGTTCGAATTGATAGGGGGGGACAGACATTCAGAGTACACACACTCACACACACAGACACACACACACACACACAGACTCACACACACATACACACACACACACACACAGACTCACACACACACATACACACACACAGACAGACACACTTTTTTCGCCCTGTGTTGATCTCATAAGTCTACTTTCATTTTTTGCAAAAATCGAAAGTAGGCTAATAAGTGAATAGGTGTTCGACCGTTTTTTCCTAAATTCAATTTAAGGGGGCCCATGGGGAGGGGTGAAATTCTGAAAAAAAAAGAGAAAGGAATGAAAATGTCCTACCTGACTGACTCACTCACTCATCAAACTCAGGAAAAAAACAGCTTAAAAATAAGTAAATAGGTGTTCGACCGTTCTTTCATAAATCCTCTTTAAGGGGCGCATGTGGAGGGCTGAAACTCTGAAAAAGAAAAAGAAAGAAAACGTTCTGACTGTCTCACTCACTCATCATCGCACAGCCAAAATTATTGAAGTTATAAACATGACATTTCGGGGATATGTTCGTTGTATGTCGAAAACGTCCACTAAGGAAGTTTTTTTTTAATATTCAGGTTTTAAAGGGGTTTTAAGGGGGTAAACGTGCATTTCTTTGAATAACAATATTTCACGAGTGGTTTCATTTGTAGATGTGATACTTGGCATATAAACTAAGCATTAAAAACAAGCAGACACGTGTCTAAGGATTTTTCGATGGGGTATATTATGAGGTGAAAGGGATGAAAAGTGGGGGTTGAAGGATTCTTAACGGAGCGTGTATCTCTTAAACGACGTAGGCGAGGAGTTTGAAACTCAGAGGAAAACAATCATCTTAAAAATAAGGAAATAGGATTTCAACCGGTTTTTTTTTCTTCATAAATCCAATTTAAGTGGCCCATGGGGAGGGGGCGAATTCTGGAAGAAAACGTCTTCAAGAAAGGATTTTTTGATATTCGCTCATCATCGACCAGCCAAAGCTATTACAGATAGAAACATGACTTTTTGGGGATATGTTTGTTGTATGACGAAAACGTCTACTAACAAAGGGTTTTTCGATATTCAGGTTCTAAAGGAGTGTTAAGGGATTTAAACCTGCATTTCATTGAATAACAATATCTCACGAGTGGTTTCAATTGGGGATGTGATACTCGGCATATTCACTAATGTATAATAGAACAAGCAGACACGTGTCTAAGGGTTTTTCGATGCGTTTTATATTATGAGGTGAAAGGGGTGAAAAGTGGGGGTTGAAGAATTCTTAACGAGGCGTGTATCTCTTAAACGACATAGGCGAGAAGTTTGAAACTCAGCGAAAAAATCCAGCTTAAAAGATAAGTAAATAGGCCTAGGTGTTCGACCGTTCTTTCATAAATCCAATTTAAGGAGTCATAGGGTGGGGGGGGGGGGGTGAAATTATGGAAAAAGAAAAAGAAAAGAAAATGTCCTAATTGAATGACCATCTAACTCAGGGGAAAAACAGCTTCAAGAATAAAAAATAGATGTTCGACCGTTTTTTCATAAATCCAAAGGGGAGGGGTTAAATTCTGGGGGGAAAATAGGAAAGAAAGTGTCCTAACTGACTCACTCACTCATCAAACTCAGGAAAAAACAGCTTAGGGCCGTAAAGGGTCCCCGAAAACCACATATTAAGGCCCTAAAACCAACCGTTTTTGAGATATTCCCAGAAAACTAATTTCATTTAATAAACTAATGAACTAATGCAAGGCGTTAACCATGGCATCAGAATCTCAGAGGACCATCTATTGCTGTAAGACGCAATGCAATTCCATTAATTACATTAGTGTGAAAGTTTGCAAACGGATAGAAGGTTATCACGGAACCAAATTAAGCTGTAAAATTTATCAATACAAATAATGCACTTAAGGGGGTCAAGGGGCACACTAGAATTTTTCACGCGATTTACAGCTGCGGATGTGGTACGGCAGGTATATTATATTCCTATCCCTATCTTATTATTATTATTATTATTATTATTATTATTATTATATTATGGCGTACAACGACGAGACAAAGCCCCTCGGTGCCAGAAACAAAACTCGGGGGCCCTAAAGGGTCCTCGAAAACTACATTGTAAGGCTCTAAAACCAACAGTGTCTGAGATATTCCCAGAAAACTAATTTAATTTAATTTAACAAATTAATGAAGGAATGCAAATCGGTAACCATGACAACATTATCTCACGGGGTGACATCCAACTTTCCATCTATTTCTGTAAGAAGCAATGTCACTCCATTTATTACATTTCTGGGAAAGTTCGCAAATGGTTATAAGGTTATCATGGAACCGACTTAGATTCTATAATTCATCAATGCAATTAAGGGGGTCAAGGGGTAACCTCGAATTTTTTCACGCAATTTTCACGTGCGACATATAGTACAGAAGGTCTATTATATCTCCAAACAGCAACAATATTTTCAAAAATTCCTGAATTGAATCAGCATTTTTCGCGGCTTTTAGGAATTTGGGCCATTTGAGGCTAAAGAACCTGAATTTGCATGCACCACAAGCCTTTATAATTTATGAAAGAGGTCTTCCTGAGTATGGGGACCTAACACAACGTAGAGGGTCAGTTTTTATGTAACGTGTATTGCGTTTCGTCTACAAGGCTTTCAATTCTAATTCACGTCAGGAAGTACACGTTAGGTGAATTTAGTTTGAGAGCACGTTTTAACTAACATTTTTTTTTTCGACATACGGTTCATCGTAAGGACGATTTTGTTTGATACTCTGTGGTAGATATACCCATATTTGGATATCTGGGTGATATGTTATAGACAATAGAATTGTCTGTCTGTCTTTCTGTGTATCTTTATGTACGCCTATAAATCGTGTTCGGATGCTTGGTGCATCGTAAAATTAGGTATGGTATCCATGAGACTCAATACACCAATCATTTATAAAATTCTTCACCGTACTTTTCATACAGTAGAAAGGTGGATATAGGGAAAAACTTCTCAAAATACATGCTAAAATAGGCGAAATATAAACATTATCCTAGAAGGACGACCAAAGCATATGTTACGTTTCTCAATGTGAGACACAAAATTCGGGAGTCTATAAAGGGTCTCCGAAAACCACATTTTAAGGCCCTTAAATTAACAGTGTGTGTGATATTCCCAGAAAACTAACTTCGTTCTGATAAACTTATGAAGGAATGACAAACCGCTAACCATTGCAACTGCAGCTCAATTGATAATGTCTGGTGTTAACACCGAAGACCGTTCGAAGAACGGGTACTTCTGCTAGTACTAATATAATAAAGCTGAAGAGTTTGTGTGTTTGTGTGTTTGAACGCGCTAATCTCTGGAACTACCAGTCGGATTCAAAAAATTATTTTTTTATATGATAGCCAGATTCAAGAGGAATAGTTTAGGCTATGTTAAATTTCGGACAGGCCACTCCATTCCCTGCATTTAAGCCCTTTGGCACAAATCTACACCGTTTCACCGATCTGAACCAAAATGTGTATACTTAGCCTTTGGAACCCTACGAGTAACACTGTTTACATGATATTTCGGACAGATCAGTCCATTCCCTGCATTTAGGCCCTTTGGTCCAAATCTACACCGTTTCAACGATCTGGACAAAATTTGTATACTTACCCTTTGGAACCCTACTAGGAACATTGTCTGCATCAAATTTCGGACAGACCACTCCATTCCCTGCATTTAGGCCCTTTGGCACAAATCTACACCGTTTCAACGATCTGGACAAAAATTTGTATACTTACCCTTTGGAACCCTGCGAGTAACACTGTTTACACGAAATTCCGGACAGACCACTCCATTCCCTGCATTTATGCCCTTCGGCACAAATCTACACCGTTTCACCCATCTGAACCAAAATTTGTATACTTACACTTTGTAACCCGACGAGTAACACTGTCTGCTTGAAATCTCGGACAGACCACTCCATTCCCTGCATTTAGGTCCATTGGCACAAATCTATACCGTTTCGCCGATCTGAATCACATTTTGTACACTTACCCTTTCGAAACCTGCAGGTGACACTGTCCACTTTAAATTTTGGACAGACCACTCAATTTCCTGCATTTAGGCCCTTTATCACAAATCTACACCGTTCCTCCTAATTGCACCAAATTATACATATACTTTGAAACCCTGCTGGTAACACTGTCCACTTGATATTTTGGACATCGCTCTCCATTCCCTACAGTTAGAATAACAAACAAACTTAACTTGAAAACCATGTATTAAGGCCCTAGAATCCTTCATGTCCGTAGTAGTGTAACTGTAAGAGTATTTTAATAAGTCTATTGTTGACTGGCAATTCGAGCTGCATCACGTCGCCCCTGCCAGTCTTCTGGTGCAGAATAGCGAAAATAGTTAAATATTGCGCTGCTTATAAATTGCAGTCACGGGGAGTAATTAGTGCAAAAAGATTTTTTTTGCCCCTTAAAACAGAAAGTTATCATCTTAAACATATTATGCATCTGTATAAGTGCAATGGTCTTGGTCCAATACATTGAGGTTATCAGCTGCAATAAGCGTTGGTGCTTTCAAATTTACAGTAATTTATTCCGAAACTTATCGTTGTGCGCTATGTGGCCATAAATGATACTATTGCTACCTCAGGAGCTCGGGACTGCCGAAGTTTTCCAAAGTGTTCTGGTTATTTTCCTACAGCGCTATGCGACAAAAGACGACACTATTGATCTCTACATTTCTAACAGACAATGAGATATAGGCCCTAGGCAGTGTCTTTTATGTCACTTACCCCTCTTTCTTATCATTTTTAGCAATTTGTTAGTAAATTACATGTAAAGTATAGGTGGCATGTCATTATTAGTAACCTAGATTACTAATAATGACATGCCACCTATACTTCATTGATCTGATAAATACTTAATATATGCATTACATACGGCTCTACGGGAAAACTTTCAACACGACGGTTGCATTAAAGTGGCAAATACATAACCTAACACTGTTTGGTAAATTTAAAGAGGAACTTCTGATATCGTAATTCCATTTCAAGAATCCCGGTTTTTCTTCTAAACGTTTTGGGCACTTATTAGAATTGCCACATATCCATATTGGGCATTTCAACTCAAATTCTTGTACGAATTTCCAAATTTCTCCATCCCATACAACGAAGTTATTTCATGTCATCGTAATACTGGTTGGCACCTTTTCAAACTCGTTAATAATCTCCGTATTGAAGAGGATTCAACTTATTTAACTCAAACGCCGAACTGAATTATTTTATTGATTTTCTAAATTATTTTGTGTATATGTTGATAAATTTTTTAAAGCTTAACATTTTTACACTCACCGTTAATAGTACTTATTTTCTAACTACTTTTTTAAAATTATTGTTAATTAATACCACATTTGTAAGGATATCCATTTTAATACTATATTTTAATTATTACAATTATTAACATTAATTTTTCATTTTAATTTAGATTTAAGGCACATATGCCATTTTAGTTTTTAATTCTTAATTGATTTTCTTTTTAGGCTGAGGATGAGCACATTGTGGGTCGAAACATGAACTAATATATAAAATACAATTTTGTTTATGTATTGATTTGGCGTATAATTTAAACGTCTAATTCGACAGTGTGCCACATGCCAATTGAAGAAATTATATTGTGCCCGTTGGACGAGGTCATCTGGTTACCACCAACCGTAACGTGGCTTTCCAGATGACCTCTACCTCGAGACACATTGCCCGAGAGGATCGGAATGCACTTCTTGGGACTACCCGGCACAAGACTCTGCTTCCCTAAGGATCAGGTTCCCATCACAGTGATTGTCATAGACGCCCAAAGAAAATGCACCCCAAAAGGTCAAAACTACTAAATAATTAGAATCCAGACTTAAGACATACTCATGGTTGGTTTATTTGGAAGGTCAAACCCCTGTCCTACGGTCGGAGGGTTTGATAAAACGGCTATTCCGTTGCTAAAAAGCAAAGAAAAAATAAAATAAACAACTCCTAAAATTAACATAGAATCCCCTCGACAGGTCCTAAATACAGCAAAACAAAGCAAAACTGGGGAAATGGTACCGAAAGAAAAAAATCGTTATACAAAAACTGATGCTTCTAGAAAGAAGGCATCATGGCATTAAAACATGTCAACCAGGACAGCAAAGTTAAAGGACTGGTACCATCCCATATTTACATTTATACAATAATTATTTGAACTACTCCTGCTTTAATCTGATCAACGGCGTCAGACGTCCATGATACACAAATTATACAAAAATCAATTATTGTCAGTCATCATTTTACAGTACACTAGTACAATTATATACAAACAACACAGATGTTTTATATTACAAGAGACAGTAGGGTAATAGTGGGAAACACATCAGTAAATAAATAAAAGGTGCACACAAATAATCATCTTATTAATCCTGCCTGCCACAGATGAACATCGGTTTGTAGTCCGCCGTCATCTATCAGGGTGTCTAAACTTGAGAATCAAACTGTGCAAGAACAGCATTCCCCTGATCGGGTCACGACCCACGAGTTCTTAACTTTGGGTTCGTGCGATCTCTGTCAAAGTCTATCAGTGTTAGCTACTAAACTTACTAGTACGAACGAACGAAGGCGCAATGCATTGGTCTGCTCGACTAAAGGTACAAGATCAAAATTTAACAACGATTAAGGTTTAACTGTATTATTAACATCGCCGGTTTAGGAAATAAATTGATGATTCACGATTTAGTCCTAAGTTTAATGTCGTAGATTTATGAGTCCATTGATTATTAAGATAGTTGACCATATGCAAGGCGTCGCAAGAGCGTGCTACCAACACGTGGTACACCTCAACAAAGAATACGTGGCTCGCACGGTAACAATAACACAATCGGTACTCGAAAGAGACCATACCTTTTCCTCCTCGGTCCAAATTTGTTCTGTAACATAGATCTGGCCGGCTTTCTCTAATAAACGTGGTAACCAACCCTGCGTGTATTAAAAACACGGTAAATAATCATTCACTTACAAGTGAGAATACATAATACCCTTAAGGGTCCAACTTTTTAAAAATTTAGCATTACTTATCAGTACACCTGTACCAGAACAACTTTACAAAAATCGATACTGAATCAAGGTCAATAGCATGAACATAAACAAAGCATAGCCCGTAAGAACATTCCTAGCAAGGTCTAGAAATAAAGAAAATAAAAATGAAGTCGATAGTCTATTGTCTCACAAGAGAGATCGTAAGTAACCTTGGGCAATGTCATTGGCGTGGACTGGATAAGCACC
Source organism: Meconema thalassinum (assembly GCA_946902985.2). Lineage (NCBI taxonomy): Eukaryota > Metazoa > Arthropoda > Insecta > Orthoptera > Tettigoniidae > Meconema > Meconema thalassinum. Next base: position 284,806,584 of record OX336388.2, read on the forward strand.
TGTCATTGTGCTCCCAGCGCTTGGCACTAACCATCATAGCGCGTCAGTGAATCTCAAAGAAAATGTCTATCACTGATCTTTCAACACATTAAAGCACAGTAAATGTAGACTGAGTGTTCTTAACAATCACTCTAAAGGATTATACACATGTAAAGGAAGTTATTATAACGTTAAAGACGAATCAATTACAAGTAGAATGATATGTTTGGCTTCTGAAAACCAAATAGACGTAACAGAAGGATATTCCTATCTCTTTGAAAGGCTTTGACATTGTGTAGCGCCACTGAAGCTCACAGAGAATGAGCGCTGCGTACAAAACATGTTTAAATGATAATGAAATACTGGTTCACACCTTAACCTTCGGTGGAACTAATCGAAATGATACGAATCGTGTAACATAAACTTTATGAGTAAGTTCATAACATTACTTGACTCATGTACAGCGATGTGAATTGTCTGAATTCTAGTGGCGAACTGCTCACTCTTTAAAAATGTACATTACAATAACAACTGGCTGGATCCCTTCCATACCTAAACGATACACTATAATGTTAAATAAAATACGTCAGTGGCGTACAAAAATAATAGAAATGGGGACTTCAAAAACTTTGACCAAATATCAGCTGGAGCTGAATTAAAAACATGCCCCTGTCACAAATGACTAAATTGATGTTCCGTCATGCGGAATTACCTTCTAAGAACAATATTGCACCGTGTGGACACACACAATCTGGTGACTAACTCAGTGTCGAGTAACGAAATGCAAAGAGAAGCATTCAGAAGCGTGAAAAATCACCTTAAGGAGGTGGTCAAAAAGAATGAAAGAAGCCTACCTTGATGACTGACAATGAGTTACGGATGCTATCGGCTAATCCACCCATGACCACCCACCGTACAGAAATAAATTAGGAAATCATGACTCACAGCTATTGCAGATAATTATCCAGACACGAGGATTGAGGATTTTGCCTTTCATCCAGACAAACCACAAATATCTTCTCTGCTCGCCATCAAGCATGGTTATCCTCGGGTGGTCATCCATTCTTGTAGTGTGGCTTAGGTGTTCAGCGTTCCTCTCATTCTGATGTTTAAGCCATAGCCCTCTTCTTCTTAGATATAGGATTATTATGCCTCAGCACGTGGTGAAATACAGGCATGTTGTAGAGTCGTTGAAATTCGTATAATAATGGACACAGCTTCAAGCGTGTTGAAATTCACAGATTTTAAACCGTTTTCCACCTGCAGACTATATTAAAAAATGGCCTTGTCTGCTAAAACACATAAACTGGCCTTGACACTAGACACGTGTCTTTCCACTGAAGCTAAACAACTTCATACGCTTTAGATATCATATCGAAGAATATCAGCTTAATCTTATTTGTTTTACAGTCGGCCTTTGCACGGCTCGTAAATATTTCACTGTATCTGTTGAATATGACGACCAGATTCTCCACTAGGGTCTTACTGGTATACGACTTATTTGTCACTGGTCAGTCATTGAAGCACGCTGTAACCATGTGGTCAACAGTTCACTGAATAGAAATATAATAAGATTCACAATCTTGGACGAACTTTTCGCGTCACCAGCACACTTCGTGCTATAATTAATGCTTTCAGTCTATTCACTTTACACAATTCGAACGTTGATGATACTTTAGACTTGGTCACCTGGGACCTTCACAATTTCACATCCGCTCGCCATGCAAGCGCGGATTAAAGTCATTCCTTCACAGAAGTAGGTGTGCTCAGTTCGATCACTTCCGAGTCATTTAGAGTCTAAGTTCATTCCTTCCGCGTATCGGCGGTGTTATACCTTCGGTCGTAAACCATAAATAAAATATTATTAGCCCCTGAAAAATGTGGCTAGTTAAGCTGAATGACTGATTATTTTAAATCCAGGTTGCACATCAAAGAGAACTTCTTTGATCATGTAGGGTAATTTTATACTGCTTCTTAATGAAGTCAAAAGAACATCTATGTAGTGGCATGCTGCTGTGGGTACTTTCACAATTCTTGAACATTATAAATTCCATGGTTCGTGTACAAGCTATCACCAGCATGAGCTATTCGGGCTCATATATCCCCTCGTCGTTTCAAAGAAAATTGATTACATCATTTTTCTTCGACTCAGCAACAGTTCTTAATTCTGGTGATACTTTTCTTGAATTTCCACTCTCGGTGGTCAGACAAATAAATAAGTTAGTCTTTCTTGGTTGCTGATTTGCTAATGGAGTTCATATCATTATCCAATGCTTCCCATTCCTTCATCGATGGAATGTAACAATCATCTTCCGAATCGGATTGTTCTGTATCTCCCATAAATTCAATATGATGGACATGTGCTCCTTCTTCCTTCTTCTTTCCATGGAGCTGGTGCATATCACTCAAATACTCTTGCCATTTCCCCCGTTTCTTCTCAGCTGAAACGTCAGAGTCGGAGTCTTCATCATCGGTTGGAACTCCAAAATTATTAACATTGACAACTTGCTTCATACCATATCTTCGGCTTATCTTCACCAGGTGGTATAGTGCTTCAGACAGTCGCATCTTCGGAATATAACCATCATCATCATCAGATTCTAGCCCTTCATTGCTTGACGTAGCTTCAAAGTAGTGGATATCAGCAGCATCCAAGTTGGAGCTTCCAGAATCAATTTCTTCCTCTCGTTCTCTCTGGCTTTGATCTCTGGCATCATCCATCCTCTTCGTAATCTCTTCGAACTGCTCGTCGGACATTGACGGTCTCGTCTCAACATGATGTACATCGGCGACAACTGTCATGCGATGACTCTGGTAAGGTTCATCCCTCGAAGTTTGAGATGAATCATCAGATTCCTTTCTTCTGTTTAACTCCGTGATATAAGCTCAGTTTTCTAAGGCTTTTGCATGCCAGCCATTCTCTGGTCCTATTACTACATCACTAGGTTGGACTGAGTTTTCCTGAGTGGTATTCCTGCATTCTTCCTTGATGCCTTCTTCACTCTCTTCATCAGTGTTTCCTTCGCTAGCTTCTTCCGAGCTCTCTTCGTTAATCTCAGTGATTTTTATGCCCTCTGCATTCTGCATCTCTTGGGCATAGATATTCGCATTCCTAGCTTCATCTTCTTCATGCACATCCATCGGAATAGGATCAAATGGCTTGAAACAAATCGTATTCTCGCCCATATCGATGATTCCATCATTTGTCCTCATAAAATCAGCCCCTAAGATGGCTTGATATCGTAAATCTCTCAACACAAGTAATAGATGTAGGTACACGTGGTTAGCAATCTACACGGTACAATAAACTTGCACAGTGTATTTGACACTCTTGTCTGGGATAATTCCTCGCACTTTCACCGTTGATACTGGCAGTTCAGTCAACTTGGTGTTAATCTTTAGTATGGCATGAAAATCTGCTGACAGAACACTGATCATGGCTCCTGTGTCTATCAGTAATGTTACAGGGTAACCGTTAATTTTGCCGGATATAACTGGTAGTCTCGTCAGTTGTACGTCGTTCGTCGTTTGCCTCTCATAGAGTAGGTCTCCCTAGAGGGGTTCCCAAAGAAGTATGACAGCCATTACTTTGGAATTCGTCTCCTCAGACATCATTGAGATTTTGGCGTTTTTTTTGTTTACCCTTACCATTATTAGAAGTACCAGGTTGGTTAGGGTCTAATCGTATCTCATCAAGATCTTCTGGAGGTTCCCTCGGTGTTCGAGTTTTCTCTCTCTCTTCTCTCGTCTGGCGAAGATACTCTCGACTTTCTTGAGCTCTTCCTCTCCAATCTTGGTCAATTTCTGTTTCTTGTAATCGTGGATCTCGGTCTCGACGATACCCTCCCGAGTATCTGTAATCTCGACGGACATTACCTCTTTGTTGATTCTGATGATCCCGTCGTTGATTGCCATTATAATTTCCTCGGTCTTCATTCGATCGTTCGAAACGACGTTCCCAATACGGTTGGTTTCTGAACCTATCGTTTCGATCATAGTTACGGTTATACGGTTGCCGGTTCCAATTTATCCGGTCAGGTCCTGAATTGTCCTGCTGACACTGCTTTCCCATATTGGACATTGGTTCAGGTGTTTGACTGTTCTTGTCGACAGTGGTTATATTAACTTGTCAATTCGCCGGTCTGTTATCATTGCGTGGTTCACCACGAGGTCGTTGACTAGGAAATTGTTCGTTGGTTGAGTCGAGTCTTCTCAAAATCTGATCGCATTGGACAAAAATGTTGCGTCAGCGGAGATCAAGACTCGTTGAACGTCTGCGGGATATTGCCTGATTATCGTTTGGATCAGATCCGTTTCCGCCAGTGGGGGTTGAAGGCATCTCAACTTAGCTAATTGAGACGAGAAGTAATTAGCATAGCGCGTTGGCTGAGTAAAGCTGTACCTCTTCGTGTACATTTCAGCTCTTATCCCCTGCTGAATATCCGAAGCCCAATATGTGCGCAATAAAGCCTCTCTGAGATCACGGAAACCAGTGAACGAGTACCTAAAAGCGCGGAACCAGGTGCTGGCTTGACCTTCCATCAAACGCTCTATTACCCGGAGTTCACGTTCCGGTGTTACCATCGTATCACGCAAGTACGCTTCAACATTATTTAGGAATTCAACGGGTGTGACGCCTCCTCCACTTCCTGAAAATCTGGCAGGTTGTTCCTCCCTTGAACGTATGATCATCACGTTCTGGTTCCCCGAACTACGTGTCGGTGTAAAGATCGGTGCTTGACTATTTAATAAGCTCGGTTGCTCCATGGTATTTGGATAGAAATTATCGGTCATAGTAGTGACATTCGGAGTAGTAGTCATAGTAGATAATCCGGTTGTATTGATTGGCATTTGGTAATCGTATTGAAGTGGATTTCCCGCGGTGGAAGTAACATTTAGTGGTGACTGCCAATTATGTGACGCACTGGGTTGCCCTGAGGTTGTGGTAGGGTATGCCTCAGCAGTCATCATCATTTGTGGTCTCACTGTCGATGATGTTGTAGGAATTAACGGAGGTGTTACAAATGTCGTGGATTTCATTTGAGCTTCGATCCGTTCTAACAAACGCTGCTCAAGATCCTGCATGTCAGGCGAATTAGAAATATTGCCTGGCGAACCAATTGCATTTATTTGTAGCTCGATCCTCTCTATCTTCCCACGGAGACACTCGTCAACATCGTGGACGGTCTTCTTAATTTCGCCCTGATCCTTCTTATTTTCCTCCTTAGCTAAACTCATCTCCCTCATCAATTCCTTCAAATTTTCATGAGTTTCCAGCCTTAACCCTTCCGTGTTAGCGGTAAGTTCCGCCATAGTATTCTTACTGTCGGCTAAGTTTTCTCGAAAACTGCCCATGTCTTTCACCACTGTTCTCATGTTATTGTGAACAGCAGTCGCTACGCCCCTCATAACTCTCATACTAGTGCTGACAAGTTCTACTTGACGTCTCATCTCTTCGGGAGCCGTTTGAGTTTCATCCATCCGTTCCTCAATAGCAGAAACTCTAGTTCCTAACTGCTCCTTCACGGTCGCAATCGCAAGTTGGAGTTCACTCCTCCCTTCATCCATACGATCGCTTACCTCTTCAATTCTAACGTCTATTGCATCTAACCGTGTCTGCATTTCTAGTCAACCTGCATCGATAGTATTGGTCAGGGTTTCAAAGCGTGTATCAACCTTCCCTAACGCTGCGACAAGATTAGCATTTGCTTCTGCCCGATTCGTTTCCAAATCGTTCCTGACTTGAGTTAGTATACAATTTAAAGCGACAGTGTTTTCAACATTAGCATTAATAGATTAATTTAATGCTTCAACATGATTATCAATAGTTTGATTAATTGCTGCAACATTAGTATTAATAGAATCATTTAATTCTGTCCTAACATTGTTTACATTTGTGTTTACATTGGTTATGTCAGCCCTAACAGTGGTGATATCATCCCTGACAGTAGTCATGTCACCTCTGACCTCAGTCAGTGTGTTGTTAAGTGTGGTGACTCTAGTGTATATGTTTTCGTTGAGGTTGGCAGTATTAGTCGCCATAGCCTCATTTATGTTAGCAACATTATCAGTTATGTTGCGCCTAACCCTACCTAATGTTCCATTTACCTTAGTCACATCTGCTCGGACAAATCTAGATCGCCTCTCAGTGTCGCTGTATTTTCATTAAAATCAGCTCGTAATATGGTAATGCTTGCCTCCATATTGGCATTAATCTGACCCAACATTAGGTTCATCATCTCTTGGAACCGCTCTCCCTCCATTACACAAATACAATTGATGAGATGAGGAAGAAACACCTTACACCCAGCAAACACTACTTTATGGATGAATGGCCATGGTGGAAAGCTTGGCCATCCCCAATAAACTCCCATGAATTCTGCTGGATTCGACGTCAAAGAATGATTCTACATTTACATTTAACAACAAGCAAAGCAACACAAAACAAGTTACATTTACTACGGATGAAGTACTGGCAATATAAAACACCTCGACTGAAATTTAACTCTATTAGACTTCACCCCATGGTCTGATATCTAAACAGAATGCCATATGAACTTTTGTACGGCTGTACGACATCTTAAGTTCGTCACAGTCCAGACAAATTTGTCAATAAACAAAATACATGATCCTCTCGAAAATGAGATGTTGCTGATAGCCTACATGTCCACGTCGGCTTACCAGGTTAGGCGCCAAAAGAATAGAAGTGGTTATGTGCCCGTTGGACGAGGTTATCTGGTTACCACCAACAGTAAAGTGGCCTCCCAGATGACCTCTACCTCGAGACACATTGCCGGAGAGGATCGGAAAGCTCTTCTTGGGACTAGCCGGCACAAGACTCTGCTTCCCTAAGGATCAGGTTCCCATCACAATGATTGGCATAGACGTCCAAAGAAAATGCACCCCAAAAGGTCAAAACTACTAAATAATTAGAATCCAGACTTAAGACATACTCATGGTTGGTTTATTTGGAAGGTCAAACCCCTGTCCTACGGTCGGAGGGTTTGATAAAACGGCTATTCCGTAGCTAAAAAGCAAAGAAAGAATAAAATAAACAACTCCTAAAATTAACGTAGAATCCCCTCGACAGGTCCTAAATACAGCAAAACAAAGCAAAACTGGGGAAATGGTACCGCAAGAACAAAATCGTTATACAAAAACTGATGCTTCTAGAAAGAAGGCATCATGGCATTAAAACATGTCAACCAGGACAGCAAAGTTAAAGGACTGGTACCATCCCATATTTACATTTATACTATAATTATTTGAACTACTCCTGCTTTAATCTGATCAACGGCGTCAGACGTCCGTGATACACAAACTATACAAAAATCAATTATGGTCAGTCATCATTTTACTGTACACTGGTACAATTATATACAAACAACAAAGATGTTTTATATTACAAGAGACAGTAGGGTAATAGTGGGAAACACATCAGTATATAAATAAAAGGTACACACAAATAATCATCTTATTAATCCTGCCTGCCACAGATGAACATCTGTTTGTTGTCCACCGTCATCTATCAGGGTGTCTAAACTTGAGAATCAAACTGTGCAAGAACAGCATTCCCCTGATCGGGTTTCAACTTTCCCTCACGGTACTTGTTCGCTATCGGTCTCGTGGTCATATTTAGCCTAAGATGGAGTTTACCACCCACTTAGGGCTGCACTCTCAAGCAACCCGACTCTAAGGAGAGATCCATACGGAAGCCGCAGCGGTCTCTACGGGCCTGGCACCCTCTGCGGGCCGTGGCCCCATTCAAGAAGGACTTGAACTCGCCGCAGGAATCCGGGATAATCGGACCCTCCCAAACACCACATTTCTCGGCAGGGTGAACCTGCGAGATTCGGTGCTGGGCTCTTCCCTGTTCGCTCGCCGCTACTAACGGAATCCTTGTTAGTTTCTTTTCCTCCGCTTAATAATATGCTTAAATTCAGCGGGTAGTCTCGCCTGCCCTGCACGACCCACGAGTTCTGAACTTTGGGTTCGTTCGATCTCTGTCAAAGTCTATCAGTGTTAGCTACTAAACTTACTAGTACGAACGAACGAAGGCGCAATGCATTGGTCTGCTCGACTAAAGGTACAAGATCAAAATTTAACAACGATTAAGGTTTAACTGTATTATTAACATCGCCGGTTTAGGAAATAAATTGATGATTCACGATTTAGTCCTAAGTTTAATGTCGTAGATTTATGAGTCCATTGATTATTAAGATAGTTGACCATATGCAAGGCGTCGCAAGAGCGTGCTACCAACACGTGGTACACCTCAACAAAGAATACGTGGCTCGCACGTTAACAATAACACAATCGGTACTCGAAAGAGACCATACCTTTTCCTCCTCGGTCCAAATTTGTTCTGTAACATAGATCTGGCCGGCTTTCTCTAATAAACGTGGTAACCAACCCTGCGTGTATTAAAAACACGGTAAATAATCATTCACTTACAAGTGAGAATACATAATACCCTTAAGGGTCCAACTTTTTTAAAATTTAGCATTACTTATCAGTACACCTGTACCAGAACAACTTTACAAAAATCGATACTGAATCAAGGTCAATAGCATGAACATAAACAAAGCATAGCCCGTAAGAACATTCCTAGCAAGGTCTAGAAATAAAGAAAATAAAAATGAAGTCGATAGTCTATTGTCTCACAAGAGAGATCGTAAGTAACCTTGGGCAATGTCATTGGCGTGGACTGGATAAGCACCTGTCATTGTGCTCCCAGCGCTTGGCACTAACCATCATAGCGCGTCAGTGAATCTCAAAGAAAATGTCTATCACTGATCTTTCAACACATTAAAGCACAGTAAATGTAGACTGAGTGTTCTTAACAATCACTCTAAAGGATTATACACATGTAAAGGAAGTTATTATAACGTTAAAGACGAATCAATTACAAGTAGAATGATATGTTTGGCTTCTGAAAACCAAATAGACGTAACAGAAGGATATTCCTATCTCTTTGAAAGGCTTTGACATTGTGTAGCGCCACTGAAGCTCACAGAGAATGAGCGCTGCGTACAAAACATGTTTAAATGATAATGAAATACTGGTTCACACCTTAACCTTCGGTGGAACTAATCGAAATGATACGAATCGTGTAACATAAACTTTATGAGTAAGTTCATAACATTACTTGACTCATGTACAGCGATGTGAATTGTCTGAATTCTAGTGGCGAACTGCTCACTCTTTAAAAATGTACATTACAATAACAACTGGCTGGATCCCTTCCATACCTAAACGATACACTATAATGTTAAATAAAATACGTCAGTGGCGTACAAAAATAATAGAAATGGGGACTTCAAAAACTTTGACCAAATATCAGCTGGAGCTGAATTAAAAACATGCCCCTGTCACAAATGACTAAATTGATGTTCCGTCATGCGGAATTACCTTCTAAGAACAATATTGCACCGTGTGGACACACACAATCTGGTGACTAACTCAGTGTCGAGTAACGAAATGCAAAGAGAAGCATTCAGAAGCGTGAAAAATCACCTTAAGGAGGTGGTCAAAAAGAATGAAAGAAGCCTACCTTGATGACTGACAATGAGTTACGGATGCTATCGGCTAATCCACCCATGACCACCCACCGTACAGAAATAAATTAGGAAATCATGACTCACAGCTATTGCAGATAATTATCCAGACACGAGGATTGAGGATTTTGCCTTTCATCCAGACAAACCACAAATATCTTCTCTGCTCACCATCAAGCATGGTTATCCTCGGGTGGTCATCCATTCTTGTAGTGTGGCTTTGGTGTTCAGCTTTCCTCCCATTCGGATGTTTAAGCCATAGCCCTCTTCTTCTTAGATATAGGATTATTATGCCTCAGCACGTGGTGAAATACAGGCATGTTGTATAGTCGTTGAAATTCGTATAATAATGGACACAGCTTCAAGCGTGTTGAAATTCACAGATTTTAAACCGTTTTCCACCAGCAGACTATATTTAAAAATGGCCTTGTCTGCTAAAACACATACACTGGCTTTGACACTAGACACGTGTCTTTCCACTGAAGCTAAACAACTTCACACGCTTTAGATATCATATCGAAGAATATCAGCTTAATCTTATTTGTTTTACAGTCGGCCTTTGCACGGCTCGTAAATATTTCACTGTATGTGTTGAATATGACGACCAGATTCTCCACTAGGGTCTTACTGGTACACAACTTATTTGTCACTGGTCAGCCATTGAAGCACGCTGTAACCATGTGGTCAACACTTCACTGAATAGAAATATACTAAGATTCACAATCTTGGACGAACTTTTCGCGTCACCAGCACACTTCGTGCTATAATTAATACTTTCAGTCGTATTCACTTTACACAATTTGAACGTCGATGGTACTTTAGACTTGGTCACCTGGGACCTTCACAATTTCACATCCGCTCGCCATGCAAGCGCGGATTAAAGTCATTCCTTCACGGAAGTAGGTGTGCTCAGTTCGATCACTTCCGAATCATTTAGCGTCCAAGTTCATTCCTTCCGCGTATTGGCGGTGTTATACCTTCGGTCGTAAACCATAAATAAAATATTATTAGCCCATGAAAAATGTGGCTAGTTAAGCTGTATGACTGATTATTTTAAATCCAGGTTGCACATCAAAGAGAACTTCTTTGATCATGTAGGGTAATTTTATACTGCTTTTTGATGAAGTCAAAATAACATCTATGTAGTGGCATGCTGCTGTGGGTGCTTTCACAATTCTTGAGCATTATAAATTCCATGGTTCGTGTACAAGCTATCACCAGCTTGAGCTATTCGGGCTCAATATCATGGTCATAAAACTCACTGTAAAGACATTGTTTCATCATTCCATGGCTGTCATACGGAAAACAACCACCTACCATGCTCGTCACCAGCCGCCGACAAACAACAACCACAACAGCAGGTAGAACAAGAAGAAGATGAAGAACAACAACAAAAAAGTGTTTTTCACCGATTGAAACATCCATGCACCGTGGAATTATTGATAACATCATTAAAATATACCATTCGAAGCTCACTTACCTGCTTACAGCTTTTGTGGACCTGGTGCTCGTCTTGAAGATCGTTTAAGGAGTGGGAATATGGGTATAAATGCTTTGGACCATGCATGTCGTAATCATGATATAGCCTATCAAAACAGTGATCCCACACTAAGACACATTGCTGACAAAGTCTTCTTACGGATTGCCAAGCAAACGATTAACAGCTTCAGAAGCCACTCTATCGGAACGAATGGCTGCATTTATGGATATTGCTGCTATGAAAAGCAAATTACTTGTATGAAATATGGACTTTAACATCATGAATTTATTTAAAAAAATGTATAGTATCACTGTTATGATTTTTGAAAACTAAATAAATAAATAGGCAAGAGACCTTATTGTGTTTTTTTTCCATTATTATTATTGACTAATAGTTTGAACATGAATATAATAACAATATTATAAATGGGGATTGAATTAAAATTATCTTAAGCAATAAAACAATAAAAAGAATGACACTGCATTATTATTAACTAATAGTTTGAATATCATAATAATAACAAAGATATAAATGGTATTTGAACTAAAACATTTTTGTAATTATAAACAATAAAAAGATGACAGTACATCATTATTAACTAATACATTCATTATGATCATTATAAATGTTGCTATAAATAATATTTCTACAAATAATAAAATAAGTTGAAACGTCATGGGCTTAAGGGTCGCTTGTTCATTGAACACCTCCTCATGCACTGCAACTACAAGAAAAATAAAATTAAAAAAATAAAATAAAATCATGTTTTAAAGTAGTTGTAGTAGCATATGAAATTATTAACAAATCTAGGACTATGTCATGATGATTTTGTTTGTACAAAACCATGTGACCATTTGAGACAATTTAATTAGTAAATAGTGTTCATTTGTTTTCTTTTTTTTGAAGATTTGCTCTTTCTTTTTTTCTCTTTATTTTTTTTACTTGTGGTTGCATTGTATGAATGCGTGTGCTAAATCAACAAGCTATCCTTAAGCCCATGACGTTTCAACTTATTTTAAAATCAATACATGTACATGAAAGAAAGAAAAAACATGCATCATAGACATGTTTCTATTCACGTAGCCCTCAAGGCAAGAAAAAACTCTCATTAAAGAGTGAACTTACAAAAAATTACCATCACCTATAGTCATTAAGGGCATCATTGTATTGACATAGCTTAAGGCTAAATAACAAACATGAAACAAGTTGAAAAAATTATTATTATTACAATTATTATTATTATTATTATTATTATTATTATTATTATTATTATTATTATTATTATTATTTACCATTATAAACCATGAGCAACAATTAATAAACGTCAAAACGGTAGAGCAACAAAAACATATTTTTGTTATAGTAAGACAACAATAAACAAAAGTCATGGCTTGTGTACAATGATTATTGGTTTTCTAGTTTAACAAAACGAATGATGCTACGATTATTATTTTCACCCTCATAGATTAAATACACAGGGTGAATACTCGAATTGACATCTTCCATGACATTATCAGGTAGGTTATTAAATCGTTTGGGTAGAAATGTCTCAAAGTCTTGACAAACACAAAGAGCTCGATCACCAAATTTGTTTTTTAATTTTTGTATTTTATGTATGCGAAAGGGTGTTTGTGTAGGCAATTCACTCATTTTCTTGCGTGCAAAGCCGCAATCTTGGCCAATGGCGTTCAATGCGCCCATGCTTGGCTTGGCTATAATGAAAGAAAAGAGTGTTATTTTTTTACACTCTCATCTTTATATATAACAACAACAACAACAACAACAACAACAGCATTGTCAATACATTAAAGCGTGTTGTTTTTTAAGCCTGAGAGTTTAATGCCTAAAGTTGTAGATAGTACTGGATAAATTGACAAAAATATAATATAATATATAATAAGAGGTACCCGATAACTGTTGAACCAACTTCAACAGCCATTTTTTTTTTGTGTTTCATAGTCCACATGACGTAAATATGTATACTGTTGTAAATGACAACCCTCATTGATAAGAAAAGTTTTGTTTTAGTGCGTATGACGTCCATTAATAGTGCTTGATGAATTTCTTGCCACGGACCACGTCCGTCAAAACAATTGTTTTTTAACACTGGAAGAAGCAACAACTGTGTTTGCTGAATATAAACTAGGTTGTCTGCAATATGGTGTTTCATATTATGTTCATGTTTTTCTAAAAGAAACAAAAAATAAAACCAAGCTATAATTTTAAACTATTTTTAAAGCTATAAATAAACCAAGACCTTGTTTTAAATTTTAAATTAAAAACAATAGTTGATTCCTACCATAGGGTAGAGGGGGTTGTTGAATCACATGAATAATGTGCTAGAGCATCATTAGACAAATCAATTAAAACGTATTTATAGGATTGAGTACTTTCAGCAAGAATGAGCTTTTATTTAAAGTTACGTCAAAGTTATGGATGACATTTTCCAATTGCACAACGCGGTGCTCCCTACATCAGAGTATCTGCCATATTTTTCCTCGGAAAATGAGCGTAGGATGCACAAATGTCAGTCCAGCATTCATGCATAACACAGCCGTTACAAGAGATCCCCTCTCGGCAGCACTCAAAGCACCCACTTGACGTTTACCTTTTAGTCATACTATACGGGGGACTTTACTCTGTACTACCGAAATGCAGCTTCATCCACATTATACACACGATCTTCATACTCAGCTTCTAAAATACCGTAGACGTTGATGGAATCTCTATTAAGGCTCGTGAAAACGAGGTTGCTGTGGGTTTCAGAATTGATAGGATATTTCCGTGGCGTTTCATAAAATGATTTCATGAGAATAGAATGGATGACTCAGACCATTTTTCTCTCATAGTTGGTATGGCAATTGTCGAACGTCGGTTCTAGTGAGGCCTTAAGACTTGCTCTCAATAATTAGTAAATAGTTTAGCAACTCACTTTCCATTTCGTCCGGCATAATAGGTTTTCGTCCAAATCTAATAGAAATATCATCTTCAGGGACATATCGAGACGAAGAACCCTTTGGGTAGATTATTGGCTGAGGAATAACCTACCCACCAAGGGAAGATGATAAAGAAAAGGAGGTGGGTTTCGGACTGGAGAAAAAGGATAGAGAAATAGGATGAGAGTCCCACAAAAGTTATAAATTTAACTTTAAATACACTTAAAGGCGGTTGCCACTGCAAATCAGCTCTCCGATACCTAAAGTGAGTAAGGACCTGGTCGTAGCTAACGGGAAACGCAGCTAGGATTTGGGCGGTTTGCCAGAGAATGGCTTTAGCGTATTCCCTCTCAAGCATGCATAAGCCTACTATGGGGAAGGGTGATAGTCTGGCAAGACAGATAGTAACATATTTATTCTGTATTAACGATGGCATGAACTTAGGAAGAGCCATGGAAGACAGGATCTTGCCTAACTGTTGTACCAGAGAAATGATGAGTCAAAGAAAGAAAGTTTAAGTTTATTTAACAATTCAAAGGAAGTTGATAACTTTAACAAATATATATTTTCAATTTGGTTAACAATTTGGGGTCGCAGACCTCCTAACATTTAAAGTTTTGCTCCAGGCAATTAACAATTCTTTAGGTTTCAAACCCTTATACGTACTAAAATTTTCGTAAGATTTAAAAAAGACAAATGAAGTGATTAAAGTTATACATTAAATCGAATACAAGGTGTGTACTTTCAGAAATTTCCAAGTACCTACCTTAGAAAAAGTTACAACTTCAAAAATAACAAAAAAGAAAGCAGGTAGAATGAAAAAGAAGTTCCTATAACTTCTTATAGTTATGCTGAATTACTTTTATAATAATTATACAAAAGAGGGCAGGTCACTTACTGTGAAACCTGAAGAGAAATTCAAAAGGAAGGTTCTAGACTTCCTATGTTAAATTAGGAATCACGTGACAAATGGGGCAAGTTTCCCTTCCATGAGACCTAGAAATAACTTTTATTAATATGGTTTGTTAGTAAAAGGTTAAGGAAAGATCAATTGGGATTGAGGATAAGTGTTCATGGCCTTATTTATGGTAATCGGACGATCGCGACGCGGTAGAAATGTTGAACAAGCACTAGTTTTCACTATAGTGTTTTAGATCCCTTATTTGGGGGTGGTTGGATCTAAAAGACAGAGTTATTGTGTTAATTTATAGAGCTGTGCCTAAAAAGTGGTAGCTTCCCTTGGCAGGGTAAGCTGACCAGTGTAGAGTGTTGTTGTGTGCTAGGAGCTAGGGGGCGCTCCTATAAATAATGTAGTAGTGTTTTAGGGGATGGGACCCAACACAAGGGTCACTGTGCTGGTCGCTCAGCTGACTGGCTTATTATATAACTGAACGCGCTTGTATCAGCTAAGTGGCACGCGCTGCTCTCTAGCAGCCGGGCCGCCGCGAGGAACACAATGATATCTGAGCTAGCACTATCAGACTACCGTATGTCACGTCTAACCGTGACGGGAATAAGGAAGGGCGTTGGGATGTAAAGAGGCGTATAAACAGTAAGGCGAGTGTAGAGTGTTGACCAAGTGTTTATTGGTCTGTGATGTTATAGTATGAGTCCCTTGTAGGGAATGTAACAATGTAACAATGTTCAAGTACAAGCTGTGGATTAAGGTTACAAAAGTAGGAACTCTGAACACGACTGACTCACCTCTGATGACACCAACGTAGCCTCCGGCTGTACCACTGAAAGACTGATAATGGAGAGACCCTCGTGATCTCCTTAGGCTTCCTTTTATATTCTTGGGCGCTATGCTGTCAGCAATGTGATGGCATAGCTGCCCCAGTTAATAATATGTCGCTGTGTGTAATAATTGTGCAAGGATTGAGCTGCTTTCTAGAATGGCAAGCTGTCCTTGCGGCGTTGATGTATGTTGGCCTGGCTTTACGAGGGTTGTCCGTTAGGATATTTAGATAGATGCTGGGGGGATGGTCTCCAAGGGGTGCCTACCCCTGGGGTACTGTACAAGCCTCCTTCCCGATTTAGTTCGCGTCCCCGCGAACGGGAACGGAACTGGAGGTTGGGATGCTGATGAAGTCGTTCGTGAGGCCCCCTCGTATCGTCTGGCGGTGTCTTCCTCGTTGTCGTCAGCGTTGTCGTGTAGAATGGGTGATGTCGTGAAGTGTAGGTGTGAGATCAGCCCGTGTTCAGAGGGGAGGGTTATGGGATGTACAGATATATGTATAACACGGACATTGGCATTGTGCAAATAGAAATTGACAAGAAAAAAATGACATTGCGAAAAATTTGACATCGAGAAAAAATTGACATTGAAAAAAATTGACATTGAGAAAAATTTGACATTGAAAAAAAAAATTGACGTTGCCATTGTTGGCATGTTGCTAGTTTCAAAAAAGAAAAAAAAATGGTTTTGATAGTTACATATTTGTGCAGGGAGGAAAAACCCAGCTAGACGAGGAATTGTGCCGTCTGGCTTTATTTTGGGGAAAAAGTGCTCCCTGCGAAGAGAAAGATAGAAGAGAATAGAAAAAATGGGTGTTCCAGGGTATAATTTAAGGGAAATATTTAAAGTATTTATTTGTTTGGGAAAAAACGGAACACCCTGACAAATTTGGGCGTTAGTAGAGTAGAAAGGAAAAAACAAAACCGTATATTCAGTGTTGCCATTATGGCAGTGTTGAGTGGCGTGACATATTGTTACATTTAATTTACAAGAATGATATTATATATATATATAAACCTTTAATTTACAAGCATGATATAATGTATATATAAACCTTTAATTTACAAGCATGATATAATGTATATATAAACCTTTAATTTACAAGCATGATATAATGTATATATAAACCTTTAATTTACAAGCATGATATAATGTATATATATAAATAAGAATCTTATTGTTTGCTCATGAGCCTGGTACCTTTCATTTCGTAGAGCTCTTTACCTGACCTTTGTATACCATTCGCTGATTCTTTCCTGGCCATTTTCCACTCAGCCGTTTTATCGTAGTTTAGTGGCTAGGCCGCTAATTCCTTTTCCATTGAGCTTATGTCCTAGTGGTTTTCCCGCCGTGGGTTGGGAAATTCCACCTTGGCGTCGAAGGTTCGGCCCTTACAATATTTGTGCCGCCCTTCGATGCCGAAGTCACGCCTTATTTGCGTGCATCTTGTTTTTGGCGTTCATCGATGCCCAGTATCCCACGGATACTGTGCTTCGGTGGTCGCTACGCTGTCACCTTTAGGAGGTGCAACGGAAATTGAAAAAGAGTGTGTGTGTCTGTACAAGGACGTGTGGTATTTTTGTGTGTTGAGATATGTATATACAACAGGTTAGTGTACCATCCTCGTCATCTGCAAAACAAAATGTGTTAATGGCCATATATCTGGAAACATGTACATTCAATCGCTTCCTTGCTTTCCTGCAAATAGAGTGTATTAATACATATAGCAGTTCCATCGCTGCGCATATTATATAAAATCAATTATGTTGCCACTTAAGTCTAACTTAATCTAGGTTAGCCTATGTTAGTCTAGTTTATCCTAAGTATGGTCGGGCTTACCTCGGTAACGGATTTTTAGTCACCGAGTGCCGAAATTTTACCTTAATATATACATTTAACAAAATTGCCCTAAAGGTAGACTTATTGTAATGCCTTATCACTAGGTATCCTGGGTGGTCATGAGATGTCATGAGTTTGCCATGAGTTGCCATGAGTTTGCCATGAGTTGTCATGAGTTTGCCATGAGTTTGCCATGAGTTGTCATGAGTTTGCCATGAGTTTGCCATGAATTGCCATGAGTTTGCCATGAGTTGTCATGAGTTTGCCATGAGTTTGCCATGAGTTACCATGAGTTTGCCATGAGTTGTCATGAGTTTGCCATGAGTTTGCCATGAATTGCCATGAGTTTGCCATGAGTTGTCATGAGTTTGCCATGAGTTTGCCATGAGTTACCATGAGTTTGCCATGAGTTGTCGGACTTACCCTGATGCCGGGTTTGTGGGCCATCAGGCGCCGAACGGCGTTACTTAATACTATCTATCTGAATTATGGTCTAATAAAAAAATGCTATTTCTAAGCCGAAAGGGTTGCCTTAATCTACTGCCGAAATGTGCTGTGTCATACCTGGCAACAGCGGTGAATAAATTTGCTTAATCCTAGGTTGCGTGTCAAATGCAACCGTCTTACAGCTAAATTTCGACCAGGGCGATCGCCTGGGGCAATTTACTTCCCCAGGACACCACCCGCACGATTCCAGAAACACCGGTTGTCTCTAGAACCGCTGGATTCCGCCCCCTTAACTCTAGGTGTCGACGTCTATTACTAGTACTAATCTAGTCGCAGGCGGCTTACGGTGCCACTAAGCAAACCGTTACGCCCGCTGTACTTATCATTTCTTTGCCGTTGCCATTGCGTGTGTAGTCGTAGCTGGGCCGCCCACGTAACCCTTATGAGGCGCTCGCAATGCCCCTCTCTTAATGCCCATTGGCTGCCCGCTGCGTCGCCATTTATGTGGGCATTGGACATTGTCGTCCAATGGCATAATATTCTCTTCACCTTCGTCGGCAATCGTGGTCTGCTTTTCGCAGTAATCTTCGCCTGTATCGGCCGTAGTAGTATGCTTTTCGCATTATAAGAATCTCTTCGCCTTTGTCGGCATTGCTGGGGTGGCCCACTAAACCCCTTTGAGTGCCCGCTATGCTACTCATTTAAGATCTCTGGCGACCCGTTGTCATCCATTTACGTGGGCGCAGGACCGAATGAGCGCGTACATTCCATATATATATTCATATTTCATTTTTCATTATTTATTAACGTCCTGGTCTTCACCTTCACCTCGCGGGGTAAGGACTTGTCGGATCTAGGATTGGTCCTGCTGAACCCTAGGATCCTGCTTCACTCCTGACGAATAGGAGTCTGACTCCCCGCCATGGAAGTCCTACTTACGTAAATTTAACTAACAGTCTAGTCATAATATGGGTCGTCTCTAGGGATAGCTCCCGAGTCCGGCGCTGAGTGAGCTATTTCTCCCGCCATTCTCAGAAAGTCTCCCTGCAGATCTTGGCTTCGACGACCGTGGCACAAAGTGGGTGTAGCATCCCTTCCTCCCAGGGGCGGTTTATGCGCACCTAGGATTCCAGAGCTTGCCCGGCCAGGCCGCGAATGCTTTGACCTTACGTGGTTCGTCTGTTTGGTCGGGTCAGTGATTTGTTGAGCCAACTGGGGTAAGGGTCCACATCGCCTTCCCCAGCTCTCAAGGTGTGGTCCCTCTGACCTTCGGCTTACGCCGTTGTCATCAATCAGAGCGTATCAGATTCCTTTGTAAAAAAAATGTGGTCGTAACCTGTGTAAATAGTTTAATCTCTGTGTAAAATGTAAAATATTTCCAGTGTTGCGGGGTTGTAGATCTTCTAAGTACATAGACTACTTCTGGTCTACCATTGCTACGTCAGCTTTCCAGCAATAATGCTCTCTTTACCTTAATGGAGGTGTTAGTAGGGTCTGTGGCGTCAGGTACCCTGTTATTATGATCTGGGGGTAGTTATTTGTTGAATGGGCTTAAAGTATGGTAGGAAGGGGGTATGCATCTTTGGGTTCCACGTTAGTGGTGGCCTGGAACCGGTGATGGCGCTGGGATGTTCCTATAGTGAGTGGACTGGGGAGGCAATTCCCGGGATTGCAAAGATACGAAAATTCCATGCAGGTTTGATATTAATATCCCTGGTGAATGGATGGGATAGTCATGCATGAATCTGGATATGAGGCATCTGCACTCATATAAGGATAGGTGTAGGGTGGGGCATAATACCAATATATTCCTGTCATGCGGGAGTGTTTAATTAATAAAGAATGGTTAATATATATCTATGGCCTCATCTCTCACTTGGAGATGCGCATTATGCTTATTTAATTTTTGCCGACCCACCCCTAATACTCAGGTAGTAGCATCGTGGTCCAAGGCGTAGCATGCCTGCTCTTTAGACGCATGAAGTCCATCAACCCCTTGTGTGTACTCTGTAAAGTAGTGTAGCTGTTTTGATCGTGTTCATGTGTCTGCGTTGGTTTATGTTGGACGTGAGAGGGTTATTGGAAGGGAATTGGGTATTAACCATGGTAGCCTGCTGTAGTATGTCGGTAATCCCTCTCGGATTATCCACCTATGGTTTGTCGTCCTCCCTTGGTCCATGCTTGCTTTCTATCCGCGCCTTGGGATAGTAAAGCTTCACGACCTAATCTGGTCTGCCATTTGTAGTGTAAATGTGGCCAGTGGTCGTAGTGCGACTGGCTATGTCCTAGTCATCTGTAATGACTCCTATGCCTTACGATCGATAAAAGAAGTTATTAGGGGGGAGATCTTGTCTGTGTTTGCTCCTAATTGTTGAGTGCATGTGCGTGTGTGTGACTATGTTCCGCTACACCACGCGGACGGTTGGTCTGTTACAGGCTAAGTCGTAATATGTATCACGTGTATGGGCGGGAGGCGCCCGTGGCCTGTCAACGTCTTGTCCATTGCCAAGTGCTTTTGCAGTGTAATAAAAAAATGTATGTTGTTATGATTGTTTTGCGTTTTTGATTTCATTGTCAATGCCGGTATACAATAGTGTCTTGTCATCAGCAGTATTGCAGTATGACTAGTCTGCAAGTCAGCAGTTGGTATGTGTAATGTCAGGCTGGGATGTTATTGTTTGTCATCCGCCGGCAAGTGCTTTTCTGCACGTATGCAAGTGTGGTCATTGTTTTAGATTCCTAGCGGACTAATGTAGCAATTCATCCTAATTAGCTAATGATGTTGTGTGGCCATTGTTTCCTAAGACTTGTGTCTTGCGAAATTTTCCTACCTGTGTTTGGGAAATGTATTTTCTATGTCTGGTGTAATTTGAAATTTTATGTCTGGCTTTTGGTGGGAGGAAATGTAGTATTCCCTGTTCATGCATTTGTATGGGCCAATTTCGGTGTGGTTGGAAGCCTGGATAATTGCTTTCCCTTGTGTCTAATTTTTACTGGGATTGGAACCCGTGACCTTATGTCATTCTCTGTGTTCTATGTCTGCGTTGTGTTTCAGGGCTTGAGGCGTCGCCAGTGTGGTTTTTGCTTGTGTTTCACGTACCCAAAAATACCGTTGGATAGTTAGTTTTTGGTACGAGTGTGGTGTGTGTGGTCATGGGTTCGGACCCGGTTGCCTGTAAAGACTTGGTGTAACCCTCTCTGTGCCGCATATATTATGGCACATGTACTGTGTATTTGCTATGCGCAAACGAAAGTACCCAATACTGTGAGGAGTTTGCGTATTTTTGAACTCTCCTCGTAGTGTAATTTTGGAAGTTATAGGGTCCTTGGATCGGACGTGAATGATGCGTTTATTCCTGCTCACTAGGAACTGGCTTAGTTCGTCTGTGTCGAGCAGTCTTGTCCATTGAGGTGTGTGACTGCTGACTCGATGGTGTTGAATTACGATGTTGTGGGCTTTCATTTGTTTTATGTGCAGCCCACGTCCTTGTTTCCTGCACGTGTGTGTGTGTGGACTTGATTGTTGTCTGTAGTAATTGCGAGCAGTGCTTCTCGCATTGTAAAAAAAAACTTGTGGTTTAACATGACCGTTAATCTGTAGATCATGCGCCACGGGACTTCCGTTTTACGTGGAATCCAAACCACAGGCCATGGCATTTCACTTCAAAAGTCTTACATGCATTGGCCGTACTTGTAAAAGAACCTCTTGCTAACTACCCTTGTGTCCCCAATTGTGTGTTACTGTAACGTGGTTCGAGTATGTTCTTTATCCATGGTACAAAATGTCGTTGTACGCGAGTGTCTCCGGGCCGCTAGTCGCGTGTTTGGTGACTATGTGCCGGTGAGAAAAAGTCATGTTAGAGGCAGTGTTATGTGTAACGGATGCCTATGTATTAAATATGTATATAGTTTAACTTGGCCATCTCCCTTTCTCGGGCCGAATGCGTGAGGCAAAAAAAAAAAATTCCATGCCCCGCTCTGAATTAAGAGAGCACCTTGAAAGAAAATAATAGAAAGATTATGCTGTATCTCGTTAGCACCCTGCTTTATGCTGATTAAAGCGGGTTGCCCGATGGCGATAGTCTGCCAAAATTGTGTCGTAACCACTATGAAAAAAAAAATGCTTGAAAATGGTAAGTAGGTCCTGATCGTACTATCCACCTAGTAGGTGACGTTAGCACTATAGTAATCTGGTTACATCTCAAGGGATTCTACCGACACTGTCTAGTACACATTGGGAAGGCCATTGCAAGACGTATTTGATACATGTGTATCCACGTCACGAGCAAAGCCAGTGCACTATGGGAGTCGAAACTCCACTCCAAAGCAATTATAACCTTATCTTGGCACTGAATATATATTTTTCAAAAGTAAAATATGTATTGTCCGTTGAGCCATTATATATTTATACACAAATTGTGCTAAATGTTCCGGCATAACTCAACAAAATGATAGTGTCTCGCCCCGGTGTGCAATTGGGCTTTTCAGTTGGTTAAAGCACACCTCACCAAAATTTTTGAAAACTGGTTTGCGATTCTTAATTCTTGCCACGCTTATGGCTTTTGCCCGCTACAAGAGAATCTATCCAACTGTTGAACCGGAACATAGAACATTTAGTCATTTCTGCTTAGAAAGACTCGCTTAAGCTCTATGCTGTGATTTGATGCTTAAGCTATGTTCAAAATATCTCTTTCCGGCTTTAAGCCGCGTAGCTCACCTGATGGGCTTCTACTTGGCTTTGGATATTAGAAACTTTATGTTATTCAATTTGTGGTGATAACCACTCCGACCAATAATCATTGATGGCCTGAGAGAAAAAATGTCAGGGGCAAACAAAAAAAACAAGGATTTTGAATCATGCACTTCTGATCTAGCCAAGTTGCACTGCATATACGTGAAAGAAGGCAGATAGAGAAAGAGAGAAAAAAAATGTGCAGTTTATGTTTGTTAGTACCTGTTTGTCTATTATTTTGTTTCCTCCCGCGTGAAAGTACTTATGTGTACTATACTATTGGTGCAAGTGATGTCGGAATATATTGTATTCCTAGTGAAAGCCGTTATCCTATTTCGAGCGTCAGTGCTCGGCAGGTGGATACCGTCGCCCCGTCACTAGGGTGTAAGCCCCTGGGATCCACTGAGGTGCCCCTCTGCTATTTTTCGGAGGAGTTTGTAGCAAAGTGCGACCGGGCTTGCTTTCACCGTATCACTTGGCCGTTGGTCTAAGTGTACCTGTGTTCGCGGACTTATTCGCGCTCTGTGCTATTTTAGTAGATTTTACGGGGGTGTGTGTGTTTTCGACCGATCTGTTCTGTGGGGTAGGTAATAACACTCTTCCTAATCCCCGTGTACTGTGTGGTAGTACCTGGTCAAAATGTGCGTGCGTGTATCGTGCATCCTGAGGGACTAATACCGGTGTTCGCCTTCGTTCTGGTAAATTTGCCCTTTGAACTGGCGGAAAAGGTCGCTTAATGGCTTGTGTCTGGCCTATCAATGTGGTGGCGTGTAGCCTGACCGCTTTTCGGCCTGTGGCCACGGCAGACTCCTGCCATTGCGTTAGCCTATCTGTGTGGGTGTATGTAGGCTTTATGTGTAGGGGGACGTGTTCTATGTCGTCTGCCCATGACGTCGTTACGTCCCGTTGTCTCCCTGTCATGCTATGTGTGTCTGAGAGTCCTGGCTTCAACTCCCTCTCGTCCCTTTGTTCCGAGGGGGTTGTTCTAGGCTCTGCCCCTCGGTTTGGCAAAATTGCCTTCCGATCCGGAGCTGAAGGACATGTGTTTGTGTAACCTTGTACTTGTAGCCTATTGGAGCCTAACCTGGCCGTCTCCTGGACTCTGGCCATGGTGACCTCCTTCCCATGTGTGGCAGTACATGGCGAGAGGGACATCCTCGCAAATTGTTGAGTTAGCGTATCTACGCTTGTGTCCTCTCTCGGCTGGGCTGGTGGCCCTACCATGAACTCAAAAATGGCCTTATTGGCTTGGAGCTCACGGTACTCGTCCCAAATTTGGGTGTACTGCCTATTGAGGCTTATGGTCTGTTTGCAAATTACTGTATTAATGTTTCTGTGCTCTGTATAGTTTTGTGGCCGCTAGTTGGAGAAGCGCTTGCACGCGAATTAGCTCCCTGTATTGGGCGTGTAAACGTGTGTAGTGCACCCTCATTCTCTCGAGGGTTGCATTATCTATTACGGGACCATGTGTGGTGATTAATTGTTCGTATATTTTGTTTCTTTGGACATGGATTCTATTGAGGTGTTCATGTATGTTCCTCAAGTGCTTGTGTGCGCATCTTAATTGCGTTGTCCTGCCCTCTGACGGAGTGTATGGCTGTTTGCCCTGTATTGCTCCGACTTTTGTTTGGAGTGCCCGTATTTGTGTCTGTCGCCTCTGTATATGCCTTTGGCATCTTATTAATAATGTTAATAATGTTGGCGTAACCCTGTTGCCTCTATGGTTTGCAATCTCTGCATGAGGCGCCATTCTGACTGAAGTGTATGTGAATAAAATAAAATAAAATATCTGTGCGTGTTTGACAGTGTATTTTCGTATCTGTTTGATTCTTTCTGGGGCTGGGAGTTTGGTTTAGTAAGAATTTCCCCTGTGTAGCTAGTTTTGGAGCAAAAATTGGGTTTTTTGTCTGGGAATTTTTTTTTTCACTATTTGCTTGGCTTTTTGCGGTACGGAAGGGGTCGTTTTAACTACGAGGGCTCGTTGGTTGAGTCCCGTTCTCTATGCGTAGTACCCGGCGCCTCCACCAGTGTTTTAGATCCCTTATTTGAGGGTGGTTGGATCTAAAAGACAGAGTTATTGTGTTAATTTATAGAGCTGTGCCTAAAAAGTGGTAGCTTCCCTTGGCAGGGTAAGCTGACCAGTGTAGAGTGTTGTTGTGTGCTAGGAGCTAGGGGGCGCTCCTATAAATAATGTAGTAGTGTTTTAGGGGATGGGACCCAACACAAGGGTCACTGTGCTGGTCGCTCAGCTGACTGGCTTATTATATAACTGAACGCGCTTGTATCAGCTAAGTGGCACGCGCTGCTCTCTAGCAGCCGGGCCGCCGCGAGGAACACAATGATATCTGAGCTAGCACTATCAGACTACCGTATGTCACGTCTAACCGTGACGGGAATAAGGAAGGGCGTTGGGATGTAAAGAGGCGTATAAACAGTAAGGCGAGTGTAGAGTGTTGACCAAGTGTTTATTGGTCTGTGATGTTATAGTATGAGTCCCTTGTAGGGAATGTAACAATGTAACAATGTTCAAGTACAAGCTGTGGATTAAGGTTACAAAAGTAGGAACTCTGAACACGACTGACTCACCTCTGATGACACCAACGTAGCCTCCGGCTGTACCACTGAAAGACTGATAATGGAGAGACCCTCGTGACCTCCTTAGGCCTCCTTTTATATTCTTGGGCGCTATGCTGTCAGCAATGTGATGGCATAGCTGCCCCAGTTAATAATATGTCGCTGTGTGTAATAATTGTGCAAGGATTGAGCTGCTTTCTAGAATGGCAAGCTGTCCTTGCGGCGTTGATGTATGTTGGCCTGGCTTTACGAGGGTTGTCCGTTAGGATATTTAGATAGATGCTGGGGGGATGGCCTCCAAGGGGTGCCTACCCCTGGGGTACTATACAATAGTCTATTAAATGGATGAAAAGTTCACTGTAGTAACACGAAAGTTTATGGCAAAGAAAGTTATTGCAATCGTGGAAAATGACTGGTTGCACTAGGTAGGCGAAAGTCTATTGCTTGAGAAAGTTGTGAATTACAATTAAATGCGCCATAGAACATTCCAGCGGTGGAAGTTGATAATAATAATGATGATAATTGTTGTTTTAAGGGGCCTAACATCTAGGTTATCGGCCCAAGCGGTGGAAGAAAATTAGCTATTGAGGAGTAATGTATAAGGAAGATTCCTCATTTTTAAATAGTATTCTCACAGGTGAGTGAAAAATACATGACGGCAAGACTTGTAGATAGAGTACAGAATCTGGAAGGTTCCAGAACGATCCTAATAGAAGAATGGAGCCAAAGTTAATCCAGCGGTGGAACGAACTTAATATTTTATGGACAGCGGGTATTAGATAATATCCCACGTCGTGAGAAGATTTCTCATTTAATTAGCTTAAGAAAGGCTACTTTATATTAAGGTTGACTTAGACAGACAAAAGCCCAACATGGCAAATCCCGCGAAGGATGATTATTGCCCCAAATAAGTAATCTCACGCTGCCTATAAAATGATCATTGAAAGTATGCAGAATTTAAAACCGATGAAGATGAGGTTAAAACCTTAAGTCTGTACTTATCTTTGTTGCATGGCGAAGGTGAAGTTCCCTTTGACGGATACTTAATGTGCCAACATGGCGTAGGATGTAGAGAGTGCCTCTTGGTTTGAGGAGACTGGCTCTAGTTGAGCCTTGACTGACCAAGTCAACTGCCGACTTACAAGTGAGACCCACTCAGCGAAGCGCGGAGGGTCCAAGGAAGGGAAAAGAGTGGGGGTAGGAGACAAAAGGAATACATATCAGAATAGACAACCTATCAAAAATAAATGTTCTTCCTGATGAATGGTCTTCAAAGAGTTGATAGTAGGCGATACTAGCGCAGCATGGTGAGTGAAAAAGTAGACGAAGTTCTCTTGCTCACGGAGATGATAGCTGGCGATGGCAACGAGATCTGGTGGCCAGATGGATAAGGAAGTCTTCTTGCACCAGGAAGAATTGAGGAACTTCAGAGATTCGCTGCTAAATGACGCTAGGTGGGTCATGGAAGATATATATCTAGAACAGACTCACAAAGAACAAAAGAGACATGGCCACCAAAGAGAAAATAGAAGATCACTGTTGGTGTTTGATAAAAAGGAAGAAATGAACATGCAAAAGCATTAAAAATTATATTCTCTCGTACCGTGTATTCCAAGAATACACCATACTGGGAGGGTAAAAAACACCAACAGAGAACAATAAAAACAAGTAAACATTTAAAGGTAATGGAGCGATCAAAGACAGTGGTCTTGTGATCGGACCATTAGTGGTCAAGACTCTGACCACCCCGACTCTCCCATCCCTTCCATGATAACACTCGGTCACTCTACCAGAAATCCAGACCAGGGGAGGAGAAACATCCCTAGCCAAGACTAAGTCCCCCACTTTGATGTCGGGACTGGGAAGAAACCACTTCTTTCTCCGTTGCAAGGAAGTTAAATATTCCAAGTTCCACCTCTTCCAAAAAGAATTGCGAAGGGCATCAAGTTTACGCCAAACAATAGGTAAATTAAAATCCTTATAAGAATTGGGAAGAGGAGGAGGTGCAGAAAGAGAAGTGCCGATAAGGAAGTGACCAGATGTGAGTGGAAGCAGGTCATCAGGGTCATTGGAAAGCGGAGTTAAAGGGCGAGAATTAACAACACCTTCAATCACAAAGTAGCTAGAAGCTGCGGGAAATATAGCTCTAGTAAAGATTGCGATAAGATGCGAAAGGAGAATTAACAAGTTAAACAAAGCGTATAGAAACAAGTACATCGATTAAGGATAGGAACATACCAAATAAACAAGGGAACTATGCGAGTATGGAGGCAAGAACGCCATAAGTAACAACAATCTAGTAGCCATAAACAATGACCTCAAGAAATAATAAGCATCAAAGGGGTTAATCAGAAAAATATTTAAGTCAGCGAGAAACGTGACATGACAAGCATAAACACAAAAACACATCGAATGTAACGACGAGAAAAAAAACAAGTTTGTTCTTCGATGAACATTAAAGGTGCAAAATATGTAAGCAGAGTGCAATATATGAGCGCGTAAAAAATATGCAACGATGTTATGAAACAAGAATCGAAGCAGTTGTAGGATACGAGCGTAAGCAAGTGGGAGACACAGGCGAACACGGCCTTGACCCACATAGTACAGCGAGATAAGGAATTTAAATATCTGAAAGAGTCCTTGACCGGAACAAGTTTATTTTGGTAATGAGGTGAACAGCTTCCGAGATTACAGGAGCAACTCGCAAGACAATGGTTGGCAGTCAGCCAGAGTTGAAATAAGGAAAACTTGCTCTGACCTTTGGCAAGCATAAAGGAAATAAACGGTAACTTGGCCTTACTCGAGCTTGCATACAAACAAGATTGACAAACAAGCAGTTCGAAATAAACAAACAACACATGTGAAATCAGCTGAGACTTAAAGCGGATATTCAGGTTACACGGCATGCAGTCATTCGTAGCTTGGACGTTAAAAACCAATTTAGTGACACATGAAATAAAGTAGGAATTCAATTTCGCATAATTTTGAGGATCACGGAATCCGACAATTTTCAACAGAAAAAAGCTTAATTCTTCCGAAAAAAGAAGAGAAGCTGGGACATTGAGAAGGAGTTTATGCGTAAGAATAGTTATTCTAGATGCTAGGGAATTCAGATTTTCATGCGGTTTCAAAAGCAGCTTCCAATTGTGAGGAAGGGGGAAGGAGCCGGCCGTGGCCATCCTACTAAATAACGAAAGAAGTGAAACATAGCTTATAGCGAAATGATGGTGACTGATAGCCATGCTTTTACACAAGGGGAAGATAGTTTTCGATAGAGAGTTTAAGCAATTACCTGCTATAAAAATGACATGAGAAAGTAAACTAAGTAACCCAAGGCGAGGCGAACTTGAATTGCCATTTTATGTGGGAATAAGGCAAAATCATTTAAACAACTTACAAAGGTGGCGTAGTTGTTCACGATGAGACATCGTTTCGGCAAGTGTTTTTCAAAAGTATCGAGATCGAAAACATAGGTGTTCTCTTTTTCAGAAAAGGGATTTATATCAGCAGTAACAAAATGACATTGCGATTTGGTTTGAAGACTGGGTTGTTGGATTTCACCAGTAATAACCCAACCAAAATCGGTGTCTCTGGCGACCACGGTTGAAGATAACTTGCGTGTTTGTTTGCGAAGGCAATTCCAAAAAACATTGACACTGAAAAGTACATCAATGGGACCTTGAGCATTAAACTGAGGATCAGCTAACCTTAAGTGCGAAGGAATCTTTAAACCGGAAGTATTAATAGAGCTGCTAGGAGTGTCCTTGCCAATACTGGTAAGAATGAGACAGTTTAAGTTAAGATTGGTGTTTCTTTGACAAACATCTCTGATTTTCAATTTTGAAGACTGCGAGGCTTGAGTTTTCAAATTGTCAATGCCGGATACATTGATAGAAGTAGGCGATGACGAAAGACCTACTTTTTTAATTAACGATCGCGAAACAAAGTTGTGAGTTGAAGCGGAATCGAGAAGACCGCGGGTTCGAAACCAATTTCCAAATTTATCTTGGATTTCGAATTGTACAGTGGACAAAAGGGCTTGCGCACTGTGAGAAGTTTCGGCGTTAGAAATGCAGGAAGAAGCATTAGTTTGTTCGGAGCTGCTCTGCATGGAGCTTAAAGAAGCGGGTACTGGTGACCTCGATTTATCATGAACGTGCAATAAAGAATGATGCGGTTTTTTGCAATGAAAACAGAGGTTGAAAGACGTACAGTTTGAAGAAGAATGCTTAGGTGACAAGCAGTTGAAGCAATGTTTACTATTGAAGACAAACTTCTTTCGGTCTTCGACAGACAATTCTTTAAAAGATTTGCAGGAGTACAAAGTGTGAAATCTTTTACAGAGCGTGCATTTTAAAGATTTGTTGAGCGGCCTGATATGTTCTCTTGGATGGTTGAAAGAAGCAGAACGGGTTTGCTTGTTCTCGACAGATGGGGGCTGATGACCCTTTGAAAAAGCAAGTTTTTTCTCAAAAATGTGACACTGATGACTCGTTTCGACATTTTCGCACTGAAATGAGAGTGCTGTAAGGACTTGGCACCGGGTGTTGAGAAACGAGATGAGGTGTTCGAACGAAAATTCCTCCTTGCGAGTGAGTTCGATCTCCCAAGCCTTTAGTGTCGAAAAATCGAATCTGGATGTAGCTAGATGAATAAGTATGGTGTCCCAAGTTTGAACAGGCTGCTTAAGTTGATATAATGCTCTAACATTTAATTGCATGGAGTCTAACAGGTCTCTTAAAGAGGTGACGTCATTAGGTTTGACGGCTGGCAGGTTGAACAGACAGCGGATGTGTCGAGCGACACTCAAACGTAAATTGCCATATCTCTCTTTAAGGGGATTAAAGGCGATGTGGCAGTTATCTGCGCTCAAAGGAAGTGACTCCACCAAGGCCAAGGCTTCGCCTTCCAAGGACGTACGCAAGAAGTAGAATTTATGAATGTCGGGAATTTCATTATTTTCATGAATGAGTGAGCAGTAAAGTTCATAAAAGGAATACCATTCACCTTCCTGGCCTGAGAAGTGAGGTAGGCTTATCTTTGGAAGTAACGGTTTAGGTTTATCCTTGTGAACTGAAGCGGGTGCGAACTGGGCCGGATTGATGACCCTAGTGTCCGGTTCTGAGATACTGCGGATCAGTTGGTGGGCCTTGGCAATCCCTTCGAAATACAAGGGTTCAACCTCGTCCCGATCCGATTGAAGTTCTGGGCAAGCGGATTCAATCTCGGTTTGAATTTGATCATAATAATCATAAGACCGTTCGTACAACTTAAGGCGTTGTGTCAAGATGTCTAAATCACACTCGGCGGGATTCATTTTGTTAATGAAATTTCTAAATCTGGTGAGTTGCCCTTTGTAGGAAGAACGTCTAGCAATGAGAGTTTCATCCTTTTCAGTAGGAGCCATGATAAGGTAAATAAATTAAAATATAACTCACGAAACTGTGGAACCTTGGAAATGCTGTCAGGCTGGCAGCAGCGAATAAGTTGAAAGAAAGGGACACACCACGGGAGACAGGAGCGGCCTCTTTCCACTTCACAGGCTTTGCACGATGTAGTTAAAGCTGAAAGATTCAAAGCAGATATTAATAATTTGTAAGGTATTGTCAAATAACCCTTTAAACAGAATAAAAAATGACAAATGGACTCTCCCGGGTTTCTGGGACCAATTTTTGGGTAGATTATTGGCTGAGGAATAACCTACACACCAAGGGAAGATGATAAAGAAAAGGATGTGGGTTTCGGACTGGAGAAAAGGATAGAGAAATAGGATGAGAGTCCCACAAAAGTTATAAATTTAACTTTAAATACACTTAAAGGCGGTTGCCACTGCAAATCAGCTCTCCGATACCTAAAGTGAGTAGGGACCTGGTCGTAGCTAACGGGAAACGCAGCTAGGACTTGGGCGGTTTGCCAGAGAATGGCTTTAGCGTATTCCCTCTCAAGCATGCATAAGCCTACTATGGGGAAGGGCGATAGTCTGGCAAGACAGATAGTAACAGATGTATTCTGTATTAACGATGGCATGAACTTAGGAAGAGCCAAGGAAGACAGGATCTTGCCTAACTGCTGTACCAGAGAAATGATGAGTCAAAGAAAGAAAGTTTAAGTTTATTTAACAATTCAAAGGAAGTTGATAACTTTAACAAATATATATTTTCAATTTGGTTAACAATTTGGGGTCGCAGACCTCCTAACATTTAAAGTTTTGCTCCAGGCAATTAACAATTCTTTAGGTTTCAAACCCTTATACGTACTAAAATCTTCGTAAGATTTAAAAAAGACAAATGAAGTGATTAAAGTTATACATTAAATCGAATACAAGGTGTGTACTTTCAGAAATTTCCAAGTACCTACCTTAGAAAAAGTTATAACTTCAAAAATAACAAAAAAGAAAGCAGGTAGAATGAAAAAGAAGTTCCTATAACTTCTTATAGTTATGCTGAATTACTTTTATAATAATTATACAAAAGAGGGCAGGTCACTTACTGTGAAACCTGAAGAGAAATTCAAAAGGAAGGTTCTAGACTTCCTATGTTTAATTAGGAATCACGTGACAAATGGGGCAAGTTTCCCTTTCATGAGACCTAGAAATAACTTTAATTAATATGGTTTGTTAGTAAAAGGTTAAGGAAAGATCAATTGGGATTGAGGATAAGTGTTCATGGCCTTATTTATGGTAATCGGACGATCGCGACGCGGTAGAAATGTTGAACAAGCACTAGTTTTCACTATAGTCTATTAAATGGATGAAAAGTTCACTGTAGTAACACGAACGTTTATGGCAAAGAAAGTTATTGCAATCGTGGAAAATGACTGGTTGCACTAGGTAGGCGAAAGTCTATTGCTTGAGAAAGTTGTGAATTACAATTAAATGCGCCATAGAACATTCCAGCGATGGAAGAAAATTAGCTATTGAGGAGTAATGTATAAGGAAGATTCCTCATTTTTAAATACACACATCAAAAAAAATTTTTGCATCACCTCGGTTCCAAGAGTTCCGGAACCGTTAAATACAAAGGGAATAGAGATCAACACAAACAACATTTCAGCTCGTTTTATTGCTCATGAGACCCACACATTGCATGTTGTACCATCATACAGCTAGACTTTCAGCATTTGTGGTCCAGATTGCAGTACACACCACTACCTCTAATACCCAGTAGCACGTCCTCTTGCATTGATGCATGCCTGTATTCGCCGTGGCATACTATCCACAAGTTCATCAAGACACTGTTGGTCCAAATTGTCCCACTCCTCAACGACAATTCGGCGTAAATCTCTCAGAGTGGTTGGTGGGTCAAGACGTCCATAAACAGCCCTTTTCAACATATCCCAGGCATGTTCGATAGGGTTCATGTCTGGCGAACATGCTGGCCACTGTAGTCGAGCGATGTCGTTATCTTGAAGGAACGCATTCACAAGATGTGCACGATGAGGTCGAGAATTGTCGTCCATGAAGACAAATGCCTCTCCAATATTCTGCCGATATGGTTGCACTATGGGTCGGAGGATGTCATTCAGGTATCGTAAAGCCGTTTCGGAGCCTTCCATGACCACCAGTGGCGTACGTCGGCCCCACATAATGCCACCCCAAAACATCAGGGAACCACCACCTTGCTGCACTCGCTGGACAGTGTGTCTAAGACGTTCAGCCTGACCAGGGTGCCTCCAAACACGTCTCCGACGATTGTCTGGTTGAAGGCATATGCGACACTCATCGGTGAAGAGAACGTGATGCCAATTCCGTGGGGTCCATTCAGCATGTTGTTGGGCCCATCTGTACCGCGCTGCATGGTGTCGGGGTTGCAAAGCTGGACCTCGCCATGGACGTCGGGAGTGAAGTTGCGCATCATGCAGCCTATTGCGCACAGTTTGAGTTGAAACACGACGTCCTGTGGCTGAACGAAACGCATTATTCAACATGGTGGCATTGCTGTCAGGGTTCCTCCGAGCGGCAATCCGTAAGTAGCGGTCATCCACTACAGTAGTAGCCCTTGGGCGGCGTGAGCGAGGCCTGTCATCGACAGTTCCTGTATCTCTGTACCTCCTCCATGTCCGAACAACATCGCTTTGGTTCACTCTGAGACGCCTGGAAACTTCCCTTGTTGAGAGCCCTTCTTGACACAAAGTAACAATGCGGACGCGATCGAACTGCGGTATTGACCTTCTAGGCATGGTAGAACTACAGACAACATGAGCAGCGTACCTTCGTTCTGGTGGAATGACTGGAACTGATCGGCTGTCGTACCCCCTCCGTCTAATAGGCCCTGCTCATGCATGGTTGTTTACATTTTTGAGCAGTTTTAGTGACATCTATGAACAGTCAAAGGGACTGTATCTTGGATACAATATACACAGTCAACGTCTATATGCCGGAGATCTGGGAACCGAGGTGATGCAAAACTTTTTTTGATGAGTGTAGTATTCTCACAGGTGAGTGAAAAATACATGACGGCAAGACTTGAATCTGGAAGGTTCCAGAACGATCCTAATAGAAGAATGGAGCCAAAGTTAATCCAGCGGTGGAACGAACTTAATATTTTATGGACAGCGGGTATTAGATAATATCCCACGTCGTGAGAAGATTTCTCATTTAATTAGCTTAAGAAAGGCTACTTTATATTAAGGTTGGCTTAGACAGACAAAAGCCCAACATGGCAAATCCCGCGAAGGATGATTATTGCCCCAAATAAGTAATCTCACGCTGCCTATAAAATGATCATTGAAAGTATGTAGAATTTATAACCGATGAAGATGAGGTTAAAACCTTAAGTCTGTACTTATCTTTGTTGCATGGCGAAGGTGAAGTTCCCTTTGACGGATACTTAATGTGCCAACATGGCGTAGGATGTAGAGAGTGCCTCTTGGTTTGAGGAGACTGGCTCTAGTTGAGCCTTGACTGACCAAGTCAACTGCCGACTTACAAGTGAGACCCACTCAGCGAAGCGCGGAGGGTCCAAGGAAGGGAAAAGAGTGGGGGTAGGAGACAAAAGGAATACATATCAGAATAGACAACCTATCAAAAATAAATGTTCTTCTTGATGAATGGTCTTCAAAGAGTTGATAGTAGGCGATACTAGCGCAGCATGGTGAGTGAAAAAGTAGACGAAGTTCTCTTGCTCACGGAGATGATAGCTGGCGATGGCAACGAGATCTGGTGGCCAGATGGATAAGGAAGTATTCTTGCACCAGGAAGAATTGAGGAACTTCAGAGATTCGCTGCTAGATGACGCTAGGTGGGTCATGGAAGATATATATCTAGAACAGACTCACAAAGAACATAAGAGACATGACCACCAAAGAGAAAATAGAAGATCACTGTTGGTGTTTGATAAAAAGGAAGAAATGAACATGCAAAAGCATTAAAAATTATATTCTCTCGTACCGTGTATTCCAAGAATTCGCCACCCTTTGGAGAGTGGCTCAATGTACTGAAAATGCTCTTTTCAAACCCATCGTTTTCTCTAAGACGGACTTAATAGCCTGTATCATATCAACTTTTTCCTCCTCCCCCCCCCCCCCCTAGGGGCTCACATCTAGTGGGACGTGGGTTGGAGACCACGGGGTCCCAGCTGAGTCTGGCATTGTGCCGAGCTCCTCTCCGTCTTTTTTCCTGTCGACCTTACTTGGTCAAATATTGTTCTCTTCTGACTCGACGGTATTAGGGTATCCTTGGCCTAGGGAGTCTCTTCCTTTCCCGCCTTAATTGGCCCGTGTCTCATCTTTTCTGATACTCTCCTTCTGCAAGGGGTCAGCCTTCTTTTTTAATTTATGCTATATCCTGGATGTTGCTACATCCTCAAGGGCTCACAGCTGGTGAGTTCGGGAGTTGGCGACCCCGAGGGATTCTTGAGCTGGGTCAGATTTTCCCCTTTTTCAATTGCCTTTTCCTCACTGCCTTTTTTGGCTCTTCTGCCTTCCAAGTCCGTCAATTCTCATTATTCGAGGGTTGAGGGCATTTCCCTTTATCCTGAATTTTATTTACATTCCTCTCCTTTATGTTTCCCATTTCATCTTCTAGTTTGTAAGAGAGTAGTTGGTTTAATTGTAAGTTTCTTTTGATCATCTTTCATTTTCACTATCAACCAAACCATTAGGAGCCGATAACCTAGATGTTAGGTCCCTTCAAACAACAATTATCATCATCATCATCATCAAATAAATATTTCGTTTTCGTCGAAAAAATGGGTTTCATGATGGATAAACGTTAAGAAGTTGTTTTTTGTATCGGAAACGACATTATTGTAGAGAGGTGATGTTTATTATGTCACGTATAAAAATTAGAGCTTTGTATAGACTATTTTAGTTGCAATAATGTATTTTGATTATTATTATATGAACGTGAAATTTTCTAATTGTTACATTATATGCAAATGGCTGCAGTTCCTGGTTATTTTTAAGTTAGAAATGAATAGTAATGTCTATTTCACACAAACTGAACACTCTAAAACACTTTTGCATTAATATTATGAGACAAGAAACTATTTACAAATTTTTACACATTTTTAGGACGTGCTCTAGCTAATGTGCTTTGGGAGCACAAAGGGAGTACACCCTTCTTACACTTCTTGCAAACGTATCTGGTCTTTTTCCTTTTACCACCTTGACTTTCACTAATCTTGCTGCATACGGAACAGTTGCGTTCTTTTTTTCGGTAAATGGTGAAGGGGTTCGTTGCCCGCCCGCCCGCGGTAGCTGAATTGGCGCTTAGTCACCGAGCCACTCGGCAGCAAGTTCCTCAACTAACGGCATTGTGAAGTCAAGCCTTGATAGGGGTTTTTCTGTATTATCTTTGTACAAAATATACAAGTTGATAATCATTCTCCCAAAAATGTTCAATGTCAGGTCTGCTTGTCATCTTCTGTACAAAAATTATCATCATCATCATCATAATCTATTAGAATTAGACTGTGGTGTGTGAGTGTGTCTGGTGGCAGTTGCATGTTTATTAGATATAGTTCATTGTTTCATTAGACTGTGATGTATGAGGGTGCATGTGAGTGTGCCTGTTGACGGACTGTTTTAGTGGTAGTATTTGTTGTTGGTGGAACTTTAGTAGTTTTTCGTTAGTAGACTAGAATTTTGGTATTTAATTGTTAGTATAAGGTTTCTTTTTTGTCAGTAGAATTGATCTTTACTTATTCTGAAAGGGAGTAGCAGCCTTTCAGAATAAATCAGTTCTTTACTTGTCTTAAAGACGGTTAAGATACAAGCCAACTAATGGCTAGACTGCGTTCCGCTGCACGGCTGAAAGCAACGGGAAACTACAGCCGTAATGCAATTCCCGAGGATATGCACCTCTCTATGCATAATTACATGTGATGATAGCCTCCTCCCTTATAAAATTTCAATCCGGAGGTAAACTAGTCCCCCGTTCGGATCTCCGGGTGGGGTCTACTCGAGAGGGGGTTAACAACACAGAAGTGACAAAGAGGAAATCTGACATTCTACGGATCGGAGCGTGGACTGTTAGAAGTCTGCTAGGAGATGGAAGGTTAGAAAACTTAGAAAGGGAAATGGATAGGTTGAGGTTGGATTTGGTGGGGATTAGTGAAATGCGCTGGCAGGAAGAACAAGACTTTTGATCAGGTGACTATAGGGTCATTAGCACTAAATCAATCAATGGCCAAGCAGGGGTTGGTCTCATATTGAGTAGGAAACTTGGACAGCGGGTGGAATATTATGAGCAATATAGTGAACGGATTATTGTAGCAAAAATCAATACTAAACCTACGTGCACCACAGTGGTACAAGTCTATATGCCTACCAATCAAGCTGATGATGAAGATGTTGAAAAGGTCTTCGAAGAAATAGATGAAATTCTGAGGTATATCAAGGGTGATGAAAATGTTATAGTAATGGGAGATTGGAATAGTGTGGTAGGAAAAGGCAGAGAAGGGAAGATAGTAGGAGATTTCGGATTAGGTGAAAGGAATGATCGAGGAAGCAGGCTGATGGAATTCTGCACAGAGCATGAGTTAGTCATAGCTAACACCTTATTCAATAACCACAATAGAAGAATATACACATGGATGAGACCAGGAGATACAGGACGTTACCAAATCGATTTCATTACGGTCAAGCAGAGATTTCGAAACCAAATTTTGGATTGCAAAACATATCTTGGTGCTGACATAAACTCTGACCACAATCTGGTTGTTATGAAATGCAGATTAAAGTTGAAGAAACTGAAGAAAAGTCAAAAGTCAAAAAGGAGGGCAATATGCAGACTGAAAGTGAAGGATGTAAACGAAAGATTCAAGAAGACTTCAATTGCAGACGAATGGGCACTTTTGAAGAATGAAATAACAAAATCCGCAGAAGAA
This sequence comes from Meconema thalassinum, assembly GCA_946902985.2. Classification (NCBI taxonomy): domain Eukaryota; kingdom Metazoa; phylum Arthropoda; class Insecta; order Orthoptera; family Tettigoniidae; genus Meconema; species Meconema thalassinum. The sequence continues at coordinate 284,844,195 of OX336388.2, forward strand.
AATATTGGTAGGAAAGAAAGAATAGGTAAAAAACCGTGGATCACTCAGGATATACTAGAATTGATGGATGAAAGGCGGAAACACAAGAGTGTCAGAGATGAAAAGGGGAAAGCAGAATACAGATGTCTGAGAAGTGAGGTTAACAAGAAGTGCAAGGAAGCGAAAGAAGAATGGTTGAAAGAGAAATGTACAGGTATAGAAAATTGTCTGAAATTAGGAAAAGTAGACACAGCTTATCGAAGGATTAAGAATACTTTTGGGGAAAAGAAGACTAAGTGCTGTAATATTAAGGACGCAAATGGAAAACCTCTAAGAGATTGGGAAGAAAAGGTTGAGAGATGGAAAGCTTGCTTAGAGTGTTTGTATAAGGGAAAGGAGATTGAGAATCATGTAATGGAAAGGGAGGAGGAAATCGATGAGGATGCAAAAGGAGATTTAATATTGAGATCAGAATTTGACAGAGCATTGGAGGACTTAAGCAGGAACAAAGCACCAAGCATTGATGATATACCGATTGAGTTGTTACGCTGCATAGGAGATGAAGGTCTGATCAGGTTACTTCTCATGGTGTGTAGGATTTATGAGACAGGTGAGGTACCCCCTGATTTCAAGAAGAATGTTATTATCCCTATACCAAAGAAAGTGGGAGCTGACAGATGTGAAGATTACCGTACAATCAGCTTGATTACTCATGCTTGAAAAATCCTGTCCAGAATAATTTACAAGAGGATGGAAAGCCAGATATAAACGGAGTTGGGTGAAGACCAGTTTGGTTTCAGGAGAAATGTAGGAACAAGGGAAGCTGTACTAAGTCTTATGCTGATTTTGGAAGGTAGAAAAAGGAAAAATAAGAGAACGTTCATGGCATTTGTAGACTTAGAAAAGACTTTTGATAACGTTGATTGGACTAAATTGTTTGACATTTTGAAATCTATTGGAATAAAGTACAGGGATAGGAGGGCGATCTACAATTTATACAGAAACCAGACAGCAGTCATTCGAGCTGAAGGACATGAGAGAGAAGCTGGTATTCAGAAAGGGGCAAGGCAAAGCAGCAACTTATCACCCATACTTTTCATTCTTTACATTGAACAAGCAATGAAGAAAATTGGAGAAAAATTTAAAGCGGGAGTGAAGATTCGAGGAGAAATAACTTCAACTCTGAGATTTGCTGATGACATCGTTATCTTGGCCAAAACGCCTGAGGATTTGAATGAGTTTTTGAATGGTATGGACTCTGTCTTACGGAATGAATACATGATGAATATTGAAATGAATGAAAATCCACAGCCTGCTTCCAGTCTCCAACCGGGTCAGGAATGGAATGAATGAAGCCCCCATCTAGCGGCGAGGATATGAACTGTGCCGGCTGCCGAGGCCTGACGCACTCCTCTGGGGCAATGATTAAATGAATGACAGATGAAATGAATGATAGTGGAGAGTGTTGCTGGAATGAAATTTTGACAGGGGAAACCGGAGTACCCGGAGAAAAACCTGTCTGCCTCCGTTTTGTCCAGCACAGATCTCACATGGAGGACCGGGATTTGAACCATGGACCCAGCGGTGAGAGGCCGGCGTGCTGCCGCCGAAGCCACGGAGGCTTATGATGAATATTAATAAATGTAAATCAAAAATACTGGAATGCAGCCGAAATAAATCAGAAACCTCTATGGACATCAAATTGGCAGGTGAAAAGCTGAAGGAAGTAGGAGACTTCTGTTACTTAGGAAGCAAAATAACCAGTGATGGACGAAGCAAAGAGGATATAAAAAGTAGGTTGGCTCAGGCAAGGAAAGCCTTTCTACAAAAAAGGAATCTGTTGACATCGAATATAGATTTAGGTATTAGGAAGTCATTTTTGAAAGCCTTTGTCTGGAGCGTGGCGCTCTATGGAAGTGAAACTTGGACTATTGGTGCAGCAGAAAAGAGGAGAATTGAAGCATTTGAAATGTGGTGTTACAGGAGAATGATGAAGATCAGATGGGTAGATAGGGTTACAAACGAAGAGGTATTAAGACGAGTGGGAGAGGAGAGATATTTCTGGTGACTGCTAATGAAGAGAAGAGATAGGTTAGTAGGGCACATACTAAGACACCCAGGAATAGCAAGCTTAGTTATGGAAGGAAGGGTTGAGGACAAGAACTGTAGGGGTAGACCAAGGTTAGAATATGTTAAACAGATTCCTTCGGATGTAGGGTGTGGTAGCTATGTAGAGATGACACGATTAGCTCAAGACAGGGAGGAATGGAGGGCTGCATTAAACCAGTCAAAAGACTGAAGACTCAAACAACAACAGGAATAGGGTTCAATCACTTGCACATCTGCTAATGAAGTGGCACAAAACACTAACCATTGCCACTGACGAAAGGTATTTTCAAAATCTGGCAAATATATAAATGGTATTAAATCACCATCATTTTTAATTAAAAATTAGTGGGGCTCTCACATCTAAAAAAATCTAAAATAAGATTTTGGTTTAAAGAATGATTACCAGCTAAACCTGTTTTTTGTATGGGTACAACTAAGACTTGGTTATGCTGTATCATCAGTAACTGATACATTTTTAAGATAAATAACAAAATTGCAAAGTTATTATTATTATTATTATTTTTATTAATATAATTATTATTATTAACATTTTATAATTCATATCAGTTAGAGGGTGGTTCATGAATTTGTGGCAACAGTTTCTTTGACAGATTAACAAAAACGTAGGCGTGTGGACAATGATCGCATGACCACTGTAATACCTTTTGGCAAAACGCATGTAAAACAAACAAATTAAAGTCCCACACTGTGTAGCCTACTTCTAAAAGTTGACATTCATTTTCATCGTTTGAAAATTATTTAATAGAAAATGTTTTATGAAGATTAAGTTGAATCATTTTCAAGATCGATTGGAGGTAAATGTATGCCTCTGTTGTCAATAGGTATTAGTATATAATCTCCTTGTTGAATGAGTCGTATACGATTCCAGTGTCGACGTGCAAATTTGCACTGCATACTGTTAAAAAAATAGTATGCACAGATACTATAAACAAACAAGTGCATACTAAGTTAAAGTTAACATACCATGCAATTTATTAACCATGTCTATATCCAAGAAACAAAACAAAAAAACAATACAAATTTAAACTGGGGTATGTGTTTTCCATAAACATGAATGCACCATAAACAAAACAAAAAATTGCCAAATGTCTTTGTTTTGAAAGTAAAGTATGTTCCTAAAAGCCGAATCAAACAAAAAAACATATGCATCACATATTGTTGTTGTTGTTAGTTTCTAATAGACCGTATTCTATGTGGTGAATATTGATTCATAGGTAACGTAAAATAAAGTTGACGAAATGCTTGTTGGCGATATGAACTGGTTCCTTCCTCAGCAGGGAATTTATACAAGTGGAAACAAAACATATTTGACGTTAGTGGAAAATAAACATTAAACAGAGGCTTTGCACAGAACGTGCACCAAAAATCTAGAAAACAATTCTCATCCGCTAATTTAACAATCACTTGTTTCATCGTTAAACCATACCATGATTTATGAATCACTTCCGTAGATACATTATTTTGAAAACCAAAATTTAGCATATAGGATTTACAATAGTGCTGACTTGGATCATGAAACAAGACATCATCATCATCATCATCATCATCATGATCAATGATGCTGTTATAAAAAGTGGTATCAATGCGCACATTAGTGTTTCTATACTCTGAAGGATAGGCCACACGTTGTGGATTATAATTTACCATCGTTGCATATTCATCGAACGTAGTGTGTTTAGTGACAATTAAAGAATCTTCATCATGGCCCTTCATTGAATCCGAAAAGTAGTAATAGACGTTTTACTAAGTAGCCTATATATTAAAAAGGTCAATTTATATACTGTCGGTCCCCTAAGTGAAGAGCAAAATGAAAATAAAAAATAAGCAAAACACAAAATAAATAAATAAATAAATAACCATCTGTCTGTTGACTTTTTTATGCATTAGTTTTAAAAAACAATTTCTGTTCAGATATTCGTCTGGTGTTGTTTTGTAATACATCACCACTCATAACACTAGTCATAAAGTGTGTTTGTCCACAATAAAAGCAAGAAATTATTTTTTTGTTCTTGCATCAGGTCTATTAACCTAGTGAGGCCTATTAAGCTGCACGTCTACTGAGGGTGGGCGGTCAGTTTGCTGAAACATGAGGCTTATTAAGCCAAAACCTAGTGAGGCCTATTAAGCCACATGTCTACTGAGGGTGGGAGGTCAGTTTGCTGAAACATGAGGCTTATTAAGCCAGCACCTAGTGAGGTCGATTATGCCATATGTCTACTGAGGGTGGGCGGTCAGTTTGCTGAAACATGAGACTTATTAAGCCAGCACCTAGTGAGGCCTATTAAGCCACATGTCTACTGAGGGTGGGCGGTCAGTTTGCTGAAACATGAGGCTTATTAAGCCAACACCTAGTGAGGCCAATTAAGCGATATGTCTATTGAGGGTGGGTGGTCAGTTTGCTCAAACATAAGGCTTATTAAGCTCCAACCTAGTGAGGCCTATTATGCATCATGCCTACTGAGGGCGGGTGGTCAGTTTGCTCAAGCATGAGGCTTATTAAGCCACCACCTAGTGAGGCCTATTAAGCCACATGTCTACTAAGGGTGGGTGTTCACTTTGCTTAAACAAGAGGCTTATTAAGCCACCACCTAGTGAGGCCTATTAAACCACTAGCTAAAATAAATTTTAAAAGCCAACATGTTTTAATCTAGCCTGTGCACAGTGAGCTATGCAAACGTTGATGCATGCCTCTCTTTATGCGTTGACAGGCAAATAGCACAAGACATACAGTTTATATACAACTATTTACACACATTCACACATCCTTGCATACATCCTTGCACACAGGTTAAAAAAACAAAATTATATGATACACTATTTTTTTATTATTTTTATTCCAAGGCTCAACATGGCATCACGCACTTCAAAGCAACCAAACCAAACACTTGCCGTACTGTACAATAACAATATCAACAACCATTACTGGTTGTAACCAAAGGGAACGCCTGTCATCATATCCTGACACCACTGTCTTTTATCATCCAACAAAGCAAATGTTTGTTTTGACTGTTTCATTAAAAATAAATTATGGTTTTTAGACAGAATCTTAACTGACTATGTGACATGCATGTGTGGGTCTGAAGAACATGTAAATAATCATCCACACAAAGGCTTTTAACCACGTGTTGACTAATTCCTTTGGCTCGCATAGATTCACCTTGATTCATCTGTCGAAAACTATGCATTTTCGGCGCGAGACCTACAAACCCTAACATCATGGTGTCTGAACACTCATCTGTCATTAAACCAATTTCTTTTTTGTTCAGACGGGGATATCGAACACGTTCCTTTAACTCAACGAGGACGTGTCAAACCATTTTGGGTTTTCTTTCATAACGACATATGGATTACAGTCACGGATATGGTAAATAAAACTATCTGTGTCTGTATATAACAAGGAAATGGTACCAAATTGCCGCATTGCAAAACCATACTGAAATTCATACATATGCAATTTAGAAAAATCTAAAATAACTTGACCTAAATAGATGGGTTTATTCATGACAACTTTAGATTTTGCAAATTCAATAGTGACTAGATCATGACCAACAACGTTCAAAGATTTGAAATTTGGTTTTGAAATGTATTTTTGAGCTCCCCACTGTCCATGCCATGTTTTGATCAATTTAATGTCCCTATATTGCCACACATTTCAAGACTCTTGCCATAAATACAATTATTCATCAGTTTAAAAAAAATTGGCGCTTTGTCTGTGACTGGTATTTAAGTCCATGTACGGTTTCAACCACCGTTTCTGACAGAAAGGGATACCTTTATGGATTTTTTTTTCAGGGTTAAGCCCTGGGCTAAACATTCTACCAGCATATCAATATGCAATACATAGTGATTTTTGTCATACAAGGTGCCCATCAATTTTTAATGTTTACCCTTACTCTCGGGTGGCACCATTTTCTCTATACAAAAGGGAAAATCACCATGTCGCTGTCTGAGATCGGGGGGATATGCTAAGTCAACGTCAAGGACATATCTTACGTCATGTTGCTCGCTTGCGCTATGCACATTAAAATCTTTAATTTCATCCTCAGACAGCCAGACAAAGGTTTGGTACGGCAGCGGTCTGCTCATGGCAAAACCGTATAAATTGTTTACATCGAAATCCATCAAGTAAGATTCTGGTTCTTCGGGACAATAATCGGGCATGTAATGATTATTTGCCTTGTCGTGTCGCTGATTAAGCATACGAAGCCCCCACGAATCCCTCTTTCCATCATCAGTACCATATCGGTATCCGTCAGTAAATCAAGCTATATTTGGGTGTATTTGAGCGCAGCGTCCCAATTTAACCCCGGACTCGTACAGTAGTGGGCGGGGTCGTGCCCGTATATCGTGTGACATAGCTGACGGAACGTTTAAAATACGTCTGTCAACAACAACACCTCTAACTTTAAATAGTGCGTAGCGTTTTGACCCATGGTTTCTATACCTAACGCTTGCCAAACTGAGAAAAAAAAACTTTTCTCTTGGGGGCAAAGACATTTCTTCAAGCACCTCATAACTTGCCACATATCATAAGGAAAATGACCTTTACGAACACACAATTTAAATTATTTTGTATTCGTAAAGTGGGATTGAGTACGTTTCAACTCATCCTCGCTTAAGCCTTTCACAAGGCTATCCAGCGAACTAGACATCAACTTGAATGAGTCGAGAAAACGAATGCTCATCGTTCCTTTTCTCAGTGAAAGAGAAATGAAGCTCTCATGGTTTTTAGCCAAAATGGTAAATTTGCTTTTATCTATATGGGCAAATTCTTTAACAATGATGTGCAGATCGTAGCGAGAGAAATTGTGTAAGAAGACGGGGAGGAAGCGAGGTGTAGAATACTTTAAATTGCATTCCCTCTGGGCGGCACCTCTAAAATGCCCTGTCCTGTGGCAGTGATCTCTTACTTTTTGTTCACCGCCTAAAATAGGCTTTTCGCATATGTGGCAGGTAGTGGCTTGATCATATTCTTTTTGCTGTACGTCATTCATCTGAATTGGTACAGGGTTGCTCAAAATATTTTCTACTTTGCCCGCTAACGCCATCATTTGATCAACAAACCACCGCGCACAATCCGAACCTTTGTGACTTACATACTCACATTGGGATTTATCATAGTGACAGACAACATAATAGCCTACAGCAAAAGGCTCATTTTTCAGCACTGGATAGGTTGAGCTTGTATGGGGGCTTCGTTCACATCCCTGAAGGGGAACAGTAAGGGCCTCAAAATCAGCATAAACAGTAAATGGTACCATATCTTGTTTATTAGTGGCCTTAAATTTTAAGACTGCGTCATTCCCTTCGGGCAGTACAAGCTTTACAGCCGGCTGGCCCTCACTGACTCCCATATGTCATTCCAAAAGTTCAGCAGTTGTAAAATACTGAAGGCAGCGCTCGCAAATGTGTTTTTTACCATTATAGTTAGACACTTGGCTGCTTACTAATTTTCCTATAGGCTATTCTTTATCCAACAATAATGGCTTTTATCCCATGAGACAATAATAGTAATTGAATATGATATTGTTTTGTCTCTTTGCTAGCATACAAGGGGCCGACAATGTTGCTTCCCTCAACGCCATACACCAAGAAGGAGAAATTTGGATTATCTTTCTCAAATAAATGAATTTTATCTACAGACATGGGAAATGAAACACGCTGTAGATTCAGAGCCACACTCCATAAAAAGCAATGATCGTCTGTGTTCCATACAGTAATCACTGCCTTTCTCGAAGCGATAAAGCTCGGAATGGGAATATAGCTACCCCCTGCATTTATTGGATTGTATTTATAAATATTAATTTGCAAATGTTGTTGTTTGAGTCTTCAGTCTTTTGACTGGTTTGATGCAGCTCTCCATGCCTCCCTGTCCTGAGCTAATCGTTTCATCTCTACATAGCTCCGACACCCTACATCCGAGGCAATCTGTTTAACATATTCTAACCTTGGTCTACCCCTACAGTTTTTGTCCTCGACCCTTCCTTCCATAAGTAAGCTTGCTATTCCTGGGTGTCTTAGTATGTGTCCTACCAACCTATCTCTTCTCTTCATTAGCAGTCGCCAGAAACATCTCTCCTCTCCCACTCGTCTTAATATCTCTTTGTTTGTAACCCTATCTACCCATCTGATCTTCATCATTCTCCTGTAACACCACATTTCAAATGCTTCAATTCTCCTCTTTTCTGCTGCACCAATAGTCCAAGTTTCACTTCCATAGAGCGCCACGCTCCAGACAAAGGCTTTCAAAAATGACTTCCTAATACCTAAATCTATATTCGATGTCAGCAGATTCCTTTTTTGTAGAAATGCTTTCTTTGCCTGAGCCAACCTACTTTTAATATCCTCTTTGCTTCGTCCATCACTGGTTATTCTGCTTCCTAAGTAACAGAAGTCTCCTACTTCCTTCAGCTTTTCACCTGCCAATTTGATCTCCATAGAGGTTTCTGATTTATTTCGGCTGCATTCCAGTATTTTTGTTTTACATTTATTTATTTATTTATGTTCATCATGAATTCTTTCCGTAAGACGGAGTCCATACCATTCAAAAACTCATTCAAATACTCAGGCTTGTCGGCCAATATTTAATATTGAGATCAGCTCTATCAAATTCTGATCTCAATATTAAATCTCCTTTCGCATCCTCATCAATTTCCTCCTCCCTTTCCATTACATGATTCTCAATCTCCTTTCCCTTATACAATCTCCCTATATAAGCTTTCCATCTCTCAACCTTTTCTTCCCTATCTGTTAGAGGCTTTCCATTTGTGTCCTTAATATTACAGCACTTAGTCTTCTTTCCCCAAAAGTATTCTTAATCCTTCGATAAGCTGTGTCTACTTTTCCTAATTTCAGACAATTTTCTCTACCTGCACATTTCTCTTTCAACCATTCTTCTTTCGTTTCCTTACACTTCTTGTTAACCTCATTTCTCAGTCGTCTGTATTCTGCTTTCCCCTTTTCATCTCTTAGATTCTTGTGTTTCCGCCTTTCGTCCATCAATTCTAGAATATCCTGAGTGATCCACGGTTTTCTACCTATTCTTTCTTTCCTACCAATGTTTTCTTCTGCGGATTTTGTTATTTCATTCTTCAAAAGTGCCCATTCGTCTGTAATTGAAGTTTGTTTAGGGTTTTTCATTAGTCCTTCCTTTATACTCTTCTTGAATCTTTCGTTTACATCCTTCTCTTTCAGTCTGTCTATTGCCCATCTTTTTGGCTTTTGACTTTTCTTCAGTTTCTTCAACTTTAATCTGCATTTCATTACAACCAGATTGTGATCAGAGTTTATGTCAGCACCAGGATATGTTTTACAATCCAAAATCTGGTTTCGAAACCTCTGCTTGACCTTAATGAAGTCGATTTGGTAACGCCCTGTATCTCCTGGTCTCATCCATGTGTATATTCTTCTATTGTGGTTATTGAATAAGGTGTTAGCTATGACCAACTCATGCTCGGTGCAGAATTCTACCAGCCTGCTTCCTCGATCATTCCTTTCACCTAATCCGAAATCTCCTACTATCTTCCCTTCTCTCCCATTTCCTACCACAGCATTCCAATCTCCCATTACTATAACATTTTCATCACCCTTGATATACCTCAGAATTTCGTCTATTTCTTCGTAGACCTTTTCAACATCCTCATCATCAGCTTGACTGGTAGGCATATAGACTTGTACCACTGTGGTGCAGGTAGGTTTAGTATTGATTTTTGCTACAATAATCCGTTCACTATATTGGTCATAATATTCCACCCGCTGTCCAAGTTTCCTACTCAATATGAGGCCAACCCCTGCTTGGCCATTGTTTGATTTAGTGCTAATGACCCTATAGTCTCCTGGCCAAAAGTCCTGTTCTTCCTGCCAACGCATTTCACTAATCCCAACCAAATCCAACCTCTACCTATCCATTTCCCTTTCTAAGTTTTCTAACCTTCCACTTCCTAGCAGACTTCTAACATTCCACGCTCCGATCCGTAGAATGTCAGATTTCCTCTTTGTCACTTCTGTGATGTTAACCCCCTCTCGAGTAGTCCCCACCCGGAGATCCGAACGGGGGACTAGTTTACCTCCGGATTGAAATTTTACAAGGGAGGAGGCCATCATCACATGTAATTATGCAAATACGCAATGCTATTCAGAGCGAGGCCACTTGGTCCGTCTTGCAACTTATCAAATTTACTGACAAATCCATCAATAGCTTTTTCCTGATACCACATTTCTAAATTATCGGATATCAGTAATTTCTCCATTTTTGTACAAATATTAAATATGTGTTTTTCTTCAACATTATTTTTTTTATCAAAATAAATTCACATAGTAGCTCGAAATTCATTTTTAAGGCGTGATGCGATGTTAACCCCTGCTTGCTTTCTTTCAGAAAAATAGACAAACACGATTCAACAAATTCTTTAGGGGATAGACAGTTTTTCACATTATAAATTCGGTCCGAGCATATTCTACTTTTAAAACATTTGGCTACTGTTTGCCATTCTAATTCTTGACATATAGACATAATTAAAAATCAAAAGTAAATGGAATGTTAACTCACCTTATAAATAGGGTAATCAAAAAAACGGCAAATACAGATGCCTTTTAAGACAGTGGCACACACTCACACTCACACACACATGCACAAACTGTTGTCCTCCAACTGTAGGGTGGGGGGGAGGACTCCAGCAGACAGCCATTTAGTCACAATGTGGATAATACTTTCTTTCTTTGTAAAAAATAAATTATCTGAAAAGCACAGCAATAAAACCCGTTATTAGTTATATTATATATATATATATATATATATATATATATATATATTCAGTAAACATGTGTATTCATGTATTGGTTGATTGATTCATTCATTCATTCAATCATTGATTCATTTAGTTATAGCACATTATAACAAAACACAAAAGGTTTAGGAGTGGAATAGGGTTAATCATACGCACTCACACACTTACAATAAGACACACACTTGGGAAATAGCAAGCTAATTTTTGCACAAACAAACAAAAAAATATCTTTATAACGTACCTTTTTAATATCAGAATTGTAGCTTAGTGGCTACGCTGCTACTCTCGATCGTCTGTTGGCACACGCAGTTTAATTCTGCAACAGAAATAAATATATTCCATAAGTGCATGCATTGCCATTAAATGAAATAGCATTCATTCATTTTAGCGTAAGTCATAAACAAATATGTACATACCTTTGTATTTTATAGTTGTTATATGCATCAAATTAGTTGTTGTGGTTTTTTATCTGCAATAAAAATACATTCATATCATTAAGTCATTGAATCATCTTCCAATAATACACAAACTAACAATAATGTATTCCATAACATTATTATAAAACAAATAGCATACCTTGTCTTTCACTTGATCTTCAATATAGGTATTTTTTTTATTAAGTTATTTAAGTGAATGACTGAATGAATGAATGAATGAATGAATGAATGAATTAATTAATTAATTAATTAATTAATTAAAAATCAACGATGAACACAGGCCAATGGCTCAGCAGACCGTCTCCATCAAAGGTCATGTTACGAGTAATGCCCGTGATGGTCTGACTCAGTACATATACTGTATATATGTCTTTAAATTGTCAACACGTTATTTCTCACAATGTATCCAAACACCTTGCAAGTAATGTCTGACTGAGTTACAGAACTCTTGACATTAGCACTTCACACATGCTGTACGCCTACATAACGTCCCACTGCGCACCCTATGAGAACTTCAACATCAGCATTTTCAAAACAAAGCTCTCACAGCATATTAACCTTGAGCATAGTATCAAGTTATGGTAGCTTACAAACGCTACTGTTGTTATCTGACTTTGTTCCCAACGACAAAGTTGCATAGGCAGCCTTCCCACACACACACGTGCACCTACGGCATTCTTATTCTGACAACGAGCTGGTCTCTCGCTCTCATGCTGGTTCAACAGCCCACTTCTGTTAGCAAATTGTTTCTATGTCCAGTCATGCGTATTATAGTAAAATCATATATGTATGTTTTAGCAACAATAATAATAATAATAATAATAGCGCTTGACATGGCAACCCAACGTCACTTCAAATGTCATTTCTTTCCTTTTTTGTCACGCTTTTCTCAAATATCTGGAAAACATCATGGAAACACCTATAACCATGGTTCCACTTTTTTTCAACACCTACATTTTCCCGTAAACAGGACAATGAAGGAATGGGAAAAGTGGAACGGTTAGGCAAGGAAATGGGAAGGAGGCGGCCGTGGCCTTACAGTAGGAACCATCCCTGCATTTGCCCAAAGACAAAGTGGAAAACCACGGAATAACACTTCGAGGATGGCTGAGGTAGGAATGGAACCCCCTCTACTCATTTTGGCCACCCGAGGCTGAGTAGACCCCATTCCAGTCCTCACACCACTTTTCAAATTTCATGGCAAAGCCGGGAATCCAACCCAGGACCTCCGGGGGCGGCAGTTAACCATGCTGACCGCTACGCTACTGAGGCGACTAAAACATAGGTTAAACCCCCAAAAACGTGCATAGGTTTTTCACCTAGCGAGTACAAATTTATGGTGCAGGTACACGAGGTAAATACCAACCATTCATGTCAAAAAAAAATTCTCATCTTCACCGTTTCCAAAATAGTCAGCATTTTTCAAAATTATTTTTCTTTTGCCCTACAGACTTCAACCTTGGTTTCTATCTAGAGGGGCTAGGGACCTTTCATTAACGTCAAACACACTTTTTTTTTTCCAAAATTCACTGTTTCCAAAATAGCGCCGATTTCAGATCGAACAATTTTCAAAAAAAAATACCAACACACATTCTTAGCAAAGAGGACGTCACTCCAACGCCAACAACACCTCATTCGTTAAAATCCGACCTTCCGTTCGACAATTATCACCAATGTTCGCCAGAAAGTAGGCTGTCATTTTTTTTCCTCCTACACACTAGTCTTGAAACTTGCTGTCCACCTAGAAGGCATAGCCACCTTTCATTCACGTTAAACAAACTTTTTTCTCATCTTCACCGTTTCCAAAATAGTGCCAATTTCAAAATCAACAATTTTCAATAAAAAAATTAATACCAACACACATTCTTAGCAAAGAGGACGTCATCCCAACGCCAACAATACCCCGTTTGTTAAAATTCGATCACGCGTTCGGCAGTTATCGCCCAAGTTTATATGAAAGTAGCCCTCTTATCATTCCACTACTGACAAGTATTAGGTTTATATGCTTGCATTAGAAGAGTTGTGCATGGTGAAATCCTACTCGGTGAGAAATGTATAAGCGAGACCCTACTTCCCTATACGGAATAGCTGTTACTGACTTGTGATTTACTTCTTTAAATCTCTCAAATCTCTGAAACTTAATACTTAAATTACATAAGCCGTTGCTGTAGAAGACAGTCAAATTTCTTCAGAAAAGCGATAGTAATCAGCCATTGCAGAACTCTAGCACTCAGAGCGCATTCTACCGGTCTCCTTGTGAGTTGATCATACAGTACATCAGTTTACATTGCAATATCTCTCCACTCAGACAGTAATGAGATCGCAATGTGTGAGGATATGCTGCAAATTATTTGTTCTTGACTATTAATTTAGGGGCTTAACGAACCGTATCCTCGTGCACTTCTATGTATGAAATGTGCCTATAACCGGAGTTATTGTGATGGCTGTATTTGTATCACAAATGAAGATTGGGAAGTTTGGAACCACCCCAGCATTTGCTTTGAGTAGGAGTGGGAAAACTACGAAAAACCACTTCCAACATGGCTGAGTTGGGAATCTCAGTTATGCCTCACGAGACTTAGTGTACCCCGTTCCAGCCATCAGACCACAATTAAAGCCGGGAATCGAACCCCAGATCTCTGAGGCGACAAACAAGAATGCTAGCCGCTCCTCAGTGTACCATACTCAAGACATTGCTGCTATTTGAGTCCCGGTCTGGTTACAACAAATACTAGAGAATGAAATGAAGTGTCGGGTGGCCTCCTAAGAGGACTGGTGCGACTCTTTTGAATTTACGTCTGCAAGCGACCTGCAAGTTGTAATGAAGACGTCACAGCACCTAGTCTTCGAGCTAAGGTCCCTACGACTCGGCCATCAGCATGCAGCACAGGGCACCGCGGTCATCAGCCCTCGTAACAAAGTTAAAGTACAAATGTTTGTTATAAAAATTTCAGGTGGATATCTCAAACAGAAAACAGTTTAATATAAATTAAAATAACAAGTAGTTCCGTGAAGAACTATACAGCCTATTTTCATATATCCTACTTATGTTAATAGCCTCTATCTACATACAAAATTTCAGTTTGATTGCTGTAATAGATTCGTAGATATTGAGAACCGACTAAATATTTCGGATGGTCGCCATGTTGGATTTTATATATGTAGGTCCTAGAGTTATGTATTGTTACATAAAGATTATTGTGTACATGTAGCATTCAAACTTCAATCGCATGATTAGGACACAAGAAGTAACAAGGAGATTTTAAAATTTACCACAGCTGCCATCTTGTGGTTATGGGAACAATTGAAATAAATTAGATGCCAGTGGATTAACATTCGTATAAGGATTTACTGTACCAAGTTTCACTGCACTCGGATGGTTAAATTGCGAGAAACGTCCATGTGAATATTTATACTTCGCGTCGCCGCCATGTTGGATTTGTGATCACGAGGTTATTTAAAGTCCTATAGCTGAACTTAAGTTCATAGCTCCTATGAACATTAAAAAATCAGTTTGATTGCTATAATAGATTCGTAGATGTTCAGAGCCGTCTAAATATTTCGGATGGTCGCCATGTTGGAATGTTAAATGTAAAGGCCATAGCGTCATGTACCATTAAAGGAAAATTATTGCGTAGGTTCATTATTCAAACTTTCACATCGATCGCACGATTACGACACAAGAAATAAAAACTTAATTTTAAAATTCGCAAAACCGCCATCTTGAGGTTATGTAAACAATTGAACTAAATTAGATACCAGTGTATTACAATGTGTAAAAGCATTTCCTGTACCAGATTTCATTTCGGTTGGAACATTAAATCGCGAGAAAGGTCTATTTAAAATTTTCAAATACGCTTGGCCACCATGTTCGTTTTGTAGTTAACCGGTTTTTGAAAGTCTTATAGGTGAACTTCCAGTAGTGCCCTTTATCTCCATACAATATTTCAGGGTGATACCGCTAATAGTTTCAGAGATATAGAATGCCGTGGAAATATTTCGCACATCCGCCATCTTGTGGTTATGTAAGCAATTGAACCAAGTTAGATGTCGATGCATTACAATGTGTATAAACATATACTGTACCAAGTTTTATTGCGTTTGGTTGGTTAAATCGCGAGAAACTTCTATTTAAAAGTCGCAAATTCGCGTGGCCGCCATGTTGGTTTTGTAGTTACCAGTTTTTCAAAAGTCACATAGGTGAACTTCTAGTAGTTCCCTTTATCACCGTAAGAAATTCCAGGATGATATCGGGAATAGTTCGGAGATATTGAATGCTGGTGAAATAGTTCGCACAGCCGCCATGTTGGATTGGTGAGACGTAACAAAATTTGAAGGGCACGGTCGGGGTCGTCCGGAATGGTGCTATGAACTTACCGAGATTCATTGAAATCGCTCCAGCCGTTTAAAAGTTATTAGGGGACACACACACACGCACACACACACACACACGGACAAAAGGTGATCTCATAAGCCTTTTTTTTTTTTTTTTTTCAAAATTGAAAATAGGCTAAAAATGAAGTATAGATAATAATAATATGAAAATATCTTCTTCTTCGCCATATCCCGCTTCAAACGGGGTCAATGTTTCTCGGCGTTCTTTTCCACTTCTTCCTGTCCACACATCGTCCTGCTCTACCTCTTTCTCCTTCAGGTCTTCCCGGATATTGTCATTTCCCGTTCCATCTACAACCAGATCCAATACTCTCCTCCCTTCCTTCACATAATATGCCCATACCACAACAGTCTTTTCTCCTGGATTTTCTTTGTCACTTTAACAGTACCTCTGATTTTCTCATTTTTGATGCGGTCCTTCTTAGTGATACCACTCATCCATCTAAGCATCTTCATCTCCGTCACCTCCAATTTATTACATTGTGACTTCGTTTTAGTCCCCGTCTCTGTCTTACTGCTGTCTTGTAGGCTTTTCCATTCACTTTTATGCCGAGTCTCTTGTCACACAGAATTCCAGAAATCCTTTCCCGGGCCGACTGTAGTCTACTCGGTGGTTGATTCCCGCATTCATATTGCCATCGTCCGACACCACCAATGACAATTTCTCTGAGTCACACTATACTGGTTGGTTTAGGGGCTGCGACAACGCGGTCATGTAGCCCCGTGTACTTTGGGTGTGTGTAGAATCAGTCTGATAACCGGTGTTAATTGTGATGGCTGTATTAGTGTGTGTATCTGTGATTCAGGTAAGGACTGCAGACGATCAATTTCAGGTAGTTCCTACTTTTTGTACCAAATGCTACCATCAACGACACCTGGCTGTGAACTTGGCTACTAGATGCCACCGCAACTGGCACCCAGCAGCAAACGTTGTAACTTAATAGAGCGTTAATCAAATCTACCCTACAAATTTAGCTTCACTCAATTGTAGTTAGTAGAAGGTTCTTTTACAGCTCGTGGGTTTTACTTCCCCTCCAAAGGAAGGCATACTGAGGGATGTTGAATGCTCTAAACAAAGCAACCTCTTCGGCCGGGTTTGAACCAGCAATCTCAGGCATAGAAGCTCAGCATGCTATCAACTACGCCACTGAAGCTACTAACCTATAAATAACATGACGTGATCAGCAGCAAGGGCGTGATCACAGGGGCCCTTCCTCACATCGAGTACGAGACGGTGGGCCCTGCTTGTCTTGTCTGTAATCTGCATAGAATAACCGACTCCAACCGTGCCTGGAATGGACAGAATTCCTCTTAATCGCCCTCAATTTACTGGGTCTTGAATCAGCTAGCCACTGAGTTTCCGAGAAGGCCAGTGCTTGGCGGTTAAACTGAATGCAAAATTACCTTTAGCTGTTGGTCTAGGTAGTAATCTACCCGCCTCTTTGATCCACAATTCCCATAAAAAGGTGATTCTTGTATCAGCGTTGCGGCGAGATGGTCTGCAAACACCACGTGGATCTGTAATCGAGCAAATCACAAATTGAGGCAATGGGATGGTTGGTTGGTTCCTCAGTTTAGAGGCTGCGACAACTCGGTCATGTAGCCCCGTTTATTTTCGATGTGTGTAGAATCAGTCTGATAACTGGGTTATTTGTGATGGCTGTATTAGTGTGTGTTGTCTGTTAGTAGGGACTGCAGACATTGAATTTCAAGTTATTTATTTACTTATTTAGCGTATGGCGTTTAGTGCCGGGAGTGTCCGAAGACATGTTCGGCTCACCAGAGGCTGTAGCTGCTTCAAGCGGACAACCATGGGGTGAGCTCCGTTCAATTTCAAGTAGTTCCAACTTTCGCTACCAGATAGACTATCAATGACACCTAGTGGTGAACATTGAAACTTTTGATCAAGCGTTTCAACGAAATCTAACCTAGAACTAATGTTTCACACAAGTTTAGTTAGTGGAAGGATCTTGTTCACGCCATAAATCTATGGCATGGGACCGCCAGCTTTACTTCCCCTCCGAAGGAAGACATACTGAGGGATTTTTAACACCCTTGGGGATGAGAACAAACATTGCCATTTTAGTTGAACCATGAAGTGCGTCTAATGCACCATACTTGGCGAGAGTAACGATTGCTTAATATTCGCACGGTATTTACTTGCATATGTTGGTAACACTGCAGGTTATACAAGTTTGGTCAGCTTAAGACCACCTCGTGGTGTAGCGGCTAACGCATTAGGTGCGAGGTCTGGGTTCGATTCCCGGCTCTGCGAAGAAATGTTTATTCTGAACACTCAGCCTCGGCCATTTTGGAAGTGGTTTTCCGTTTCTTCTACACCACGCAAATGCTGGGATGGTTCCTAACTTAAGGCCACGGCCACCTCTCCTTCCCAATCCTATCCCTAATTTAAAAATACACGTACTGGTACAGCTATCACAATCACACAGGTTATCACTAGAGCCCTGCGCGGGTAAACAAAACATTAATCGCATCCGCCCCGCATCCACCCGACTGTTATCCACACAATTGTTATCCCCATCCTCCCCTCATCTACACGACTGTTATACGCATCCACCCCGCATCCACACGAAAATTATCCGCATCCGCCCCGCATCCACACGATTGTTATCCACATCCGCCCCACATCCACACGACTGTTATCCGAATGTACTGGCATTATAATAATATTGTCAATGTGTTGCTTTAATATCTTTGAGACATTTGAAGAGAAAGTCGTTCCCCTAGGCTATGTCATGTGCTATGTTTAAAATTAATGTTACACAGCCAAAATTGCAACCCTTTCCTGTTCGGAGTGTTAATTATCCTTACTGACGTAATTTGAATCAGATTAGCGTAAATCATCATCTTACATTCGTTATGAGAAAAACAAAATGGAAAAATATGATATGTCATAAACATCCGGGTCTTAGTAATGATATTAAACAAATTCGGATTGCATTCTAAAAACTATCCGCAAATTTACTCCAAACATTATCCGCAGCTTATCCCCATCCAAGCGGATCTTTAGTTATCACACACACACGTCGGCAACACCTAAAATAAGCAACAACAACGGACTAGAAATCTCGCGCCCTATCGCTCGATTATAGCGACCTCAGCACCATCTAGCACCACACTGCGGAAACACTGGAACGTGTTAGTTTCTCAATTGCCCGCTAGACTCCAGCGCGTGGCGTTCCTCTCATATTTTGTTTTCCTTGTCATATCGTCATCTTTTAGATTCCTAGCAGGCTAATGACAAGTTCAAACGCCATCACGAATCTACATCGTGATCATTAATAATTACTTTTATTCGTAGCTTCTCTGTGTAAACAATCGCAATGCTGTAGTAACAATAGTAATAGTGTTATTGGTATTACGCCCCCTTTAACTACTGCGGCTTTTAGAGACGCCGGAATTACTTCCCGAAGGGGATCTTTAACGTGCCAGTAAATCTACTGACACGGTTTCCCCACATTTACGCGCCCTCAAATGCAACTGACTGCGCCAGGATTCAAACCTGCAACCTTGGGCAGAGCAGGCGAGAACGTTGAGCCACAATGCTGTAGGCTTCACCTCGTGGTGTAGTGGATAGGATTAGGAACTACCACTCAAAAGCCCCGGATTCGCTTTCCGCTTCTGAGGTACGGTACTGGAACAGGTCGGCGGCTTCTGTGACGTAGTTGGTAGCATGCTGAGCTTCTATGCCCGAGGTCGTGGGTTCAAAACCAGCCGTAGTCGTCGGATTTTTTAAGAGCGTTAAAAATCCCCCAGTATACCTTCCTTCGGAGGGGAGGAAAAGCTGGCGGTCCTATGTCATAGATTTATAGCATGATATAGAACCTTCCTATAACTACACTTGTGGAAGCTAAATTATAGGTTAGATTTGACTAACGCTCTTAGATTCCAACGTTCGTTGACAGGAGCGGACTGCAGTGGCATTTAGTAACCAAGTTGAGAACTATGGCGTTTGGTAGCGAAAGTAGGACCTACTTGAAAATTGAATGTCTGCAGTCCTTACTTGAATTAGAAACAGGTAACACACTCTAATACAGTCATCAATATTAACACCGGTTATCAGACAGATTCTACACACACCCAAAGCGACGTTGTCGCAGCTCCTAAACTGAGGAACCAACCAACGTCTCTTGATTCAAATTCCATTCTTTAGTGTAGGGTGGATAATCTTTCTCAGAATTTTACCTTCTTGCTTCTTAATTCTTGAGTGGTCTCCTAAAGTTAGGGTTTCTGGTGCATATAATACTATTATTATTATTTTATTAATATTGAACAGTCATTCACTTTAACAGATGGTATATTGCCTTTCACGGCCAGTGAATTAAAACTCAGCAAGTCTTCTAGGTTTGTGCCGTGTCTTGTGTGGGGTTTCACCTAGGACACCAAGCAGGCTCATCGGCGGGCTCTTGGTGTCCCCGCCCGAACCCCCACAGGAGTGACGAACTGTGCGCCACCTCCCTTTATAATAGGTGCAATTGCGCCACTTGACTGCGAGAACTTAAAGCTCAAGCAGCTATAACCTCCCTATGAAGGCTTCCAAAAAGATGGTTTATTCTATATTGGCTTTCACGGCCGGTGAATTAAAACTCAGTAATTCTTCTAGGTTTGTGCCGTGTCTTGTGTGGGGTTTCGCCTAGGACACCAAGCTGGCAGTTGCACTACATATAAAGGGAGGTAGCGCGCAGTTCGTTACTCCTGTGGGGGTCCGGGCGGGGACACCAAGGCCCGCCGATGAGCCAGCTTGGTGTCCTAGGCGAAACCGCACACAAGACACGGCACAAATCTAGAAGAATTGCTGAGTTTTCATTCACTTTAAGTTCGACCAATAGATCTACCATCTAGACATATTATCAATCAACGTCAGTGATGGTCAACCTCTGGATGGGTGGCAAACGTCAGACCATCATACCTACCCTGAAACCAAGCGGCGCTCAGGTACAGTAATATTATAAGCAAATGAAACGTTTTCAAATTGTCAGGTCCGGTAGTTATAGAAGGTCCTGGACAAAGCATGTGGTCTAACGCTTTGTGTCTATGTATTGAACAAAACCATACGAGTATCGTCTATCTTCGTCTTCTGTAGGCGAGGTTTGCGTTTCTTTGAAGTAATTTCATTTGTAGTTGTTGATCGTTCAGTGTCTTCATCTTGTTGCCGACTCGTTCCAGGATCGTCGCTGAGTCTTACTGCAGTTCTTTTTGAATGTTTAGAGCAATAACCACACGCACACTAAACTGGACCCCGACTGGCATTTAAAAATGATTTCAACACTTAAAACAAGTAGTTCCGTGAAGAACTATACAGCCTATTTTCATATATCCTACTTATGTTAAAAAATGCAAAATTTCATTTTGATTGCTGTAATAGATTCGTAGATATTGAGAACCGACTAAATATTTCGGATGGTCGCCATGTTGGATTTTATATATGTAGGTCCTAGAGTAATGTACTGTTACATGAAGATTATTGTGTACGTGTAGCATTCAAACTTCAAACGCATGATTAGGACACAAGAAGTAACAAGGAGATTTTAAAATTTCACACAGCTGCCATCTTGTGGTTATGGAAGCAATTGAAATAAATTAGATGCCCGTGTATTAATATTCGTATAAGGATTTACTGTACCAAGTTTCACTGCACCCGGATGGTTAAATTGCGAGAAACGTCCATGAGAATATTTATACTTCGTGTCGCCGCCATGTTGGATTTGTGATCACCAGGTTATTGAAAGTCCTATAGGTGAACTTAAGTTCATAGCCCCAATGAATATAAAAAAAATCAGTTAGTTTGCTATAATAGATTCGTAGATATTCAGAGCCGTCTAAATATTTCGGATGGCCGCCATGTTGGATTGTTAAATGTATAGGCCATAGAGTCATGTACCATTAAAGGAAAATTATTGCGTGGGTTCATTATTCAAACTTTCACATCGATCGCATGATTACGACACAAGAAAAAAACTTAATTTTAAAATTCGCCAAGCCGCCATCTTGAGGTTATGTAAACAATTGAACTACACACATCAAAAAAAGTTTTGCATCACCTCGGTTCCAAGAGTTCCGGAACCGTTAAATACAAAGGGAATAGAGATCAACACAAACAACATTTCAGCTCGTTTTATTGCTCATGAGACCCACACATTGCATGTTGTACCATCATACAGCTAGACTTTCAGCATTTGTGGTCCAGATTGCAGTACACACCACTACCTCTAATACCCAGTAGCACGTCCTCTTGCATTGATGCATGCCTGTATTCGCCGTGGCATACTATCCACAAGTTCATCAAGACACTGTTGGTCCAAATTGTCCCACTCCTCAACGACAATTCGGCGTAAATCTCTCAGAGTGGTTGGTGGGTCAAGACGTCCATAAACAGCCCTTTTCAACATATCCCAGGCATGTTCGATAGGGTTCATGTCTGGCGAACATGCTGGCCACTGTAGTCGAGCGATGTCGTTATCTTGAAGGAACGCATTCACAAGATGTGCACGATGAGGTCGAGAATTGTCGTCCATGAAGACAAATGCCTCTCCAATATTCTGCCGATATGGTTGCACTATGGGTCGGAGGATGTCATTCAGGTATCGTAAAGCCGTTTCGGAGCCTTCCATGACCACCAGTGGCGTACGTCGGCCCCACATAATGCCACCCCAAAACATCAGGGAACCACCACCTTGCTGCACTCGCTGGACAGTGTGTCTAAGACGTTCAGCCTGACCAGGGTGCCTCCAAACACGTCTCCGACGATTGTCTGGTTGAAGGCATATGCGACACTCATCGGTGAAGAGAACGTGATGCCAATTCCGTGGGGTCCATTCAGCATGTTGTTGGGCCCATCTGTACCGCGCTGCATGGTGTCGGGGTTGCAAAGCTGGACCTCGCCATGGACGTCGGGAGTGAAGTTGCGCATCATGCAGCCTATTGCGCACAGTTTGAGTTGAAACACGACGTCCTGTGGCTGAACGAAACGCATTATTCAACATGGTGGCATTGCTGTCAGGGTTCCTCCGAGCGGCAATCCGTAAGTAGCGGTCATCCACTACAGTAGTAGCCCTTGGGCGGCCTGAGCGAGGCCTGTCATCGACAGTTCCTGTATCTCTGTACCTCCTCCATGTCCGAACAACATCGCTTTGGTTCACTCTGAGACGCCTGGAAACTTCCCTTGTTGAGAGCCCTTCTTGACACAAAGTAACAATGCGGACGCGATCGAACTGCGGTATTGACCTTCTAGGCATGGTAGAACTACAGACAACATGAGCAGCGTACCTTCGTCCTGGTGGAATGACTGGAACTGATCGGCTGTCGTACCCCCTCCGTCTAATAGGCCCTGCTCATGCATGGTTGTTTACATCTTTGAGCAGTTTTAGTGACATCTATGAACAGTCAAAGGGACTGTATCTTGGATACAATATACACAGTCAACGTCTATATGCCGGAGATCTGGGAACCGAGGTGATGCAAAACTTTTTTTGATGTGTGTAAATTAGATACCAGTGTATTACAATGTGTATAAACATTTCCTGTACCAGATTTCATTGCGGTTGGAATATTAAATAGCGAGAAAGGTCTATTTAAAATTTTCAAATTCGCTTCGCAGCCATGTTCGTTTTGTAGTTAACCGGTTTTTGAAAGTCTTATAGATGAACTTCCGGTAGTGCCTTTTATCTTCGTACAAAATTTCAGGGTGATACCGCTAATAGTTTCAGAGATATAGAATGCCGGTGAAATATTTCGCACATCCTGTGGTTAGTAAAAAATTGAACCAAGTTAGATGTTGGTGCATTACAATCTGAATAAACATATATTGTACCAAGTTTCATTGCGTTTGGTTGGCTAAATCGCGAGAAAAATCTATTTAAAAGTCGCATATTCGCATGGCCGCCATATTGGTTTCGTAGTTACCAGTTTTTCAAAAAACACATAGGTGAACTTCTAGTAGTTCCCTTTATCACCGTAAAAGAATCCAGGGTCATATTGAAAATAGTTTCGGAGATATTGAATGCTGGTGAAAAATCTCGCACAGCCTCCATGTTGGATTGGTGGGACGTAAGAAAATTTGAAGGGCACGGTCGGGGTCGTCCGGAATAGTTCTATGAACTTATGGAGTTTCATTGAAATCGCTCCAGCCGTTTAAAGGTTATTATGGGGCAACACACACACTCCTCTCTCTCACACACACACACACACGCGGACAAAAGGTGATCTCATAAGCCTTTTTTTTTTTTTTTTTTCAACATTGAAAATAGGCTAAAAATTATCAAAAATGAAGAAATGTGGTTAAAATCCGTAAAAGATTCCTTGTGAAAAGTAATTACTCGTAGAGTGCAGAATGATATTAGACCGGTGAATATTGGCTGTACCGGCTATGGTATTACTGTCGGATTTTTTGCCTATTTCCATTTTATGAAAAAAAAGAGGCTTATGAGATCACCTTTTGTCCGTGTGTCTGTGTGTGCGTGTGTGTGTGATTCGTGTGCGTGTGTGTGTGTCCCCCAAATAACTTCTAAACGGCTGGAGCGATTTCAATGAAACTCAGTAAGATCATAGCACCATTCTGGCCGACCCCGGCCGTAACCTTCAAATTTTATTGTGTCGCACCAATCCAACATGGCGTCAGTGCGAAATATTTCACCAGCATTCAGTATCTCTGAAACTATTATCGATATCACCCTAAAATTTTGTACGGTGATATAGGGCACTACTAGAAGTGTACCTATGAGACGATCAAG
The DNA here is from genome assembly GCA_946902985.2 of Meconema thalassinum. NCBI lineage: Eukaryota > Metazoa > Arthropoda > Insecta > Orthoptera > Tettigoniidae > Meconema > Meconema thalassinum. The sequence goes on from OX336388.2 coordinate 284,868,672, forward strand.
AACTTGGTAACTACAAAACCAACATGGCGACCAAGCGAATTTGAGACTTTTAAATTGACTTTTCCCGCGATTTAACCAACCAACCGTAATGAAACTTGGTACAGCAAGTGTTCATACAGATTGTAATACACTGACGTCTAACTTAGTTCAATTGTTTACATCACCTCAAAATGGCGGCTGTGCGAAATATTTCACTGGCATTCTATATCTCCGAAACTATTACAGATATCACCCTGAAATTTTGTACGGTGATAAAGGGCATTGCTACAAGTTTATCTATGTAACATTCAAAAATCTGTAAAGTACAAAACGAAAATGGCGGCCAAGCGAATTTGAAACATTTTAATAGACTTTTCTCGTGATTTAACCATCTGAGCGCAGTGAAATGTGGAACAGTAAATGATTATACATATTGTAATGCACTAGCATCTAATTTAGTTCAATTGTTTACATAACCTCAAGATAGCGGCTGTGCGAAATTTTAAAATTAAGCTTTTATTTCTTGTGCGGTAATCATGCGATCGAAGTGAAACTTTGAATAATGAAGCAATGCAATAATTTTACTTTAATGGTACATAACTCTATGGCCTATACATATAACAATCCAACATGGCGAGCATCCGAAATATATTGTTGGTTCTCAATATCTACGAATCTTTTACCGCAATTAAACTGATTGTTTTATGTTCATAGGGGCTACGGACATAAGTTCACCTATAGGACTTTCAGTAAACTGGTGAGCATAAATCCAACATGGCGGGGACGCGAAGTATAAATATTTAAATGGACGTTTCTCGCGATTTAACGATCCGAGTGCAGTGAAACTTTGCACGTTAAATGCATATACAAATGTTCATCCACTGCCATCTAATTTATTTCAATTGTTTTCATAACCACAAGATCGCAGCTGTGCGAAATTTTAAAATCTCGTTTTTACTTCTTGTGTCCTAATCATGCGATTGAAGTTTGAATACCACACGCACACAATAATCTTCATGTAACAGTACGTAAATAAAAATCCAACCTGGCGACCATCTGAAACATTTAGACGGTTCTCAACATCTACGAATCTATCACAATAAAATTGAATTTTTGTATGTTGATAAAGGCAGTTAACATGAGTAGGATATATGAAAATAGGCTGTATAGTTCTTCACGGAAGGACTTGTTTATAAGGATACTCGAGTTTATGCTTTAATTACAAGCAAACCAACAGAGTTATACCAATATCTTCGTCGTTTAATTCTGCGTTAGACTATAGGCCTATACGCCAATTTTTCTCGAGTTTAATAATTATTATTTTAATTTGTGGTTGTATGAAAAATTCTCTGGGTTTTTGTCGTCTTTTCTAGGAACCACTCACTTAAGACTATATACATGGAAATCTACATGGCTGAGGGTAATGACATTTTTATACTGTATGTTATAGGCACAAGTGTTGACAGTGGAAATCTCAAGTTTGACTTTTCTTTTCAACTACGTACTGAACCCTTTATCCGCGGGCTGTATAAAGGATTCTAATATTTTATTCATCATCATATGATATTTTCCACAAGCAACAAATATGAGAGCAGGACAGGATTGGGAAATGTTGAGCAATTGGTGACAATAACGTACACAAAGGTTTGAGCTCCTGTGGCATTTTAGAAAGTAACCTAGGACTCATGACGCAGAGGGCAGCTGCAACTTTTAGCGGCAAAGAAAGGCTTGGGCACGCATGGATCGACCAGTTGCTATGTAAGTTGGCGCCTAGAAGAAACTGAATGCTATGATGTAAAAGGTCAATCGTCTTAATAACCACCCCTTGTGGGAGGAAATAGACTAGAAACCCGCCAAGATCTACAAGAGTCTGGACCAATAATATCGAGACGCCTTTTTAAGCGGCAAACACGGCATCATAACGCATCCTGGTGAATTTAGGCGGGACTTAACTATGGATTAATTCCACGATCGATTCAAGCTAGCTACAGCTTAGTCTTAACCTCCGCATTTCTATTAACTCATTAATACCGATCGCATGTTAGTCCGATAATTATTATGGAATATTATTTCATAAAACCCCTTCCATGCCTACTCTAGCCAGTTTCATTTAAAAGTGGCCCAGGAAACTTTGAACAGAACTTCTATTTCAGGTGTCTGAGGGCACAAGATGTTATTTCTAATTCAGGTGTCTGAGGGCACGAGACATTATTATATTTCATGTGTCTTAGGACACGATACGTTATTATTCATGTATGTGGACATGGAATATTTTCGACAAGTTATAAGTATAAATTCAGTGTTTGATTTTTGTAGTCCAAGTACTACCAGTCAGGGACAGTTCGTCGTAATAATTCACCATAGACTGTCGGGGAAATTAGTACTCGACAGGTGAAGTTATCAGGAAATATATCGTGTGTGTAACTGTCTAACATTATTTTAATTCAGCACGAGATGGCATCACGGAACGAGAACGAATCTTGGAACGAGCAGGACATCTGCCAGGCTATGTCTGGCTCGAGCTAAAAGCATTTAGAAGGAGGAAATGGCGGGAGATGTTTCCCTGATGCTGACCTAAAGGAATGAGTACAGAAATGAATTTATTTATTAAGTCAACTATGGTTTATGGGACGTATTTTTGTAGATATTTGTTTGCTTGTGTTTGTAATTTAGATTCTTTGTTTCTTGATTACTGACACACATTAAGTGTATGGGACAGCTTAGCGCTTTATATTTTGTAGATATTGTGATTTTGTATTGATTTATGTACACGGGGCGATGCGCGCAGGCCGTGCCCGCATACGCTTTCGTATATTGCAGACAAGCAGTGTAACTCAGAAATATGCCTTATAACAAAAATGGAACAGAATTAATTGAGATTAAAAATAGAATTTTTGGAGGGTAAACATTAATTATGAGTAGATTTTACGATTGATCAGGATTTATTTTGATAATTGCCTATTTGGCAATTCCGTGCGGGAAGCCACTTGCGCACCCGAGTTTCAGTCATGATTTAATTTGTTTTGAAGTGTCTCTGCACACGAGATAGGAGAATCTGAGATTGAGCCGACCTAGATGGTATGACTATGAGTAAGTCAGTCCAAGCTTTATGGTGTACATGGTGTGATTTTATGGTAGTGCTTGCGGGAAACAAATCATTGAGATTGTTCCGTACTCCAGCCCAGTACATGTCCTTGCGAGGCTGAATTGGGTTATATATTTGTGTTTCTTGCCATCCGAGGGGGTGAGTGAGATTTATTTGTGATACGCGATTTCAAATGAATAACGGGACCAGGGTGGTCAACAGATATAATTAGCACCAGGCTTGGAAGACTGACAGAGAGGGAGTGCAGTGTGGCTCATGCCATAAGGGCGCGCTCAATCAGATAAAGCGATCGTTGGTCATTTGTAACAGGCCAGGTTTCTGTAGTTCGAATAAGATGTTTTAAATTCACATAACCCTGATCGATTATAATGAGTATTTGATTGATTTAAATGGGCGTTGTCCATGATTAAGGTATCTTCCGAAACATCAGTTTGTCTGGCTTTTATTCATGTAAATATAATTTTCAGCCATGCAGGCTTGTATTTTGTTGTTGTTGCTTGACTTCTAGTGTGTTTATTTTACGCGTTCAATGACCCGTGTGGCCGTAGTGTGCGCGAGGCTTTTTCCCATTTGTTATGCGAGCTTTTGGCCCAAGCGGCGTTCTCTTGATTTTATGTGCTAGCACTGGGTTGTATCTCTTGGAGATCCATGTAATCTTAGTATTTTAGATCTTGCGTGTGTCAGTATTAATTATAGTGTTTTTATTAAGTGCAGGTCCCATAACCGTAGTTTGATTTGAAAGATGCGACTCCGTGAGCAATATGACTGTTTCAGTTGTAAACGGACTCTCATCAGTACTCATTTTCTTATTACGTATCAGAACACCAGAATAAATGGACTTGTATCCATATAATTGTTGTGAGGAGCGAGTTATTACCGCTCAATTTATGTTATTGTAACCATTTGAGTGAATCTGTTTTCACATTGTTTTGTTGTTTGGAGCGAGTGTGATACCGCTCAGTCATATAGTTATTTTTCAGTGGGAGTAAAAGTCAGGGAGGACTTATTTATTATTATTATTATTATTATTATTATTATTATTTTTCACATATTTTCAGTCATTAAATACCTTTTATTCTACTTGTTATTCACTTTATTTCTAATATAGCTTTTGTTTATAGACCTTTCTATCCAATAGAGCATGTTGTTTTTGTGAACTTTGCCTTGAAAAGCATACAGGACTGAACGCGACCCCGTAGAAAGAATCTTGTTAAAACACTGCTTTATTGAAGGTACAGTACCGAATAAATCGTTTTTATACGTTTACGCTTTTAACCGCACGAGGCAGAACGCACAAACCTCCCATTAATATTACTCTTCATAAATTCGTCATTACACTGTATGTTTGCAGTGGTCGACGTTTCCGACAATCACGAATGAAAGTTTCAAAATGAGACCAAGTTTCCTGCTGTACGTTTATCCCGGGTTGAGAAAACGTAACTTCAGAAAAAGTATAAGAACATTTTATTGGGTAGTTGAAAATGATTCAAGCTTGAGATTTACACTACTATTACTTGTGCCTATCTTATATATAAAAGTGAAAGTGTGTATGTATGTATGTATGTATGTAAGTGGGTATGTGGATTTGTTCCATATACAAATCTACACCGTTCCACCAATCTCAACCAAATTTTGCATACACATAGTTTAGGACCCAGAAGGAACGGCTGCCTACATGCATTTTCGATAGTCTTTCTCATTCTTCTGATATCGGCCCTTTTGCACTCGAGCAAAGGCTAATAAATTCAGAAAATTAACTTATGAAGGAACGTCAAGGCCGGCCATCTCTATGGCAACAGTAGCACAAGACGGATCCACCAAGTTTCATTCTATCTCGGTAAGAAGCCATGCCACTCAATTTTCTCAACGGCAACACTACCTCAAGAAGTGATCACCAGGTCTCCACCTGTCTCTGTAAGGGGCCATGCTACTCCATTTTCTCCATGAATACCGTCAAGACGTAAACACCAGGTCATGGGCCTCCATTTTCTATCAAAACCACGATAAGAACATTAGGAATCTAAACGCCTTAAAAATCGGAATACGTAGTTTTTTAATTTTATTAACAGGGGTCGATATAGGGAATTAAAATAATAATAGAAACAAATACATCGGCTAAACCGTGCACGCGACCTAACGTAACAACGGCTATATATATCACCACGAAACTTAGTAGACTATTAAGATTAAATGAGCTTAAATGATTCTGTTATTGTTGATTGATTTAGAGGCTTGGCGACATCATGGCCATGTAGCCCCATGAACTTAAGTGTGCATGATTTTTTTCTGATAACCAGTGTTACTGTGATGGCTGTAGTAGTGTGTGTATTTGTAATTCAGGTGAGGATTAACAATGAGATTGCTCTTGCCTTCAGTTAGAAACTATCCCTGAATTTGCTTCGAGCAGAAGTGGGAAACCCCAGAAAACATCTTCCAAGTTTTGCCACGGGAGGCGTAGTGTACCCCTTCCAGCTCTCAGAGCAGAATTAAAATTTCTTGGCAGAGCCGGATTCAAACTCGGACCTCCAAGGCGACAGCCGAGATTGTTAGCCACTAATCCACGTGGTTGTCTAGTGACATTTTGGGTGTAATGTCTTACTCTTGATGCCGCTGCTGTTACGGGAGATTTTGAATTTTTACCTTATGACGGAAGGTATCACGCGCAATATATTGTATTGTTGTGTTATATTCTCCGTTAAGGTGTGTTCTACTACTAATATGTTTACGTTTATGTTTTATTAATCCTAATATATTTATGCTGCATTGTTTTAATTGTTGACATTGTTAACCTGTACCGGCTATATTTTGTATTACAAATCAGGAACACAGTACCTGTGATAAGACTTGACTAAGACTAACAGAACCAGAATAATTTGTAGCAACCAAAATGAAACAGTAACCTAAAATGATTAACCACGGAGTGAACACTCCCTCTTTTCTACTTAAGACATGACCTTAGGAGTAAATAATTTGTACAGAACATTACCTCCTTCACTGCCCTCAACAGATACAGTACCGTAGCAAACCTACAGGTAACTGACGTCACCAATAATTCTCATAGTAATCATTAGAAGCCATGACCAGGCTCCCTTTGTACTTAAACATGGGTACTTTCAAATTACTAAGTACTGTAAATAATATCGAACGTTTTTCGTACATCAAAAAACTACATCCATACTAATATATAAAAGTGAGATGGTATGTGTCTGTGTGTCTGTGTATTACTCGATCACCAAAGAACCACTGGTCCGATTTACATGAAATTTTACATGGAAGTAGCTGATTTACATGGTTAATATATAGGCTACTTTTTATTTCAATACTTTGCACTATTTGAAGATGGCGACCATTTAAGTGACGACACTACACCCTTTGGTTTCAAACATTCATATTTCAATTTCAAATAAAAAGAGAAAGCTAAGAAATAGCAAACTTTTGATGGCATATACTAGGTTTAAAATTTCAATTTCTATCAGAATGGTCCTTATCACTTTTCGTGTATCTCCAACTGTTAGCGAGTAAAACCTAATTGTGTGCTATAAAACAAGGTCAATGCCAAGCGGTGTAGTTGTACAAAATGTTCCATCCTAACTCTCCCTCCGCGCAGCACCTCGCATATCCCCTGTTTTAACTGTCACCTTCACATTTAAATTTATTTATGACCAGTAGCGCAGCACGGGTACTTCAGCTAGTAACATATAAAAATATCATTACCCTCAGCCAAGTAGTTTACCATGTATGTAGTTTTAAGTGTGCGGTTCCTCGGAAAGACGTCAAAAACTCAGACAATTTTTCATACAACGACAAATAAGAAGATAATTCTAAAACTTGAGATTAATTGGCTTATATAAACTAACGCAGAATTAAACAACGAAAGTATTGTTATAACTAATTTGTCAATGGGTCTCTTGGTTCGTTTGTAATAAAGCCTAAACCCGAGTCTCCGTGAGAATACGTCAGGTGGTGGATATAATTGCGTTAGAAGAGTTGTGTGTTTGCTGAAATCTTACTCGGAGAGAAATTTATAAGCGTGATCCTACTGCTCTATACTGAACAGCTGCTACAGACCTGTGATTTACTTCTTTAAAAGGCTAAAAGCCAAACTGTATATAATTTCAAATCTCTCAAACTTAATACCTATACTACATAAGCCGTTGCTGTAAAAAAAACGTCGAATTTCTCCAGGAAAGCGATGGTAATCAGCCCATGCTGAACTTCACCGCTCAGAGCGCATTCTACCGGTCTTCTTGTGAGTTGATCATATAGCACATCAGTTTACATTGCAATATCCCTCCACAGTAATGTGATAGTATAATAATATCGTATGGCCTTGGGTGCTGGATGCAAGCTTTGTTATTTGTGCCCAGAGGACAGCTTGATATCGAATTTTGTTGTTCCTTGGAGCGCTATGAAAGTCAAGGAGGTTACATATCTAAGCTCCTTGACACTAAACTGCTTTCTAGTAAAGAAAGGAGGAACTTTTGTGTTGGCTGAAAATCCCGAGATTAATTTTGCCATTATGAACACGGCCTACTGAATTCAAATGGGTTCTTTAACATGCCAACAACGTATGGCATGCGTGTTGTGATTTTTTTTGCCGTTCAAAAAAATCACTTACCACGGCCAGGAGCGAACCTGCTAGCTTGGGCTGTTAGGCCGACACGATAACAACTCACCCACCGTGGAATGCAGACCACAATTAAAGCCGGAAATCGAACCCCAGACCTCTGAGGCGACAACCAAGAATGCTAACCGCTCCTCAGTGCGTCATGCACAAGACTTTGCTGCTATTTACCTTGAGTCCCGGTCTTGTGACAGCAAATACTAGAGAATGAAATAAAGTGTCGGGTGACCTCCTAGGAGGACTGGAGCAGGTCCTTTAAATTTACGTCTGTAAGCGAGCTGCAAGTTGTAAGGAAGACGACACAGCACTTAGTCTGCGAGCTAAGGTCCCTACGGCTCGGCCGATCAGCATGTAGGCCAGGGCACCGCAGTCATCAGCCCTCGTATAACAAAGTTAAAGTACAAAATAAGCTTGTTTGAAAAAAATTGAGGTGGATATCTCAAAACAGCTTAATATAATTAACAAAATGAGGTAAAGATAATAATAATATGAAAAAGTAAAGAAATACATACATTTTCTCTGAGTCACACAATACTGGTTGGTTTAGGGGCTGTCCCGTGTACTTTGGGTGTGTGTAGAATTTGTCTGATAACCGGGGTTAATTGTGATGTCTGTATTAGTGTGTGTTATCTGTTTTAATTCAAGTAAGGACTGCAGATATTCAATTGTCAAGTAGTTCCTACTTTTGCTACCAAACGCCACCGTCAACGACAACTAGTTCTGAACTTGGTTACTAGATGCCACCAAGTCGGATCCTGGCGACGAACGTTGGAACCTAAGAGCGTTAGTGAAATCTAACCTATAATTTAGCTTCACACAAGTGTAATTAGTGGAAGGTTATTTTAATGCTATAAATCTATGACATGGACCCGCCGGTTTTACTTCCCCTCCAAAGGAAGGCATACTGAGGGATTTTAACGCTCTTAAAAAATCCGATGACTTCGGATGGGTTTGAACCCGCGACCTTGGCATATAAGCTCAGCATGCTACTGAAGCCGCTAGAAGTGCGTCTAATGTACCATTAGTGGCGAGAGTAACTATTGGTTAATATTCGCACGGTATTTACTTGCATAATTATGTTGGTAACACTGCAGGTTGTAAAAGTGTGGTCAGCTTAAGAAGACGCATTAATGCATTAACCTTGAGGTCCGGGTTTGAATCCCGGCTCTGCGAAGAAATTTTTATTCTGGTGAACTGGGTACACTGTGCCTTGAGGTGCAAAAGGATTCGATTCCCACCTCGGCCGTCTGGGAAGTGGTTTTCCGACTTCTCCTACACCAGGAAAATGCTGGGATGGTTCTTAACTTAAACCCACGGCCACCTCCTTCCCGATCCTATCCCCAATTTAAAAATACCGGTACACATACTGGTACAGCCTTCACAATAACACACACGTCGCAACACCAAAAATAAGCAACAACAACGGACTAGAAATCTCGCGCCCTATCGCTCGATTATTTTGGTTGATTAGCGATCTCAGCACCATCTAGCACCACCCTGAGGAAACACTGGGACGTGTTAGTTTCTCAATTGCCCGCTAGGTTCCAGCGTGTGGCGTTCCTCTCATGTTTTGTTCTGCAGTTGTAATGAGAATAATATTTGAGTTGCAACTGGACTTTGCCTCGCGTATCTTTTGTGTTTGTGGTTTTCTACTTTTTGCTTTGTGTTTTTGGTTTTGTGTTTGCTTTGTGCTTTTGCTTTTGAATTTCACTTTTTGCTTTTCTTTCTTGGTTTTGTGTTTGTTTTCTGCTTTTGCTTGTTTGAATTTTGCTTTTTGCTTTATGTTTCTTACTCTTTGTTTTCTGCTTTGGCTTTTATTTTTGAATTTTGCTTTTTATTTCGTAATTTTGTTGTTGTTTTGTTTTCTGCTTTTCCTGTTATTGAATTTTGCTTATTGTTTGTGTTTCTTTTTCCTTTTGTTTTCTGCTTTTGCTTGTTTGAATTTTGCTTTTTACTTCGTGTTTGGTTTTGTGTTTGTTTTCTGGAAAATTAAAATAAAACAAAACAAAATAAAAGCAAAAACAAAATAAAACAAAACAGAACAAAAATAATTTAAAACAAAATAAAACGAAATAAAGTAAAACAAAACAAAAAAATCAAAAAAATAAACAAAACAAATTTAAATAAAATAATGTAAAATATAATAAAATAATTAAATAACTAATGTTACGACATGATCCTTATTCACAAGTGGATTAAACGAGTTTCGCAACTGGACGACTCATATTGGCTGCAATATTATTCTCATTACCGTTGCCTAGAGCAAGACCGACTCCAATACTCAGACCGTAACATAGAAAAAACATGGCGGCCGCAGTAGCCCACTTCTCCTATTGGGTAACACGAAATCAAGACGTACACGGCGGTAATTTGAAGTAGGGAAAACGACACAATTGGGAAAATCACTGTTCCATGCATGAAAAAGCTTCGCGAACAACTAACTTACATATCACATAATATTAATAGAAGAAATGGCTGTCCCACAGTAAAAGAAAACAAGTTGATTTATTAGAAATTTCATGTAACTATATAATAACATTATCTCTTCGATTTTACTTCACTGCATGGATGAAAATAATTTTATATTAAAAAAAAGGTTTAAATATAAATGTATGTGAAAAAAATCTCAATTTATTCACTCTCGCGAAAACTATGACAGCATTACTTGAGTTCTTTTACCCTGAGACGGTCAAATATTATAACACAGTACAGATCAGAGTCAATTGGTAAGTAGGTGGGGGCTTCAATATTCCAGGAATAAGTCAGGTTAAGGTTTGAAGGTGGATGGAGATCATCAAGCTGGACCCAGCTGCAGCCAATGGAAATTGCTGCAAATGTTACAGAACAATAAATAAATGTAAAATATTATTCACCTTACTTGCTGCCGAGTTTTAACTCCTTGCGCTTGTTTACTTTAACTCCAAGCTCCTCAGTGGGTCTTCTTTTTTGTGCCTGGTTTGCAAACTTCTTGCACAATTCCCTGGACACATTTTTATCGTGCAACACTTTGGAGTAGTTGTTAACAAATATGTTCGCAAACACATTAACACATTTTTTAACAATCTTGATCAAGGGCACACCACAACTACATTCATCATTTATATTGCTTATAGAACTCTCTATAAGTTGAGTCCCTAATGCAATAACAGCGTCCCTCTGATTTTCGAGTTTCAAAAATTCAGATTCAAAGCTGCTGCTTATGAGTACCTGAACAAGTCTATATATATCACAACATAAACCCATCAAAAACGAGGAAGGACACTTCAGCCCACCCCTGTTAAGTTCACTGAAGTAAGACAGAAGCTTCTTGTCACAATCAAGGATTAAATCTTCTTCGGATTGTAGCACTTCTTTACACCGAGTGCACTTTTCACTCTTTACCAACTTGGCTAAAACTTTCATGCTCGTGTAACTAGCAATGCATACAATTATCTTCTTTGCTTCAAGCGGAATCGACACTAATGGTGTTTCATCCAGGGCAGACTGAAATTTATCAAGGTTCTCGACTACTTTTTCTTGGTTGAAAGTAACTGTCAGGTCCTTGAGAGTAAATTCTCCTAACTTTGCCGACTGAAGTTTTAGCAAACTTAATACCTTGAGTCTCCGTTCAGATTCTAGCACTTGTTCTACTGAGACATTATATGTGCAGCCACTTAATCTTCTGTATGCTCCGAACCTGCTTTCTAAGCCATCCGTCTGCAGCTTAGCTGTCAGGATGTAGGACCACTTATATGTATTAAAAATATATTTACATAGCTGGACAACTGCAGTCAGTGTGTGAGTGAATGCTAAGAACGTTTCATTACTCAATTTTCCATCATTGTGTGAGGTGTTGCTATGCCATATGTCAACATATGTTTTCAAAGTTTCCAAAAAGACAAGCTTGGTATCATTGGGGCCACTAATTGGGTTTGCATCATCATTTCGGGTGTACTTTCCTTTCATTGGGTGCTGAACGTTTGAAATTGTCCACCACTTTGAAATTAATTTCAAAAACTGGACAGTCCCATCAGAAATAGCAACACCCTCACTTTTAAGCATATCCAATGCCACTATATTTTTGGCATCAAATATGCTCATAGCTAGAGCAACATTCTGTCTCTCTATAGCAGTGGGATATAAAGCCTTTCTTGACAAATTTGGAGCCAGTTTTAGAATCATACTCTTTTCAGAATGGAATAGATCTCTAATATCTGATAACTTAGCCTCGACATTTGTGTACTGAAAAGTTGATTCATTTTCAGTAACATGTAGCATGCTTTCTATTTTGGGAATTGTCTGCTCGGTGTTGGGAATGACAAACGTTTGACTGGGTCGATTTAACCAATTGTTCCTTACACATTTCAGCAAATGTACACTGTCGAACAGAAGAAATAGTGACTTGGAGGTATTAACTGGATTTGTAATGCAGGGTTTTAGAGTACCACCACCCAAGAGCTCAAACATCTTCCTATTCATGCTGTGGTTATCTGATACCAAACAGACTACATGAAATTGAAGCTCGTCCATCAAGGTTAGGACGTCAATGGTTAGAGTCAGTAGAGTTTTTGCATTTAGGTTTCTCACTGGGAAAAGACCTATTATATCTTTACTATCTGAACGTAAAGAGGAAAACATGAAAGCTTCTATGGTGGTGGCCGAGTCGGCTCCTGAGCTATTTTCAGCCATCCCGATTATTTTCCCTCCTTTATACGTGAGTTTGGAATTAACATATATCTCATCCAGCAAAACAGTAACAACCTTCTCTTCATCATTCAGGAGCTTGCTTTTTTCTTTCAAAAAGGATTTTTGCAAAGGCCCAACACCTGAGCTGTTTGGACCTATTTTGGACAAGAATTGCCTGAGATAAACATGGTGAGGTAGTGTCATTATGTTTGTCCTTCTTAAAGATTGGTAAGCTCCAGGGTGTGAGTAAGAGAGACTTGCGGCCCATATTAGGAGGTCTGATGAATATTTAATCTGACAAGCAAAAGCAAGCTCCAACTGTTCTAATGCAAATTTTACCTTGCCAGCCCTCTCTACATTCACATCAGCATCAAGTTGCAGGCCCTCCTTTGTAACATTTATCAATGAAGTTACCCTTTCAGAGAGAGATACTGATTCATCATTATAGTTAGCAAGAGAACTCACCAAATTATCCAACTTGCTCCATCTATCACATTTATATGCCTTGCTTCCGTTGCACTCCAAGATCCAGTTAAACTTCTCCGCAGGTAAGCACAGATTCTTGTAAAACACATTTACATCTAAATCACTCGACACTTTGAAACACATTGACACTGATGGAACATCACAATAAGCATTATCATCTATTTTAATAAAAAGGACATAGTCTTCCTTCACAATTGTTATAAATGGATTTACCGGCCTATTCTTAACTTCACTTGTGAAAGATTCGAAATTTGCAATGGTATCCTGTTCACACCATTCATTAAAGTTATCCAAATCTCTCTGTAATATCTGCTGCACACGTTCTTCAGGATCTTTCCTTTCTTTACTAAGCCTAACAGTTAGATAAGAGGGTTGATTGTGAAAAATTGTGGGGTAAGCATCATCGCTTAGTTTTGGAACTTTCCGAGGAACACGAATAGGTTCACTATTTACAACAGGGAACACGTCTTCCCTAACCACAAACTTATCTTCAAAATGGTGTATGCATACTACTGCTTTATCACTGACCACAAAATTGTCACGATGTATACTTCTAATCCATTTTTCTCTTAATGTTTTTTCCTTGGGAAACTTAAAAATAGTTGTATGAGAAGCATTGCCGTAATTACTCTTACAACCCGGTACACAACAAGAGCGACCCATTACATAACTTCAAAACAAACATTCATATGTCACTGCGTATAATTACAGCTGCTAAATATCAACTGACTCACAAATTCACTCTCACGCACCACTATTCTCCATAGGAAACACTACTTATCGCCAACTTTCATCGGTAGCAAACTGAAACAACGTATGTAAACAAACCCACGTTCTCAACAGGCTAGGGCTTCTCGAATCGCCATCTTGAAGCAATCGAGAGTAGCATTAAGGTCTGAGTATTGGAGTCGGTCTTGCCTAGAGATGGGAAGCAGTCGACTGAAAACAGTCGAATTAGTCGATACTTAAAACAATCGACATGTGGCAAAGACATGAGGGCAGGGATAGAAGAGTTTATGTGTTCCCTCACAGTTGGCGCACTTTGGCTTATTTCGAGGTACCGTACAGATAGAGTGGTAATGTGAATCTCCAGCGGGTACTGTGAGGACAGCTTGACGGCTGTAGGTGCCTATAGTTTTATACAGTTTCTTGTTCGTAGATTCTTTCAATGAAATAGTCTACGTCCAGTTGTCCAAATATATATGTATGTCATTTCATTGGAAATGTTAAGCATTCAATATTTAGGTTATGTTTGAACTCCTTAACACAGTCTATACACTTTTAATGAGAATTGGGTGCATTCTTGAATTATTACACAACTTGAACATGGGCTTACCAATTCTGGCTTAGAGTTCTATATATTTTATGATTGAATTTCATTCATTTATTCTACCGCGTGATAAATGAATTACAAGAAAACTATTATGAAATTCTCCCCATAGCGTGATGGTAATGATCGATGCAAACATAGAATAGATTTTCCAGGAAAATTAAATCAGAAAATATTTTATATTGGGATTCAATATTAATAGCATTTTAGCAAGTCGGAGGGCGTGTACGCTCAAATTGATTCTGCTCGTCAATTGTTTTGTAGAGATGGGCATCAGCAGTCGACTGACAAAAGTTAAAACCATCGACTTGTTTGACTGCTTTTAGAAAACAGTCGAATGAATTCAACGACTACTCACCGTAACATAAACAAGTCGTTTGCAAACGACTGAACTGATCCCAATTGTTTAACATGTTCTGAGCCCTGGCATAGTTTTACGTTCTGGTCATTGTTTGTATTCACATGGTTGCCAACATCTCCACTGAAATTTCGCTCTTTTTACTGTTCTAAAGTGCTCTATTGTCGAGCCTCGTGTGTATTTATTCTAGGCTGTCGTGTTCTTGTTCAAGTTGTATTTCAACTCTACATTCTTAGTATTTTCTGCAAAACAACTAAGAAATAAAAGGTACGTCACAATTTTGGCTATGGAATTGTTACCGGTACTTACGAACTCCCTTTCAGTTCTAGTAATTTAATTAAGTATTGCTCTATTGCTTCACTTATTCCGAGTAGGCCTACATACAGGTAATGTGTCCTATACCAATATCGGGGAGCATTTACTCATTCTCATTGCAACATTGGATATAATGGCTGCACTATACACAACGCCGCAACCTCCATTCGAAGCACAGTAAAAATAAATAACTTGGATCAATTGCATGTTGCCGAGTGTCGCGTAGTCCAAACTAACGTCTGCAAAAATAGGTAGGTTAGGGAGAAGTTTGTTTTTCATCTGTTGGTACAACAGAACTCCGCGTGTAACGGCTTACAGTGCTTTGTACGCCACTAGAAGCGACTACTTTCAGTCGAATACATGAAACGACACGCTTTTAATAGTCCAGTCAAATTAGACCAAAAATGATGGTTTTGCTGCATTAAATCATGTAGTTCCAAATTTTTAGGAATGTGTAGAGGGAGGTTCCCTGAACAACGCCTAATAAAGTCCTGTCGATTTCAGGTGCTGCGGGGGGCAGGAGGGGGGCTCCAAGGCCCCCCTTTTTCGTTTTTGGCGCATAACTTTCAAACGGTACATCTTGAAGAAATTTTCATAGTTTCCTAACTGAAAGGTAATTAAATCACCTACAAAATGGTATATTCATTTTTACACCTGTGTGTTACCTACTTCGAGATATGAGCTGGTGAACATGGAAAATTTGCAGAAAAATATGTAGCGCCTCACGTTTCTCGTCAAACTTGCTCTTCCAATCCGTTTGCCTTCAATTTTACAGGAAAGTCGTGAGGAAGGAAGTTGTAGAGCACGAAGTTGCCTTCAAGAATATACATACTTATGCTAATTTATCTTTATATCTTTAAACGTTAGAGCGTTTTGACATATCGGGGTCGGTTTCGTGATTTCGCTAGTAAACTGCTCATTATTTTACTTCCGTTTTCAACGGCTTTAACACTCTGTATCACGTTATTTATTTTCATTATTCAAAACAAATCGTATTGAATCCATATAACTAATATAATATACTGTCTGTTTTTGTCATCCCGAAGGCTGGTTGGATCCTCAAGACAGAAGAAAGCTTGCACAGTGGTTGACTGATCACCCGCCTTTTGCTGTACGTGATTCTTTGATGTCCCTTTCAACTGGTTTAATAGGATCCAGCAACATCAACTGTTACAAAGCATTGGAAATCGGAACCGGTACAATGGGGACTTTTGTTGGATGAACTTTTCATAAATTAGGCTGTGTAAGAAGAACGCAGTAGTCCCTTTGGCTGCTATGAGCAACACTATCAAACTGGACAACGAAGTAGTGGTGGTCGAGGCTTTAATGATTTTCCAGAGAACCATTATAAACCAGAGAACAGAAGGGGATGTAGAGGAGCTGTTGAAGTGTGAGTTAGCCCCATATCCCATGACTCTTTTTGATGAAGGGATGATGAGGAAAACCAAAAAGTCCGCTCTCTACGATGCTTTTCCTTCATGCGGTCAAATAATCAACCTGAAGAACCGTTTCACGGTAATCGATGGCGGCTTTCTTCTTCATAGAGTAAAGTGGAACAACAACACTAAGTTCGCCTCCATCTGCGATCAATATGTGTCTTACGTTATCAACCATTACGGCCACAACTCTGCTGTTGTGTTTGATGGTTACGAAGACACGAGTTCCACGAAAAGAGGCGAACAACGTCGGAGAGCATCAAGTAAGACATCAGTGGATATAGACTTCGATGAGAACATGGTGGCTTCTGTTCAGCAGGAAAACTTCCTTTCCAACGAAAGAAACAAAATTAAGCTGATTAGTATGTTAGCGCAGGCCTTGGATGCAAAAGGTATACAGTTCACTATAGCCAAAGCAGACGCTGACTGCAGCATTGTCAGGTATGGATTACAAAATACCCCTCATTCGACTGTGGTGGTAATTGGCGAGGACATAGACCTGCTCGTCTTACTCGTGGCACTCACACCACGAGACACGAATGTCATTTTCATGAAGCCTGGACGAGGCAAAACAGAAGACAGACTGTACTCCTCCCAACAACTTCAGACCTTGCCATTCTGCCAGTATGGGAAGGTGGGCCACAGTGAGACATGGGGCACAGTGAGACAAGCTCATTAAATCCTTTTTTTTTTTGAAAGAGGGACATTTTTTAATATTTCTTAGAGGTTGGCTCTCCTGGTAGCAGACATTTTGATCCTGTTTACTCTTTGAAAGAAGCATGTTATGTAGGAGATAAACAACATCTTCGTTTTTGAGGTAAGAAAAGTAAATTTTTCTTCCTTTGTTTTTTTATAGTTATGTGTATCATTGTTCATTAATGAATATAATATGGTCGAAATACATACATATTACTAAATAATTATTGGAATTGTCAGCTTGTTCAGTATTGTAGGTGAGATAGTAGACATAATTGTTTTTACATGTCGCAAGTGGGCCACAGTGAGACACAGTAGGGTGGGCTACAGTGAGACAGTGAGAAAGATATACGGAGTTACCCCAAAGCTGAGGAGAGGGCAGAGTCAACTTCTAGGAGAGAAAAGGGGAGATCTTTCATTCCAACTCACACCCCAGAAAGAAATAAAAACTTGATTTTAAGTCCAGAAATAAAAATTAAAAAATCTAAAGAACTGCAAGAAGAATTTGTTCAGCCAAAGGCAGCCCTAGCTACAGACATTTCCATGGATGATGATGTTGATGATTCTTCTAATTCAGACAGCTCATCAGATAATGAAGAAATCGAGCTCCTAACATTTCATCAACTTGCTCGCAAACCTAAGGAAGGTGACTTCGTTCTGGTTGAGTTTTCAGGGAAACACTCAAGATTTTGCATCGGGGAAGTGAAATGAGATTTAGATGATGAAAATTATTAAGTAAAATTCTTAAGAAAAAGAGCAAAAATTATAGGCAGTTCTTTTTTTTTTACCCATAGGGTGCAGATATTGCTTCAGTCCCCGCGAAAGGCAACACATCACTGTGGCCGGTTTCCTGTGCATATGGCAAAACAAATAGACAAAAGTCATATCTCAAATTTTCTGTAAATATTGGGAATCTGAATGTGCTGTAGTGTTTTCTGGCATTAATTATTTGTTTCAGTGTTTATCTATGTATTTAACCAGTCAAAATAAATTCTTTTAATTGTGTCTCAGTGTGGACCATCATCTGTCTCAGTGTGGCCCACGGGTGGGCTACAGTGAGACGGCTGCAACATGTTCACAATTTATTATTTTTACAGAAACGTGTGGATGTTTTGGAAATTCTAAGGGTATGAAATTGATGAGCAACAACCAACTTATATTTCAGTACATAAAGACATTCTCATATATCAAAAAATAAGACAGTATACTAAATTATTTTTTTCTGTCTCACTGTGGCACACCTTCCCCTACAATTTATCCATGGCTTCACTGGATGTGATACCACTTCTGCCATTTTTGGGAGAAGTAAAGCAGCCATTATCAAATGTTTCGAGCGGTATCCTAACGAAACCAAAAGCATCGCTGAAGTTTCGTACAACAAATAAATTTATTTTTATTATAAGAGGGTAACAGTGGCGTTAACTCTAAAAGAGGCATTTATAACTTATTTTTTAAAGAATATATACAACGAAAAATAACGAACACTTCAGAACATATATATATATATATAACGGTATACTCCGATGGGCTGGACTGCAAACTATTAGATATTGATCATGTTTTCATTCCCATAAAAACGAAATTGTATTCCGAAGTATTGGGCTCCCCCAAAACAATCATATATATGCCACTGCGTTCATATATATTTATACATTCTAGGTATTTATCATTATTTATATGAGTAATAAATACCATTTATGTTTACATGATCAATAAATAACGAGTTACATAGAGTTAAAGCCGTTGAAAACATAAGTAAAATAATGAGCAGTTTACTAGCGAAATCTCAAAACCGACCCCGATACGTCAAAACGCTATAACGTTTAAAGATATAAAGATAAATTAGCATAAGTATATATATTCTTGAAGGCAACTTCGTGCTCTACAACTTCCTTCCTTACGACTTTCCTGTAAAATGGAAGGCAAACGGATTGGAAGGGCAAGTTTGACGAGAAACGTGAGGTGCTACATATTTTTCTGCAAATTTTCCATGTTCATCAGCTCATATCTCGAAGAAGGTAACCCACTGATGTGAAAATGGATATACTATTTTGTAGGGCATTTAATTACCTTTCAGTTAGGAAAGTATAAACATTTCTGTAAGATGCACCGTTTGAAAGTTATGCGCCAAAAACGAAAAAGGGGGGCCTTCGAGCCCCCCTCCTGCCCCCCGCAGCACCTGAAATCGACGGGACTTTATTAGGCGTTGTTCAGTGGACCTCCCTCTACACATTCCAGAAACATTTGGAACTACATGATTTAATGCAGCAAAAAATTCTAATTTGACTGGACTATAAGAGCTATGCGTATTCAGGTAACCATTCGACTGAATGTAGTCGAATATCTAGTCGATAGTTTCTTCCAACGAATGGCTAGTCAGTCGATAGTTAAAAGTAGTCGATAGTCCCATCTCTACCGTTGCCTACGTTATAATACCGTTATATAGCGTAGGCAACGCTCATTACAACTGCAAAACAAAACATGAGAGAAACGCCACGCACTGGAGTCTAGCGGGCAATATGGATGTAGCCTGAGAAAGTTCGCGCCAGATAGCGCTCGTGTAGTACTGGGTAAGCGCAAGGCGATCGTCCTATGTTTCCCCCAGTCAGCTACGAGGAATGTATAGAGTGTGACCGAGTTTTCTAAGCTAAAGTAAATTATATCTTCTCTAATTTTACTCCAAGACTATATTAATTAATTCTAAAGGTATATCCTCTAATATATTATGAACGATTTTCAGCGTTTAAGCGTTAAACAGCTGTAAAATGAGCTACGGACTAGAGGCGCTAAAACTAGTGGCAGGAGGGAAGAATTATAGGCTACAGCGGTAATAACAAAATTCTAACACGCTTTATTATTCAAATTATGAATAGGAGTCAGCATGCTTGAGTATTGTAGGCCTATATTGATAAATAGCCTATATCTCCATAAGACTTAAATCATAAATAGAGATTTCCTGGTCAATGCATATGAGATTTTCAAAGTGAAATGCCTTGTCCTGTTCGGATTCCACGTAAAGAGGAAGTCCTCTGTGCCTTATGATCTCTAGATTAACGGTCACGTAAAACTATAATCTTCCTTTTATAAATAGAGATTTAAATATTCACTGGCTCCCCTTGCTTATAGACTTCGATTCGTGTATTTTATTGGTTGATAGCGTATATGAAACGGTCTTTTTTTAAGGTAAACATAATCAAAGAAAGTTGATACCGGTATTGTTTACCTCAAAATGCATCGCAACGTTTGGTTCTTTTGTAATTTGTCAATTTCTTAATACAAATCGTTTCCGTACCCCTTGGAAACGACTTAGGGGTACAGTATTTAAAAAGTTTGAGAATCCCTGTTTTAAGGCCATGAACTGTTTCCATTCATCTGGCTAACTTAGGCCTATGACTCAAGAATGTAGAAGTCAGTCACTACCGGTACCACATTCTCCGTCGGGCAGCTGTTAAGTTGACGATTAATTCTGATTTCAAGAAACCAACCATAATACGTTTTTGACTGTTAATGTTGTGACATTTATTCTTGAAGTATTTGTCCGAGTATTGATGCCTTTGAAAATGGGAGTCACAAATGTTACATTCACTTCTTCCTGTATATTGACGATTTCTTCCCGTACCGTACTTCAATGGAGATAATTTATGCAGATTCCGATATTGTAGGCTTATCGTGGTAAACTGGCAATTTTCTTGTGTATGGCCTCTTCCTTATATTTGTTGTGTTCTTGGTCCACGGAAAAAGCGATGGAACAGTGCCCGGTTTTAATCTTGCTCTCTCACCTTCAAATACAAACGCATTACCGGCCGCGGTGGCCGAGAGCGCTAACGTGCTACCTCGTGCCTCGCTGGCATCGGGAGAGCGTGGGTTCGAATCCCACCTCGGCCGTCCTGAAAATGGTTTTCGTGGTTTCCCATTTTCACCACCAGGCAAATGCCGGGACGGTTCCTTTCAATAGGTCCGCGGCCGATTTACTTCCAATATCCCTTCTCTGACCCGTCCTGAAAAGAAAAGTACATGGCCATTGGCTGCATTAATAAAATAAAAAAATACAAACGCATAAATTCCGTGGTTGTTATCGATATGTCTATTCAGTTTATAGGTAGGAATTATTTCCCTTTGTAAATCACACTTGCCCAACACAGTTTTCGTGAAGTCATCGAGTTGAAAACGATGGGAACACACTTTAATATTTTCGGTCAGATTTTCTTCACCGAAATGTTTCCTTCTAATAGCATGTAACCATTTCTTCCTCATTTCTTTATTTTGTGAAAATTGGTGACACGAAATCGGATTTCCCTGATTTTTGCAAAGAAGAACACTGCAATAGCTCAGCATAGTCACGAAAATAGCAATTTAAACAACTTAAATTCGTGGATATTAGCGGCATGTGAATACAGGAGACAAATGAAGAGCGCCTTGCGCTTACCCAGTACAACAGCAGTGCGCTCTATCGGTGCTAGTTCTATACATCCCTATTGAGAAACTAACACGTTCCAGTATTTCCGCAGTGTGGTGCTAGATGGTGCTCAGGTCGCTGATCAGCCCAAATAATCGAGCGATAGGGCGCGAGATTTCTAGTCCGTAATTGTTGCTTATTTTAGGTGTTGCGACGTGTGTGAACATGTTCCATTTAGTCAGGGGCGTATATAGAATTTTATTTCGGGGGTTGCCCAGCCGGGGTTAGGGGGCATGGTATAGGCCCAAAGAATAGGATGTCCGGGGTTCTCCCCGGGAAGCTTTTGTATAATTACTGGGCAAAATGATGAGTTTTAAGGCTATGTGTCATCACTTTTTCAACCAATTTGTTGTGATGTTTTTTGTTTGGTTAATGTCAAACAGTCGTCCCCGTGGTGTTAGGGTAGCGCGCCTGCCTCTCACCCGGAGGCCCCGGGTTCGATCCTCGGCTCCGTCAGGGATTTTAAAACTGACGTGAGGGTTGGAACGGGGTGCACTCTGCCTCGTGAGGACAATTGAGTAGCTGTCTGACAGTGAGACAGCGCCCCGATTACGAATACCTAGATTAACGGCCGAGGGGACCCGATCACGCGTCACCCCAATATCTGCAGGACAAATGGCTGGGCAGCGGTCGCTTGGTCGGCCTTAGCCTGTCATGGGCTGTATAGTGACAGGGGTTGACATGTTGACTAATGTCAAACACAACAAAGACCATTTTATGTTACTTGTTATTAATACAATCATCTCGCTCACTTGATGGTGTTTACATGGAAAGAATTAATGTTACTTGTTATTAATACAATCATCTCGCTCACTTGAAGGTGTTTACATGGAAAGAATTAATGTTACTTGTTATTAATACAATCATCTCGCTCACTTGATAGTGTTTACATGGAAAGAATTAATGTTACTTGTTATTAATACAATCATCTCGCTCACTTGATGGTGTTTACATGGAAAGAATTAATGTTACTTGTTATTAATACAATCATCTCGCTCACTTGGTAGTGTTTACATGGAAAGAATTAATGTTACTTGTTATTAATACAATCATCTCGCTCACTTGATGGTGTTTACATGGAAAGAATTAACGTTACTTGTTATTAATACAATCATCTCGCTCACTTGATAGTGTTTACATGGAAAGAATTAATGTTACTTGTTATTAATACAATCATCTCGCTCACTTGATAGTGTTTACATGGAAAGAATTAATGTTACTTGTTATTAATACAATCATCTCGCTCACTTGGTAGTGTTTACATGGAAAGAATTAATGTTACTTGTTATTAATACAATCATCTCGCTCACTTGATGGTGTTTACATGGAAAGAATTAATGTTACTTGTTATTAATACAATCATATCGCTCACTTGATAGTGTTTACATGGGAAGAATTAATGTTACTTGTTATTAATACAATCATATCGCTCACTTGATAGTGTTTACATGGGAAGAATTAATGTTACTTGTTATTAATACAATCATCTCGCTCACTTGGTAGTGTTTACATGGAAAGTATTAATGTTACTTGTTATTAATACAATCATCTCGCTCACTTGGTAGTGTTTACATGGAAAGAATTAATGTTACTTGTTATTAATACAATCATCTCGCTCACTTGATAGTGTTTACATGGGAAGAATTAATGTTACTTGTTATTAATACAATCATCTCGCTCACTTGATGGTGTTTACATGGAAAGAATTAATGTTACTTGTTATTAATACAATCATCTCGCTCACTTGATAGTGTTTACATGGGAAGAATTAATGTTACTTGTTATTAATACAATCATCTCGCTCACTTGGTAGTGTTTACATGGGAAGAATTAATGTTACTTGTTATTAATACAATCATATCGCTCACTTGATAGTGTTTACATGGGAAGAATTAATGTTACTTGTTATTAACACAATCACCTCGCTCACTTGATGGTGTTTACATGGAAAGAATTAATGTTACTTGTTATTAATACAATCATCTCGCTCACTTGATGGTGTTTACATGGAAAGAATTAATGTTACTTGTTATTAATACAATCATCTCGCTCACTTGATAGTGTTTACATGGAAAGAATTAATGTTACTGTTATTAATACAATCATCTCGCTCACTTGATAGTGTTTACATGGAAAGAATTAATGTTACTTGTTATTAATACAATCATCTCGCTCACTTGATGGTGTTTACATGGAAAGAATTAATGTTACTTGTTATTAATACAATCATCTCGCTCACTTGATGGTGTTTACATGGAAAGAATTAATGTTACTTGTTATCAATACAATCATCTCGCTCACTTGATGGTGTTTACATGGAAATAATTAATGTTACTTGTTATTAATACAATCATCTCGCTCACTTGATAGTGTTTACATGGAAAGAATTAATGTTACTTGTTATTAATACAATCATCTCGCTCACTTGATGGTGTTTACATGGGAAGAATTAATGTTACTTGTTATTAATACAATCATCTCGCTCACTTGATAGTGTTTACATGGAAAGAATTAATGTTACTTGTTATTAATACAATCATCTCGCTCACTTGATAGTGTTTACATGGAAAGAATTATTGTTACTTGTTATTAATACAATCATCTCGCTCACTTGGTAGTGTTTACATGGAAAGAATTATTGTTACTTGTTATTAATACAATCATCTCGCTCACTTGATGGTGTTTACATGGAAAGAATTAATGTTACTTGTTATTAATACAATCATCTCGCTCACTTGATAGTGTTTACATGGAAAGAATTAATGTTACTTGTTATTAATACAATCATCTCGCTCATTTGATAGTGTTTACATGGAAAGAATTATTGTTACTTGTTATTAATACAATCATCTCGCTCACTTGATAGTGTTTACATGGAAAGAATTAATGTTACTTGTTATTAATACAATCATCTCGCTCACTTGGTAGTGTTTACATGGAAAGAATTAATGTTACTTGTTATTAATACAATCATCTCGCTCACTTGGTAGTGTTTACATGGAAAGAATTAATGTTACTTGTTATTAATACAATCATCTCGCTCACTTGATAGTGTTTACATGGAAAGAATTAATGTTACTTGTTATTAATACAATCATCTCGCTCACTTGGTGGTGTTTACATGGAAAGAATTAATGTTACTTGTTATTAATATAATCATCTCGCTCACTTGGTAGTGTTTACATGGGAAGAATTAATGTTACTTGTTATTAATACAATCATCTCGCTCACTTGATAGTGTTTACATGGGAAGAATTAATGTTACTTGTTATTAATACAATCATCTCGCTCACTTGGTAGTGTTTACATGGGAAGAATTAATGTTACTTGTTATTAATACAATCATATCGCTCACTTGATAGTGTTTACATGGGAAGAATTAATGTTACTTGTTATTAATACAATCATCTCGCTCACTTGGTAGTGTTTACATGGGAAGAATTAATGTTACTTGTTATTAATACAATCATATCGCTCACTTGATAGTGTTTACATGGGAAGAATTAATGTTACTTGTTATTAACACAATCATCTCGCTCACTTGATGGTGTTTACATGGAAAGAATTAATGTTACTTGTTATTAATACAATCATCTCGCTCACTTGATGGTGTTTACATGGAAAGAATTAATGTTACTTGTTATTAATACAATCATCTCGCTCACTTGATAGTGTTTACATGGAAAGAATTAATGTTACTGTTATTAATACAATCATCTCGCTCACTTGATAGTGTTTACATGGAAAGAATTAATGTTACTTGTTATTAATACAATCATCTCGCTCACTTGATGGTGTTTACATGGAAAGATTTAATGTTACTTGTTATTAATACAATCATCTCGCTCTCTTGATGGTGTTTACATGGAAAGAATTAATGTTACTTGTTATTAATACAATCATCTCGCTCACTTGATAGTGTTTACATGGAAAGAATTAATGTTACTTGTTATTAATACAATCATCTCGCTCACTTGATGGTGTTTACATGGAAAGAATTAATGTTACTTGTTATTAATACAATCATCTCGCTCACTTGATGGTGTTTACATGGGAAGAATTAATGTTACTGTTATTAATACAATCATCTCGCTCACTTGGTGGTGTTTACATGGAAAGAATTAATGTTACTGTTATTAATACAATCATCTCGCTCACTTGATGGTGTTTACATGGAAAGAATTAATGTTACTTGTTATTAATACAATCATCTCGCTCACTTGATAGTGTTTACATGGAAAGAATTAATGTTACTTGTTATTAATACAATCATCTCGCTCACTTGATGGTGTTTACATGGGAAGAATAAATGTTACTGTTATTAATACAATCATCTCGCTCACTTGATAGTGTTTACATGGAAAGAATTAATGTTACTTGTTATTAATACAATCATCTCGCTCACTTGGTAGTGTTTACATGGAAAGAATTATTGTTACTTGTTATTAATACAACCATCTCGCTCACTTGATGGTGTTTACATGGAAAGAATTAATGTTACTTGTTATTAATTCAATCATCTCGCTCACTTGATAGTGTTTACATGGAAAGAATTAAAGTTACTTGTTATTAATACAATCATCTCGCTCACTTGATAGTGTTTACATGGAAAGAATTATTGTTACTTGTTATTAATACAATCATCTCGCTCACTTGATAGTGTTTACATGGAAAGAATTAATGTTACTTGTTATTAATACAATCATCTCGCTCACTTGATAGTGTTTACATGGAAAGAATTAATGTTACTTGTTATTAATACAATCATCTCGCTCACTTGGTAGTGTTTACATGGAAAGAATTAATGTTACTTGTTATTAATACAATCATCTCGCTCACTTGGTAGTGTTTACATGGAAAGAATTAATGTTACTTGTTATTAATACAATCATCTCGCTCACTTGATAGTGTCTACATGGAAAGAATTAATGTTACTTGTTATTATTACAATCATCTCGCTCACTTGATGGTGTTTACATGGAAAGAATTAATGTTACTTGTTATTAATACAATCATCTCGCTCACTTGATAGTGTTTACATGGAAAGAATTAATGTTACTTGTTATTAATACAATCATCTCGCTCACTTGATAGTGTTTACATGGAAAGAATTAATGTTACTTGTTATTAATACAATCATCTCGCTCACTTGATGGTGTTTACATGGAAAGTATTAATGTTACTTGTTATTAATACAATCATCTCGCTCACTTGATAGTGTTTACATGGAAAGAATTAATGTTACTTGTTATTAATACAATCATCTCGCTCACTTGATAGTGTTTACATGGGAAGAATTAATGTTACTGTTATTAATACAATCATCTCGCTCACTTGATAGTGTTTACATGGAAAGTATTAATGTTACTTGTTATTAATACAATCATCTCGCTCACTTGATGGTGTTTACATGGAAAGTATTAATGTTACTTGTTATTAATACAATCATCTCGCTCACTTGATGGTGTTTACATGGAAAGAATTAATGTTACTTGTTATTAATACAATCATATCCCTCACTTGATAGTGTTTACATGGAAAGAATTAATGTTACTTGTTATTAATACAATCATCTCGCTCACTTGATAGTGTTTACATGGAAAGAATTAATGTTACTTGTTATTAATACAATCATCTCGCTCACTTGATAGTGTTTACATGGAAAGAATTAATGTTACTTGTTATTAATACAATCATCTCGCTCCCTTGATAGTGTTTACATGGAAAGTATTAATGTTACTTGTTATTAATACAATCATCTCGCTCACTTGATAGTGTTTACATGGAAAGAATTAATGTTACTTGTTATTAATACAATCATCTCGCTCACTTGATAGTGTTTACATGGGAAGAATTAATGTTACTTGTTATTAACACAATCATCTCGCTCACTTGATGGTGTTTACATGGAAAGAATTAATGTTACTTGTTATTAATACAATCATCTCGCTCACTTGATGGTGTTTACATGGAAAGAATTAATGTTACTTGTTATTAATACAATCATCTCGCTCACTTGATAGTGTTTACATGGAAAGAATTAATGTTACTGTTATTAATACAATCATCTCGCTCACTTGATAGTGTTTACATGGAAAGAATTAATGTTACTTGTTATTAATACAATCATCTCGCTCACTTGATGGTGTTTACATGGAAAGATTTAATGTTACTTGTTATTAATACAATCATCTCGCTCTCTTGATGGTGTTTACATGGAAAGAATTAATGTTACTTGTTATTAATACAATCATCTCGCTCACTTGATAGTGTTTACATGGAAAGAATTAATGTTACTTGTTATTAATACAATCATCTCGCTCACTTGATGGTGTTTACATGGAAAGAATTAATGTTACTTGTTATTAATACAATCATCTCGCTCACTTGATGGTGTTTACATGGGAAGAATTAATGTTACTGTTATTAATACAATCATCTCGCTCACTTGATGGTGTTTACATGGAAAGAATTAATGTTACTGTTATTAATACAATCATCTCGCTCACTTGATGGTGTTTACATGGAAAGAATTAATGTTACTTGTTATTAATACAATCATCTCGCTCACTTGATAGTGTTTACATGGAAAGAATTAATGTTACTTGTTATTAATACAATCATCTCGCTCACTTGATGGTGTTTACATGGGAAGAATAAATGTTACTGTTATTAATACAATCATCTCGCTCACTTGATAGTGTTTACATGGAAAGAATTAATGTTACTTGTTATTAATACAATCATCTCGCTCACTTGGTAGTGTTTACATGGAAAGAATTATTGTTACTTGTTATTAATACAACCATCTCGCTCACTTGATGGTGTTTACATGGAAAGAATTAATGTTACTTGTTATTAATTCAATCATCTCGCTCACTTGATAGTGTTTACATGGAAAGAATTAAAGTTACTTGTTATTAATACAATCATCTCGCTCACTTGATAGTGTTTACATGGAAAGAATTATTGTTACTTGTTATTAATACAATCATCTCGCTCACTTGATAGTGTTTACATGGAAAGAATTAATGTTACTTGTTATTAATACAATCATCTCGCTCACTTGATAGTGTTTACATGGAAAGAATTAATGTTACTTGTTATTAATACAATCATCTCGCTCACTTGGTAGTGTTTACATGGAAAGAATTAATGTTACTTGTTATTAATACAATCATCTCGCTCACTTGATAGTGTTTACATGGAAAGAATTAATGTTACTTGTTATTAATACAATCATCTCGCTCACTTGGTGGTGTTTACGTGGAAAGAATTAATGTTACTTGTTATTAATACAATCATCTCGCTCACTTGGTAGTGTTTACATGGGAAGAATTAATGTTACTTGTTATTAATGCAATCATATCGCTCACTTGATAGTGTTTACATGGGAAGAATTAATGTTACTTGTTATTAATACAATCATCTCGCTCACTTGATGGTGTTTACATGGAAAGAATTAATGTTACTTGTTATTAATACAATCATCTCGCTCACTTGATGGTGTTTACATGGAAAGAATTAATGTTACTGTTATTAATACAATCATCTCGCTCACTTGATAGTGTTTACATGGAAAGTATTAATGTTACTTGTTATTAATACAATCATCTCGCTCACTTGATAGTGTTTACATGGAAAGTATTAATGTTACTTGTTATTAATACAATCATCTCGCTCACTTGATAGTGTTTACATGGAAAGAATTAATGTTACTTGTTATTAATACAATCATCTCGCTCACTTGATAGTGTTTACATGGAAAGAATTAATGTTACTTGTTATTAATACAATCATCTCGCTCACTTGATAGTGTCTACATGGAAAGAATTAATGTTACTTGTTATTATTACAATCATCTCGCTCACTTGATGGTGTTTACATGGAAAGAATTAATGTTACTTGTTATTAATACAATCATCTCGCTCACTTGATAGTGTTTACATGGAAAGAATTAATGTTACTTGTTATTAATACAATCATCTCGCTCACTTGATAGTGTTTACATGGAAAGAATTAATGTTACTTGTTATTAATACAATCATCTCGCTCACTTGATGGTGTTTACATGGAAAGTATTAATGTTACTTGTTATTAATACAATCATCTCGCTCACTTGATAGTGTTTACATGGAAAGAATTAATGTTACTTGTTATTAATACAATCATCTCGCTCACTTGATAGTGTTTACATGGGAAGAATTAATGTTACTGTTATTAATACAATCATCTCGCTCACTTGATAGTGTTTACATGGAAAGTATTAATGTTACTTGTTATTAATACAATCATCTCGCTCACTTGATGGTGTTTACATGGAAAGTATTAATGTTACTTGTTATTAATACAATCATCTCGCTCACTTGATGGTGTTTACATGGAAAGAATTAATGTTACTTGTTATTAATACAATCATATCCCTCACTTGATAGTGTTTACATGGAAAGAATTAATGTTACTTGTTATTAATACAATCATCTCGCTCACTTGATAGTGTTTACATGGAAAGAATTAATGTTACTTGTTATTAATACAATCATCTCGCTCACTTGATAGTGTTTACATGGAAAGAATTAATGTTACTTGTTATTAATACAATCATCTCGCTCCCTTGATAGTGTTTACATGGAAATTATTAATGTTACTTGCTATTAATACAATCATCTTGCTCACTTGATAGTGTTTACATGGAAAGAATTAATGTTACTTGTTATTAATACAATCATCTCGCTCACTTGATAGTGTTTACATGGAAAGAATTAATGTTACTTGTTATTAATACAATCATCTCGCTCACTTGATAGTGTTTACATGGAAAGAATTAATGTTACTTGTTATTAATACAATCATCTCGCTCACTTGATAGTGTTTACATGGAAAGAATTAATGTTACTTGTTATTAATACAATCATCTTGCTCACTTGGTAGTGTTTACATGGAAGGAATTAATGTTACTTGTTATTAATACAATCATCTCGCTCACTTGATGGTGTTTACATGGAAAGAATTAATGTTACTTGTTATTAATACAATCATCTCGCTCACTTGGTAGTGTTTACATGGAAAGAATTAATGTTACTTGTTATTAATACAATCATCTCGCTCACTTGATAGTGTTTACATGGAAAGAATTAATGTTACTTGTTATTAATACAATCATCTCGCTCACTTGATAGTGTTTACATGGAAAGAATTAATGTTACTTGTTATTAACACAATCATCTCGCTCACTTGATAGTGTTTACATGGAAAGAATTAATGTTACTTGTTATTAATACAATCATCTCGCTTACTTGATAGTGTTTACATGGAAAGAATTAATGTTACTTGTTATTAATACAATCATCTCGCTCACTTGATGGTGTTTACATGGAAAGAATTAATGTTACTTGTTATTAATACAATCATCTCGCTCACTTGATAGTGTTTACATGGAAAGAATTAACGTTACTTGTTATTAATACAATCATCTCGCTCACTTGATAGTGTTTACATGGAAAGAATTAATGTTACTTGTTATTAATACAATCATCTCGCTCACTTGATGGTGTTTACATGGAAAGAATTAATGTTACTTGTTATTAATACAATCATCTCGCTCACTTGATGGTGTTTACATGGAAAGAATTAATGTTACTTGTTATTAATACAATCATCTCGCTCACTTGA
The DNA here is from genome assembly GCA_946902985.2 of Meconema thalassinum. NCBI lineage: Eukaryota > Metazoa > Arthropoda > Insecta > Orthoptera > Tettigoniidae > Meconema > Meconema thalassinum. Next base: position 284,899,795 of record OX336388.2, read on the forward strand.
TAGTGTTTACATGGGAAGAATTAATGTTACTTGTTATTAATACAATCATCTCGCTCACTTGATAGTGTTTACATGGAAAGAATTAATGTTACTTGTTATTAATACAATCATCTCGCTCACTTGATGGTGTTTACATGGGAAGAATTAATGTTACTTGTTATTAATACAATCATCTCGCTCACTTGATGGTGTTTACATGGAAAGAATTAATGTTACTTGTTATTAATACAATCATCTCGCTCACTTGATAGTGTTTACATGGAAAGAATTAATGTTACTTGTTATTAATACAATCATCTCGCTCACTTGATAGTGTTTACATGGAAAGAATTAATGTTACTAGTTATGAATACAATCATCTCGCTCACTTGGTAGTGTTTACATGGAAAGAATTAATGTTACTTGTTATTAATGCAATCATCTCGCTCACTTGATAGTGTTTACATGGAAAGAATTAATGTTACTTGTTATTAATACAATCATCTCGCTCACTTGATAGTGTTTACATGGAAAGAATTAATGTTACTTGTTATTAATACAATCATCTCGCTCACTTGATGGTGTTTACATGGAAAGAATTAATGTTACTTGTTATTAATACAATCATCTCGCTCACTTGATGGTGTTTACATGGAAGGAATTAATGTTACTTGTTATTAATACAATCATCTCGCTCACTTGATAGTGTTTACATGGAAAGAATTAATGTTACTTGTTATTAATACAGTCATCTCGCTCACTTGATGGTGCTTGCATGGAAGGAATTAATGTTACTTGTTATTAATACAATCATCTCGCTCACTTGATGGTGTTTACATGGAAAGAATTAATGTTACTTGTTATTAATACAATCATCTCGCTCACTTGATGGTGTTTACATGGAAAGAATTAATGTTACTTGTTATTAATACAATCATCTCGCTCACTTGATGGTGTTTACATGGAAAGAATTAATGTTACTTGTTATTAATACAATCATCTCGCTCACTTGATGGTGTTTACATGGAAAGAATTAATGTTACTTGTTATTAATACAATCATCTTGCTCACTTGATGGTGTTTACATGGAAAGAATTAATGTTACTTGTTATTAATACAATCATCTCGCTCACTTGATGGTGTTTACATGGGAAGAATTAATGTTACTTGTTATTAATACTATCATCTCGCTCACTTGATAGTGTTCACATGGAAAGAATTAATGTTACTTGTTATTAATACAATCATCTCGCTCACTTGATGGTGTATACATGGAAAGAATTAATGTTACTTGTTATTAATACAATCATCTCGCTCACTTGATAGTGTTTATATGGAAAGTATTAATGTTACTTGTTATTAATACAATCATCTCGCTCACTTGATAGAGTTTACATGGAAAGAATTAATGTTACTTGTTATTAATACAATCATCTCGCTCACTTGATGGTGTTTACATGGGAAGAATTAATGTTACTTGTTATTAATACAATCATATCGCTCACTTGATAGTGTTTACATGGAATGAATTAATGTTACTGTTATTAATACAATCATCTCGCTCATTTGATAGTGTTTACATGGAAAGTATTAATGTTACTTGTTATTAATACAATCATCTTGCTCACTTGATGGTGTTTACATGGAAAGAATTAATGTTACTTGTTATTAATACAATCATCTCGCTCACTTGATAGTGTTTACATGGAAAGAATTAATGTTACTTGTTATTAATACAATCATCTCGCTCACTTGATAGTGTTTACATGGAAAGTATTAATGTTACTTGTTATTAATACAATCATCTCGCTCACTTGATGGTGTTTACATGGGAAGAATTAATGTTACTTGTTATTAATACAATCATCTCGCTCACTTGATGGTGTTTACATGGAAAGAATTAATGTTACTTGTTATTAATACAATCATCTCGCTCACTTGATAGTGTTTACATGGGAAGAATTAATGTTACTTGTTATTAATACAATCATCTCGCTCACTTGATAGTGTTTTCATGGAAAGAATTATTGTTACTTGTTATTAATACAACCATCTCGCTCACTTGATGGTGTTTACATGGAAAGAATTAATGTTACTTGTTATTAATACAATCATCTCGCTCACTTGATGGTGTTTACAAGGAAAGAATTAATGTTACTTGTTATTAATACAATCATCTCGCTCACTTGATGGTGTTTACATGGAAAGAATTAATGTTACTGTTATTAATACAATCATCTCGCTCACTTGATAGTGTTTACATGGAAAGTATTAATGTTACTTGTTATTAATACAATCATCTCGCTCACTTGATAGTGTTTACATGGAAAGTATTAATGTTACTTGTTATTAATACAATCATCTCGCTCACTTGATAGTTTTTAAATGGAAAGAATTAATGTTACTTGTTATTAATACAATCATCTCGCTCACTTGATAGTGATTACATGGAAAGAATTAATGTTACTTGTTATTAATACAATCATCTCGCTCACTTGATAGTGTTTACATGGAAAGAATTAATGTTAATTGTTATTATTACAATCATCTCGCTCACTTGATGGTGTTTACATGGAAAGAATTAATGTTACTTGTTATTAATACAATCATCTCGCTCACTTGATAGTGTTTACATGGAAAGAATTAATGTTACTTGTTATTAATACAATCATCTCGCTCACTTGATAGTGTTTACATGGAAAGAATTAATGTTACTTGTTATTAATACAATCATCTCGCTCACTTGATGGTGTTTACATGGAAAGTATTAATGTTACTTGTTATTAATACAATCATCTCGCTCACTTGATAGTGTTTACATGGAAAGAATTAATGTTACTTGTTATTAATACAATCATCTCGCTCACTTGATAGTGTTTACATGGGAAGAATTAATGTTACTGTTATTAATACAATCATCTCGCTCACTTGATAGTGTTTACATGGAAAGTATTAATGTTACTTGTTATTAATACAATCATCTCGCTCACTTGATGGTGTTTACATGGAAAGTATTAATGTTACTTGTTATTAATACAATCATCTCGCTCACTTGATGGTGTTTACATGGAAAGAATTAATGTTACTTGTTATTAATACAATCATATCCCTCACTTGATAGTGTTTACATGGAAAGAATTAATGTTACTTGTTATTAATACAATCATCTCGCTCACTTGATAGTGTTTACATGGAAAGAATTAATGTTACTTGTTATTAATACAATCATCTCGCTCACTTGATAGTGTTTACATGGAAAGAATTAATGTTACTTGTTATTAATACAATCATCTCGCTCCCTTGATAGTGTTTACATGGAAAGTATTAATGTTACTTGCTATTAATACAATCATCTCGCTCACTTGATAGTGTTTACATGGAAAGAATTAATGTTACTTGTTATTAATACAATCATCTCGCTCACTTGATAGTGTTTACATGGAAAGAATTAATGTTACTTGTTATTAATACAATCATCTCGCTCACTTGATAGTGTTTACATGGAAAGAATTAATGTTACTTGTTATTAATACAATCATCTCGCTCACTTGATAGTGTTTACATGGAAAGAATTAATGTTACTTGTTATTAATACAATCATCTTGCTCACTTGATAGTGTTTACATGGAAAGAATTAATGTTACTTGTTATTAATACAATCATCTCGCTCACTTGATGGTGTTTACATGGAAAGAATTAATGTTACTTGTTATTAATACAATCATCTCGCTCACTTGGTAGTGTTTACATGGAAAGAATTAATGTTACTTGTTATTAATACAATCATCTCGCTCACTTGATAGTGTTTACATGGAAAGAATTAATGTTACTTGTTATTAATACAATCATCTCGCTCACTTGATAGTGTTTACATGGAAAGAATTAATGTTACTTGTTATTAACACAATCATCTCGCTCACTTGATAGTGTTTACATGGAAAGAATTAATGTTACTTGTTATTAATACAATCATCTCGCTTACTTGATAGTGTTTACATGGAAAGAATTAATGTTACTTGTTATTAATACAATCATCTCGCTCACTTGATGGTGTTTACATGGAAAGAATTAATGTTACTTGTTATTAATACAATCATCTCGCTCACTTGATAGTGTTTACATGGAAAGAATTAACGTTACTTGTTATTAATACAATCATCTCGCTCACTTGATAGTGTTTACATGGAAAGAATTAATGTTACTTGTTATTAATACAATCATCTCGCTCACTTGATGGTGTTTACATGGAAAGAATTAATGTTACTTGTTATTAATACAATCATCTCGCTCACTTGATGGTGTTTACATGGAAAGAATTAATGTTACTTGTTATTAATACAATCATCTCGCTCACTTGATAGTGTTTACATGGGAAGAATTAATGTTACTTGTTATTAATACAATCATCTCGCTCACTTGATAGTGTTTACATGGAAAGAATTAATGTTACTTGTTATTAATACAATCATCTCGCTCACTTGATGGTGTTTACATGGGAAGAATTAATGTTACTTGTTATTAATACAATCATCTCGCTCACTTGATGGTGTTTACATGGAAAGAATTAATGTTACTTGTTATTAATACAATCATCTCGCTCACTTGATAGTGTTTACATGGAAAGAATTAATGTTACTTGTTATTAATACAATCATCTCGCTCACTTGATAGTGTTTACATGGAAAGAATTAATGTTACTAGTTATGAATACAATCATCTCGCTCACTTGGTAGTGTTTACATGGAAAGAATTAATGTTACTTGTTATTAATGCAATCATCTCGCTCACTTGATAGTGTTTACATGGAAAGAATTAATGTTACTTGTTATTAATACAATCATCTCGCTCACTTGATAGTGTTTACATGGAAAGAATTAATGTTACTTGTTATTAATACAATCATCTCGCTCACTTGATGGTGTTTACATGGAAAGAATTAATGTTACTTGTTATTAATACAATCATCTCGCTCACTTGATGGTGTTTACATGGAAAGAATTAATGTTACTTGTTATTAATACAATCATCTCGCTCACTTGATAGTGTTTACATGGAAAGAATTAATGTTACTTGTTATTAATACAATCATCTCGCTCACTTGATGGTGTTTACATGGAAAGAATTAATGTTACTTGTTATTAATACAATCATCTCGCTCACTTGATGGTGTTTACATGGAAAGAATTAATGTTACTTGTTATTAATACAATCATCTCGCTCACTTGATGGTGTTTACATGGAAAGAATTAATGTTACTTGTTATTAATACAATCATCTCGCTCACTTGATGGTGTTTACATGGAAAGAATTAATGTTACTTGTTATTAATACAATCATCTCGCTCACTTGATGGTGTTTACATGGAAAGAATTAATGTTACTTGTTATTAATACTATCATCTCGCTCACTTGATTGTGTTCACATGGAAAGAATTAATGTTACTTGTTATTAATACAATCATCTCGCTCACTTGATGGTGTTTACATGGAAAGAATTAATGTTACTTGTTATTAATACAATCATCTCGCTCACTTGATAGTGTTTATATGGAAAGTATTAATGTTACTTGTTATTAATACAATCATCTCGCTCACTTGATAGTGTTTACATGGAAAGAATTAATGTTACTTGTTATTAATACAATCATCTCGCTCACTTGATGGTGTTTACATGGGAAGAATTAATGTTACTTGTTATTAATACAATCATATCGCTCACTTGATAGTGTTTACATGGAATGAATTAATGTTACTGTTATTAATACAATCATCTCGCTCATTTGATAGTGTTTACATGGAAAGTATTAATGTTACTTGTTATTAATACAATCATCTTGCTCACTTGATGGTGTTTACATGGAAAGAATTAATGTTACTTGTTATTAATACAATCATCTCGCTCACTTGATAGTGTTTACATGGAAAGAATTAATGTTACTTGTTATTAATACAATCATCTCGCTCACTTGATAGTGTTTACATGGAAAGTATTAATGTTACTTCTTATTAATACAATCATCTCGCTCACTTGATGGTGTTTACATGGGAAGAATTAATGTTACTTGTTATTAATACAATCATCTCGCTCACTTGATGGTGTTTACATGGAAAGAATTAATGTTACTTGTTATTAATACAATCATCTCGCTCACTTGATAGTGTTTACATGGGAAGAATTAATGTTACTTGTTATTAATACAATCATCTCGCTCACTTGATAGTGTTTTCATGGAAAGAATTATTGTTACTTGTTATTAATACAACCATCTCGCTCACTTGATGGTGTTTACATGGAAAGAATTAATGTTACTTGTTATTAATACAATCATCTCGCTCACTTGATAGTGTTTACATGGAAAGAATTAAAGTTACTTGTTATTAATACAATCATCTCGCTCACTTGATAGTGTTTACATGGAATGAATTATTGTTACTTGTTATTAATACAATCATCTCGCTCACTTGATAGTGTTTACATGGAAAGAATTAATGTTACTTGTTATTAATACAATCATCTCGCTCACTTGATAGTGTTTACATGGAAAGAATTAATGTTACTTGTTATTAATACAATCATCTCGCTCACTTGGTAGTGTTTACATGGAAAGAATTAATGTTACTTGTTATTAATACAATCATCTCGCTCACTTGATAGTGTTTACATGGAAAGAATTAATGTTACTTGTTATTAATACAATCATCTCGCTCACTTGGTGGTGTTTACATAGAAAGAATTAATGTTACTTGTTATTAATACAATCATCTCGCTCACTTGGTAGTGTTTACATGGGAAGAATTAATGTTACTTGTTATTAATACAATCATCTCGCTCACTTGATGGTGTTTACATGGAAAGAATTAATGTTACTGTTATTAATACAATCATCTCGCTCACTTGATAGTGTTTACATGGAATGTATTAATGTTACTTGTTATTAATACAATCATCTCGCTCACTTGATAGTGTTTACATGGAAAGTATTAATGTTACTTGTTATTAATACAATCATCTCGCTCACTTGATAGTGTTTACATGGAAAGAATTAATGTTACTTGTTATTAATACAATCATCTCGCTCACTTGATAGTGTTTACATGGAAAGAATTAATGTTACTTGTTATTAATACAATCATCTCGCTCACTTGATAGTGTTTACATGGAAAGAATTAATGTTACTTGTTATTATTACAATCATCTCGCTCACTTGATGGTGTTTACATGGAAAGAATTAATGTTACTTGTTATTAATACAATCATCTCGCTCACTTGATAGTGTTTACATGGAAAGAATTAATGTTACTTGTTATTAATACAATCATCTCGCTCACTTGATAGTGTTTACATGGAAAGAATTAATGTTACTTGTTATTAATACAATCATCTCGCTCACTTGATGGTGTTTACATGGAAAGTATTAATGTTACTTGTTATTAATACAATCATCTCGCTCACTTGATAGTGTTTACATGGAAAGAATTAATGTTACTTGTTATTAATACAATCATCTCGCTCACTTGATAGTGTTTACATGGGAAGAATTAATGTTACTTGTTATTAATACAATCATCTCGCTCACTTGATAGTGTTTACATGGAAAGTATTAATGTTACTTGTTATTAATACAATCATCTCGCTCACTTGATGGTGTTTACATGGAAAGTATTAATGTTACTTGTTATTAATACAATCGTCTCGCTCACTTGATGGTGTTTACATGGAAAGAATTAATGTTACTTGTTATTAATACAATCATATCCCTCACTTGATAGTGTTTACATGGAAAGAATTAATGTTACTTGTTATTAATACTATCATCTCGCTCACTTGATAGTGTTTACATGGAAAGAATTAATGTTACTTGTTATTAATACAATCATCTCGCTCACTTGATAGTGTTTACATAGAAAGAATTAATGTTACTTGTTATTAATACAATCATCTCGCTCCCTTGATAGTGTTTACATGGAAAGTATTAATGTTACTTGTTATTAATACAATCATCTCGCTCACTTGATAGTGTTTACATGGAAAGAATTAATGTTACTTGTTATTAATACAATCATCTCGCTCACTTGATAGTGTGTACATGGAAAGAATTAATGTTACTTGTTATTAATACAATCATCTCGCTCACTTGATAGTGTTTACATGGAAAGAATTAATGTTACTTGTTATTAATACAATCATCTCGCTCACTTGATAGTGTTTACATGGAAAGAATTAATGTTACTTGTTATTAATACAATCATCTTGCTCACTTGATAGTGTTTACATGGAAAGAATTAATGTTACTTGTTATTAATACAATCATCTCGCTCACTTGATGGTGTTTACATGGAAAGAATTAATGTTACTTCTTATTAATACAATCATCTCGCTCACTTGGTAGTGTTTACATGGAATGAATTAATGTTACTTGTTATTAATACAATCATCTCGCTCACTTGATAGTGTTTACATGGAAAGAATTAATGTTACTTGTTATTAATACAATCATCTCGCTCACTTGATAGTGTTTACATGGAAAGAATTAATGTTACTTGTTATTAACACAATCATCTCGCTCACTTGATAGTGTTTACATGGAAAGAATTAATGTTACTTGTTATTAATACAATCATCTCGCTTACTTGATAGTGTTTACATGGAAAGAATTAATGTTACTTGTTATTAATACAATCATCTCGCTCACTTGATGGTGTTTACATGGAAAGAATTAATGTTACTTGTTATTAATACAATCATCTCGCTCACTTGATAGTGTTTACATGGAAAGAATTAACGTTACTTGTTATTAATACAATCATCTCGCTCACTTGATAGTGTTTACATGGAAAGAATTAATGTTACTTGTTATTAATACAATCATCTCGCTCACTTGATGGTGTTTACATGGAAAGAATTAATGTTACTTGTTATTAATACAATCATCTCGCTCACTTGATGGTGTTTACATGGAAAGAATTAATGTTACTTGTTATTAATACAATCATCTTGCTCACTTGATAGTGTTTACATGGGAAGAATTAATGTTACTTGTTATTAATACAATCATCTCGCTCACTTGATAGTGTTTACATGGAAAGAATTAATGTTACTTGTTATTAATACAATCATCTCGCTCACTTGATGGTGTTTACATGGGAAGAATTAATGTTACTTGTTATTAATACAATCATCTCGCTCACTTGATGGTGTTTACATGGAAAGAATTAATGTTACTTGTTATTAATACAATCATCTCGCTCACTTGATAGTGTTTACATGGAAAGAATTAATGTTACTTGTTATTAATACAATCATCTCGCTCACTTGATAGTGTTTACATGGAAGGAATTAATGTTACTAGTTATGAATACAATCATCTCGCTCACTTGGTAGTGCTTACATGGAAAGAATTAATGTTACTTGTTATGAATGCAATCATCTCGCTCACTTGATAGTGTTTACATGGAAAGAATTAATGTTACTTGTTATTAATACAATCATCTCGCTCACTTGATAGTGTTTACATGGAAAGAATTAATGTTACTTGTTATTAATACAATCATCTCGCTCACTTGATGGTGTTTACATGGAAAGAATTAATGTTACTTGTTATTAATACAATCATCTCGCTCACTTGATGGTGTTTACATGGAAAGAATTAATGTTACTTGTTATTAATACAATCATCTCGCTCACTTGATAGTGTTTACATGGAAAGAAATAATGTTACTTGTTATTAATACAATCATCTCGCTCACTTGATGGTGTTTACATGGAAAGAATTAATGTTACTTGTTATTAATACAATCATCTCGCTCACTTGATGGTGTTTACAAGGAAAGAATTAATGTTACTTGTTATTAATACAATCATCTCGCTCACTTGATGGTGTTTACATGGAAAGAATTAATGTTACTTGTTATTAATACTATCATCTCGCTCACTTGATGTGTTTACATGGAAAGAATTAATGTTACTTGTTATTAATACAATCATCTCGCTCACTTGATGGTGTTTACATGGAAAGAATTAATGTTACTTGTTATTAATACAATCATCTTGCTCACTTGATGGTGTTTACATGGAAAGAATTAATGTTACTTGTTATTAATACAATCATCTCGCTCACTTGATGGTGTTTACATGGGAAGAATTAATGTTACTTGTTATTAATACTATCATCTCGCTCACTTGATAGTGTTCACATGGAAAGAATTAATGTTACTTGTTATTAATACAATCATCTCGCTCACTTGATGGTGTTTACATGGAAAGAATTAATGTTACTTGTTATTAATACAATCATCTCGCTCACTTGATAGTGTTTATATGGAAAGTATTAATGTTACTTGTTATTAATACAATCATCTCGCTCACTTGATAGTGTTTACATGGAAAGAATTAATGTTACTTGTTATTAATACAATCATCTCGCTCACTTGATGGTGTTTACATGGGAAGAATTAATGTTACTTGTTATTAATACAATCATATCGCTCACTTGATAGTGTTTACATGGAATGAATTAATGTTACTGTTATTAATACAATCATCTCGCTCATTTGATAGTGTTTACATGGAAAGTATTAATGTTACTTGTTATTAATACAATCATCTTGCTCACTTGATGGTGTTTACATGGAAAGAATTAATGTTACTTGTTATTAATACAATCATCTCGCTCACTTGATAGTGTTTACATGGAAAGAATTAATGTTACTTGTTATTAATACAATCATCTCGCTCACTTGATAGTGTTTACATGGAAAGTATTAATGTTACTTGTTATTAATACAATCATCTCGCTCACTTGATGGTGTTTACATGGGAAGAATTAATGTTACTTGTTATTAATACAATCATCTCGCTCACTTGATGGTGTTTACATGGAAAGAATTAATGTTACTTGTTATTAATACAATCATCTCGCTCACTTGATAGTGTTTACATGGGAAGAATTAATGTTACTTGTTATTAATACAATCATCTCGCTCACTTGATAGTGTTTTCATGGAAAGAATTAATGTTACTTGTTATTAATACAATCATCTCGCTCACTTGATAGTGTTTACATGGAAAGTATTAATGTTACTTGTTATTAATACAATCATCTTGCTCACTTGATGGTGTTTACATGGAAAGAATTAATGTTACTTGTTATTAATACAATCATCTCGCTCACTTGATAGTGTTTACATGGAAAGAATTAATGTTACTTGTTATTAATACAATCATCTCGCTCACTTGAAGGTGTTTACATGGAACGAATTAATGTTACTTGTTATTAATACAATCATCTCGCTCACTTGATGGTGTTTACATGGAAAGAATTAATGTTACTTGTTATTAATACAATCATCTCGCTCACTTGATAGTGTTTACATGGAAAGAATTAATGTTACTGTTATTAATACAATCATCTCGCTCACTTGGTAGTGTTTACATGGAAAGACTTAATGTTACTTGTTATTAATACAATCATCTCGCTCACTTGATGGTGTTTACATGGAAAGAATTAATGTTACTTGTTATTAATACAATCATCTCGCTCACTTGATAGTGTTTACATGGAAAGAATTAATGTTACTTGTTATTAATACAATCATCTCGCTCACTTGATAGTGTTTACATGGAAAGAATTAATGTTACTTGTTATTAATACAATCATCTCGCTCACTTGATAGTGTTTACATGGAAAGAATTAATGTTACTTGTTATTAATACGATCATCTCGCTCACTTGATAGTGTTTACATGGAAAGAATTAATGTTACTTGTTATTAATACAATCATCTCGCTCACTTGATAGTGTTTACATGGAAAGAATTAATGTTACGAGTTATTAATACAATCATCTTGCTCACTTGATGGTGTGTACATGGAAAGAATTAATGTTACTGTTATTAATACAATCATCTCGCTCACTTGATGGTGTTTACATGGAAAGAATTAATGTTACTTGTTATTAATACAATCATCTCGCTCACTTGATAGTGTTTACATGGAAAGAATTAATGTTACTTGTTATTAATACAATCATCTCGCTCACTTGATGGTGTTTACATGGAAAGAATTAATGTTACTTGTTATTAATACAATCATCTCGCTCACTTGATGGTGTTTACATGGGAAGAATTAATGTTACTTGTTATTAATACAATCATCTCGCTCACTTGATAGTGTTTACATGGAAAGAATTAATGTTACTTGTTATTAATACAATCATCTCGCTCACTTGATAGTGTTTACATGGAAAGAATTAATGTTACTTGTTATTAATACAATCATCTCGCTCACTTGATAGTGTTTACATGGAAAGAATTAATGTTACTTGTTATTAATACAATCATAACGCTCACTTGATGGTGTTTACATGGAGAGAATTAATGTTACTTGTTATTAATACAATCATATCCCTCACTTGATAGTGTTTACATGGAAAGAATTAACGTTACTTGTTATTAATACAATCATCTCGCTCACTTGATAGTGTTTACATGGAAAGAATTAATGTTACTTGTTATTAATACAATCATCTCGCTCACTTGATAGTGTTTACATGGAAAGAATTAATGTTACTTGTTATTAATACAATCATCTCGCTCACTTGATAGTGTTTACATGGAAAGTATTAATGTTACTTGTTATTAATACAATCATCTCACTCACTTGATAGTGTTTACATGGAAAGAATTAATGTTACTTGTTATTAATACAATCATATCGCTCACTTGATAGTGTTTACATGGAAAGAATTAATGTTACTTGTTATTAATTCAATCATCTCGCTCACTTGATAGTGTTTACATGGAAAGAATTAATGTTACTTGTTATTAATACAATCATCTCGCTCACTTGATAGTGTTTACATGGAAAGAATTAATGTTACTTGTTATTAATACAATCATCTTGCTCACTTGATAGTGTTTACATGGAAAGAATTAATGTTACTTGTTATTAATACAATCATCTCGCTCACTTGATGGTGTTTACATGGAAAGAATTAATGTTACTTGTTATTAATACAATCATCTCGCTCACTTGGTAGTGTTTACATGGAAAGAATTAATGTTACTTGTTATTAATACAATCATCTCGCTCACTTGGTAGTGTTTACATGGGAAGAATTAATGTTACTTGTTATTAATACAATCATCTCGCTCACTTGATAGTGTTTACATGGAAAGAATTAATGTTACTTGTTATTAATACAATCATCTCGCTCACTTGATAGTGTTTACATGGAAAGAATTAATGTTACTTGTTATTAACACAATCATCTCGCTCACTTGATAGTGTTTACATGGAAAGAATTAATGTTACTTGTTATTAATACAATCATCTCGCTCACTTGATAGTGTTTACATGGAAAGAATTAATGTTACTTGTTATTAATACAATCATCTCGCTCACTTGATAGTGTTTACATGGAAAGAATTAATGTTACTTGTTATTAATACAATCATCTCGCTCACTTGGTAGTGTTTACATGGAAAGAATTAATGTTACTTGTTATTAATTCAATCATCTCGCTCACTTGATAGTGTTTACATGGAAAGAATTAATGTTACTTGTTATTAATACAATCATCTCGCTCACTTGGTGGTGTTTACATGGAAAGAATTAATGTTACTTGATATTAATACAATCATCTCGCTCACTTGATGGTGTTTACATGGAAAGAATTAATGTTACTTGTTATTAATACAATCATCTCGCTCACTTGATAGTGTTTACATGGAAAGAATTAATGTTACTTGTTATTAATACAATCATCTCGCTCACTTGATAGTGTTTACATGGAAAGAATTAATGTTACTTGTTATTAATACAATCATCTCGCTCACTTGATGGTGTTTTCATGGAAAGTATTAATGTTACTTGTTATTAATACAATCATCTCGCTCACTTGATAGTGTTTACATGGAAAGAATTAATGTTACTTGTTATTAATACAATCATCTCGCTCACATGATAGTGTTTACATGGGAAGAATTAATGTTACTGTTATTAATACAATCATCTCGCTCACTTGATAGTGTTTACATGGAAAGTATTAATGTTACTTGTTATTAATACAATCATCTCGCTCACTTGATGGTGTTTACATGGAAAGTATTAATGTTACTTGTTATTAATACAATCATCTCGCTCACTTGATGGTGTTTACATGGAAAGAATTAATGTTACTTGTTATTAATACAATCATATCCCTCACTTGATAGTGTTTACATGGAAAGAATTAATGTTACTTGTTATTAATACAATCATCTCGCTCACTTGATAGTGTTTACATGGAAAGAATTAATGTTACTTGTTATTAATACAATCATCTCGCTCACTTGATAGTGTTTACATGGAAAGAATTAATGTTACTTGTTATTAATACAATCATCTCGCTCCCTTGATAGTGTTTACATGGAAAGTATTAATGTTACTTGTTATTAATACAATCATCTCGCTCACTTGATAGTGTTTACATGGGAAGAATTAATGTTACTTGTTATTAATACAATCATCTCGCTCACTTGATAGTGTTTACATGGAAAGAATTAATGTTACTTGTTATTAATACAATCATCTCGCTCACTTGATAGTGTTTACATGGAAAGAATTAATGTTACTTGTTATTAATACAATCATCTCGCTCACTTGATAGTGTTTACATGGAAAGAATTAATGTTACTTGTTATTAATACAATCATCTTGCTCACTTGATAGTGTTTACATGGAAAGAATTAATGTTACTTGTTATTAATACAATCATCTCGCTCACTTGATGGTGTTTACATGGAAAGAATTAATGTTAATTGTTATTAATACAATCATCTCGCTCACTTGGTAGTGTTTACTTGGAAAGAATTAATGTTACTTGTTATTAATACAATCATCTCGCTCACTTGATAGTGTTTACATGGAAAGAATTAATGTTACTTGTTATTAATACAATCATCTCGCTCACTTGATAGTGTTTACATGGAAAGAATTAATGTTACTTGTTATTAACACAATCATCTCGCTCACTTGATAGTGTTTACATGGAAATAATTAATGTTACTTGTTATTAATACAATCATCTCGCTTACTTGATAGTGTTTACATGGAAAGAATTAATGTTACTTGTTATTAATACAATCATCTCGCTCACTTGATAGTGTTTACATGGGAAGAATTAATGTTACTTGTTATTAATACAATCATCTCGCTCACTTGATAGTGTTTACATGGAAAGAATTAATGTTACTTGTTATTAATACAATCATCTCGCTCACTTGATGGTGTTTACATGGGAAGAATTAATGTTACTTGTTATTAATACAATCATCTCGCTCACTTGATGGTGATTACATGGAAAGAATTAATGTTACTTGTTATTAATACAATCATCTCGCTCACTTGATAGTGTTTACATGGAAAGAATTAATGTTACTTGTTATTAATACAATCATCTCGCTCACTTGATAGTGTTTACATGGAAAGAATTAATGTTACTAGTTATGAATACAATCATCTCGCTCACTTGGTAGTGTTTACATGGAAAGAATTAATGTTACTTGTTATTAATGCAATCATCTCGCTCACTTGATAGTGTTTACATGAAAGAATTAATGTTACTTGTTATTAATACAATCATCTCGCTCACTTGATAGTGTTTACATGGAAAGAATTAATGTTACTTGTTATTAATACAATCATCTCGCTCACTTGATGGTGTTTACATGGAAAGAATTAATGTTACTTGTTATTAATACAATCATCTCGCTCACTTGATGGTGTTTACATGGAAAGAATTAATGTTACTTGTTATTAATACAATCATCTCGCTCACTTGATAGTGTTTACATGGAAAGAATTAATGTTACTTGTTATTAATACAATCATCTCGCTCACTTGATGGTGTTTACATGGAAAGAATTAATGTTACTTGTTATTAATACAATCATCTCGCTCACTTGATGGTGTTTACATGGAAAGAATTAATGTTACTTGTTATTAATACAATCATCTCGCTCACTTGATGGTGTTTACATGGAAAGAATTAATGTTACTTGTTATTAATACAATCATCTCGCTCACTTGATGGTGTTTACATGGAAAGAATTAATGTTACTTGTTATTAATACAATCATCTCGCTCACTTGATGGTGTTTACATGGAAAGAATTAATGTTACTTGTTATTAATACAATCATCTTGCTCACTTGATGGTGTTTACATGGAAAGAATTAATGTTACTTGTTATTAATACAATCATCTCGCTCACTTGATGGTGTTTACATGGGAAGAATTAATGTTACTTGTTATTAATACTATCATCTCGCTCACTTGATAGTGTTTACATGGAAAGAATTAATGTTACTTGTTATTAATACAATCATCTCCCTCACTTGATGGTGTTTACATGGAAAGAATTAATGTTACTTGTTATTAATACAATCATCTCGCTCACTTGATAGTGTTTATATGGAAAGTATTAATGTTACTTGTTATTAATACAATCATCTCGCTCACTTGATAGTGTTTACATGGAAAGAATTAATGTTACTTGTTATTAATACAATCATCTCGCTCACTTGATGGTGTTTACATGGGAAGAATTAATGTTACTTGTTATTAATACAATCATATCGCTCACTTGATAGTGTTTACATGGAATGAATTAATGTTACTGTTATTAATACAATCATCTCGCTCATTTGATAGTGTTTACATGGAAAGTATTAATGTTACTTGTTATTAATACAATCATCTTGCTCACTTGATGGTGTTTACATGGAAAGAATTAATGTTACTTGTTATTAATACAATCATCTCGCTCACTTGATAGTGTTTACATGGAAAGAATTAATGTTACTTGTTATTAATACAATCATCTCGCTCACTTGATAGTGTTTACATGGAAAGTATTAATGTTACTTGTTATTAATACAATCATCTTGCTCACTTGATGGTGTTTACATGGGAAGAATTAATGTTACTTGTTATTAATACAATCATCTCGCTCACTTGATGGTGTTTACATGGAAAGAATTAATGTTACTTGTTATTAATACAATCATCTCGCTCACTTGATAGTGTTTACATGGGAAGAATTAATGTTACTTGTTATTAATACAATCATCTCGCTCACTTGATAGTGTTTACATGGAAAGAATTAATGTTACTTGTTATTAATACAATCATCTCGCTCACTTGATAGTGTTTACATGGAAAGTATTAATGTTACTTGTTATTAATACAATCATCTCGCTCACTTGATAGTGTTTACATGGAAAGAATTAATGTTACTTGTTATTAATACAATCATCTCGCTCACTTGATAGTGTTTACATGGAAAGAATTAATGTTACTTGTTATTAATACAATCATCTCGCTCACTTGATAGTGTTTACATGGAAAGAATTAATGTTACTTGTTATTAATACAATCATCTCGCTCACTTGATAGTGTTTACATGGAAAGAATTAATGTTACTTGTTATTAATACAATCATCTTGCTCACTTGATAGTGTTTACATGGAAAGAATTAATGTTACTTGTTATTAATACAATCATCTCGCTCACTTGATGGTGTTTACATGGAAAGAATTAATGTTACTTGTTATTAATACAATCATCTCGCTCACTTGGTAGTGTTTACATGGAAAGAATTAATGTTACTTGTTATTAATACAATCATCTCGCTCACTTGGTAGTGTTTACATGGGAAGAATTAATGTTACTTGTTATTAATACAATCATCTCGCTCACTTGATGGTGTTTACATGGAAAGAATTAATGTTACTTGTTATTAATACAATCATCTCGCTCACTTGATAGTGTTTACATGGAAGGAATTAATGTTACTTGTTATTAATACAATCATCTCGCTCACTTGATAGTGTTTACATGGGAAGAATTAATGTTACTTGTTATTAATACAATCATCTCGCTCACTTGATAGTGTTTACATGGAAAGAATTAATGTTACTTGTTCTTAATACAATCATCTCGCTCACTTGATGGTGTTTACATGGGAAGAATTAATGTTACTTGTTATTAATACAATCATCTCGCTCACTTGATGGTGTTTACATGGAAAGAATTAATGTTACTTGTTATTAATACAATCATCTCGCTCACTTGATAGTGTTTACATGGAAAAAATTAATGTTACTTGTTATTAATACAATCATCTCGCTCACTTGATAGTGTTTACATGGAAAGAATTAATATTACTAGTTATGAATACAATCATCTAGCTCACTTGGTAGTGTTTACATGGAAAGAATTAATGTTACTTGTTATTAATGCAATCATCTCGCTCACTTGATAGTGTTTACATGGAAAGAATTAATGTTACTTGTTAGTAATACAATCATCTCGCTCACTTGATAGTGTTTACATGGAAAGAATTAATGTTACTTGTTATTAATACAATCATCTCGCTCACTTGATGGTGTTTACATGGAAAGAATTAATGTTACTTGTTATTAATACAATCATCTCGCTCACTTGATGGTGTTTACATGGAAAGAATTAATGTTACTTGTTATTAATACAATCATCTCGCTCACTTGATAGTGTTTACATGGAAAGAATTAATGTTACTTGTTATTAATACAATCATCTCGCTCACTTGATGGTGTTTACATGGAAAGAATTAATGTTACTTGTTATTAATACAATCATCTCGCTCACTTGATGGTGTTTACATGGAAAGAATTAATGTTACTTGTTATTAATACAATCATCTCGCTCACTTGATGGTGTTTACATGGAAAGAATTAATGTTACTTGTTATTAATACAATCATCTCGCTCACTTGATGGTGTTTACATGGAAAGAATTAATGTTACTTGTTATTAATACAATCATCTCGCTCACTTGATGGTGTTTACATGGAAAGAATTAATGTTACTTGTTATTAATACAATCATCTTGCTCACTTGATGGTGTTTACATGGAAAGAATTAATGTTACTTGTTATTAATACAATCATCTCGCTCACTTGATGGTGTTTACATGGGAAGAATTAATGTTACTTGTTATTAATACTATCATCTCGCTCACTTGATAGTGTTTACATGGAATGAATTAATGTTACTTGTTATTAATACAATCATCTCGCTCACTTGATGGTGTTTACATGGAAAGAATTAATGTTACTTGTTATTAATACAATCATCTCGCTCACTTGATAGTGTTTATATGGAAAGTATTAATGTTACTTGTTATTAATACAATCATCTCGCTCACTTGATAGTGTTTACATGGAAAGAATTAATGTTAATTGTTATTAATACAATCATCTCGCTCACTTGATGGTGTTTACATGGGAAGAATTAATGTTACTTGTTATTAATACAATCATATCGCTCACTTGATAGTGTTTACATGGAATGAATTAATGTTACTGTTATTAATACAATCATCTCGCTCATTTGATAGTGTCTACATGGAAAGTATTAATGTTACTTGTTATTAATACAATCATCTTGCTCACTTGATGGTGTTTACATGGAAAGAATTAATGTTACTTGTTATTAATACAATCATCTCGCTCACTTGATAGTGTTTACATGGAAAGAATTAATGTTACTTGATATTAATACAATCATCTCGCTCACTTGATAGTGTTTACATGGAAAGTATTAATGTTACTTGTTATTAATACAATCATCTCGCTCACTTGATGGTGTTTACATGGGAAGAATTAATGTTACTTGTTATTAATACAATCATCTCGCTCACTTGATGGTGTTTACATGGAAAGAATTAATGTTACTTGTTATTAATACAATCATCTCGCTCACTTGATAGTGTTTACATGGGAAGAATTAATGTTACTTTTTATTAATACAATCATCTCGCTCACTTGATAGTGTTTACATGGAAAGAATTAATGTTACTTGTTATTAATACAATCATCTCGCTCTCTTGATAGTGTTTACATGGAAAGTATTAATGTTACTTGTTATTAATACAATCATCTTGCTCACTTGATGGTGTTTACATGGAAGGAATTAATGTTACTTGTTATTAATACAATCATCTCGCTCACTTGATAGTGTTTACATGGAAAGAATTAATGTTACTTGTTATTAATACAATCATCTCGCTCACTTGAAGGTGTTTACATGGAACGAATTAATGTTACTTGTTATTAATACAATCATCTCGCTCACTTGATGGTGTTTACATGGAAAGAATTAATGTTACTTGTTATTAATACAATCATCTCGCTCACTTGATAATGTTTACATGGAAAGAATTAATGTTACTGTTATTAATACAATCATCTCGCTCACTTGGTAGTGTTTACATGGAAAGAATTAATGTTACTTGTTATTAATACAATCATCTCGCTCACTTGATGGTGTTTACATGGAATGAATTAATGTTACTTGTTATTAATACAATCATCTCGCTCACTTGATAGTGTTTACATGGAAAGAATTAATGTTACTTGTTATTAATACAATCATCTCGCTCACTTGATAGTGTTTACATGGAAAGAATTAATGTTACTTGTTATTAATACAATCATCTCGCTCACTTGATAGTGTTTACATGGAAAGAATTAATGTTACTTGTTATTAATACAATCATCTCGCTCACTTGATAGTGTTTACATGGAAAGAATTAATGTTACTTGTTATTAAAACAATCATCTCGCTCACTTGATGGTGTTTACATGGAAAGAATTAATGTTACTTGTTATTAATACAATCATCTCGCTCACTTGATAGTGTTTACATGGAAAGAATTAATGTTACTTGTTATTAATACAATCATCTCGCTCACTTGATGGTGTTTA
Organism: Meconema thalassinum; assembly: GCA_946902985.2. Lineage (NCBI taxonomy): Eukaryota > Metazoa > Arthropoda > Insecta > Orthoptera > Tettigoniidae > Meconema > Meconema thalassinum. Next base: position 284,920,560 of record OX336388.2, read on the forward strand.
CATGGAAAGAATTAATGTTACTTGTTATTAATACAATCATCTCGCTCACTTGATAGTGTTTACATGGAAAGAATTAATGTTACTTGTTATTAATACAATCATCTCGCTCACTTGATAGTGTTTACATGGAAAGAATTAATGTTACGAGTTATTAATACAATCATCTCGCTCACTTGATGGTGTGTACATGGAAAGAATTAATGTTACTGTTATTAATACAATCATCTCGCTCACTTGATGGTGTTTACATGGAAAGAATTAATGTTACTTGTTATTAATACAATCATCTCGCTCACTTGATAGTGTTTACATGGAAAGAATTAATGATACTTGTTATTAATACAATCATCTCGCTCACTTGATGGTGTTTACATGGAAAGAATTAATGTTACTTGTTATTAATACAATCATCTCGCTCACTTGATGGTGTTTACATGGGAAGAATTAATGTTACTTGTTATTAATACAATCATCTCGCTCACTTGATAGTGTTTACATGGAAAGAATTAATGTTACTTGTTATTAATACAATCATCTCGCTCACTTGATAGTGTTTACATGGAAAGAATTAATGTTACTTGTTATTAATACAATCATCTCGCTCACTTGATAGTGTTTACATGGAAAGAATTAATGTTACTTGTTATTAATACAATCATCTCGCTCACTTGATGGTGTTTACATGGAAAGAATTAATGTTACTTGTTATTAATACAATCATATCCCTCACTTGATAGTGTTTACATGGAAAGAATTAATGTTACTTGTTATTAATACAATCATCTCGCTCACTTGATAGTGTTTACATGGAAAGAATTAATGTTACTTGTTATTAATACAATCATCTCGCTCACTTGATAGTGTTTACATGGAAAGAATTAATGTTACTTGTTATTAATACAATCATCTCGCTCAATTGATAGTGTTTACATGGAAAGTATTAATGTTACTTGTTATTAATACAATCATCTCGCTCACTTGATAGTGTTTACATGGAAAGAATTAATGTTACTTGTTATTAATACAATCATCTCGCTCACTTGATAGTGTTTACATGGAAAGAATTAATGTTACTTGTTATTAATACAATCATCTCGCTCACTTGATAGTGTTTACATGGAAAGAATTAATGTTACTTGTTATTAATACAATCATCTCGCTCACTTGATAGTGTTTACATGGAAAGAATTAATGTTACTTGTTATTAATACAATCATCTTGCTCACTTGATAGTGTTTACATGGAAAGAATTAATGTTACTTGTTATTAATACAATCATCTCGCTCACTTGATGGTGTTTACATGGAAAGAATTAATGTTACTTGTTATTAATACAATCATCTCGCTCACTTGGTAGTGTTTACATGGAAAGAATTAATGTTACTTGTTATTAATACAATCATCTCGCTCACTTGGTAGTGTTTACATGGGAAGAATTAATGTTACTTGTTATTAATACAATCATCTCGCTCACTTGATAGTGTTTACATGGAAAGAATTAATGTTACTTGTTATTAATACAATCACCTCGCTCACTTGATAGTGTTTACATGGAAAGAATTAATGTTACTTGATATTAACACAATCATCTCGCTCACTTGATAGTGTTTACATGGAAAGAATTAATGTTACTTGTTATTAATACAATCATCTCGCTCACTTGATAGTGTTTACATGGAAAGAATTAATGTTACTTGTTATTAATACAATCATCTCGCTCACTTGATGGTGTTTACATGGAAAGAATTAATGTTACTTGTTATTAATACAATCATCTCGCTCACTTGATAGTGTTTACATGGAAAGAATTAACGTTACTTGTTATTAATACAATCATCTCGCTCACTTGATAGTGTTTACATGGAAAGAATTAATGTTACTTGTTATTAATACAATCATCTCGCTCATTTGATGGTGTTTACATGAAAAGAATTAATGTTAATTGTTATTAATACAATCATCTCGCTCACTTGATAGTGTTTACATGGGAAGAATTAATGTTACTTGTTATTAATACAATCATCTCACTCACTTGATAGTGTTTACATGGAAAGAATTAATGTTACTTGTTATTAATACAATCATCTCGCTCACTTGATGGTGTTTACATGGGAAGAATTAATGTTACTTGTTATTAATACAATCATCTCGCTCACTTGATGGTGTTTACATGGAAAGAATTAATGTTACTTGTTATTAATACAATCATCTCGCTCACTTGATAGTGTTTACATGGAAAGAATTAATGTTACTTGTTATTAATACAATCATCTCGCTCACTTGATAGTGTTTACATGGAAAGAATTAATGTTACTTGTTATTAATACAATCATCTCGCTCACTTGGTAGTGTTTACATGGAAAGAATTAATGTTACTTGTTATTAATTCAATCATCTCGCTCACTTGATAGTGTTTACATGGAAAGAATTAATGTTACTTGTTATTAATACAATCATCTCGCTCACTTGGTGGTGTTTACATGGAAAGAATTAATGTTACTTGATATTAATACAATCATCTCGCTCACTTGATGGTGTTTACATGGAAAGAATTAATGTTACTTGTTATTAATACAATCATCTCGCTCACTTGATAGTGTTTACATGGAAAGAATTAATGTTACTTGTTATTAATACAATAATCTCGCTCACTTGATAGTGTTTACATGGAAAGAATTAATGTTACTTGTTATTAATACAATCATCTCGCTCACTTGGTAGTGTTTACATGGAAAGAATTAATGTTACTTGTTATTAATTCAATCATCTCGCTCACTTGATAGTGTTTACATGGAAAGAATTAATGTTACTTGTTATTAATACAATCATCTCGCTCACTTGGTGGTGTTTACATGGAAAGAATTAATGTTACTTGATATTAATACAATCATCTCGCTCACTTGATGGTGTTTACATGGAAAGAATTAATGTTACTTGTTATTAATACAATCATCTCGCTCACTTGATAGTGTTTACATGGAAAGAATTAATGTTACTTGTTATTAATACAATCATCTCGCTCACTTGATGGTGTTTACATGGAAAGAATTAATGTTACTTGTTATTAATACAATCATCTCGCTCACTTGATGGTGTTTACATGGAAAGAATTAATGTTACTTGTTATTAATACAATCATCTCGCTCACTTGATGGTGTTTACATGGAAAGAATTAATGTTACTTGTTATTAATACAATTATCTCGCTCACTTGATGGTGTTTACATGGAAAGAATTAATGTTACTTGTTATTAATACAATCATCTCGCTCACTTGATGGTGTTTACATGGAAAGAATTAATGTTACTTGTTATTAATACAATCATCTTGCTCACTTGATGGTGTTTACATGGAAAGAATTAATGTTACTTGTTATTAATACAATCATCTCGCTCACTTGATGGTGTTTACATGGGAAGAATTAATGTTACTTGTTATTAATACTATCATCTCGCTCACTTGATAGTGTTTACATGGAAAGAATTAATGTTACTTGTTATTAATACAATCATCTCGCTCACTTGATAGTGTTTACATGGAAAGAATTAATGTTACTTGTTATTAATACAATCATCTCGCTCACTTGATAGTGTTTACATGGAAAGAATTAATGTTACTTGTTATTAATACAATCATCTCGCTCACTTGATAGTGTTTACATGGAAAGAATTAATGTTACTTGTTATTAATACAATCATCTCGCTCACTTGATAGTGTTTACATGGAAAGAATTAATGTTACTTGTTATTAATACAATCATCTTGCTCACTTGATAGTGTTTACATGGAAAGAATTAATGTTACTTGTTATTAATACAATCATCTCGCTCACTTGATGGTGTTTACATGGAAAGAATTAATGTTACTTGTTATTAATACAATCATCTCGCTCACTTGGTAGTGTTTACATGGAAAGAATTAATGTTACTTGTTATTAATACAATCATCTCGCTCACTTGGTAGTGTTTACATGGGAAGAATTAATGTTACTTGTTATTAATACAATCATCTCGCTCACTTGATAGTGTTTACATGGAAAGAATTAATGTTACTTGTTATTAATACAATCATCTCGCTCACTTGATAGTGTTTACATGGAAAGAATTAATGTTACTTGTTATTAACACAATCATCTCGCTCACTTGATAGTGTTTACATGGAAAGAATTAATGTTACTTGTTATTAATACAATCATCTCGCTCACTTGATAGTGTTTACATGGAAAGAATTAATGTTACTTGTTATTAATACAATCATCTCGCTCACTTGATGGTGTTTACATGGAAAGAATTAATGTTACTTGTTATTAATACAATCATCTTGCTCACTTGATGGGGTTTACATGGAATGAATTAATGTTACTTGTTATTAATACAATCATCTCGCTCACTTGATAGTGTTTACATGGAAAGAATTAATGTTACTTGTTATTAATACAATCATCTCGCTCACTTGATGGTGTTTACATGAAAAGAATTAATGTTACTTGTTATTAATACAATCATCTCGCTCACTTGATAGTGTTTACATGGGAAGAATTAATGTTACTTGTTATTAATACAATCATCTCATTCACTTGATAGTGTTTACATGAAAAGAATTAATGTTACTTGTTATTAATACAATCATCTCGCTCACTTGATAGTGTTTACATGGAAAGAATTAATGTTACTTGTTATTAATACAATCATCTCGCTCACTTGATAGTGTTTGCATGGGAAGAATTAATGTTACTTGTTATTAATACAATCATCTCGCTCACTTGATAGTGTTTACATGGAAAGAATTAATGTTACTTGTTATTAATACAATCATCTCGCTCACTTGATGGTGTTTACATGGGAAGAATTAATGTTACTTGTTATTAATACAATCATCTCGCTCACTTGATAGTGTTTACATGGAAAGAATTAATGTTACTTGTTATTAATACAATCATCTCGCTCACTTGATAGTGTTTACATGGGAAGAATTAATGTTACTTGTTATTAATACAATCATCTCGCTCACTTGATAGTGTTTACATGGAAAGTATTAATGTTACTTGTTATTAATACAATCATCTCGCTCACTTGATGGTGTTTACATGGAAAGTATTAATGTTACTTGTTATTAATACAATCGTCTCGCTCACTTGATGGTGTTTACATGGAAAGAATTAATGTTACTTGTTATTAATACAATCATATCCCTCACTTGATAGTGTTTACATGGAAAGAATTAATGTTACTTGTTATTAATACTATCATCTCGCTCACTTGATAGTGTTTACATGGAAAGAATTAATGTTACTTGTTATTAATACAATCATCTCGCTCACTTGATAGTGTTTACATAGAAAGAATTAATGTTACTTGTTATTAATACAATCATCTCGCTCCCTTGATAGTGTTTACATGGAAAGTATTAATGTTACTTGTTATTAATACAATCATCTCGCTCACTTGATAGTGTTTACATGGAAAGAATTAATGTTACTTGTTATTAATACAATCATCTCGCTCACTTGATAGTGTGTACATGGAAAGAATTAATGTTACTTGTTATTAATACAATCATCTCGCTCACTTGATAGTGTTTACATGGAAAGAATTAATGTTACTTGTTATTAATACAATCATCTCGCTCACTTGATAGTGTTTACATGGAAAGAATTAATGTTACTTGTTATTAATACAATCATCTTGCTCACTTGATAGTGTTTACATGGAAAGAATTAATGTTACTTGTTATTAATACAATCATCTCGCTCACTTGATGGTGTTTACATGGAAAGAATTAATGTTACTTCTTATTAATACAATCATCTCGCTCACTTGGTAGTGTTTACATGGAATGAATTAATGTTACTTGTTATTAATACAATCATCTCGCTCACTTGATAGTGTTTACATGGAAAGAATTAATGTTACTTGTTATTAATACAATCATCTCGCTCACTTGATAGTGTTTACATGGAAAGAATTAATGTTACTTGTTATTAACACAATCATCTCGCTCACTTGATAGTGTTTACATGGAAAGAATTAATGTTACTTGTTATTAATACAATCATCTCGCTTACTTGATAGTGTTTACATGGAAAGAATTAATGTTACTTGTTATTAATACAATCATCTCGCTCACTTGATGGTGTTTACATGGAAAGAATTAATGTTACTTGTTATTAATACAATCATCTCGCTCACTTGATAGTGTTTACATGGAAAGAATTAACGTTACTTGTTATTAATACAATCATCTCGCTCACTTGATAGTGTTTACATGGAAAGAATTAATGTTACTTGTTATTAATACAATCATCTCGCTCACTTGATGGTGTTTACATGGAAAGAATTAATGTTACTTGTTATTAATACAATCATCTCGCTCACTTGATGGTGTTTACATGGAAAGAATTAATGTTACTTGTTATTAATACAATCATCTTGCTCACTTGATAGTGTTTACATGGGAAGAATTAATGTTACTTGTTATTAATACAATCATCTCGCTCACTTGATAGTGTTTACATGGAAAGAATTAATGTTACTTGTTATTAATACAATCATCTCGCTCACTTGATGGTGTTTACATGGGAAGAATTAATGTTACTTGTTATTAATACAATCATCTCGCTCACTTGATGGTGTTTACATGGAAAGAATTAATGTTACTTGTTATTAATACAATCATCTCGCTCACTTGATAGTGTTTACATGGAAAGAATTAATGTTACTTGTTATTAATACAATCATCTCGCTCACTTGATAGTGTTTACATGGAAGGAATTAATGTTACTAGTTATGAATACAATCATCTCGCTCACTTGGTAGTGTTTACATGGAAAGAATTAATGTTACTTGTTATGAATGCAATCATCTCGCTCACTTGATAGTGTTTACATGGAAAGAATTAATGTTACTTGTTATTAATACAATCATCTCGCTCACTTGATAGTGTTTACATGGAAAGAATTAATGTTACTTGTTATTAATACAATCATCTCGCTCACTTGATGGTGTTTACATGGAAAGAATTAATGTTACTTGTTATTAATACAATCATCTCGCTCACTTGATGGTGTTTACATGGAAAGAATTAATGTTACTTGTTATTAATACAATCATCTCGCTCACTTGATAGTGTTTACATGGAAAGAAATAATGTTACTTGTTATTAATACAATCATCTCGCTCACTTGATGGTGTTTACATGGAAAGAATTAATGTTACTTGTTATTAATACAATCATCTCGCTCACTTGATGGTGTTTACAAGGAAAGAATTAATGTTACTTGTTATTAATACAATCATCTCGCTCACTTGATGGTGTTTACATGGAAAGAATTAATGTTACTTGTTATTAATACAATCATCTCGCTCACTTGATGTGTTTACATGGAAAGAATTAATGTTACTTGTTATTAATACAATCATCTCGCTCACTTGATGGTGTTTACATGGAAAGAATTAATGTTACTTGTTATTAATACAATCATCTTGCTCACTTGATGGTGTTTACATGGAAAGAATTAATGTTACTTGTTATTAATACAATCATCTCGCTCACTTGATGGTGTTTACATGGGAAGAATTAATGTTACTTGTTATTAATACTATCATCTCGCTCACTTGATAGTGTTCACATGGAAAGAATTAATGTTACTTGTTATTAATACAATCATCTCGCTCACTTGATGGTGTTTACATGGAAAGAATTAATGTTACTTGTTATTAATACAATCATCTCGCTCACTTGATAGTGTTTATATGGAAAGTATTAATGTTACTTGTTATTAATACAATCATCTCGCTCACTTGATAGTGTTTACATGGAAAGAATTAATGTTACTTGTTATTAATACAATCATCTCGCTCACTTGATGGTGTTTACATGGGAAGAATTAATGTTACTTGTTATTAATACAATCATATCGCTCACTTGATAGTGTTTACATGGAATGAATTAATGTTACTGTTATTAATACAATCATCTCGCTCATTTGATAGTGTTTACATGGAAGGTATTAATGTTACTTGTTATTAATACAATCATCTTGCTCACTTGATGGTGTTTACATGGAAAGAATTAATGTTACTTGTTATTAATACAATCATCTCGCTCACTTGATAGTGTTTACATGGAAAGAATTAATGTTACTTGTTATTAATACAATCATCTCGCTCACTTGATAGTGTTTACATGGAAAGTATTAATGTTACTTGTTATTAATACAATCATCTCGCTCACTTGATGGTGTTTACATGGGAAGAATTAATGTTACTTGTTATTAATACAATCATCTCGCTCACTTGATGGTGTTTACATGGAAAGAATTAATGTTACTTGTTATTAATACAATCATCTCGCTCACTTGATAGTGTTTACATGGGAAGAATTAATGTTACTTGTTATTAATACAATCATCTCGCTCACTTGATAGTGTTTTCATGGAAAGAATTAATGTTACTTGTTATTAATACAATCATCTCGCTCACTTGATAGTGTTTACATGGAAAGTATTAATGTTACTTGTTATTAATACAATCATCTTGCTCACTTGATGGTGTTTACATGGAAAGAATTAATGTTACTTGTTATTAATACAATCATCTCGCTCACTTGATAGTGTTTACATGGAAAGAATTAATGTTACTTGTTATTAATACAATCATCTCGCTCACTTGAAGGTGTTTACATGGAACGAATTAATGTTACTTGTTATTAATACAATCATCTCGCTCACTTGATGGTGTTTACATGGAAAGAATTAATGTTACTTGTTATTAATACAATCATCTCGCTCACTTGATAGTGTTTACATGGAAAGAATTAATGTTACTGTTATTAATACAATCATCTCGCTCACTTGGTAGTGTTTACATGGAAAGACTTAATGTTACTTGTTATTAATACAATCATCTCGCTCACTTGATGGTGTTTACATGGAAATAATTAATGTTACTTGTTATTAATACAATCATCTCGCTCACTTGATAGTGTTTACATGGAAAGAATTAATGTTACTTGTTATTAATACAATCATCTCGCTCACTTGATAGTGTTTACATGGAAAGAATTAATGTTACTTGTTATTAATACAATCATCTCGCTCACTTGATAGTGTTTACATGGAAAGAATTAATGTTACTTGTTATTAATACGATCATCTCGCTCACTTGATAGTGTTTACATGGAAAGAATTAATGTTACTTGTTATTAATACAATCATCTCGCTCACTTGATAGTGTTTACATGGAAAGAATTAATGTTACGAGTTATTAATACAATCATCTTGCTCACTTGATGGTGTGTACATGGAAAGAATTAATGTTACTGTTATTAATACAATCATCTCGCTCACTTGATGGTGTTTACATGGAAAGAATTAATGTTACTTGTTATTAATACAATCATCTCGCTCACTTGATGGTGTTTACATGGAAAGAATTAATGTTACTTGTTATTAATACAATCATCTCGCTCACTTGATGGTGTTTACATGGAAAGAATTAATGTTACTTGTTATTAATACAATCATCTCGCTCACTTGATGGTGTTTACATGGGAAGAATTAATGTTACTTGTTATTAATAAAATCATCTCGCTCACTTGATAGTGTTTACATGGAAAGAATTAATGTTACTTGTTATTAATACAATCATCTCGCTCACTTGATAGTGTTTACATGGAAAGAATTAATGTTACTTGTTATTAATACAATCATCTCGCTCACTTGATAGTGTTTACATGGAAAGAATTAATGTTACTTGTTATTAATACAATCATAACGCTCACTTGATGGTGTTTACATGGAAAGAATTAATGTTACTTGTTATTAATACAATCATATCCCTCACTTGATAGTGTTTACATGGAAAGAATTAACGTTACTTGTTATTAATACAATCATCTCGCTCACTTGATAGTGTTTACATGGAAAGAATTAATGTTACTTGTTATTAATACAATCATCTCGCTCACTTGATAGTGTTTACATGGAAAGAATTAATGTTACTTGTTATTAATACAATCATCTAGCTCACTTGATAGTGTTTACATGGAAAGTATTAATGTTACTTGTTATTAATACAATCATCTCGCTCACTTGATAGTGTTTACATGGAAAGAATTAATGTTACTTGTTATTAATACAATCATATCGCTCACTTGATAGTGTTTACATGGAAAGAATTAATGTTACTTGTTATTAATACAATCATCTCGCTCACTTGATAGTGTTTACATGGAAAGAATTAATGTTACTTGTTATTAATACAATCATCTCGCTCACTTGATAGTGTTTACATGGAAAGAATTAATGTTACTTGTTATTAATACAATCATCTCGCTCACTTGATGGTGTTTACATGGAAAGAATTAATGTTACTTGTTATTAATACAATCATCTCGCTCACTTGATAGTGTTTACATGGAAAGAATTAATGTTACTTGTTATTAATACAATCATCTCGCTCACTTGATAGTGTTTACATGGAAAGAATTAATGTTACTAGTTATGAATACAATCATCTCGCTCACTTGGTAGTGTTTACATGGAAAGAATTAATGTTACTTGTTATTAATGCAATCATCTCGCTCACTTGATAGTGTTTACATGAAAGAATTAATGTTACTTGTTATTAATACAATCATCTCGCTCACTTGATAGTGTTTACATGGAAAGAATTAATGTTACTTGTTATTAATACAATCATCGCGCTCACTTGATGGTGTTTACATGGAAAGAATTAATGTTACTTGTTATTAATACAATCATCTCGCTCACTTGATGGTGTTTACATGGAAAGAATTAATGTTACTTGTTATTAATACAATCATCTCGCTCACTTGATAGTGTTTACATGGAAAGAATTAATGTTACTTGTTATTAATACAATCATCTCGCTCACTTGATGGTGTTTACATGGAAAGAATTAATGTTACTTGTTATTAATACAATCATCTCGCTCACTTGATGGTGTTTACATGGAAAGAATTAATGTTACTTGTTATTAATACAATCATCTCGCTCACTTGATGGTGTTTACATGGAAAGAATTAATGTTACTTGTTATTAATACAATCATCTCGCTCACTTGATGGTGTTTACATGGAAAGAATTAATGTTACTTGTTATTAATACAATCATCTCGCTCACTTGATGGTGTTTACATGGAAAGAATTAATGTTACTTGTTATTAATACAATCATCTTGCTCACTTGATGGTGTTTACATGGAAAGAATTAATGTTACTTGTTATTAATACAATCATCTCGCTCACTTGATGGTGTTTACATGGGAAGAATTAATGTTACTTGTTATTAATACTATCATCTCGCTCACTTGATAGTGTTTACATGGAAAGAATTAATGTTACTTGTTATTAATACAATCATCTCGCTCACTTGATGGTGTTTACATGGAAAGAATTAATGTTACTTGTTATTAATACAATCATCTCGCTCACTTGATAGTGTTTATATGGAAAGTATTAATGTTACTTGTTATTAATACAATCATCTCGCTCACTTGATAGTGTTTACATGGAAAGAATTAATGTTACTTGTTATTAATACAATCATCTCGCTCACTTGATGGTGTTTACATGGGAAGAATTAATGTTACTTGCTATTAATACAATCATATCGCTCACTTGATAGTGTTTACATGGAATGAATTAATGTTACTGTTATTAATACAATCATCTCGCTCATTTGATAGTGTTTACATGGAAAGTATTAATGTTACTTGTTATTAATACAATCATCTTGCTCACTTGATGGTGTTTACATGGAAAGAATTAATGTTACTTGTTATTAATACAATCATCTCGCTCACTTGATAGTGTTTACATGGAAAGAATTAATGTTACTTGTTATTAATACAATCATCTCGCTCACTTGATAGTGTTTACATGGAAAGTATTAATGTTACTTGTTATTAATACAATCATCTTGCTCACTTGATGGTGTTTACATGGGAAGAATTAATGTTACTTGTTATTAATACAATCATCTCGCTCACTTGATGGTGTTTACATGGAAAGAATTAATGTTACTTGTTATTAATACAATCATCTCGCTCACTTGATAGTGTTTACATGGGAAGAATTAATGTTACTTGTTATTAATACAATCATCTCGCTCACTTGATAGTGTTTACATGGAAAGAATTAATGTTACTTGTTATTAATACAATCATCTCGCTCACTTGATAGTGTTTACATGGAAAGTATTAATGTTACTTGTTATTAATACAATCATCTCGCTCACTTGATGGTGTTTACATGGGAAGAATTAATGTTACTTGTTATTAATACAATCATCTCGCTCACTTGATGGTGTTTACATGGAAAGAATTAATGTTACTTGTTATTAATACAATCATCTCGCTCACTTGATAGTGTTTACATGGAAAGAATTAATGTTACTTGTTATTAATACAATCATCTCGCTCACTTGATAGTGTTTACATGGAAAGAATTAATATTACTAGTTATGAATACAATCATCTCGCTCACTTGGTAGTGTTTACATGGAAAGAATTAATGTTACTTGTTATTAATGCAATCATCTCGCTCACTTGATAGTGTTTACATGGAAAGAATTAATGTTACTTGTTAGTAATACAATCATCTCGCTCACTTGATAGTGTTTACATGGAAAGAATTAATGTTACTTGTTATTAATACAATCATCTCGCTCACTTGATGGTGTTTACATGGAAAGAATTAATGTTACTTGTTATTAATACAATCATCTCGCTCACTCGATGGTGTTTACATGGAAAGAATTAATGTTACTTGTTATTAATACAATCATCTCGCTCACTTGATAGTGTTTACATGGAAAGAATTAATGTTACTTGTTATTAATACAATCATCTCGCTCACTTGATGGTGTTTACATGGAAAGAATTAATGTTACTTGTTATTAATACAATCATCTCGCTCACTTGATGGTGTTTACATGGAAAGAATTAATGTTACTTGTTATTAATACAATCATCTCGCTCACTTGATGGTGTTTACATGGAAAGAATTAATGTTACTTGTTATTAATACAATCATCTCGCTCACTTGATGGTGTTTACATGGAAAGAATTAATGTTACTTGTTATTAATACAATCATCTCGCTCACTTGATGGTGTTTACATGGAAAGAATTAATGTTACTTGTTATTAATACAATCATCTTGCTCACTTGATGGTGTTTACATGGAAAGAATTAATGTTACTTGTTATTAATACAATCATCTCGCTCACTTGATGGTGTTTACATGGGAAGAATTAATGTTACTTGTTATTAATACTATCATCTCGCTCACTTGATAGTGTTTACATGGAATGAATTAATGTTACTTGTTATTAATACAATCATCTCGCTCACTTGATGGTGTTTACATGGAAAGAATTAATGTTACTTGTTATTAATACAATCATCTCGCTCACTTGATAGTGTTTATATGGAAAGTATTAATGTTACTTGTTATTAATACAATCATCTCGCTCACTTGATAGTGTTTACATGGAAAGAATTAATGTTACTTGTTATTAATACAATCATCTCGCTCACTTGATGGTGTTTACATGGGAAGAATTAATGTTACTTGTTATTAATACAATAATATCGCTCACTTGATAGTGTTTACATGGAATGAATTAATGTTACTGTTATTAATACAATCATCTCGCTCATTTGATAGTGTTTACATGGAAAGTATTAATGTTACTTGTTATTAATACAATCATCTTGCTCACTTGATGGTGTTTACATGGAAAGAATTAATGTTACTTGTTATTAATACAATCATCTCGCTCACTTGATAGTGTTTACATGGAAAGAATTAATGTTACTTGTTATTAATACAATCATCTCGCTCACTTGATAGTGTTTACATGGAAAGTATTAATGTTACTTGTTATTAATACAATCATCTTGCTCACTTGATGTTGTTTACATGGGAAGAATTAATGTTACTTGTTATTAATACAATCATCTCGCTCACTTGATGGTGTTTACATGGAAAGAATTAATGTTACTTGTTATTAATACAATCATCTCGCTCACTTGATAGTGTTTACATGGGAAGAATTAATGTTACTTGTTATTAATACAATCATCTCGCTCACTTGATAGTGTTTACATGGAAAGAATTAATGTTACTTGTTATTAATACAATCATCTCGCTCACTTGATAGTGTTTACATGGAAAGTATTAATGTTACTTGTTATTAATACAATCATCTCGCTCACTTGATAGTGTTTACATGGAAAGAATTAATGTTACTTGTTATTAATACAATCATCTCGCTCACTTGATAGTGTTTACATGGAAAGAATTAATGTTACTTGTTATTAATACAATCATCTCGCTCACTTGATAGTGTTTACATGGAAAGAATTAATGTTACTTGTTATTAATACAATCATCTCGCTCACTTGATAGTGTTTACATGGAAAGAATTAATGTTACTTGTTATTAATACAATCATCTTGCTCACTTGATAGTGTTTACATGGAAAGAATTAATGTTACTTGTTATTAATACAATCATCTCGCTCACTTGATGGTGTTTACATGGAAAGAATTAATGTTACTTGTTATTAATACAATCATCTCGCTCACTTGGTAGTGTTTACATGGAAAGAATTAATGTTACTTGTTATTAATACAATCATCTCGCTCACTTGGTAGTGTTTACATGGGAAGAATTAATGTTACTTGTTATTAATACAATCATCTCGCTCACTTGATGGTGTTTACATGGAAAGAATTAATGTTACTTGTTATTAATACAATCATCTCGCTCACTTGATAGTGTTTACATGGAAGGAATTAATGTTACTTGTTATTAATACAATCATCTCGCTCACTTGATAGTGTTTACATGGGAAGAATTAATGTTACTTGTTATTAATACAATCATCTCGCTCACTTGATAGTGTTTACATGGAAAGAATTAATGTTACTTGTTCTTAATACAATCATCTCGCTCACTTGATGGTGTTTACATGGGAAGAATTAATGTTACTTGTTATTAATACAATCATCTCGCTCACTTGATGGTGTTTACATGGAAAGAATTAATGTTACTTGTTATTAATACAATCATCTCGCTCACTTGATAGTGTTTACATGGAAAGAATTAATGTTACTTGTTATTAATACAATCATCTCGCTCACTTGATAGTGTTTACATGGAAAGAATTAATATTACTAGTTATGAATACAATCATCTCGCTCACTTGGTAGTGTTTACATGGAAAGAATTAATGTTACTTGTTATTAATGCAATCATCTCGCTCACTTGATAGTGTTTACATGGAAAGAATTAATGTTACTTGTTAGTAATACAATCATCTCGCTCACTTGATAGTGTTTACATGGAAAGAATTAATGTTACTTGTTATTAATACAATCATCTCGCTCACTTGATGGTGTTTACATGGAAAGAATTAATGTTACTTGTTATTAATACAATCATCTCGCTCACTTGATGGTGTTTACATGGAAAGAATTAATGTTACTTGTTATTAATACAATCATCTCGCTCACTTGATAGTGTTTACATGGAAAGAATTAATGTTACTTGTTATTAATACAATCATCTCGCTCACTTGATGGTGTTTACATGGAAAGAATTAATGTTACTTGTTATTAATACAATCATCTCGCTCACTTGATGGTGTTTACATGGAAATAATTAATGTTACTTGTTATTAATACAATCATCTCGCTCACTTGATGGTGTTTACATGGAAAGAATTAATGTTACTTGTTATTAATACAATCATCTCGCTCACTTGATGGTGTTTACATGGAAAGAATTAATGTTACTTGTTATTAATACAATCATCTCGCTCACTTGATGGTGTTTACATGGAAAGAATTAATGTTACTTGTTATTAATACAATCATCTTGCTCACTTGATGGTGTTTACATGGAAAGAATTAATGTTACTTGTTATTAATACAATCATCTCGCTCACTTGATGGTGTTTACATGGGAAGAATTAATGTTACTTGTTATTAATACTATCATCTCGCTCACTTGATAGTGTTTACATGGAATGAATTAATGTTACTTGTTATTAATACAATCATCTCGCTCACTTGATGGTGTTTACATGGAAAGAATTAATGTTACTTGTTATTAATACAATCATCTCGCTCACTTGATAGTGTTTATATGGAAAGTATTAATGTTACTTGTTATTAATACAATCATCTCGCTCACTTGATAGTGTTTACATGGAAAGAATTAATGTTAATTGTTATTAATACAATCATCTCGCTCACTTGATGGTGTTTACATGGGAAGAATTAATGTTACTTGTTATTAATACAATCATATCGCTCACTTGATAGTGTTTACATGGAATGAATTAATGTTACTGTTATTAATACAATCATCTCGCTCATTTGATAGTGTCTACATGGAATGTATGAATGTTACTTGTTATTAATACAATCATCTTGCTCACTTGATGGTGTTTACATGGAAAGAATTAATGTTACTTGTTATTAATACAATCATCTCGCTCACTTGATAGTGTTTACATGGAAAGAATTAATGTTACTTGTTATTAATACAATCATCTCGCTCACTTGATAGTGTTTACATGGAAAGTATTAATGTTACTTGTTATTAATACAATCATCTCGCTCACTTGATGGTGTTTACATGGGAAGAATTAATGTTACTTGTTATTAATACAATCATCTCGCTCACTTGATGGTGTTTACATGGAAAGAATTAATGTTACTTGTTATTAATACAATCATCTCGCTCACTTGATAGTGTTTACATGGGAAGAATTAATGTTACTTGTTATTAATACAATCATCTCGCTCACTTGATAGTGTTTACATGGAAAGAATTAATGTTACTTGTTATTAATACAATCATCTCGCTCTCTTGATAGTGTTTACATGGAAAGTATTAATGTTACTTGTTATTAATACAATCATCTTGCTCACTTGATGGTGTTTACATGGAAGGAATTAATGTTACTTGTTATTAATACAATCATCTCGCTCACTTGATAGTGTTTACATGGAAAGAATTAATGTTACTTGTTATTAATACAATCATCTCGCTCACTTGAAGGTGTTTACATGGAACGAATTAATGTTACTTGTTATTAATACAATCATCTCGCTCACTTGATGGTGTTTACATGGAAAGAATTAATGTTACTTGTTATTAATACAATCATCTCGCTCACTTGATAATGTTTACATGGAAAGAATTAATGTTACTGTTATTAATACAATCATCTCGCTCACTTGGTAGTGTTTACATGGAAAGAATTAATGTTACTTGTTATTAATACAATCATCTCGCTCACTTGATGGTGTTTACATGGAAAGAATTAATGTTACTTGTTATTAATACAATCATCTCGCTCACTTGATAGTGTTTACATGGAAAGAATTAATGTTACTTGTTATTAATACAATCATCTCGCTCACTTGATAGTGTTTACATGGAAAGAATTAATGTTACTTGTTATTAATACAATCATCTCGCTCACTTGATAGTGTTTACATGGAAAGAATTAATGTTACTTGTTATTAATACAATCATCTCGCTCACTTGATAGTGTTTACATGGAAAGAATTAATGTTACTTGTTATTAAAACAATCATCTCGCTCACTTGATGGTGTTTACATGGAAAGAATTAATGTTACTTGTTATTAATACAATCATCTCGCTCACTTGATAGTGTTTACATGGAAAGAATTAATGTTACTTGTTATTAATACAATCATCTCGCTCACTTGATGGTGTTTACATGGAAAGAATTAATGTTACTTGTTATTAATACAATCATCTCGCTCACTTGATAGTGTTTACATGGAAAGAATTAATGTTACTTGTTATTAATACAATCATCTCGCTCACTTGATAGTGTTTACATGGAAAGAATTAATGTTACGAGTTATTAATACAATCATCTCGCTCACTTGATGGTGTGTACATGGAAAGAATTAATGTTACTGTTATTAATACAATCATCTCGCTCACTTGATGGTGTTTACATGGAAAGAATTAATGTTACTTGTTATTAATACAATCATCTCGCTCACTTGATAGTGTTTACATGGAAAGAATTAATGATACTTGTTATTAATACAATCATCTCGCTCACTTGATGGTGTTTACATGGAAAGAATTAATGTTACTTGTTATTAATACAATCATCTCGCTCACTTGATGGTGTTTACATGGGAAGAATTAATGTTACTTGTTATTAATACAATCATCTCGCTCACTTGATAGTGTTTACATGGAAAGAATTAATGTTACTTGTTATTAATACAATCATCTCGCTCACTTGATAGTGTTTACATGGAAAGAATTAATGTTACTTGTTATTAATACAATCATCTCGCTCACTTGATAGTGTTTACATGGAAAGAATTAATGTTACTTGTTATTAATACAATCATCTCGCTCACTTGATGGTGTTTACATGGAAAGAATTAATGTTACTTGTTATTAATACAATCATATCCCTCACTTGATAGTGTTTACATGGAAAGAATTAATGTTACTTGTTATTAATACAATCATCTCGCTCACTTGATAGTGTTTACATGGAAAGAATTAATGTTACTTGTTATTAATACAATCATCTCGCTCACTTGATAGTGTTTACATGGAAAGAATTAATGTTACTTGTTATTAAGACAATCATCTCGCTCACTTGATAGTGTTTACATGGAAAGTATTAATGTTACTTGTTATTAATACAATCATCTCGCTCACTTGATAGTGTTTACATGGAAAGAATTAATGTTACTTGTTATTAATACAATCATCTCGCTCACTTGATAGTGTTTACATGGAAAGAATTAATGTTACTTGTTATTAATACAATCATCTCGCTCACTTGATAGTGTTTACATGGAAAGAATTAATGTTACTTGTTATTAATACAATCATCTCGCTCACTTGATAGTGTTTACATGGAAAGAATTAATGTTACTTGTTATTAATACAATCATCTTGCTCACTTGATAGTGTTTACATGGAAAGAATTAATGTTACTTGTTATTAATACAATCATCTCGCTCACTTGATGGTGTTTACATGGAAAGAATTAATGTTACTTGTTATTAATACAATCATCTCGCTCACTTGGTAGTGTTTACATGGAAAGAATTAATGTTACTTGTTATTAATACAATCATCTCGCTCACTTGGTAGTGTTTACATGGGAAGAATTAATGTTACTTGTTATTAATACAATCATCTCGCTCACTTGATAGTGTTTACATGGAAAGAATTAATGTTACTTGTTATTAATACAATCATCTCGCTCACTTGATAGTGTTTACATGGAAAGAATTAATGTTACTTGATATTAACACAATCATCTCGCTCACTTGATAGTGTTTACATGGAAAGAATTAATGTTACTTGTTATTAATACAATCATCTCGCTCACTTGATAGTGTTTACATGGAAAGAATTAATGTTACTTGTTATTAATACAATCATCTCGCTCACTTGATGGTGTTTACATGGAAAGAATTAATGTTACTTGTTATTAATACAATCATCTCGCTCACTTGATAGTGTTTACATGGAAAGAATTAACGTTACTTGTTATTAATACAATCATCTCGCTCACTTGATAGTGTTTACATGGAAAGAATTAATGTTACTTGTTATTAATACAATCATCTCGCTCATTTGATGGTGTTTACATGAAAAGAATTAATGTTAATTGTTATTAATACAATCATCTCGCTCACTTGATAGTGTTTACATGGGAAGAATTAATGTTACTTGTTATTAATACAATCATCTCACTCACTTGATAGTGTTTACATGGAAAGAATTAATGTTACTTGTTATTAATACAATCATCTCGCTCACTTGATGGTGTTTACATGGGAAGAATTAATGTTACATGTTATTAATACAATCATCTCGCTCACTTGATGGTGTTTACATGGAAAGAATTAATGTTACTTGTTATTAATACAATCATCTCGCTCACTTGATAGTGTTTACATGGAAAGAATTAATGTTACTTGTTATTAATACAATCATCTCGCTCACTTGATAGTGTTTACATGGAAAGAATTAATGTTACTTGTTATTAATACAATCATCTCGCTCACTTGGTAGTGTTTACATGGAAAGAATTAATGTTACTTGTTATTAATTCAATCATCTCGCTCACTTGATAGTGTTTACATGGAAAGAATTAATGTTACTTGTTATTAATACAATCATCTCGCTCACTTGGTGGTGTTTACATGGAAAGAATTAATGTTACTTGATATTAATACAATCATCTCGCTCACTTGATGGTGTTTACATGGAAAGAATTAATGTTACTTGTTATTAATACAATCATCTCGCTCACTTGATAGTGTTTACATGGAAAGAATTAATGTTACTTGTTATTAATACAATAATCTCGCTCACTTGATAGTGTTTACATGGAAAGAATTAATGTTACTTGTTATTAATACAATCATCTCGCTCACTTGGTAGTGTTTACATGGAAAGAATTAATGTTACTTGTTATTAATTCAATCATCTCGCTCACTTGATAGTGTTTACATGGAAAGAATTAATGTTACTTGTTATTAATACAATCATCTCGCTCACTTGGTGGTGTTTACATGGAAAGAATTAATGTTACTTGATATTAATACAATCATCTCGCTCACTTGATGGTGTTTACATGGAAAGAATTAATGTTACTTGTTATTAATACAATCATCTCGCTCACTTGATAGTGTTTACATGGAAAGAATTAATGTTACTTGTTATTAATACAATCATCTCGCTCACTTGATGGTGTTTACATGGAAAGAATTAATGTTACTTGTTATTAATACAATCATCTCGCTCACTTGATGGTGTTTACATGGAAAGAATTAATGTTACTTGTTATTAATACAATCATCTCGCTCACTTGATGGTGTTTACATGGAAAGAATTAATGTTACTTGTTATTAATACAATCATCTCGCTCACTTGATGGTGTTTACATGGAAAGAATTAATGTTACTTGTTATTAATACAATCATCTCGCTCACTTGATGGTGTTTACATGGAAAGAATTAATGTTACTTGTTATTAATACAATCATCTTGCTCACTTGATGGTGTTTACATGGAAAGAATTAATGTTACTTGTTATTAATACAATCATCTCGCTCACTTGATGGTGTTTACATGGGAAGAATTAATGTTACTTGTTATTAATACTATCATCTCGCTCACTTGATAGTGTTTACATGGAAAGAATTAATGTTACTTGTTATTAATACAATCATCTCGCTCACTTGATAGTGTTTACATGGAAAGAATTAATGTTACTTGTTATTAATACAATCATCTCGCTCACTTGATAGTGTTTACATGGAAAGAATTAATGTTACTTGTTATTAATACAATCATCTCGCTCACTTGATAGTGTTTACATGGAAAGAATTAATGTTACTTGTTATTAATACAATCATCTCGCTCACTTGATAGTGTTTACATGGAAAGAATTAATGTTACTTGTTATTAATACAATCATCTTGCTCACTTGATAGTGTTTACATGGAAAGAATTAATGTTACTTGTTATTAATACAATCATCTCGCTCACTTGATAGTGTTTACATGGAAAGAATTAATGTTACTTGTTATTAATACAATCATATCGCTCACTTGATAGTGTTTACATGGAATGAATTAATGTTACTGTTATTAATACAATCATCTCGCTCATTTGATAGTGTCTACATGGAAAGTATTAATGTTACTTGTTATTAATACAATCATCTTGCTCACTTGATGGTGTTTACATGGAAAGAATTAATGTTACTTATTATTAATACAATCATCTCGCTCACTTGATAGTGTTTACATGGAAAGAATTAATGTTACTTGTTATTAATACAATCATCTCGCTCACTTGATAGTGTTTACATGGAAAGTATTAATGTTACTTGTTATTAATACAATCATCTCGCTCACTTGATGGTGTTTACATGGGAAGAATTAATGTTACTTGTTATTAATACAATCATCTCGCTCACTTGATGGTGTTTACATGGAAAGAATTAATGTTACTTGTTATTAATACAATCATCTCGCTCACTTGATAGTGTTTACATGGGAAGAATTAATGTTACTTGTTATTAATACAATCATCTCGCTCACTTGATAGTGTTTACATGGAAAGAATTAATGTTACTTGTTATTAATACAATCATCTCGCTCTCTTGATAGTGTTTACATGGAAAGTATTAATGTTACTTGTTATTAATACAATCATCTTGCTCACTTGATGGTGTTTACATGGAAGGAATTAATGTTACTTGTTATTAATACAATCATCTCGCTCACTTGATAGTGTTTACATGGAAAGAATTAATGTTACTTGTTATTAATACAATCATCTCGCTCACTTGAAGGTGTTTACATGGAACGAATTAATGTTACTTGTTATTAATACAATCATCTCGCTCACTTGATGGTGTTTACATGGAAAGAATTAATGTTACTTGTTATTAATACAATCATCTCGCTCACTTGATAATGTTTACATGGAAAGAATTAATGTTACTGTTATTAATACAATCATCTCGCTCACTTGGTAGTGTTTACATGGAAAGAATTAATGTTACTTGTTATTAATACAATCATCTCGCTCACTTGATGGTGTTTACATGGAAAGAATTAATGTTACTTGTTATTAATACAATCATCTCGCTCACTTGATAGTGTTTACATGGAAAGAATTAATGTTACTTGTTATTAATACAATCATCTCGCTCACTTGATAGTGTTTACATGGAAAGAATTAATGTTACTTGTTATTAATACAATCATCTCGCTCACTTGAAGGTGTTTACATGGAACGAATTAATGTTACTTGTTATTAATACAATCATCTCGCTCACTTGATGGTGTTTACATGGAAAGAATTAATGTTACTTATTATTAATACAATCATCTCGCTCACTTGATAGTGTTTACATGGAAAGAATTAATGTTACTTGTTATTAATACAATCATCTCGCTCACTTGATAGTGTTTACATGGAAAGTATTAATGTTACTTGTTATTAATACAATCATCTCGCTCACTTGATGGTGTTTACATGGGAAGAATTAATGTTACTTGTTATTAATACAATCATCTCGCTCACTTGATGGTGTTTACATGGAAAGAATTAATGTTACTTGTTATTAATACAATCATCTCGCTCACTTGATAGTGTTTACATGGGAAGAATTAATGTTACTTGTTATTAATACAATCATCTCGCTCACTTGATAGTGTTTACATGGAAAGAATTAATGTTACTTGTTATTAATACAATCATCTCGCTCTCTTGATAGTGTTTACATGGAAAGTATTAATGTTACTTGTTATTAATACAATCATCTTGCTCACTTGATGGTGTTTACATGGAAGGAATTAATGTTACTTGTTATTAATACAATCATCTCGCTCACTTGATAGTGTTTACATGGAAAGAATTAATGTTACTTGTTATTAATACAATCATCTCGCTCACTTGAAGGTGTTTACATGGAACGAATTAATGTTACTTGTTATTAATACAATCATCTCGCTCACTTGATGGTGTTTACATGGAAAGAATTAATGTTACTTGTTATTAATACAATCATCTCGCTCACTTGATAATGTTTACATGGAAAGAATTAATGTTACTGTTATTAATACAATCATCTCGCTCACTTGGTAGTGTTTACATGGAAAGAATTAATGTTACTTGTTATTAATACAATCATCTCGCTCACTTGATGGTGTTTACATGGAAAGAATTAATGTTACTTGTTATTAATACAATCATCTCGCTCACTTGATAGTGTTTACATGGAAAGAATTAATGTTACTTGTTATTAATACAATCATCTCGCTCACTTGATAGTGTTTACATGGAAAGAATTAATGTTACTTGTTATTAATACAATCATCTCGCTCACTTGATAGTGTTTACATGGAAAGAATTAATGTTACTTGTTATTAATACAATCATCTCGCTCACTTGATAGTGTTTACATGGAAAGAATTAATGTTACTTGTTATTAATACAATCATCTCGCTCACTTGATGGTGTTTACATGGAAAGAATTAATGTTACTTGTTATTAATACAATCATCTCGCTCACTTGATAGTGTTTACATGGAAAGAATTAATGTTACTTGTTATTAATACAATCATCTCGCTCACTTGATAGTGTTTACATGGAAAGAATTAATGTTACGAGTTATTAATACAATCATCTCGCTCACTTGATGGTGTGTACATGGAAAGAATTAATGTTACTGTTATTAATACAATCATCTCGCTCACTTGATGGTGTTTACATGGAAAGAATTAATGTTACTTGTTATTAATACAATCATCTCGCTCACTTGATAGTGTTTACATGGAAAGAATTAATGATACTTGTTATTAATACAATCATCTCGCTCACTTGATGGTGTTTACATGGAAAGAATTAATGTTACTTGTTATTAATACAATCATCTCGCTCACTTGATGGTGTTTACATGGGAAGAATTAATGTTACTTGTTATTAATACAATCATCTCGCTCACTTGATAGTGTTTACATGGAAAGAATTAATGTTACTTGTTATTAATACAATCATCTCGCTCACTTGATAGTGTTTACATGGAAAGAATTAATGTTACTTGTTATTAATACAATCATCTCGCTCACTTGATAGTGTTTACATGGAAAGAATTAATGTTACTTGTTATTAATACAATCATCTCGCTCACTTGATGGTGTTTACATGGAAAGAATTAATGTTACTTGTTATTAATACAATCATATCCCTCACTTGATAGTGTTTACATGGAAAGAATTAATGTTACTTGTTATTAATACAATCACTCGCTCACTTGATAGTGTTTACATGGAAAGAATTAATGTTACTTGTTATTAATACAATCATCTCGCTCACTTGATAGTGTTTACATGGAAAGAATTAATGTTACTTGTTATTAATACAATCATCTCGCTCACTTGATAGTGTTTACATGGAAAGTATTAATGTTACTTGTTATTAATACAATCATCTCGCTCACTTGATAGTGTTTACATGGAAAGAATTAATGTTACTTGTTATTAATACAATCATCTCGCTCACTTGATAGTGTTTACATGGAAAGAATTAATGTTACTTGTTATTAATACAATCATCTCGCTCACTTGATAGTGTTTACATGGAAAGAATTAATGTTACTTGTTATTAATACAATCATCTCGCTCACTTGATAGTGTTTACATGGAAAGAATTAATGTTACTTGTTATTAATACAATCATCTTGCTCACTTGATAGTGTTTACATGGAAAGAATTAATGTTACTTGTTATTAATACAATCATCTCGCTCACTTGATGGTGTTTACATGGAAAGAATTAATGTTACTTGTTATTAATACAATCATCTCGCTCACTTGGTAGTGTTTACATGGAAAGAATTAATGTTACTTGTTATTAATACAATCATCTCGCTCACTTGGTAGTGTTTACATGGGAAGAATTAATGTTACTTGTTATTAATACAATCATCTCGCTCACTTGATAGTGTTTACATGGAAAGAATTAATGTTACTTGTTATTAATACAATCATCTCGCTCACTTGATAGTGTTTACATGGAAAGAATTAATGTTACTTGATATTAACACAATCATCTCGCTCACTTGATAGTGTTTACATGGAAAGAATTAATGTTACTTGTTATTAATACAATCATCTCGCTCACTTGATAGTGTTTACATGGAAAGAATTAATGTTACTTGTTATTAATACAATCATCTCGCTCACTTGATGGTGTTTACATGGAAAGAATTAATGTTACTTGTTATTAATACAATCATCTCGCTCACTTGATAGTGTTTACATGGAAAGAATTAACGTTACTTGTTATTAATACAATCATCTCGCTCACTTGATAGTGTTTACATGGAAAGAATTAATGTTACTTGTTATTAATACAATCATCTCGCTCATTTGATGGTGTTTACATGAAAAGAATTAATGTTAATTGTTATTAATACAATCATCTCGCTCACTTGATAGTGTTTACATGGGAAGAATTAATGTTACTTGTTATTAATACAATCATCTCACTCACTTGATAGTGTTTACATGGAGAGAATTAATGTTACTTGTTATTAATACAATCATCTCGCTCACTTGATGGTGTTTACATGGGAAGAATTAATGTTACTTGTTATTAATACAATCATCTCGCTCACTTGATGGTGTTTACATGGAAAGAATTAATGTTACTTGTTATTAATACAATCATCTCGCTCACTTGATAGTGTTTACATGGAAAGAATTAATGTTACTTGTTATTAATACAATCATCTCGCTCACTTGATAGTGTTTACATGGAAAGAATTAATGTTACTTGTTATTAATACAATCATCTCGCTCACTTGGTAGTGTTTACATGGAAAGAATTAATGTTACTTGTTATTAATTCAATCATCTCGCTCACTTGATAGTGTTTACATGGAAAGAATTAATGTTACTTGTTATTAATACAATCATCTCGCTCACTTGGTGGTGTTTACATGGAAAGAATTAATGTTACTTGATATTAATACAATCATCTCGCTCACTTGATGGTGTTTACATGGAAAGAATTAATGTTACTTGTTATTAATACAATCATCTCGCTCACTTGATAGTGTTTACATGGAAAGAATTAATGTTACTTGTTATTAATACAATAATCTCGCTCACTTGATAGTGTTTACATGGAAAGAATTAATGTTACTTGTTATTAATACAATCATCTCGCTCACTTGGTAGTGTTTACATGGAAAGAATTAATGTTACTTGTTATTAATTCAATCATCTCGCTCACTTGATAGTGTTTACATGGAAAGAATTAATGTTACTTGTTATTAATACAATCATCTCGCTCACTTGGTGGTGTTTACATGGAAAGAATTAATATTACTTGATATTAATACAATCATCTCGCTCACTTGATGGTGTTTACATGGAAAGAATTAATGTTACTTGTTATTAATACAATCATCTCGCTCACTTGATAGTGTTTACATGGAAAGAATTAATGTTACTTGTTATTAATACAATCATCTCGCTCACTTGATGGTGTTTACATGGAAAGAATTAATGTTACTTGTTATTAATACAATCATCTCGCTCACTTGATGGTGTTTACATGGAAAGAATTAATGTTACTTGTTATTAATACAATCATCTCGCTCACTTGATGGTGTTTACATGGAAAGAATTAATGTTACTTGTTATTAATACAATCATCTCGCTCACTTGATGGTGTTTACATGGAAAGAATTAATGTTACTTGTTATTAATACAATCATCTCGCTCACTTGATGGTGTTTACATGGAAAGAATTAATGTTACTTGTTATTAATACAATCATCTTGCTCACTTGATGGTGTTTACATGGAAAGAATTAATGTTACTTGTTATTAATACAATCATCTCGCTCACTTGATGGTGTTTACATGGGAAGAATTAATGTTACTTGTTATTAATACTATCATCTCGCTCACTTGATAGTGTTTACATGGAAAGAATTAATGTTACTTGTTATTAATACAATCATCTCGCTCACTTGATAGTGTTTACATGGAAAGAATTAATGTTACTTGTTATTAATACAATCATCTCGCTCACTTGATAGTGTTTACATGGAAAGAATTAATGTTACTTGTTATTAATACAATCATCTCGCTCACTTGATAGTGTTTACATGGAAAGAATTAATGTTACTTGTTATTAATACAATCATCTCGCTCACTTGATAGTGTTTACATGGAAAGAATTAATGTTACTTGTTATTAATACAATCATCTTGCTCACTTGATAGTGTTTACATGGAAAGAATTAATGTTACTTGTTATTAATACAATCATCTCGCTCACTTGATGGTGTTTACATGGAAAGAATTAATGTTACTTGTTATTAATACAATCATCTCGCTCACTTGGTAGTGTTTACATGGAAAGAATTAATGTTACTTGTTATTAATACAATCATCTCGCTCACTTGGTAGTGTTTACATGGGAAGAATTAATGTTACTTGTTATTAATACAATCATCTCGCTCACTTGATAGTGTTTACATGGAAAGAATTAATGTTACTTGTTATTAATACAATCATCTCGCTCACTTGATAGTGTTTACATGGAAAGAATTAATGTTACTTGTTATTAACACAATCATCTCGCTCACTTGATAGTGTTTACTTGGAAAGAATTAATGTTACTTGTTATTAATACAATCATCTCGCTCACTTGATAGTGTTTACATGGAAAGAATTAATGTTACTTGTTATTAATACAATCATCTCGCTCACTTGATGGTGTTTACATGGAAAGAATTAATGTTACTTGTTATTAATACAATCATCTTGCTCACTTGATGGGGTTTACATGGAAAGAATTAATGTTACTTGTTATTAATACAATCATCTCGCTCACTTGATAGTGTTTACATGGAAAGAATTAATGTTACTTGTTATTAATACAATCATCTCGCTCACTTGATGGTGTTTACATGAAAAGAATTAATGTTACTTGTTATTAATACAATCATCTCGCTCACTTGATAGTGTTTACATGGGAAGAATTAATGTTACTTGTTATTAATACAATCATCTCATTCACTTGATAGTGTTTACATGAAAAGAATTAATGTTACTTGTTATTAATACAATCATCTCGCTCACTTGATAGTGTTTACATGGAAAGAATTAATGTTACTTGTTATTAATACAATCATCTCGCTCACTTGATAGTGTTTGCATGGGAAGAATTAATGTTACTTGTTATTAATACAATCATCTCGCTCACTTGATAGTGTTTACATGGAAAGAATTAATGTTACTTGTTATTAATACAATCATCTCGCTCACTTGATGGTGTTTACATGGGAAGAATTAATGTTACTTGTTATTAATACAATCATCTCGCTCACTTGATGGTGTTTACATGGAAAGAATTAATGTTACTTGTTATTAATACAATCATCTCGCTCACTTGATAGTGTTTACATGGAAAGAATTAATGTTACTTGTTATTAATACAATCATCACGCTCACTTGATAGTGTTTACATGGAAAGAATTAATGTTACTTGTTATTAATACAATCATCTCGCTCACTTGGTAGTGTTTACATGGAAAGAATTAATGTTACTTGTTATTAATACAATCATCTCGCTCACTTGATGGTGTTTACATGGAAAGAATTAATGTTACTTGTTATTAATACAATCATCTCGCTCACTTGATGGTGTTTACATGGAAAGAATTAATGTTACTTGTTATTAATACAATCATCTCGCTCACTTGATGGTGTTTACATGGAAAGAATTAATGTTACTTGTTATTAATACAATCATCTCGCTCACTTGATAGTGTTTACATGGAAAGAATTAATGTTACTTGTTATTAATACAATCATCTCGCTCACTTGATGGTGTTTACATGGAAAGAATTAATGTTACTTGTTATTAATACAATCATCTCGCTCACTTGATGGTGTTTACATGGAAAGAATTAATGTTACTTGTTATTAATACAATCATCTCGCTCACTTGATGGTGTTTACATGGAAAGAATTAATGTTACTTGTTATTAATACAATCATCTCGCTCACTTGATGGTGTTTACATGGAAAGAATTAATGTTACTTGTTATTAATACAATCATCTCGCTCACTTGATGGTGTTTACATGGAAAGAATTAATGTTACTTGTTATTAAAACAATCATCTTGCTCACTTGATGGTGTTTACATGGAAAGAATTAATGTTACTTGTTATTAATACAATCATCTCGCTCACTTGATGGTGTTTACATGGGAAGAATTAATGTTACTTGTTATTAATACTATCATCTCGCTCACTTGATAGTGTTTACATGGAAAGAATTAATGTTACTTGTTATTAATACAATCATCTCGCTCATTTGATGGTGTTTACATGGAAAGAATTAATGTTACTTGTTATTAATACAATCATCTCGCTCACTTGATAGTGTTTATATGGAAAGTATTAATGTTACTTGTTATTAATACAATCATCTCGCTCACTTGATAGTGTTTACATGGAAAGAATTAATGTTACTTTTTATTAATACAATCATCTCGCTCACTTGATGGTGTTTACATGGGAAGAATTAATGTTACTTGTTATTAATACAATCATATCGCTCACTTGATAGTGTTTACATGGAATGAATTAATGTTACTGTTATTAATACAATCATCTCGCTCACTTGATAGTGTTTACATGGAAAGTATTAATGTTACTTGTTATTAATACAATCATCTTGCTCACTTGATGGTGTTTACATGGAAAGAATTAATGTTACTTGTTATTAATACAATCATCTCGCTCACTTGATAGTGTTTACATGGAAAGAATTAATGTTACTTGTTATTAATACAATCATCTCGCTCACTTGATGGTGTTTACATGGAAAGAATTAATGTTACTGTTATTAGTACAATCATCTCGCTCACTTGATGGTGTTTTCATGGAAGGAATTAATGTTACTTGTTATTAATACAATCATCTCGCTCACTTGATAGTGTTTACATGGAAAGAATTAATGTTACTTGTTATTAATACAATCATCTCGCTCACTTGATAGTGTTTACATGGAAAGTATTAATGTTACTTGTTATTAATACAATCATCTTGCTCACTTGATGGTGTTTACATGGAAAGAATTAATGTTACTTGTTATTAATACAATCATCTCGCTCACTTGATAGTGTTTACATGGAAAGAATTAATGTTACTTGTTATTAATACAATCATCTCGCTCACTTGATGGTGTTTACATGGAAAGAATTAATGTTACTTGTTATTAATACAATCATCTCGCTCACTTGATGGTGTTTACATGGAAAGTATTAATGTTACTTGTTATTAATACAATCATCTCGCTCACTTGATAGTGTTTACATGGAAAGAATTAATGTTACTGTTATTAATACAATCATCTCGCTCACTTGGTAGTGTTTACATGGAAAGAATTAATGTTACTTGTTATTAATACAATCATCTCGCTCACTTGATGGTGTTTACATGGAAAGAATTAATGTTACTTGTTATTAATACAATCATCTCGCTCACTTGATAGTGTTTACATGGAAAGAATTAATGTTACTTGTTATTAATACAATCATCTCGCTCTCTTGATAGTGTTTACATGGAAAGAATTAATGTTACTGGTTATTAATAAAATCATCTCGCTCACTTGATAGTGTTTACATGGAAAGAATTAATGTTACTTGTTATTAATACAATCATCTCGCTCACTTGATAGTGTTTACATGGAAAGAATTAATGTTACTTGTTATTAATACAATCATATCGCTCACTTGATGGTGTTTACATGGAAAGAATTAATGTTACTTGTTAGCCTATTTTCAATTTTGAAAAAAATAGGCTTATGAGATCACCTTTTGTCCGTGTGTGTGTGCGTGTGTGTGTGTGTGTGTGTGTGCGTGTGTGTGTGATTCGTGTGTGTGTCCCCCCCTAATAAAATCGAAACGGCTGGAGCGATTTCAATGAAACTCGGGAAGTTCATAGCACTATTCCCGGTGACCTCGACCGTGAACTTCAAATTTTGTTACGTCTCTCCAATCCAACATGGCGGCTGTGCGAAATATTTCACTAGCATTCAATATCTCCGAAACTATTACCGATATCGCCCTGAAATTGTGTACGGTGATAAAGGGCACCACTAGAAGTTCACCTATTCGACTTTCAAAAACCTGGTGACTACAAAACCAACATGGCGGCCAAGCGAAGTTGAGATATTTAAATAGACTTTCTCGCGATTTAACTATCTAAATGTAATGAAACTTGGTACAGCAAATGTTTATAGACATTGTAATGCACTGGAGTCTAATTTAGTTCAATTGTTTACATAACCTCAAAATGGCGGCTGTGCGAAATATTTGACTGACATTCTATATCTCCGAAACTATTACAGATATCACCCTGCAATTTTGTACGGTGATAAAGGGTACTGATACAGGTATACCTATGTATATTTCATAAACCTGTAAAGTACGAAACGAACATGGCGACCAAGCGAATTTAAAATATTTTAATAGACTTTTCTCGTGTTTTAACTCTCTGAGCGCAGTGAAATGTGGTACAGTAATTGATTTTGCAGATTGTAATGCACTGCCATCTAATTTAATTCAATTGCTTAAATAACCTCAAGATGGCGGCTGTGCGAAATTTTAAAATTAAGTTTTAATTTCTTGTGTCGTAATCATGCGATCGAAGTGAAAGTTTGAATAATGAACCTAGGCAATAATTGTCCTTGAATGGTACATAACTCTATGGCCTATACACATAACACTCCTAAATGGTGAGCTCCCGAAATATTTAGACGGTTCTCAATATCTATGAATCTTTTACAGCAACCAAACTGAATTTTTTAATGTTCATAGAGACTATGAACATATGTTCACCTATAGGACTTTCAGGAACCTGGTGAGCACAAATCCAACATGGCGGCGATGCGAAGTATAAATATTTAAATGGACGATTCTCGCGAATTAACTATCCGAGTGCCGTGAAACGTTGCACGTTAAATGCTTATACAAATGTTGATCCACTGGCATCTAATTTATTTCAATGGTTTGCATTATCATAAGATGGCTGCTGTGCGTAATTTTAAAAATCTCGTTTTTACTTCTTGTTGTCTAATCATGCGATTGAAGTTTGAATATCACACGTACACAATAATCTTAATGTAATAGTACAAAAATAAAAATCCAACCTGGCGACCATCTGAAATATTTAGACGGTTCTCAATACCTACGAATCTGTTACAGCAATTAAACTG
This sequence comes from Meconema thalassinum, assembly GCA_946902985.2. Classification (NCBI taxonomy): domain Eukaryota; kingdom Metazoa; phylum Arthropoda; class Insecta; order Orthoptera; family Tettigoniidae; genus Meconema; species Meconema thalassinum. The sequence continues at coordinate 284,953,446 of OX336388.2, forward strand.
AAATTTTGTATGTTGATTGTGGCAGTTAACATAAGTAGGATATATGAAAATAGGCTGTATAGTTCTTCACGGAACTACTTGTTATTAGTACAATCATCTCGCTCACTTGATAGTGTTTACATGGGAAGAATTAATGTTACTTGTTATTAATACAATCATCTCGCTCACTTGATAGTGTTTACATGGAAAGTATTAATGTTACTTGTTATTAATACAATCATCTCGCTCACTTGATGGTGTTTACATGGAAAGAATTAATGTTACTTGTTATTAATACAATCATCTCGCTCACTTGATAGTGTTTACATGGAAAGAATTAATGTTACTTGTTATTAATACAATCATCTCGCTCACTTGATAGTGTTTACATGGAAAGAATTAATGTTACTTGTTATTAATACAAATATCTCGCTCACTTGATGGTGTTTACATGGAAGGAATTAATGTTACTGTTATTAATACATTCATCTCGCTCACTTGATGGTGTTTACATGGAAAGAATTAATGTTACTTGTTATTAATACAATCATCTCGCTCACTTGATGGTGTTTACATGGAAAGAATTAATGTTACTTGTTATTAATACAATCATCTCGCTCACTTGATAGTGTTTATATGGAAAGTATTAATGTTACTTGTTATTAATACAATCATCTCGCTCACTTGATAGTGTTTACATGGAAATAATTAATGTTACTTGTTATAAATACAATCATCTCGCTCACTTGATGGTGTTTACATGGGAAGAATTAATGTTACTTGTTATTAATACAATCATATCGCTCACTTGATAGTGTTTACATGGAATGAATTAATGTTACTGTTATTAATACAATCATCTCGCTCACTTGATGGTGTTTACATGGGAAGAATTAATGTTACTTGTTATTAATACTATCATCTCGCTCACTTGATAGTGTTTACATGGAAAGAATTAATGTTACTTGTTATTAATACAATCATCTCGCTCACTTGATGGTGTTTACATGGAAAGAATTAATGTTACTTGTTATTAATACAATCATCTCGCTCACTTGATAGTGTTTATATGGAAAGTATTAATGTTACTTGTTATTAATACAATCATCTCGCTCACTTGATAGTGTTTACATGGAAAGAATTAATGTTACTTTTTATTAATACAATCATCTCGATCACTTGATGGTGTTTACATGGGAAGAATTAATGTTACTTGTTATTAATACAATCATATCGCTCACTTGATAGTGTTTACATGGAATGAATTAATGTTACTGTTATTAATACAATCATCTCGCTCACTTGATAGTGTTTACATGGAAAGTATTAATGTTACTTGTTATTAATACAATCATCTTGCTCACTTGATGGTGTTTACATGGAAAGAATTAATGTTACTTGTTATTAATACAATCATCTCGCTCACTTGATAGTGTTTACATGGAAAGAATTAATGTTACTTGTTATTAATACAATCATCTCGCTCACTTGATGGTGTTTACATGGAAAGAATTAATGTTACTGTTATTAGTACAATTATCTCGCTCACTTGATGGTGTTTACATGGAAAGAATTAATGTTACTTGTTATTAATACAATCATCTCGCTCACTTGATAGTGTTTACATGGAATGAATTAATGTTACTTGTTATTAATACAATCATCTCGCTCACTTGATAGTGTTTACATGGAAAGTATTAATGTTACTTGTTATTAATACAATCATCTTGCTCACTTGATGGTGTTTACATGGAAAGAATTAATGTTACTTGTTATTAATACAATCATCTCGCTCACTTGATAGTGTTTACATGGAAAGAATTAATGTTACTTGTTATTAATACAATCATCTCGCTCTCTTGATGGTGTTTACATGGAAAGAATTAATGTTACTTGTTATTAATACAATCATCTCGCTCACTTGATGGTGTTTACATGGAAAGAATTAATGTTACTTGTTATTAATACAATCATCTCGCTCACTTGATAGTGTTTACATGGAAAGAATTAATGTTACTGTTATTAATACAATCATCTCGCTCACTTGGTAGTGTTTACATGGAAAGAATTAATGTTACTTGTTATTAATACAATCATCTCGCTCACTTGATGGTTTTTACATGGAAAGAATTAATGTTACTTGTTATTAATACAATCATCTCGCTCACTTGATAGTGTTTACATGGAAAGAATTAATGTTACTTGTTATTAATACAATCATCTCGCTCACTTGATAGTGTTTACATGGAAAGAATTAATGTTACTTGTTATTAATAAAATCATCTCGCTCACTTGATAGTGTTTACATGGAAAGAATTAATGTTACTTGTTATTAATACAATCATCTCGCTCACTTGATAGTGTTTACATGGAAAGAATTAATGTTACTTGTTATTAATACAATCATATCGCTCACTTGATGGTGTTTACATGGAAAGAATTAATGTTACTTGTTAGCCTATTTTCAATTTTGAAAAAATAGGCTTATGAGATCACCTTTTGTCCGTGTGTGTGTGCGTGTGTGTGTGTGTGTGTGTGTGTGTGTGCGTGTGTGTGTGATTCGTGTGTGTGTCCCCCCCCCCTAATAAAATCGAAACGGTTGGAGCGATTTCAATGAAACTCGGGAAGTTCATAGCACTATTCCCGGTGACCTCGACCGTGAACTTCAAATTTTGTTACGTCTCTCCAATCCAACATGGCGGTTGTGCGAAATATTTCACTAGCATTCAATATCTCCGAAACTATTACCGATATCGCCCTGAAATTGTGTACTGTGATAAAGGGCACCACTAGAAGTTCACCTATTCGACTTTCAAAAACCTGGTGACTACAAAACCAACATGGCGGCCAAGCGAATTTGAGATATTTAAATAGACTTTTCTCGCGATTTAACTATCTAAATGTAATGAAACTTGGTACAGCAAATGTTTATAGACATTGTAATGCACTGGAGTCTAATTTAGTTCAATTGTTTACATAACCTCAAAATGGCGGCTGTGCGAAATATTTGACTGACATTCTATATCTCCGAAACTATTACAGATATCACCCTGCAATTTTGTACGGTGATAAAGGGTACTGATACAGGTATACCTATGTATATTTCATAAACCTGTAAAGTACGAAACGAACATGGCGACCAAGCGAATTTAAAATATTTTAATAGACTTTTCTCGTGTTTTAACTCTCTGAGCGCAGTGAAATGTGGTACAGTAATTGATTTTGCAGATTGTAATGCACTGCCATCTAATTTAATTCAATTGCTTAAATAACCTCAAGATGGCGGCTGTGCGAAATTTTAAAATTAAGTTTTAATTTCTTGTGTCGTAATCATGCGATCGAAGTGAAAGTTTGAATAATGAACCTAGGCAATAATTGTCCTTGAATGGTACATAACTCTATGGCCTATACACATAACACTCCTAAATGGTGAGCTCCCGAAATATTTAGACGGTTCTCAATATCTATGAATCTTTTACAGCAACCAAACTGAATTTTTTAATGTTCATAGAGACTATGAACATATGTTCACCTATAGGACTTTCAGGAACCTGGTGAGCACAAATCCAACATGGCGGCGATGCGAAGTATAAATATTTAAATGGACGATTCTCGCGAATTAACTATCCGAGTGCCGTGAAACGTTGCACGTTAAATGCTTATACAAATGTTGATCCACTGGCATCTAATTTATTTCAATGGTTTGCATTATCATAAGATGGCTGCTGTGCGTAATTTTAAAAATCTCGTTTTTACTTCTTGTTGTCTAATCATGCGATTGAAGTTTGAATATCACACGTACACAATAATCTTAATGTAATAGTACAAAAATAAAAATCCAACCTGGCGACCATCTGAAATATTTAGACGGTTCTCAATACCTACGAATCTGTTACAGCAATTAAACTGAAATTTTGTATGTTGATTGTGGCAGTTAACATAAGTAGGATATATGAAAATAGGCTGTATAGTTCTTCACGGAACTACTTGTTATTAGTACAATCATCTCGCTCACTTGATAGTGTTTACATGGGAAGAATTAATGTTACTTGTTATTAATACAATCATCTCGCTCACTTGATAGTGTTTACATGGAAAGTATTAATGTTACTTGTTATTAATACAATCATCTCGCTCACTTGATGGTGTTTACATGGAAAGAATTAATGTTACTTGTTATTAATACAATCATCTCGCTCACTTGATAGTGTTTACATGGAAAGAATTAATGTTACTTGTTATTAATACAATCATCTCGCTCACTTGATAGTGTTTACATGGAAAGAATTAATGTTACTTGTTATTAATACAAATATCTCGCTCACTTGATGGTGTTTACATGGAAAGAATTAATGTTACTGTTATTAATACATTCATCTCGCTCACTTGATGGTGTTTACATGGAAAGAATTAATGTTACTTGTTATTAATACAATCATCTCGCTCACTTGATGGTGTTTACATGGAAAGAATTAATGTTACTTGTTATTAATACAATCATCTCGCTCACTTGATAGTGTTTATATGGAAAGTATTAATGTTACTTGTTATTAATACAATCATCTCGCTCACTTGATAGTGTTTACATGGAAAGAATTAATGTTACTTGTTATTAATACAAATATCTCGCTCACTTGATGGTGTTTACATGGAAAGAATTAATGTTACTGTTATTAATACATTCATCTCGCTCACTTGATGGTGTTTACATGGAAAGAATTAATGTTACTTGTTATTAATACAATCATCTCGCTCACTTGATGGTGTTTACATGGAAAGAATTAATGTTACTTGTTATTAATACAATCATCTCGCTCACTTGATAGTGTTTATATGGAAAGTATTAATGTTACTTGTTATTAATACAATCATCTCGCTCACTTGATAGTGTTTACATGGAAATAATTAATGTTACTTGTTATTAATACAATCATCTCGCTCACTTGATGGTGTTTACATGGGAAGAATTAATGTTACTTGTTATTAATACAATCATATCGCTCACTTGATAGTGTTTACATGGAATGAATTAATGTTACTGTTATTAATACAATCATCTCGCTCACTTGATAGTGTTTACATGGAAAGTATTAATGTTACTTGTTATTAATACAATCATCTTGCTCACTTGATGGTGTTTACATGGAAAGAATTAATGTTACTTGTTATTAATACAATCATCTCGCTCACTTGATAGTGTTTACATGGAAAGAATTAATGTTACTTGTTATTAATACAATCATCTCGCTCACTTGATGGTGTTAACATGGAAAGAATTAATGTTACTGTTATTAATACAATCATCTCGCTCACTTGATGGTGTTTACATGGAAAGAATTAATGTTACTTGTTATTAATACAATCATCTCGCTCACTTGATAGTGTTTACATGGGAAGAATTAATGTTACTTGTTATTAATACAATCATCTCGCTCACTTGATAGTGTTTACATGGAAAGAATTAATGTAACTTGTTATTAATACAATCATCTCGCTCACTTGATGGTGTTTACATGGAAAGAATTAATGTTACTTGTTATTAACACAATCATCTCGCTCACTTGGTAGTGTTTACATGGAAAGAATTAATGTTACTTGTTATTAATACAATCATCTTGCTCACTTGATGGTGTTTACATGGAAAGTATTAATGTTACTTGTTATTAATACAATCATCTTGCTCACTTGATGGTGTTTACATGGAAAGAATTAATGTTACTTGTTATTAATACAATCATCTCGCTCACTTGATGGTGTTTACATGGAAAGAATTAATGTTACTTGTTATTAATACAATCATCTCGCTCACTTGATGGTGTTTACATGGAAAGAATTAATGTTACTTGTTATTAATACAATCATCTCGCTCACTTGATGGTGTTTACATGGAAAGAATTAATGTTACTTGTTATTAATACAATCATCTCGCTCACTTGTTGGTGTTTACATGGAAAGAATTAATGTTACTTGTTATTAATACAATCATCTCGCTCACTTGATAGTGTTTACATGGAAAGAATTAATGTTACTGTTATTAATACAATCATCTCGCTCACTTGGTAGTGTTTACATGGAAAGAATTAATGTTACTTGTTATTAATACAATCATCTCGATCACTTGATAGTGTTTACATGGAAAGAATTAATGTTACTTGTTATTAATACAATCATCTCGCTCACTTGATAGTGTTTACATGGAAAGAATTAATGTTACTTGTTATTAATACAATCATCTCGCTCACTTGATGGTGTTTACATGGAAAGAATTAATGTTACTGTTATTAATACAATCATCTCGCTCACTTGATGGTGTTTACATGGAAAGAATTAATGTTACTTGTTATTAATACAATCATCTCGCTCACTTGATAGTGTTTGCATGGAAAGAATTAATGTTACTTGTTATTAATACAATCATCTCGCTCACTTGATGGTGTTTACATGGGAAGAATTAATGTTACTTGTTATTAATACAATCATCTCGCTCACTTGATGGTGTTTACATGGAAAGAATTAATGTTACTTGTTATTAATACAATCATCTCGCTCACTTGATAGTGTTTACATGGAAAGAATTAATGTTACTTGTTATTAATACAATCATATCGCTCACTTGATGGTGTTTACATGGAAAGAATTAATGTTACTTGTTATTAGTACAATCATCTCGCTCACTTGATAGTGTTTACATGGGAAGAATTAATGTTACTTGTTATTAATACAATCATCTCGCTCACTTGATAGTGTTGACATGGAAGGTATTAATGTTACTTGTTATTAATACAATCATCTCGCTCACTTGATGGTGTTTACATGGAAAGAATTAATGTTACTTGTTATTAATACAATCATCTCGCTCACTTGATAGTGTTTACATGGAAAGAATTAATGTTACTTGTTATTAATACAATCATCTCGCTCACTTGATAGTGTTTACATGGAAAGAATTAATGTTACTTGTTATTAATACAATCATCTCGCTCACTTGATAGTGTTTATATGGAAAGTATTAATGTTACTTGTTATTAATACAATCATCTCGCTCACTTGATAGTGTTTACATGGGAAGAATTAATGTTACTTGTTATTAATACAATCATCTCGCTCACTTGATAGTGTTTACATGGAAAGAATTAATGTTACTTGTTATTAATACAATCATCTCGCTCACTTGATGGTGTTTACATGGAAAGAATTAATGTTACTTGTTATTAATACAATCATCTCGCTCACTTGATGGTGTTTACATGGAAAGAATTAATGTTACTTTTTATTAATACAATCATCTCGCTCACTTGATGGTGTTTACATGGAAAGAATTAATGTTACTTGTTATTAATACAATCATCTCGCTCACTTGATAGTGTTTACATGGAAAGAATTAATTTTACTTGTTATTAATACAATCATCTCGCTCACTTGATAGTGTTTATATGGAATGTATTAATGTTACTTGTTATTAATACAATCATCTCGCTCACTTGATAGTGTTTACATGGAAAGAATTAATGTTACTTTTTATTAATACAATCATCTCGATCACTTGATGGTGTTTACATGGGAAGAATTAATGTTACTTGTTATTAATACAATCATATCGCTCACTTGATAGTGTTTACATGGAATGAATTAATGTTACTGTTATTAATACAATCATCTCGCTCACTTGATAGTGTTTACATGGAAAGTATTAATGTTACTTGTTATTAATACAATCATCTTGCTCACTTGATGGTGTTTACATGGAAAGAATTAATGTTACTTGTTATTAATACAATCATCTCGCTCACTTGATAGTGTTTACATGGAAAGAATTAATGTTACTTGTTATTAATACAATCATCTCGCTCACTTGATGGTGTTTACATGGAAAGAATTAATGTTACTGTTATTAGTACAATTATCTCGCTCACTTGATGGTGTTTACATGGAAAGAATTAATGTTACTTGTTATTAATACAATCATCTCGCTCACTTGATAGTGTTTACATGGAATGAATTAATGTTACTTGTTATTAATACAATCATCTCGCTCACTTGATAGTGTTTACATGGAAAGTATTAATGTTACTTGTTATTAATACAATCATCTTGCTCACTTGATGGTGTTTACATGGAAAGAATTAATGTTACTTGTTATTAATACAATCATCTCGCTCACTTGATAGTGTTTACATGGAAAGAATTAATGTTACTTGTTATTAATACAATCATCTCGCTCTCTTGATGGTGTTTACATGGAAAGAATTAATGTTACTTGTTATTAATACAATCATCTCGCTCACTTGATGGTGTTTACATGGAAAGAATTAATGTTACTTGTTATTAATACAATCATCTCGCTCACTTGATAGTGTTTACATGGAAAGAATTAATGTTACTGTTATTAATACAATCATCTCGCTCACTTGGTAGTGTTTACATGGAAAGAATTAATGTTACTTGTTATTAATACAATCATCTCGCTCACTTGATGGTTTTTACATGGAAAGAATTAATGTTACTTGTTATTAATACAATCATCTCGCTCACTTGATAGTGTTTACATGGAAAGAATTAATGTTACTTGTTATTAATACAATCATCTCGCTCACTTGATAGTGTTTACATGGAAAGAATTAATGTTACTTGTTATTAATAAAATCATCTCGCTCACTTGATAGTGTTTACATGGAAAGAATTAATGTTACTTGTTATTAATACAATCATCTCGCTCACTTGATAGTGTTTACATGGAAAGAATTAATGTTACTTGTTATTAATACAATCATATCGCTCACTTGATGGTGTTTACATGGAAAGAATTAATGTTACTTGTTAGCCTATTTTCAATTTTGAAAAAATAGGCTTATGAGATCACCTTTTGTCCGTGTGTGTGTGCGTGTGTGTGTGTGTGTGTGTGTGTGTGTGCGTGTGTGTGTGATTCGTGTGTGTGTCCCCCCCCCCTAATAAAATCGAAACGGTTGGAGCGATTTCAATGAAACTCGGGAAGTTCATAGCACTATTCCCGGTGACCTCGACCGTGAACTTCAAATTTTGTTACGTCTCTCCAATCCAACATGGCGGTTGTGCGAAATATTTCACTAGCATTCAATATCTCCGAAACTATTACCGATATCGCCCTGAAATTGTGTACTGTGATAAAGGGCACCACTAGAAGTTCACCTATTCGACTTTCAAAAACCTGGTGACTACAAAACCAACATGGCGGCCAAGCGAATTTGAGATATTTAAATAGACTTTTCTCGCGATTTAACTATCTAAATGTAATGAAACTTGGTACAGCAAATGTTTATAGACATTGTAATGCACTGGAGTCTAATTTAGTTCAATTGTTTACATAACCTCAAAATGGCGGCTGTGCGAAATATTTGACTGACATTCTATATCTCCGAAACTATTACAGATATCACCCTGCAATTTTGTACGGTGATAAAGGGTACTGATACAGGTATACCTATGTATATTTCATAAACCTGTAAAGTACGAAACGAACATGGCGACCAAGCGAATTTAAAATATTTTAATAGACTTTTCTCGTGTTTTAACTCTCTGAGCGCAGTGAAATGTGGTACAGTAATTGATTTTGCAGATTGTAATGCACTGCCATCTAATTTAATTCAATTGCTTAAATAACCTCAAGATGGCGGCTGTGCGAAATTTTAAAATTAAGTTTTAATTTCTTGTGTCGTAATCATGCGATCGAAGTGAAAGTTTGAATAATGAACCTAGGCAATAATTGTCCTTGAATGGTACATAACTCTATGGCCTATACACATAACACTCCTAAATGGTGAGCTCCCGAAATATTTAGACGGTTCTCAATATCTATGAATCTTTTACAGCAACCAAACTGAATTTTTTAATGTTCATAGAGACTATGAACATATGTTCACCTATAGGACTTTCAGGAACCTGGTGAGCACAAATCCAACATGGCGGCGATGCGAAGTATAAATATTTAAATGGACGATTCTCGCGAATTAACTATCCGAGTGCCGTGAAACGTTGCACGTTAAATGCTTATACAAATGTTGATCCACTGGCATCTAATTTATTTCAATGGTTTGCATTATCATAAGATGGCTGCTGTGCGTAATTTTAAAAATCTCGTTTTTACTTCTTGTTGTCTAATCATGCGATTGAAGTTTGAATATCACACGTACACAATAATCTTAATGTAATAGTACAAAAATAAAAATCCAACCTGGCGACCATCTGAAATATTTAGACGGTTCTCAATACCTACGAATCTGTTACAGCAATTAAACTGAAATTTTGTATGTTGATTGTGGCAGTTAACATAAGTAGGATATATGAAAATAGGCTGTATAGTTCTTCACGGAACTACTTGTTATTAGTACAATCATCTCGCTCACTTGATAGTGTTTACATGGGAAGAATTAATGTTACTTGTTATTAATACAATCATCTCGCTCACTTGATAGTGTTTACATGGAAAGTATTAATGTTACTTGTTATTAATACAATCATCTCGCTCACTTGATGGTGTTTACATGGAAAGAATTAATGTTACTTGTTATTAATACAATCATCTCGCTCACTTGATAGTGTTTACATGGAAAGAATTAATGTTACTTGTTATTAATACAATCATCTCGCTCACTTGATAGTGTTTACATGGAAAGAATTAATGTTACTTGTTATTAATACAAATATCTCGCTCACTTGATGGTGTTTACATGGAAAGAATTAATGTTACTGTTATTAATACATTCATCTCGCTCACTTGATGGTGTTTACATGGAAAGAATTAATGTTACTTGTTATTAATACAATCATCTCGCTCACTTGATGGTGTTTACATGGAAAGAATTAATGTTACTTGTTATTAATACAATCATCTCGCTCACTTGATAGTGTTTATATGGAAAGTATTAATGTTACTTGTTATTAATACAATCATCTCGCTCACTTGATAGTGTTTACATGGAAAGAATTAATGTTACTTGTTATTAATACAAATATCTCGCTCACTTGATGGTGTTTACATGGAAAGAATTAATGTTACTGTTATTAATACATTCATCTCGCTCACTTGATGGTGTTTACATGGAAAGAATTAATGTTACTTGTTATTAATACAATCATCTCGCTCACTTGATGGTGTTTACATGGAAAGAATTAATGTTACTTGTTATTAATACAATCATCTCGCTCACTTGATAGTGTTTATATGGAAAGTATTAATGTTACTTGTTATTAATACAATCATCTCGCTCACTTGATAGTGTTTACATGGAAATAATTAATGTTACTTGTTATTAATACAATCATCTCGCTCACTTGATGGTGTTTACATGGGAAGAATTAATGTTACTTGTTATTAATACAATCATATCGCTCACTTGATAGTGTTTACATGGAATGAATTAATGTTACTGTTATTAATACAATCATCTCGCTCACTTGATAGTGTTTACATGGAAAGTATTAATGTTACTTGTTATTAATACAATCATCTTGCTCACTTGATGGTGTTTACATGGAAAGAATTAATGTTACTTGTTATTAATACAATCATCTCGCTCACTTGATAGTGTTTACATGGAAAGAATTAATGTTACTTGTTATTAATACAATCATCTCGCTCACTTGATGGTGTTAACATGGAAAGAATTAATGTTACTGTTATTAATACAATCATCTCGCTCACTTGATGGTGTTTACATGGAAAGAATTAATGTTACTTGTTATTAATACAATCATCTCGCTCACTTGATAGTGTTTACATGGGAAGAATTAATGTTACTTGTTATTAATACAATCATCTCGCTCACTTGATAGTGTTTACATGGAAAGAATTAATGTAACTTGTTATTAATACAATCATCTCGCTCACTTGATGGTGTTTACATGGAAAGAATTAATGTTACTTGTTATTAACACAATCATCTCGCTCACTTGGTAGTGTTTACATGGAAAGAATTAATGTTACTTGTTATTAATACAATCATCTTGCTCACTTGATGGTGTTTACATGGAAAGTATTAATGTTACTTGTTATTAATACAATCATCTTGCTCACTTGATGGTGTTTACATGGAAAGAATTAATGTTACTTGTTATTAATACAATCATCTCGCTCACTTGATGGTGTTTACATGGAAAGAATTAATGTTACTTGTTATTAATACAATCATCTCGCTCACTTGATGGTGTTTACATGGAAAGAATTAATGTTACTTGTTATTAATACAATCATCTCGCTCACTTGATGGTGTTTACATGGAAAGAATTAATGTTACTTGTTATTAATACAATCATCTCGCTCACTTGTTGGTGTTTACATGGAAAGAATTAATGTTACTTGTTATTAATACAATCATCTCGCTCACTTGATAGTGTTTACATGGAAAGAATTAATGTTACTGTTATTAATACAATCATCTCGCTCACTTGGTAGTGTTTACATGGAAAGAATTAATGTTACTTGTTATTAATACAATCATCTCGATCACTTGATAGTGTTTACATGGAAAGAATTAATGTTACTTGTTATTAATACAATCATCTCGCTCACTTGATAGTGTTTACATGGAAAGAATTAATGTTACTTGTTATTAATACAATCATCTCGCTCACTTGATGGTGTTTACATGGAAAGAATTAATGTTACTGTTATTAATACAATCATCTCGCTCACTTGATGGTGTTTACATGGAAAGAATTAATGTTACTTGTTATTAATACAATCATCTCGCTCACTTGATAGTGTTTACATGGAAAGAATTAATGTTACTTGTTATTAATACAATCATCTCGCTCACTTGATGGTGTTTACATGGGAAGAATTAATGTTACTTGTTATTAATACAATCATCTCGCTCACTTGATGGTGTTTACATGGAAAGAATTAATGTTACTTGTTATTAATACAATCATCTCGCTCACTTGATAGTGTTTACATGGAAAGAATTAATGTTACTTGTTATTAATACAATCATATCGCTCACTTGATGGTGTTTACATGGAAAGAATTAATGTTACTTGTTATTAGTACAATCATCTCGCTCACTTGATAGTGTTTACATGGGAAGAATTAATGTTACTTGTTATTAATACAATCATCTCGCTCACTTGATAGTGTTGACATGGAAGGTATTAATGTTACTTGTTATTAATACAATCATCTCGCTCACTTGATGGTGTTTACATGGAAAGAATTAATGTTACTTGTTATTAATACAATCATCTCGCTCACTTGATAGTGTTTACATGGAAAGAATTAATGTTACTTGTTATTAATACAATCATCTCGCTCACTTGATAGTGTTTACATGGAAAGAATTAATGTTACTTGTTATTAATACAATCATCTCGCTCACTTGATAGTGTTTATATGGAAAGTATTAATGTTACTTGTTATTAATACAATCATCTCGCTCACTTGATAGTGTTTACATGGGAAGAATTAATGTTACTTGTTATTAATACAATCATCTCGCTCACTTGATAGTGTTTACATGGAAAGAATTAATGTTACTTGTTATTAATACAATCATCTCGCTCACTTGATGGTGTTTACATGGAAAGAATTAATGTTACTTGTTATTAATACAATCATCTCGCTCACTTGATGGTGTTTACATGGAAAGAATTAATGTTACTTTTTATTAATACAATCATCTCGCTCACTTGATGGTGTTTACATGGAAAGAATTAATGTTACTTGTTATTAATACAATCATCTCGCTCACTTGATAGTGTTTACATGGAAAGAATTAATTTTACTTGTTATTAATACAATCATCTCGCTCACTTGATAGTGTTTATATGGAATGTATTAATGTTACTTGTTATTAATACAATCATCTCGCTCACTTGATAGTGTTTACATGGAAAGAATTAATGTTTCTTGTTATTAATACAATCATCTCGCCCACTTGATAGTGTTTACATGGAAAGAATTAATGTTACTTTTTATTAATACAATCATCTTGCTCACTTGATAGTGTTTACATGGGAAGAATTAATGTTACTTGTTATTAATACAATCATCTCGCTCACTTGATGGTGTTTACATGGGAAGAATTAATGTTACTTGTTATTAATACAATCATCTCGCTCACTTGATAGTGTTTACATGGAAAGAATTAATGTTACTTGTTATTAATACAATCATCTCGCTCACTTGATGGTGTTTACATGGAAAGAATTAATGTTACTTGTTATTAATACAATCATCTCGCTCACTTGATAGTGTTTACATGGAAAGAATTAATGTTACTTGTTATTAATACAATCATCTCGCTCACTTGATAGTGTTTACATGGAAAGAATTAATGTTACTTGTTATTAATACAATCATCTCGCTCACTTGATGGTGTTTACATGGAAAGAATTAATGTTACTTGTTATTAATACAATCATCTCGCTCACTTGATAGTGTTTACATGGAAAGAATTAATGTTACTTGTTATTAATACAATCATCTCGCTCACTTGATAGTGTTTACATGGAAAGAATTAATGTTACTGTTATTAATACAATCATCTCGCTCACTTGATAGTGTTTACATGGAAAGAATTAATGTTACTTGTTATTAATACAATCATCTCGCTCACTTGATAGTGTTTACATGGAAAGAATTAATGTTACTTGTTATTAATACAATCATCTCGCTCACTTGATAGTGTTTACATGGGAAGAATTAATGTTACTTGTTATTAATACAATCATCTCGCTCCCTTGATAGTGTTTACATGGAAAGAATTAATGTTACTTGTTATTAATACAATCATCTCGCTCACTTGGTGGTGTTTACATGGAAAGAATTAATGTTACTTGTTATTAATACAATCATCTCGCTCACTTGATAGTGTTTACATGGAAAGAATTAATGTTACTTGTTATTAATACAATCATCTCGCTCACTTGATAGTGTTTACATGGAAAGAATTAATGTTACTTGTTATTAATACAATCATCTCGCTCACTTGGTAGTGTTTACATGGAAAGAATTAATGTTACTTGTTATTAATACAATCAACTCGCTCACTTGATAGTGTTTACATGGAAAGAATTAATGTTACTTGTTATTAATACAATCATCTCGCTCACTTGATGGTGTTTACATGGGAAGAATTAATGTTACTTGTTATTAATACAATCATCTCGCTCACTTGATGGTGTTTACATGGAAAGAATTAATGTTACTTGTTATTAATACAATCATCTCGCTCACTTGATGGTGTTTACATGGAAAGAATTAATGTTTCTTGTTATTAATACAGTCATCTCGCTCACTTGATAGTGTTTACATGGAAAGTATTAATGTTACTTGTTATTAATACAATCATCTCGCTCACTTGATGGTGTTTACATGGAAAGAATTTATGTTACTTGTTATTAATACAATTATCTTGCTCACTTGATGGTGTTTACATGGAAAGAATTAATGTTACTTGTTATTAATACAATTATCTTGCTCACTTGATGGTGTTTACATGGAAAGAATTAATGTTACTTGTTATTAATACAATCATCTCGCTCACTTGGTAGTGTTTACATGGAAAGAATTAATGTTACTTGTTATTAATACAATCATCTCGCTCACTTGATGGTGTTTACATGGAAAGAATTAATGTTACTTGTTATTAATACAATCATCTCGCTCACTTGATAGTGTTTACATGGAAAGAATTAATGTTACTTGTTATTAATACAATCATCTCGCTCACTTGATGGTGTTTACATGGGAAGAATTAATGTTACTTGTTATTAATACAATCATCTCGCTCACTTGATGGTGTTTACATGGAAAGAATTAATGTTACTTGTTATTAATACAATTATCTTGCTCACTTGATGATGTTTACAAGGAAAGAATTAATGTTACTTGTTATTAATACAATTATCTTGCTCACTTGATGGTGTTTACATGGAAAGAATTAATGTTACTTGTTATTAATACAATTATATCGCTCACTTGATGGTGTTTACATGGAAAGAATTAATGTTACTTGTTATTAATACAATCATCTCGCTCACTTGATGGTGTTTACATGGGAGGAATTAATGTTACTTGTTATTAATACAATCATCTCGCTCACTTGATAGTGTTTACATGGGAAGAATTAATGTTACTTGTTATTAATACAATCATCTCGCTCACTTGATAGTGTTTACATGGAAAGAATTAATGTTACTTGTTATTAATACAATCATCTCGCTCACTTGATAGTGTTTACATGGAAAGAATTAATGTTTCTTGTTATTAATACAATCATCTCGCTCACTTGATAGTGTTTACATGGAAAGTATTAATGTTACTTGTTATTAATACAATCATCTCGCTCACTTGATGGTGTTTACATGGAAAGAATTTATGTTACTTGTTATTAATACAATTATCTTGCTCACTTGATGGTGTTTACATGGAAAGAATTAATGTTACTTGTTATTAATACAATTATCTTGCTCACTTGATGGTGTTTACATGGAAAGAATTAATGTTACTTGTTATTAATACAATCATCTCGCTCACTTGGTAGTGTTTACATGGAAAGAATTAATGTTACTTGTTATTAATACAATCATCTCGCTCACTTGATAGTGTTTACATGGAAAGAATTAATGTTACTTGTTATTAATACAATCATCTCGCTCACTTGATAGTGTTTACATGGAAAGAATTAATGTTACTTGTTATTAATACAATCATCTCGCTCACTTGATAGTGTTTATATGGAAAGTATTAATGTTACTTGTTATTAATACAATCATCTCGCTCACTTGATAGTGTTTACATGGGAAGAATTAATGTTTCTTGTTATTAATACAATCATCTCGCTCACTTGGTAGTGTTTACATGGAAAGAATTAATGTTACTTGTTATTAATACAATCATCTCGCTCACTTGATGGTGTTTACATGGAAAGAATTAATGTTACTTGTTATTAATACAATCATCTCGCTCACTTGATGGTGTTTACATGCAAAGAATTAATGTTACTTGTTATTAATACAATCATCTCGCTCACTTGATAGTGTTTACATGGAAAGAATTAATGTTACTTGTTATTAATACAATCATCTCGCTCACTTGATAGTGTTTACATGGAAAGAATTAATGTTACTTGTTATTAATACAATCATCTCGCTCACTTGATGGTGTTTACATGGAAAGAATTAATGTTACTTGTTATTAATACAATCATCTCGCTCACTTGATGGTGTTTACATGGAAAGAATTAATGTTACTTGTTATTAATACAATCATCTCGCTCACTTGATAGTGTTTACATGGAAAGAATTAATGTTACTTGTTATTAATACAATCATCTCGCTCACTTGATACTGTTTACATGGGAAGAATTAATGTTACTTGTTATTAATACAATCATCTCGCTCACTTGATAGTGTTTACATGGAAAGAATTAATGTTACTTGTTATTAATACAATCATCTCGCTCACTTGATGGTGTTTACATGGAAAGAATTAATGTTACTTGTTATTAATACAATCATCTCGCTCACTTGATAGTGTTTACATGGAAAGAATTAATGTTACTTGATATTAATACAATCATCTCGCTCACTTGATAGTGTTTACATGGAAAGAATTAATGTTACTTGTTATTAATACAATCATCTCGCTCACTTGATGGTGTTTACATGGAAAGAATTAATGTTACTTGTTATTAATACAATCATCTCGCTCACTTGATAGTGTTTACATGGAAAGAATTAATGTTACTTGTTATTAATACAATCATCTCGCTCACTTGATAGTGTTTATATGGAAAGTATTAATGTTACTTGTTATTAATACAATCATCTCGCTCACTTGATAGTGTTTACATGGAAAGAATTAATGTTACTTGTTATTAATAAAATCATCTCGCTCACTTGATGGTGTTTACATGGAAAGAATTAATGTTACTTGTTATTAATACAATCATCTCGCTCACTTGATAGTGTTTACATGGAATGAATTAATGTTACTTGTTATTAATACAATCATCTCGCTCACTTGATGGTGTTTACATGGAAAGAATTAATGTTACTTGTTATTAATACAATAATCTTGCTCACTTGGTAGTGTTTACATGGAAAGAATTAATGTTACTTGTTATTAATACAATCATCTTGCTCACTTGGTAGTGTTTACATGGAAAGAATTAATGTTACTTGTTATTAATACAACCATCTCGCTCACTTGATAGTGTTTACATGGAAAGAATTAATGTTACTTGTTATTAATACAATCATCTCGCTCACTTGATAGTGTTTACATGGAAAGAATTAATGTTACTTGATATTAATACAATCATCTCGCTCACTTGATAGTGTTTACATGGAAAGAATTAATGTTACTTGTTATTAATACAATCATCTCGCTCACTTGATGGTGTTTACATGGAAAGAATTAATGTTACTTGTTATTAATACAATTATCTCGCTCACTTGATAGTGTTTACATGGAAAGAATTAATGTTACTTGTTATTAATACAATCATCTCGCTCACTTGATAGTGTTTATATGGAAAGTATTAATGTTACTTGTTATTAATACAATCATCTCGCTCACTTGATAGTGTTTACATGGAAGGAATTAATGTTACTTGTTATTAATACAATCATCTCGCTCACTTGATGGTGTTTACATGGAAAGAATTAATGTTACTTGTTATTAATACAATCATCTCGCTCACTTGATAGTGTTTACATGGAAAGAATTAATGTTACTTGTTATTAATACAATCATCTCGCTCACTTGATGGTGTTTACATGGAAAGAATTAATGTTACTTGTTATTAATACAATCATCTCGCTCACTTGGTGGTGTTTACATGGAAAGAATTAATGTTACTTGTTATTAATACAATCATCTCGCTCACTTGATAGTGTTTACATGGAAAGAATTAATGTTACTTGTTATTAATACAATCATCTCGCTCACTTGATGGTGTTTACATGGAAAGAATTAATGTTACTTGTTATTAATACAATCATCTCGCTCACTTGGTGGTGTTTACATGGAAAGAATTAATGTTACTTGTTATTAATACAATCATCTCGCTCACTTGATAGTGTTTACATGGAAAGTAGTAATGTACTTGTTATTAATACAATCATCTCGCTCACTTGATGGTGTTTACATGGAAAGAATTAATGTTACTTGTTATTAATACAATCATCTCGCTCACTTGATGGTGTTTACATGGAAAGAATTAATGTTACTTGTCATTAATACAATCATCTCGCTCACTTGGTGGTGTTTACATGGAAAGAATTAATGTTACTTGTTATTAATACAATCATCTCGCTCACTTGATAGTGTTTACATGGGAAGAATTAATGTTACTTGTCATTAATACAATCATCTCGCTCACTTGATAGTGTTTACATGGAAAGAATTAATGTTACTTGTTATAATACAATCATCTCGCTCACTTGATGGTGTTTACAGGGAAAGAATTAATGTTACTTGTTATTAATACAATCATCTCGCTCACTTGATGGTGTTTACATGGAAAGAATTAATGTTACTTGTTATTAATACAATCATCTCGCTCACTTGATGGTGTTTACATGGAAAGAATTAATGTTACTTGTTATTAATACAATCATCTCGCTCCCTTGATGGTGTTTACATGGAAAGAATTAATGTTACTTGTTATTAATACAATCATCTCGCTCACTTGATAGTGTTTACATGGAAAGAATTAATGTTACTTGTTATTAATACAATCATCTCGCTCACTTGATAGTGTTTACATGGAAAGAATTAATGTTACTTGTTATTAATACAATCATCTCGCTCACTTGATGGTGTTTACATGGAAAGAATTAATGTTACTTGTTATTAATACAATCATCTCGCTCACTTGATGGTGTTTACATGGGAAGAATTAATGTTACTTGTTATTAATACAATTATCTTGCTCACTTGATAGTGTTTACATGGAAAGAATTAATGTTACTTGTTATTAATACAATCATCTCGCTTACTTGATAGTGTTTACATGGAAAGAATTAATGTTACTTGTTATTAATACAATTATCTTGCTCACTTGATGGTGCTTACATGGAAAGAATTAATGTTACTTGTTATTAATACAATCATCTCGCTCACTTGATGGTGTTTACATGGAAAGAATTAATGTTACTTGTTATTAATACAATCATCTCGCTCACTTGATGGTGTTTACATGGAAAGAATTAATGTTACTTGTTATTAATACAATCATCTCGCTCACTTGATGGTGTTTACATGGGAAGAATTAATGTTACTTGTTATTAATACAATCATCTCGCTCACTTGATAGTGTTTACATGGAAAGAATTAATGTTACTTGTTATTAATACAATCATCTCGCTCACTTGATGGTGTTTACATGGGAAGAATTAATGTTACTTGTTATTAATACAATCATCTCGCTCACTTGATAGTGTTTACATGGAAAGAATTAATGTTACTTGTTATTAATACAATCATCTCGCTCACTTGATGGTGTTTACATGGAAATAATTAATGTTACTTGTTATTAATACAATCATCTCGCTCACTTGATGGTGTTTACATGGAAAGAATTAATGTTACTTGTTATTAATACAATCATCTCGCTCACTTGATGGTGTTTACATGGAAAGAATTAATGTTACTTGTTATTAATACAATCATCTCGCTCACTTGATAGTGTTTACATGGAAAGAATTAATGTAACTTGTTATTAATACAATCATCTCGCTCACTTGATAGTGTTTACATGGAAAGAATTAATGTTACTTGTTATTAATACAATCATCTCGCTCACTTGATGGTGTTTACATGGAAAGAATTAATGTTACTTGTTATTAATACAATCATCTCGCTCACTTGATAGTGTTTACATGGAAAGAATTAATGTTACTTGTTATTAATACAATCATCTCGGTCACTTGATAGTGTTTACATGGAAAGAATTAATGTTACTGTTATTAATACAATCATCTCGCTCACTTGATGGTGTTTACATGGAAAGAATTAATGTTACTTGTTATTAATACAATCATCTCGCTCACTTGGTGGTGTTTACATGGAAAGAATTAATGTTACTTGTTATTAATACAATCATCTCGCTCACTTGATAGTGTTTACATGGAAAGAATTAATGTTACTTGTTATTAATACAATCATCTCGCTCACTTGATAGTGTTTACATGGAAAGAATTAATGTTACTTGTTATTAATACAATCATCTCGCTCACTTGATAGTGTTTACATGGAAAGAATTAATGTAACTTGTTATTAATACAATCATCTCGCTCACTTGATAGTGTTTACATGGAAAGAATTAATGTTACTTGTTATTAATACAATCATCTCGCTCACTTGATGGTGTTTACATGGAAAGAATTAATGTTACTTGTTATTAATACAATCATCTCGCTCACTTGATAGTGTTTACATGGAAAGAATTAATGTTACTTGTTATTAATACAATCATCTCGGTCACTTGATAGTGTTTACATGGAAAGAATTAATGTTACTGTTATTAATACAATCATCTCGCTCACTTGATGGTGTTTACATGGAAAGAATTAATGTTACTTGTTATTAATACAATCATCTCGCTCACTTGGTGGTGTTTACATGGAAAGAATTAATGTTACTTGTTATTAATACAATCATCTCGCTCACTTGATAGTGTTTACATGGAAAGAATTAATGTTACTTGTTATTAATACAATCATCTCGCTCACTTGATAGTGTTTACATGGAAAGAATTAATGTTACTTGTTATTAATACAATCATCTCGCTCACTTGATAGTGTTTACATGGAAAGAATTAATGTTACTTGTTATTAATACAATCATCTCGCTCACTTGATAGTGTTTACATGGAAAGAATTAATGTTACTTGTTATTAATACAATCATCTCGCTCACTTGATAGTGTTTACATGGAAAGAATTAATTTTACTTGTTATTAATACAATCATCTCGCTCACTTGATAGTGTTTATATGGAATGTATTAATGTTACTTGTTATTAATACAATCATCTCGCTCACTTGATAGTGTTTACATGGAAAGAATTAATGTTTCTTGTTATTAATACAATCATCTCGCCCACTTGATAGTGTTTACATGGAAAGAATTAATGTTACTTTTTATTAATACAATCATCTTGCTCACTTGATAGTGTTTACATGGGAAGAATTAATGTTACTTGTTATTAATACAATCATCTCGCTCACTTGATAGTGTTTACATGGAAAGAATTAATGTTACTTGTTATTAATACAATCATCTCGCTCACTTGATGGTGTTTACATGGAAAGAATTAATGTTACTTGTTATTAATACAATCATCTCGCTCACTTGATAGTGTTTACATGGAAAGAATTAATGTTACTTGTTATTAATACAATCATCTCGCTCACTTGATAGTGTTTACATGGAAAGAATTAATGTTACTTGTTATTAATACAATCATCTCGCTCACTTGATGGTGTTTACATGGAAAGAATTAATGTTACTTGTTATTAATACAATCATCTCGCTCACTTGATAGTGTTTACATGGAAAGAATTAATGTTACTTGTTATTAATACAATCATCTCGCTCACTTGATAGTGTTTACATGGAAAGAATTAATGTTACTGTTATTAATACAATCATCTCGCTCACTTGATAGTGTTTACATGGAAAGAATTAATGTTACTTGTTATTAATACAATCATCTCGCTCACTTGATAGTGTTTACATGGAAAGAATTAATGTTACTTGTTATTAATACAATCATCTCGCTCACTTGATAGTGTTTACATGGGAAGAATTAATGTTACTTGTTATTAATACAATCATCTCGCTCCCTTGATAGTGTTTACATGGAAAGAATTAATGTTACTTGTTATTAATACAATCATCTCGCTCACTTGGTGGTGTTTACATGGAAAGAATTAATGTTACTTGTTATTAATACAATCATCTCGCTCACTTGATAGTGTTTACATGGAAAGAATTAATGTTACTTGTTATTAATACAATCATCTCGCTCACTTGATAGTGTTTACATGGAAAGAATTAATGTTACTTGTTATTAATACAATCATCTCGCTCACTTGGTAGTGTTTACATGGAAAGAATTAATGTTACTTGTTATTAATACAATCAACTCGCTCACTTGATAGTGTTTACATGGAAAGAATTAATGTTACTTGTTATTAATACAATCATCTCGCTCACTTGATGGTGTTTACATGGGAAGAATTAATGTTACTTGTTATTAATACAATCATCTCGCTCACTTGATGGTGTTTACATGGAAAGAATTAATGTTACTTGTTATTAATACAATCATCTCGCTCACTTGATGGTGTTTACATGGAAAGAATTAATGTTTCTTGTTATTAATACAGTCATCTCGCTCACTTGATAGTGTTTACATGGAAAGTATTAATGTTACTTGTTATTAATACAATCATCTCGCTCACTTGATGGTGTTTACATGGAAAGAATTTATGTTACTTGTTATTAATACAATTATCTTGCTCACTTGATGGTGTTTACATGGAAAGAATTAATGTTACTTGTTATTAATACAATTATCTTGCTCACTTGATGGTGTTTACATGGAAAGAATTAATGTTACTTGTTATTAATACAATCATCTCGCTCACTTGGTAGTGTTTACATGGAAAGAATTAATGTTACTTGTTATTAATACAATCATCTCGCTCACTTGATGGTGTTTACATGGAAAGAATTAATGTTACTTGTTATTAATACAATCATCTCGCTCACTTGATAGTGTTTACATGGAAAGAATTAATGTTACTTGTTATTAATACAATCATCTCGCTCACTTGATGGTGTTTACATGGGAAGAATTAATGTTACTTGTTATTAATACAATCATCTCGCTCACTTGATGGTGTTTACATGGAAAGAATTAATGTTACTTGTTATTAATACAATTATCTTGCTCACTTGATGATGTTTACAAGGAAAGAATTAATGTTACTTGTTATTAATACAATTATCTTGCTCACTTGATGGTGTTTACATGGAAAGAATTAATGTTACTTGTTATTAATACAATTATATCGCTCACTTGATGGTGTTTACATGGAAAGAATTAATGTTACTTGTTATTAATACAATCATCTCGCTCACTTGATGGTGTTTACATGGAAAGAATTAATGTTACTTGTTATTAATACAATCATCTCGCTCACTTGATAGTGTTTACATGGAAAGAATTAATGTTACTTGTTATTAATACAATCATCTCGCTCACTTGATGGTGTTTACATGGGAAGAATTAATGTTACTTGTTATTAATACAATCATCTCGCTCACTTGATAGTGTTTACATGGAAAGAATTAATGTTACTTGTTATTAATACAATCATCTCGCTCACTTGATGGTGTTTACATGGAAATAATTAATGTTACTTGTTATTAATACAATCATCTCGCTCACTTGATGGTGTTTACATGGAAAGAATTAATGTTACTTGTTATTAATACAATCATCTCGCTCACTTGATGGTGTTTACATGGAAAGAATTAATGTTACTTGTTATTAATACAATCATCTCGCTCACTTGATAGTGTTTACATGGAAAGAATTAATGTAACTTGTTATTAATACAATCATCTCGCTCACTTGATAGTGTTTACATGGAAAGAATTAATGTTACTTGTTATTAATACAATCATCTCGCTCACTTGATGGTGTTTACATGGAAAGAATTAATGTTACTTGTTATTAATACAATCATCTCGCTCACTTGATAGTGTTTACATGGAAAGAATTAATGTTACTTGTTATTAATACAATCATCTCGGTCACTTGATAGTGTTTACATGGAAAGAATTAATGTTACTGTTATTAATACAATCATCTCGCTCACTTGATGGTGTTTACATGGAAAGAATTAATGTTACTTGTTATTAATACAATCATCTCGCTCACTTGGTGGTGTTTACATGGAAAGAATTAATGTTACTTGTTATTAATACAATCATCTCGCTCACTTGATAGTGTTTACATGGAAAGAATTAATGTTACTTGTTATTAATACAATCATCTCGCTCACTTGATAGTGTTTACATGGAAAGAATTAATGTTACTTGTTATTAATACAATCATCTCGCTCACTTGATAGTGTTTACATGGAAAGAATTAATGTTACTTGTTATTAATACAATCATCTCGCTCACTTGATAGTGTTTACATGGAAAGAATTAATGTTACTTGTTATTAATACAATCATCTCGCTCACTTGATGGTGTTTACATGGAAAGAATTAATGTTACTTGTTATTAATACAATCATCTCGCTCACTTGATGGTGTTTACATGGAAAGAATTAATGTTACTTGTTATTAATACAATCATCTCGCTCACTTGATAGTGTTTACATGGAAAGAATTAATGTTACTTGTTATTAATACAATCATCTCGCTCACTTGATAGTGTTTACATGGAAAGAATTAATGTTACTTGTTATTAATACAATCATCTCGCTCACTTGATGGTGTTTACATGGAAAGAATTAATGTTACTTGTTATTAATACAATCATCTCGCTCACTTGATAGTGTTTACATGGAAAGAATTAATGTTACTTGTTATTAATACAATCATCTCGCTCACTTGATAGTGTTTACATGGAAAGAATTAATGTTACTGTTATTAATACAATCATCTCGCTCACTTGATAGTGTTTACATGGAAAGAATTAATGTTACTTGTTATTAATACAATCATCTCGCTCACTTGATAGTGTTTACATGGAAAGAATTAATGTTACTTGTTATTAATACAATCATCTCGCTCACTTGATAGTGTTTACATGGGAAGAATTAATGTTACTTGTTATTAATACAATCATCTCGCTCCCTTGATAGTGTTTACATGGAAAGAATTAATGTTACTTGTTATTAATACAATCATCTCGCTCACTTGGTGGTGTTTACATGGAAAGAATTAATGTTACTTGTTATTAATACAATCATCTCGCTCACTTGATAGTGTTTACATGGAAAGAATTAATGTTACTTGTTATTAATACAATCATCTCGCTCACTTGATAGTGTTTACATGGAAAGAATTAATGTTACTTGTTATTAATACAATCATCCCGCTCACTTGGTAGTGTTTACATGGAAAGAATTAATGTTACTTGTTATTAATACAATCAACTCGCTCACTTGATAGTGTTTACATGGAAAGAATTAATGTTACTTGTTATTAATACAATCATCTCGCTCACTTGATGGTGTTTACATGGGAAGAATTAATGTTACTTGTTATTAATACAATCATCTCGCTCACTTGATGGTGTTTACATGGAAAGAATTAATGTTACTTGTTATTAATACAATCATCTCGCTCACTTGATGGTGTTTACATGGAAAGAATTAATGTTTCTTGTTATTAATACAGTCATCTCGCTCACTTGATAGTGTTTACATGGAAAGTATTAATGTTACTTGTTATTAATACAATCATCTCGCTCACTTGATGGTGTTTACATGGAAAGAATTTATGTTACTTGTTATTAATACAATTATCTTGCTCACTTGATGGTGTTTACATGGAAAGAATTAATGTTACTTGTTATTAATACAATTATCTTGCTCACTTGATGGTGTTTACATGGAAAGAATTAATGTTACTTGTTATTAATACAATCATCTCGCTCACTTGGTAGTGTTTACATGGAAAGAATTAATGTTACTTGTTATTAATACAATCATCTCGCTCACTTGATGGTGTTTACATGGAAAGAATTAATGTTACTTGTTATTAATACAATCATCTCGCTCACTTGATAGTGTTTACATGGAAAGAATTAATGTTACTTGTTATTAATACAATCATCTCGCTCACTTGATGGTGTTTACATGGGAAGAATTAATGTTACTTGTTATTAATACAATCATCTCGCTCACTTGATGGTGTTTACATGGAAAGAATTAATGTTACTTGTTATTAATACAATTATCTTGCTCACTTGATGATGTTTACAAGGAAAGAATTAATGTTACTTGTTATTAATACAATTATCTTGCTCACTTGATGGTGTTTACATGGAAAGAATTAATGTTACTTGTTATTAATACAATTATATCGCTCACTTGATGGTGTTTACATGGAAAGAATTAATGTTACTTGTTATTAATACAATCATCTCGCTCACTTGATGGTGTTTACATGGGAGGAATTAATGTTACTTGTTATTAATACAATCATCTCGCTCACTTGATAGTGTTTACATGGGAAGAATTAATGTTACTTGTTATTAATACAATCATCTCGCTCACTTGATAGTGTTTACATGGAAAGAATTAATGTTACTTGTTATTAATACAATCATCTCGCTCACTTGATAGTGTTTACATGGAAAGAATTAATGTTTCTTGTTATTAATACAATCATCTCGCTCACTTGATAGTGTTTACATGGAAAGTATTAATGTTACTTGTTATTAATACAATCATCTCGCTCACTTGATGGTGTTTACATGGAAAGAATTTATGTTACTTGTTATTAATACAATTATCTTGCTCACTTGATGGTGTTTACATGGAAAGAATTAATGTTACTTGTTATTAATACAATTATCTTGCTCACTTGATGGTGTTTACATGGAAAGAATTAATGTTACTTGTTATTAATACAATCATCTCGCTCACTTGGTAGTGTTTACATGGAAAGAATTAATGTTACTTGTTATTAATACAATCATCTCGCTCACTTGATAGTGTTAACATGGAAAGAATTAATGTTACTTGTTATTAATACAATCATCTCGCTCACTTGATAGTGTTTACATGGAAAGAATTAATGTTACTTGTTATTAATACAATCATCTCGCTCACTTGATAGTGTTTATATGGAAAGTATTAATGTTACTTGTTATTAATACAATCATCTCGCTCACTTGATAGTGTTTACATGGGAAGAATTAATGTTTCTTGTTATTAATACAATCATCTCGCTCACTTGGTAGTGTTTACATGGAAAGAATTAATGTTACTTGTTATTAATACAATCATCTCGCTCACTTGATGGTGTTTACATGGAAAGAATTAATGTTACTTGTTATTAATACAATCATCTCGCTCACTTGATGGTGTTTACATGCAAAGAATTAATGTTACTTGTTATTAATACAATCATCTCGCTCACTTGATAGTGTTTACATGGAAAGAATTAATGTTACTTGTTATTAATACAATCATCTCGCTCACTTGATAGTGTTTACATGGAAAGAATTAATGTTACTTGTTATTAATACAATCATCTCGCTCACTTGATGGTGTTTACATGGAAAGAATTAATGTTACTTGTTATTAATACAATCATCTCGCTCACTTGATGGTGTTTACATGGAAAGAATTAATGTTACTTGTTATTAATACAATCATCTCGCTCACTTGATAGTGTTTACATGGAAAGAATTAATGTTACTTGTTATTAATACAATCATCTCGCTCACTTGATACTGTTTACATGGGAAGAATTAATGTTACTTGTTATTAATACAATCATCTCGCTCACTTGATAGTGTTTACATGGAAAGAATTAATGTTACTTGTTATTAATACAATCATCTCGCTCACTTGATGGTGTTTACATGGAAAGAATTAATGTTACTTGTTATTAATACAATCACCTCGCTCACTTGATAGTGTTTACATGGAAAGAATTAATGTTACTTGATATTAATACAATCATCTCGCTCACTTGATAGTGTTTACATGGAAAGAATTAATGTTACTTGTTATTAATACAATCATCTCGCTCACTTGATGGTGTTTACATGGAAAGAATTAATGTTACTTGTTATTAATACAATCATCTCGCTCACTTGATAGTGTTTACATGGAAAGAATTAATGTTACTTGTTATTAATACAATCATCTCGCTCACTTGATAGTGTTTATATGGAAAGTATTAATGTTACTTGTTATTAATACAATCATCTCGCTCACTTGATAGTGTTTACATGGAAAGAATTAATGTTACTTGTTATTAATAAAATCATCTCGCTCACTTGATGGTGTTTACATGGAAAGAATTAATGTTACTTGTTATTAATACAATCATCTCGCTCACTTGATAGTGTTTACATGGAATGAATTAATGTTACTTGTTATTAATACAATCATCTCGCTCACTTGATGGTGTTTACATGGAAAGAATTAATGTTACTTGTTATTAATACAATCATCTTGCTCACTTGGTAGTGTTTACATGGAAAGAATTAATGTTACTTGTTATTAATACAATCATCTTGCTCACTTGGTAGTGTTTACATGGAAAGAATTAATGTTACTTGTTATTAATACAACCATCTCGCTCACTTGATAGTGTTTACATGGAAAGAATTAATGTTACTTGTTATTAATACAATCATCTCGCTCACTTGATAGTGTTTACATGGAAAGAATTAATGTTACTTGATATTAATACAATCATCTCGCTCACTTGATAGTGTTTACATGGAAAGAATTAATGTTACTTGTTATTAATACAATCATCTCGCTCACTTGATGGTGTTTACATGGAAAGAATTAATGTTACTTGTTATTAATACAATTATCTCGCTCACTTGATAGTGTTTACATGGAAAGAATTAATGTTACTTGTTATTAATACAATCATCTCGCTCACTTGATAGTGTTTATATGGAAAGTATTAATGTTACTTGTTATTAATACAATCATCTCGCTCACTTGATAGTGTTTACATGGAAGGAATTAATGTTACTTGTTATTAATACAATCATCTCGCTCACTTGATGGTGTTTACATGGAAAGAATTAATGTTACTTGTTATTAATACAATCATCTCGCTCACTTGATAGTGTTTACATGGAAAGAATTAATGTTACTTGTTATTAATACAATCATCTCGCTCACTTGATGGTGTTTACATGGAAAGAATTAATGTTACTTGTTATTAATACAATCATCTCGCTCACTTGGTGGTGTTTACATGGAAAGAATTAATGTTACTTGTTATTAATACAATCATCTCGCTCACTTGATAGTGTTTACATGGAAAGAATTAATGTTACTTGTTATTAATACAATCATCTCGCTCACTTGATGGTGTTTACATGGAAAGAATTAATGTTACTTGTTATTAATACAATCATCTCGCTCACTTGGTGGTGTTTACATGGAAAGAATTAATGTTACTTGTTATTAATACAATCATCTCGCTCACTTGATAGTGTTTACATGGAAAGTAGTAATGTACTTGTTATTAATACAATCATCTCGCTCACTTGATGGTGTTTACATGGAAAGAATTAATGTTACTTGTTATTAATACAATCATCTCGCTCACTTGATGGTGTTTACATGGAAAGAATTAATGTTACTTGTCATTAATACAATCATCTCGCTCACTTGGTGGTGTTTACATGGAAAGAATTAATGTTACTTGTTATTAATACAATCATCTCGCTCACTTGATAGTGTTTACATGGGAAGAATTAATGTTACTTGTCATTAATACAATCATCTCGCTCACTTGATAGTGTTTACATGGAAAGAATTAATGTTACTTGTTATAATACAATCATCTCGCTCACTTGATGGTGTTTACAGGGAAAGAATTAATGTTACTTGTTATTAATACAATCATCTCGCTCACTTGATGGTGTTTACATGGAAAGAATTAATGTTACTTGTTATTAATACAATCATCTCGCTCACTTGATGGTGTTTACATGGAAAGAATTAATGTTACTTGTTATTAATACAATCATCTCGCTCCCTTGATGGTGTTTACATGGAAAGAATTAATGTTACTTGTTATTAATACAATCATCTCGCTCACTTGATAGTGTTTACATGGAAAGAATTAATGTTACTTGTTATTAATACAATCATCTCGCTCACTTGATAGTGTTTACATGGAAAGAATTAATGTTACTTGTTATTAATACAATCATCTCGCTCACTTGATGGTGTTTACATGGAAAGAATTAATGTTACTTGTTATTAATACAATCATCTCGCTCACTTGATGGTGTTTACATGGGAAGAATTAATGTTACTTGTTATTAATACAATTATCTTGCTCACTTGATAGTGTTTACATGGAAAGAATTAATGTTACTTGTTATTAATACAATCATCTCGCTTACTTGATAGTGTTTACATGGAAAGAATTAATGTTACTTGTTATTAATACAATTATCTTGCTCACTTGATGGTGCTTACATGGAAAGAATTAATGTTACTTGTTATTAATACAATCATCTCGCTCACTTGATGGTGTTTACATGGAAAGAATTAATGTTACTTGTTATTAATACAATCATCTCGCTCACTTGATGGTGTTTACATGGAAAGAATTAATGTTACTTGTTATTAATACAATCATCTCGCTCACTTGATGGTGTTTACATGGGAAGAATTAATGTTACTTGTTATTAATACAATCACCTCGCTCACTTGATAGTGTTTACATGGAAAGAATTAATGTTACTTGTTATTAATACAATCATCTCGCTCACTTGATGGTGTTTACATGGGAAGAATTAATGTTACTTGTTATTAATACAATCATCTCGCTCACTTGATAGTGTTTACATGGAAAGAATTAATGTTACTTGTTATTAATACAATCATCTCGCTCACTTGATGGTGTTTACATGGAAATAATTAATGTTACTTGTTATTAATACAATCATCTCGATCACTTGATGGTGTTTACATGGAAAGAATTAATGTTACTTGTTATTAATACAATCATCTCGCTCACTTGATGGTGTTTACATGGAAAGAATTAATGTTACTTGTTATTAATACAATCATCTCGCTCACTTGATAGTGTTTACATGGAAAGAATTAATGTAACTTGTTATTAATACAATCATCTCGCTCACTTGATAGTGTTTACATGGAAAGAATTAATGTTACTTGTTATTAATACAATCATCTCGCTCACTTGATGGTGTTTACATGGAAAGAATTAATGTTACTTGTTATTAATACAATCATCTCGCTCACTTGATAGTGTTTACATGGAAAGAATTAATGTTACTTGTTATTAATACAATCATCTCGGTCACTTGATAGTGTTTACATGGAAAGAATTAATGTTACTGTTATTAATACAATCATCTCGCTCACTTGATGGTGTTTACATGGAAAGAATTAATGTTACTTGTTATTAATACAATCATCTCGCTCACTTGGTGGTGTTTACATGGAAAGAATTAATGTTACTTGTTATTAATACAATCATCTCGCTCACTTGATAGTGTTTACATGGAAAGAATTAATGTTACTTGTTATTAATACAATCATCTCGCTCACTTGATAGTGTTAACATGGAAAGAATTAATGTTACTTGTTATTAATACAATCATCTCGCTCACTTGATAGTGTTTACATGGAAAGAATTAATGTAACTTGTTATTAATACAATCATCTCGCTCACTTGATAGTGTTTACATGGAAAGAATTAATGTTACTTGTTATTAATACAATCATCTCGCTCACTTGATGGTGTTTACATGGAAAGAATTAATGTTACTTGTTATTAATACAATCATCTCGCTCACTTGATAGTGTTTACATGGAAAGAATTAATGTTACTTGTTATTAATACAATCATCTCGGTCACTTGATAGTGTTTACATGGAAAGAATTAATGTTACTGTTATTAATACAATCATCTCGCTCACTTGATGGTGTTTACATGGAAAGAATTAATGTTACTTGTTATTAATACAATCATCTCGCTCACTTGGTGGTGTTTACATGGAAAGAATTAATGTTACTTGTTATTAATACAATCATCTCGCTCACTTGATAGTGTTTACATGGAAAGAATTAATGTTACTTGTTATTAATACAATCATCTCGCTCACTTGATAGTGTTTACATGGAAAGAATTAATGTTACTTGTTATTAATACAATCATCTCGCTCACTTGATAGTGTTTACATGGAAAGAATTAATGTTACTTGTTATTAATACAATCATCTCGCTCACTTGATAGTGTTTACATGGAAAGAATTAATGTTACTTGTTATTAATACAATCATCTCGCTCACTTGATAGTGTTTACATGGAAAGAATTAATGTTACTTGTTATTAATACAATCATCTCGCTCACTTGATGGTGTTTACATGGAAAGAATTAACGTTACTTGTTATTAATACAATCATCTCGCTCACTTGATGGTGTTTACATGGAAAGAATTAATGTTACTTGTTATTAATACAATCATCTTGCTCACTTGATAGTGTTTACATGGAAAGAATTAATGTTACTTGTTATTAATACAATCATCTCGCTCACTTGATAGTGTTTACATGGAAAGAATTAATGTTACTTGTTATTAATACAATCATCTCGCTCACTTGATGGTGTTTACATGGAAAGAATTAATGTTACTTGTTATTAATACAATCATCTCGCTCACTTGATGGTGTTTACATGGGAAGAATTAATGTTACTTGTTATTAATACAATCATCTCGCTCACTTGATAGTGTTTACATGGAAAGAATTAATGTTACTTGTTATTAATACAATCATCTCGCTCACTTGATAGTGTTTACATGGAAAGAATTAATGTTACTTGTTATTAATACAATCATCTCGCTCACTTGATGGTGTTTACATGGAAAGAATTAATGTTACTTGTTATTAATACAATCATCTCGCTCACTTGATAGTGTTTACATGGAAAGAATTAATGTTACTTGTCATTAATACAATCATCTCGCTCACTTGGTGGTGTTTACATGGAAAGAATTAATGTTACTTGTTATTAATACAATCATCTCGCTCACTTGATAGTGTTTACATGGAAAGAATTAATGTTACTTGTTATTAATACAATCATCTCGCTCACTTGATAGTGTTTACATGGAAAGAATTAATGTTACTTGTTATTAATACAATCATCTCGCTCACTTGATGGTGTTTACATGGAAAGAATTAATGTTACTTGTTATTAATACAATCATCTCGCTCACTTGATAGTGTTTACATGGAAAGAATTAATGTTACTTGTTATTAATACAATCATCTCGCTCACTTGATAGTGTTTACATGGGAAGAATTAATGTTACTTGTTATTAATACAATCATCTCGCTCACTTGGTAGTGTTTACATGGGAAGAATTAATGTTACTTGTTATTAATACAATCATATCGCTCACTTGATAGTGTTTACATGGAAAGAATTAATGTTACTTGTTATTAATACAATCATCTCGCTCACTTGATAGTGTTTACATGGAAAGAATTAATGTTACTTGTTATTAATACAATCATCTCGCTCACTTGGTAGTGTTTACATGGGAAGAATTAATGTTACTGTTATTAATACAATCATCTCGCTCACTTGATAGTGTTTACATGGGAAGAATTAATGTTACTTGTTATTAATACAATCATCTCGCTCACTTGGTGGTGTTTACATGGAAAGAATTAATGTTACTTGTTATTAATACAATTATCTCGCTCACTTGATGGTGTTTACATGGAAAGAATTAATGTTACTTGTTATTAATACAATCATCTCGCTCACTTGGTGGTGTTTACATGGAAAGAATTAATGTTACTTGTTATTAATACAATCATCTCGCTCACTTGATGGTGTTTACATGGAAAGAATTAATGTTACTTGTTATTAATACAATCATCTCGCTCACTTGGTAGTGTTAACATGGAAAGAATTAATGTTACTTGTTATTAATACAATCATCTCGCTCACTTGATGGTGTTTACATGGAAAGAATTAATGTTACTTGTTATTAATACAATCATCTCGCTCACTTGATAGTGTTTACATGGAAAGAATTAATGTTACTTGTTATTAATACAATCATCTCGCTCACTTGATAGTGTTTACATGGAAAGAATTAATGTTACTTGTTATTAATACAATCATCTCGCTCACTTGATGGTGTTTACATGGAAAGAATTAATGTTACTTGTTATTAATACAATCATCTCGCTCACTTGATAGCGTTTACATGGGAAGAATTAATGTTACTGTTATTAATACAATCATCTCGATCACTTGATAGTGTTTACATGGAAAGAATTAATGTTACTTGTTATTAATACAATCATCTCGCTCACTTGATAGTGTTTACATGGAAAGAATTAATGTTACTTGTTATTAATACAATCATCTCGCTCACTTGATGGTGTTTACATGGAAAGAATTAATGTTACTTGTTATTAATACAATCATCTCGCTCACTTGATAGTGTTTACATGGAAAGAATTAATGTTACTTGTTATTAATACAATCATCTCGCTCACTTGATAGTGTTTACATGGAAAGAATTAATGTTACTTGTTATTAATACAATCATCTCGCTCACTTGATAGTGTTTACATGGAAAGAATTAATGTTACTTGTTATTAATACAATCATCTCGCTCACTTGATTGTGTTTACATGGAAAGAATTAATGTTACTTTTTATTAATACAATCATCTCGCTCACTTGGTAGTGTTTACATGGAAAGAATTAATGTTACTTGTTATTAATACAATCATCTAGCTCACTTGATGGTGTTTACATGGAAAGAATTAATGTTACTTGTTATTAATACAATCATCTCGCTCACTTGATAGTGTTTACATGGAAAGAATTAATGTTACTTGTTATTAATACAATCATCTCGCTCACTTGATGGTGTTTATATGGAAAGAATTAATGTTACTTGTTATTAATACAATCATCTCGCTCACTTGATGGTGTTTACATGGAAAGAATTAATGTTACTTGTTATTAATACAATCATCTCGCTCACTTGATAGTGTTTACATGGAAAGAATTAAAGTTACTTGTTATTAATACAATCATCTCGCTCACTTGATGGTGTTTACATGGAAAGAATTAATGTTACTTGTTATTAATACAATCATCTCGCTCACTAGATGGTGTTTGCATGGAAAGAATTAATGTTACTTGTTATTAATACAATCATCTCGCTCACTTGATAGTGTTTACATGGAAAGAATTAATGTTACTTGTTATTAATACAATCATCTCGCTCACTTGATAGTGTTTACATGGAAAGAATTAATGTTACTTGTTATTAATACAATCATCTCGCTCACTTGATGGTGTTTACATGGAAAGAATTAATGTTACTTGTTATTAATACAATCATCTCGCTCACTTGATAGTGTTTACATGGAAAGAATTAATTTTACTTGTTATTAATACAATCATCTCGCTCACTTGATAGTGTTTACATGGGAAGAATTAATGTTTATTGTTATTAATACAATCACCTCGCTCACTTGATAGTGTTTACATGGAAAGAATTAATGTTACTTGTTATTAATACAATCATCTCGCTCACTTGATGGTGTTTACATGGAAAGAATTAATGTTACTTGTTATTAATACAATCATCTCGCTCACTTGATGGTGTTTACATGGAAAGAATTATTGTTACTTGTTATTAATACAATCATCTCGCTCACTTGATGGTGTTTACATGGAAAGAATTAATGTTACTTGTTATTAATACAATCATCTCGCTCACTTGATAGTGTTTACATGGAAAGAATTAATGTTACTTGTTATTAATACAATCATCTCGCTCACTTGATGGTGTTTACATGGAAAGAATTAATGTTACTTGTTATTAATACAATCATCTCGCTCACTTGATGGTGTTTACATGGAAAGAATTAATGTTACTTGTTATTAATACAATCATCTCGCTCACTTGATGGTGTTTACATGGAAAGAATTAATGTTACTTGTTATTAATACAATCATCTCGCTCACTTGATGGTGTTTACATGGAAAGAATTAATGTTACTTGTTATTAATACAATCATCTCGCTCACTTGATAGTGTTTACATGGAAAGAATTAATGTTACTTGTTATTAATACAATCATCTCGCTCACTTGATAGTGTTTATATGGAATGTATTAATGTTACTTGTTATTAATACAATCATCTCGCTCACTCGATAGTGTTTACATGGAAAGAATTAATGTTACTTGTTATTAATACAATCATCTCGCTCACTTGATGGTGTTTACATGGGAAGAATTAATGTTACTTGTTATTAATACAATCATCTCGCTCACTTGATAGTGTTTACATGGAAAGAATTAATGTTACTTGTTATTAATACAATCATCTCGCTCACTTGATGGTGTTTACATGGAAATAATTAATGTTACTTGTTATTAATACAATCATCTCGCTCACTTGATAGTGTTTACATGGAAAGAATTAATGTTACTTGTTATTAATACAATCATCACGCTCACTTGATAGTGTTTACATGGAAAGAATTAATGTTACTTGTTATTAATACAATCATCTCGCTCACTTGATGGTGTTTACATGGAAAGAATTAATGTTACTTGTTATTAATACAATCATCTCGCTCACTTGATAGTGTTTACATGGAAAGAATTAATGTTACTTGTTATTAATACAATCATCTCGCTCACTTGATAGTGTTTACATGGAAAGAATTAATGTTACTGTTATTAATACAATCATCTCGCTCACTTGATGGTGTTTACATGGAAAGAATTAATGTTACTTGTTATTAATACAATCATCTCGCTCACTTGGTGGTGTTTACATGGAAAGAATTAATGTTACTTGTTATTAATACAATCATCTCGCTCACTTGATAGTGTTTACATGGAAAGAATTAATGTTACTTGTTATTAATACAATCATCTCGCTCACTTGATAGTGTTTACATGGAAAGAATTAATGTTACTTGTTATTAATACAATCATCTCGCTCACTTGATAGTGTTTACATGGAAAGAATTAATGTTACTTGTTATTAATACAATCATCTCGCTCACTTGATAGTGTTTACATGGAAAGAATTAATGTTACTTGTTATTAATACAATCATCTCGCTCACTTGATAGTGTTTACATGGGAAGAATTAATGTTACTTGTTATTAATACAATCATCTCGCTCACTTGATAGTGTTTACATGGAAAGAATTAATGTTACTTGTTATTAATACAATCATCTCGCTCACTTGGTGGTGTTTACATGGAAAGAATTAATGTTACTTGTTATTAATACAATCATCTCGCTCACTTGATAGTGTTTACATGGAAAGAATTAATGTTACTTGTTATTAATACAATCATCTCGCTCACTTTATAGTGTTTACATGGAAAGAATTAATGTTACTTGTTATTAATACAATCATCTCGCTCACTTGGTAGTGTTTACATGGAAAGAATTAATGTTACTTGTTATTAATACAATCATCTCGCTCACTTGATATTGTTTACATGGAAAGAATTAATGTTACTTGTTATTAATACAATCATCTCGCTCACTTGATGGTGTTTACATGGGAAGAATTAATGTTACTTGTTATTAATACAATCATCTCGCTCACTTGATGGTGTTTACATGGAAAGAATTAATGTTACTTGTTATTAATACAATCATCTATCTCACTTGATGGTGTTTACATGGAAAGAATTAATGTTACTTGTTATTAATACAATCATCTCGCTCACTTGATAGTGTTTACATGGAAAGTATTAATGTTACTTGTTATTAATACAATCATCTCGCTCACTTGATGGTGTTTACATGGAAAGAATTAATGTTACTTGTTATTAATACAATTATCTTGCTCACTTGATGGTGTTTACATGGAAAGAATTAATGTTACTTGTTATTAATACAATTATCTTGCTCACTTGATGGTGTTTACATGGAAAGAATTAATGTTACTTGTTATTAATACAATCATCTCGCTCACTTGGTAGTGTTTACATGGAAAGAATTAATGTTACTTGTTATTAATACAATCATCTCGCTCACTTGATGGTGTTTACATGGGAAGAATTAATGTTACTTGTTATTAATACAATCATCTCGCTCACTTGATGGTGTTTACATGGAAAGAATTAATGTTACTTGTTATTAATACAATCATCTCGCTCACTTGATGGTGTTCACATGGAAAGAATTAATGTTACTTGTTATTAATACAATCATCTCGCTCACTTGACAGTGTTTACATGGAAAGTATTAATGTTACTTGTTATTAATACAATCATCTCGCTCACTTGATGGTGTTTACATGGAAAGAATTAATGTTACTTGTTATTAATACAATTATCTTGCTCACTTGATAGTGTTTACATGGAAAGAATTAATGTTACTTGTTATTAATACAATCATCTTGCTCACTTGATGGTGTTTACATGGAAGGAATTAATGTTACTTGTTATTAATACAATCATCTCGCTCACTTGATGGTGTTTACATGGGAAGAATTAATGTTACTTGTTATTAATACAATCATCTCGCTCACTTGATGGTGTTTACATGGAAAGAATTAATGTTACTTGTTATTAATACAATTATCTTGCTCACTTGATGGTGTTTACATGGAAAGAATTAATGTTACTTGTTATTAATACAATTATCTTGCTCACTTGATGGTGTTTACATGGAAAGAATTAATGTTACTTGTTATTAATACAATTATCTTGCTCACTTGATGGTGTTTACATGGAAAGAATTAATGTTACTTGTTATTAATACAATCATCTCGCTCACTTGGTAGTGTTTACATGGAAAGAATTAATGTTACTTGTTATTAATACAATCATCTCGCTCACTTGATGGTGTTTACATGGGAAGAATTAATGTTACTTGTTATTAATACAATCATCTCGCTCACCTGATGGTGTTTACATGGAAAGAATTAATGTTACTTGTTATTAATACAATCATCTCGCTCACTTGATGGTGTTTACATGGAAAGAATTAATGTTACTTGTTATTAATACAATCATCTCGCTCACTTGATAGTGTTTACATGGAAAGTATTAATGTTACTTGTTATTAATACAATCATCTCGCTCACTTGATGGTGTTTACATGGAAAGAATTAATGTTACTTGTTATTAATACAATTATCTTGCTCACTTGATAGTGTTTACATGGAAAGAATTAATGTTACTTGTTATTAATACAATCATCTTGCTCACTTGATGGTGTTTACATGGAAAGAATTAATGTTACTTGTTATTAATACAATCATCTCGCTCACTTGATAGTGTTTACATGGAAAGAATTAATGTTACTTGTTATTAATACAATCATCTCGCTCACTTGATAGTGTTTACATGGGAAGAATTAATGTTACTTGTTATTAATACAATCATCTCGCTCACTTGGTAGTGTTTACATGGGAAGAATTAATGTTACTTGTTATTAATACAATCATATCGCTCACTTGATAGTGTTTACATGGAAAGAATTAATGTTACTTGTTATTAATACAATCATCTCGCTCACTTGATAGTGTTTACATGGAAAGAATTAATGTTACTTGTTATTAATACAATCATCTCGCTCACTTGGTAGTGTTTACATGGGAAGAATTAATGTTACTGTTATTAATACAATCATCTCGCTCACTTGATAGTGTTTACATGGGAAGAATTAATGTTACTTGTTATTAATACAATCATCTCGCTCACTTGGTGGTGTTTACATGGAAAGAATTAATGTTACTTGTTATTAATACAATTATCTCGCTCACTTGATGGTGTTTACATGGAAAGAATTAATGTTACTTGTTATTAATACAATCATCTCGCTCACTTGGTGGTGTTTACATGGAAAGAATTAATGTTACTTGTTATTAATACAATCATCTCGCTCACTTGATGGTGTTTACATGGAAAGAATTAATGTTACTTGTTATTAATACAATCATCTCGCTCACTTGGTAGTGTTAACATGGAAAGAATTAATGTTACTTGTTATTAATACAATCATCTCGCTCACTTGATGGTGTTTACATGGAAAGAATTAATGTTACTTGTTATTAATACAATCATCTCGCTCACTTGATAGTGTTTACATGGAAAGAATTAATGTTACTTGTTATTAATACAATCATCTCGCTCACTTGATAGTGTTTACATGGAAAGAATTAATGTTACTTGTTATTAATACAATCATCTCGCTCACTTGATGGTGTTTACATGGAAAGAATTAATGTTACTTGTTATTAATACAATCATCTCGCTCACTTGATAGCGTTTACATGGGAAGAATTAATGTTACTGTTATTAATACAATCATCTCGATCACTTGATAGTGTTTACATGGAAAGAATTAATGTTACTTGTTATTAATACAATCATCTCGCTCACTTGATAGTGTTTACATGGAAAGAATTAATGTTACTTGTTATTAATACAATCATCTCGCTCACTTGATGGTGTTTACATGGAAAGAATTAATGTTACTTGTTATTAATACAATCATCTCGCTCACTTGATAGTGTTTACATGGAAAGAATTAATGTTACTTGTTATTAATACAATCATCTCGCTCACTTGATAGTGTTTACATGGAAAGAATTAATGTTACTTGTTATTAATACAATCATCTCGCTCACTTGATAGTGTTTACATGGAAAGAATTAATGTTACTTGTTATTAATACAATCATCTCGCTCACTTGATTGTGTTTACATGGAAAGAATTAATGTTCTTTTTATTAATACAATCATCTCGCTCACTTGGTAGTGTTTACATGGAAAGAATTAATGTTACTTGTTATTAATACAATCATCTAGCTCACTTGATGGTGTTTACATGGAAAGAATTAATGTTACTTGTTATTAATACAATCATCTCGCTCACTTGATAGTGTTTACATGGAAAGAATTAATGTTACTTGTTATTAATACAATCATCTCGCTCACTTGATGGTGTTTATATGGAAAGAATTAATGTTACTTGTTATTAATACAATCATCTCGCTCACTTGATGGTGTTTACATGGAAAGAATTAATGTTACTTGTTATTAATACAATCATCTCGCTCACTTGATAGTGTTTACATGGAAAGAATTAAAGTTACTTGTTATTAATACAATCATCTCGCTCACTTGATGGTGTTTACATGGAAAGAATTAATGTTACTTGTTATTAATACAATCATCTCGCTCACTAGATGGTGTTTGCATGGAAAGAATTAATGTTACTTGTTATTAATACAATCATCTCGCTCACTTGATAGTGTTTACATGGAAAGAATTAATGTTACTTGTTATTAATACAATCATCTCGCTCACTTGATAGTGTTTACATGGAAAGAATTAATGTTACTTGTTATTAATACAATCATCTCGCTCACTTGATGGTGTTTACATGGAAAGAATTAATGTTACTTGTTATTAATACAATCATCTCGCTCACTTGATAGTGTTTACATGGAAAGAATTAATTTTACTTGTTATTAATACAATCATCTCGCTCACTTGATAGTGTTTACATG
Organism: Meconema thalassinum; assembly: GCA_946902985.2. Taxonomy (NCBI): domain Eukaryota; kingdom Metazoa; phylum Arthropoda; class Insecta; order Orthoptera; family Tettigoniidae; genus Meconema; species Meconema thalassinum. The sequence continues at coordinate 284,995,727 of OX336388.2, forward strand.
GGAAGAATTAATGTTTATTGTTATTAATACAATCACCTCGCTCACTTGATAGTGTTTACATGGAAAGAATTAATGTTACTTGTTATTAATACAATCATCTCGCTCACTTGATGGTGTTTACATGGAAAGAATTAATGTTACTTGTTATTAATACAATCATCTCGCTCACTTGATGGTGTTTACATGGAAAGAATTATTGTTACTTGTTATTAATACAATCATCTCGCTCACTTGATGGTGTTTACATGGAAAGAATTAATGTTACTTGTTATTAATACAATCATCTCGCTCACTTGATAGTGTTTACATGGAAAGAATTAATGTTACTTGTTATTAATACAATCATCTCGCTCACTTGATGGTGTTTACATGGAAAGAATTAATGTTACTTGTTATTAATACAATCATCTCGCTCACTTGATGGTGTTTACATGGAAAGAATTAATGTTACTTGTTATTAATACAATCATCTCGCTCACTTGATGGTGTTTACATGGAAAGAATTAATGTTACTTGTTATTAATACAATCATCTCGCTCACTTGATGGTGTTTACATGGAAAGAATTAATGTTACTTGTTATTAATACAATCATCTCGCTCACTTGATAGTGTTTACATGGAAAGAATTAATGTTACTTGTTATTAATACAATCATCTCGCTCACTTGATAGTGTTTATATGGAATGTATTAATGTTACTTGTTATTAATACAATCATCTCGCTCACTCGATAGTGTTTACATGGAAAGAATTAATGTTACTTGTTATTAATACAATCATCTCGCTCACTTGATGGTGTTTACATGGGAAGAATTAATGTTACTTGTTATTAATACAATCATCTCGCTCACTTGATAGTGTTTACATGGAAAGAATTAATGTTACTTGTTATTAATACAATCATCTCGCTCACTTGATGGTGTTTACATGGAAATAATTAATGTTACTTGTTATTAATACAATCATCTCGCTCACTTGATAGTGTTTACATGGAAAGAATTAATGTTACTTGTTATTAATACAATCATCACGCTCACTTGATAGTGTTTACATGGAAAGAATTAATGTTACTTGTTATTAATACAATCATCTCGCTCACTTGATGGTGTTTACATGGAAAGAATTAATGTTACTTGTTATTAATACAATCATCTCGCTCACTTGATAGTGTTTACATGGAAAGAATTAATGTTACTTGTTATTAATACAATCATCTCGCTCACTTGATAGTGTTTACATGGAAAGAATTAATGTTACTGTTATTAATACAATCATCTCGCTCACTTGATGGTGTTTACATGGAAAGAATTAATGTTACTTGTTATTAATACAATCATCTCGCTCACTTGGTGGTGTTTACATGGAAAGAATTAATGTTACTTGTTATTAATACAATCATCTCGCTCACTTGATAGTGTTTACATGGAAAGAATTAATGTTACTTGTTATTAATACAATCATCTCGCTCACTTGATAGTGTTTACATGGAAAGAATTAATGTTACTTGTTATTAATACAATCATCTCGCTCACTTGATAGTGTTTACATGGAAAGAATTAATGTTACTTGTTATTAATACAATCATCTCGCTCACTTGATAGTGTTTACATGGAAAGAATTAATGTTACTTGTTATTAATACAATCATCTCGCTCACTTGATAGTGTTTACATGGGAAGAATTAATGTTACTTGTTATTAATACAATCATCTCGCTCACTTGATAGTGTTTACATGGAAAGAATTAATGTTACTTGTTATTAATACAATCATCTCGCTCACTTGGTGGTGTTTACATGGAAAGAATTAATGTTACTTGTTATTAATACAATCATCTCGCTCACTTGATAGTGTTTACATGGAAAGAATTAATGTTACTTGTTATTAATACAATCATCTCGCTCACTTTATAGTGTTTACATGGAAAGAATTAATGTTACTTGTTATTAATACAATCATCTCGCTCACTTGGTAGTGTTTACATGGAAAGAATTAATGTTACTTGTTATTAATACAATCATCTCGCTCACTTGATATTGTTTACATGGAAAGAATTAATGTTACTTGTTATTAATACAATCATCTCGCTCACTTGATGGTGTTTACATGGGAAGAATTAATGTTACTTGTTATTAATACAATCATCTCGCTCACTTGATGGTGTTTACATGGAAAGAATTAATGTTACTTGTTATTAATACAATCATCTATCTCACTTGATGGTGTTTACATGGAAAGAATTAATGTTACTTGTTATTAATACAATCATCTCGCTCACTTGATAGTGTTTACATGGAAAGTATTAATGTTACTTGTTATTAATACAATCATCTCGCTCACTTGATGGTGTTTACATGGAAAGAATTAATGTTACTTGTTATTAATACAATTATCTTGCTCACTTGATGGTGTTTACATGGAAAGAATTAATGTTACTTGTTATTAATACAATTATCTTGCTCACTTGATGGTGTTTACATGGAAAGAATTAATGTTACTTGTTATTAATACAATCATCTCGCTCACTTGGTAGTGTTTACATGGAAAGAATTAATGTTACTTGTTATTAATACAATCATCTCGCTCACTTGATGGTGTTTACATGGGAAGAATTAATGTTACTTGTTATTAATACAATCATCTCGCTCACTTGATGGTGTTTACATGGAAAGAATTAATGTTACTTGTTATTAATACAATCATCTCGCTCACTTGATGGTGTTTACATGGAAAGAATTAATGTTACTTGTTATTAATACAATCATCTCGCTCACTTGACAGTGTTTACATGGAAAGTATTAATGTTACTTGTTATTAATACAATCATCTCGCTCACTTGATGGTGTTTACATGGAAAGAATTAATGTTACTTGTTATTAATACAATTATCTTGCTCACTTGATAGTGTTTACATGGAAAGAATTAATGTTACTTGTTATTAATACAATCATCTTGCTCACTTGATGGTGTTTACATGGAAGGAATTAATGTTACTTGTTATTAATACAATCATCTCGCTCACTTGATGGTGTTTACATGGGAAGAATTAATGTTACTTGTTATTAATACAATCATCTCGCTCACTTGATGGTGTTTACATGGAAAGAATTAATGTTACTTGTTATTAATACAATTATCTTGCTCACTTGATGGTGTTTACATGGAAAGAATTAATGTTACTTGTTATTAATACAATTATCTTGCTCACTTGATGGTGTTTACATGGAAAGAATTAATGTTACTTGTTATTAATACAATTATCTTGCTCACTTGATGGTGTTTACATGGAAAGAATTAATGTTACTTGTTATTAATACAATCATCTCGCTCACTTGGTAGTGTTTACATGGAAAGAATTAATGTTACTTGTTATTAATACAATCATCTCGCTCACTTGATGGTGTTTACATGGGAAGAATTAATGTTACTTGTTATTAATACAATCATCTCGCTCACCTGATGGTGTTTACATGGAAAGAATTAATGTTACTTGTTATTAATACAATCATCTCGCTCACTTGATGGTGTTTACATGGAAAGAATTAATGTTACTTGTTATTAATACAATCATCTCGCTCACTTGATAGTGTTTACATGGAAAGTATTAATGTTACTTGTTATTAATACAATCATCTCGCTCACTTGATGGTGTTTACATGGAAAGAATTAATGTTACTTGTTATTAATACAATTATCTTGCTCACTTGATAGTGTTTACATGGAAAGAATTAATGTTACTTGTTATTAATACAATCATCTTGCTCACTTGATGGTGTTTACATGGAAAGAATTAATGTTACTTGTTATTAATACAATCATCTCGCTCACTTGATGGTGTTTACATGGAAAGAATTAATGTTACTTGTTATTAATACAATCATCTCGCTCACTTGATAGTGTTTACATGGAAAGAATTAATGTTACTTGTTATTAATACAATCATCTCGCTCACTTGATAGTGTTTACATGGAAAGAATTAATGTTACTGTTATTAATACAATCATCTCGCTCACTTGATGGTGTTTACATGGAAAGAATTAATGTTACTTGTTATTAATACAATCATCTCGCTCACTTGGTGGTGTTTACATGGAAAGAATTAATGTTACTTGTTATTAATACAATCATCTCGCTCACTTGATAGTGTTTACATGGAAAGAATTAATGTTACTTGTTATTAATACAATCATCTCGCTCACTTGATAGTGTTTACATGGAAAGAATTAATGTTACTTGTTATTAATACAATCATCTCGCTCACTTGATAGTGTTTACATGGAAAGAATTAATGTTACTTGTTATTAATACAATCATCTCGCTCACTTGATAGTGTTTACATGGAAAGAATTAATGTTACTTGTTATTAATACAATCATCTCGCTCACTTGATAGTGTTTACATGGGAAGAATTAATGTTACTTGTTATTAATACAATCATCTCGCTCACTTGATAGTGTTTACATGGAAAGAATTAATGTTACTTGTTATTAATACAATCATCTCGCTCACTTGGTGGTGTTTACATGGAAAGAATTAATGTTACTTGTTATTAATACAATCATCTCGCTCACTTGATAGTGTTTACATGGAAAGAATTAATGTTACTTGTTATTAATACAATCATCTCGCTCACTTTATAGTGTTTACATGGAAAGAATTAATGTTACTTGTTATTAATACAATCATCTCGCTCACTTGGTAGTGTTTACATGGAAAGAATTAATGTTACTTGTTATTAATACAATCATCTCGCTCACTTGATAGTGTTTACATGGAAAGAATTAATGTTACTTGTTATTAATACAATCATCTCGCTCACTTGATGGTGTTTACATGGGAAGAATTAATGTTACTTGTTATTAATACAATCATCTCGCTCACTTGATGGTGTTTACATGGAAAGAATTAATGTTACTTGTTATTAATACAATCATCTCGCTCACTTGATGGTGTTTACATGGAAAGAATTAATGTTACTTGTTATTAATACAATCATCTCGCTCACTTGATAGTGTTTACATGGAAAGTATTAATGTTACTTGTTATTAATACAATCATCTCGCTCACTTGATGGTGTTTACATGGAAAGAATTAATGTTACTTGTTATTAATACAATTATCTTGCTCACTTGATGGTGTTTACATGGAAAGAATTAATGTTACTTGTTATTAATACAATTATCTTGCTCACTTGATGGTGTTTACATGGAAAGAATTAATGTTACTTGTTATTAATACAATCATCTCGCTCACTTGGTAGTGTTTACATGGAAAGAATTAATGTTACTTGTTATTAATACAATCATCTCGCTCACTTGATGGTGTTTACATGGGAAGAATTAATGTTACTTGTTATTAATACAATCATCTCGCTCACTTGATGGTGTTTACATGGAAAGAATTAATGTTACTTGTTATTAATACAATCATCTCGCTCACTTTATGGTGTTTACATGGAAAGAATTAATGTTACTTGTTATTAATACAATCATCTCGCTCACTTGACAGTGTTTACATGGAAAGTATTAATGTTACTTGTTATTAATACAATCATCTCGCTCACTTGATGGTGTTTACATGGAAAGAATTAATGTTACTTGTTATTAATACAATTATCTTGCTCACTTGATAGTGTTTACATGGAAAGAATTAATGTTACTTGTTATTAATACAATCATCTTGCTCACTTGATGGTGTTTACATGGAAAGAATTAATGTTACTTGTTATTAATACAATCATCTCGCTCACTTGATGGTGTTTACATGGGAAGAATTAATGTTACTTGTTATTAATACAATCATCTCGCTCACTTGATGGTGTTTACATGGAAAGAATTAATGTTACTTGTTATAAATACAATTATCTTGCTCACTTGATGGTGTTTACATGGAAAGAATTAATGTTACTTGTTATTAATACAATTATCTTGCTCACTTGATGGTGTTTACATGGAAAGAATTAATGTTACTTGTTATTAATACAATTATCTTGCTCACTTGATGGTGTTTACATGGAAAGAATTAATGTTACTTGTTATTAATACAATCATCTCGCTCACTTGGTAGTGTTTACATGGAAAGAATTAATGTTACTTGTTATTAATACAATCATCTCGCTCACTTGATGGTGTTTAAATGGGAAGAATTAATGTTACTTGTTATTAATACAATCATCTCGCTCACCTGATGGTGTTTACATGGAAAGAAGTAATGTTACTTGTTATTAATACAATCATCTCGCTCACTTGATGGTGTTTACATGGAAAGAATTAATGTTACTTGTTATTAATACAATCATCTCGCTCACTTGATAGTGTTTACATGGAAAGTATTAATGTTACTTGTTATTAATACAATCATCTCGCTCACTTGATGGTGTTTACATGGAAAGAATTAATGTTACTTGTTATTAATACAATTATCTTGCTCACTTGATAGTGTTTACATGGAAAGAATTAATGTTACTTGTTATTAATACAATCATCTTGCTCACTTGATGGTGTTTACATGGAAAGAATTAATGTTACTTGTTATTAATACAATCATCCCGCTCACTTGATGGTGTTTACATGGGAAGAATTAATGTTACTTGTTATTAATACAATCATCTCGCTCACTTGATGGTGTTTACATGGAAAGAATTAATGTTACTTGTTATTAATACAATTATCTTGCTCACTTGATGGTGTTTACATGGAAAGAATTAATGTTACTTGTTATTAATACAATCATCTCGCTCACTTGATGGTGTTTACATGGGAGGAATTAATGTTACTTGTTATTAATACAATCATCTCGCTCACTTGATAGTGTTTACATGGGAAGAATTAATGTTACTTGTTATTAATACAATCATCTCGCTCACTTGATAGTGTTTACATGGAAAGAATTAATGTTACTGTTATTAATACAATCATCTCGCTCACTTGATGGTGTTTACATGGAAAGTATTAATGTTACTTGTTATTAATACAATCATCTCGCTCACTTGATAGTGTTTACATGGAAAGAATTAATGTTACTTGTTATTAATACAATCATCTCGCTCACTTGATGGTGTTTACATGGAAAGAATTAATGTTACTTGTTATTAATACAATCATCTCGCTCACTTGATGGTGTTTACATGGAAAGAATTAATGTTACTTGTTATTAATACAATCATCTCGCTCACTTGATGGTGTTTACATGGGAAGAATTAATGTTACTTGTTATTAATACAATCATCTCGCTCACTTGATAGTGTTTACATGGAAAGAATTAATGTTACTTGTTATTAATACAATCATCTCGCTCACTTGATAGTGTTTACATGGAAAGAATTAATGTTACTTGTTATTAATACAATCATCTCGCTCACTTGATAGTGTTTACATGGAAAGAATTAATGTTACTTGTTATTAATACAATCATCTCGCTCACTTGATAGTGTTTATATGGAAAGTATTAATGTTACTTGTTATTAATACAATCATCTCGCTCACTTGATAGTGTTTACATGGGAAGAATTAATGTTTCTTGTTATTAATACAATCATCTCGCTCACTTGGTAGTGTTTACATGGAAAGAATTAATGTTACTTGTTATTAATACAATCATCTCGCTCACTTGATGGTGTTTACATGGAAAGAATTAATGTTACTTGTTATTAATACAATCATCTCGCTCACTTGATGGTGTTTACATGGAAAGAATTAATGTTACTTGTTATTAATACAATCATCTCGCTCACTTGATAGTGTTTACATGGAAAGAATTAATGTTACTTGTTATTAATACAATTATCTCGCTCACTTGATAGTGTTTACATGGAAAGAATTAATGTTACTTGTTATTAATACAATCATCTCGCTCACTTGATGGTGTTTACATGGAAAGAATTAATGTTACTTGTTATTAATACAATCATCTCGCTCACTTGATGGTGTTTACATGGAAAGAATTAATGTTACTTGTTATTAATACAATCATCTCGCTCACTTGATAGTGTTTACATGGAAAGAATTAATGTTACTTGTTATTAATACAATCATCTCGCTCACTTGATGGTGTTTACATGGGAAGAATTAATGTTACTTGTTATTAATACAATCATCCCGCTCACTTGATGGTGTTTACATGGGAAGAATTAATGTTACTTGTTATTAATACAATCATCTCGCTCACTTGATGGTGTTTACATGGAAAGAATTAATGTTACTTGTTATTAATACAATTATCTTGCTCACTTGATGGTGTTTACATGGAAAGAATTAATGTTACTTGTTATTAATACAATCATCTCGCTCACTTGATGGTGTTTACATGGGAGGAATTAATGTTACTTGTTATTAATACAATCATCTCGCTCACTTGATAGTGTTTACATGGGAAGAATTAATGTTACTTGTTATTAATACAATCATCTCGCTCACTTGATAGTGTTTACATGGAAAGAATTAATGTTACTGTTATTAATACAATCATCTCGCTCACTTGATGGTGTTTACATGGAAAGTATTAATGTTACTTGTTATTAATACAATCATCTCGCTCACTTGATAGTGTTTACATGGAAAGAATTAATGTTACTTGTTATTAATACAATCATCTCGCTCACTTGATGGTGTTTACATGGAAAGAATTAATGTTACTTGTTATTAATACAATCATCTCGCTCACTTGATGGTGTTTACATGGAAAGAATTAATGTTACTTGTTATTAATACAATCATCTCGCTCACTTGATGGTGTTTACATGGGAAGAATTAATGTTACTTGTTATTAATACAATCATCTCGCTCACTTGATAGTGTTTACATGGAAAGAATTAATGTTACTTGTTATTAATACAATCATCTCGCTCACTTGATAGTGTTTACATGGAAAGAATTAATGTTACTTGTTATTAATACAATCATCTCGCTCACTTGATAGTGTTTACATGGAAAGAATTAATGTTACTTGTTATTAATACAATCATCTCGCTCACTTGATAGTGTTTATATGGAAAGTATTAATGTTACTTGTTATTAATACAATCATCTCGCTCACTTGATAGTGTTTACATGGGAAGAATTAATGTTTCTTGTTATTAATACAATCATCTCGCTCACTTGGTAGTGTTTACATGGAAAGAATTAATGTTACTTGTTATTAATACAATCATCTCGCTCACTTGATGGTGTTTACATGGAAAGAATTAATGTTACTTGTTATTAATACAATCATCTCGCTCACTTGATGGTGTTTACATGGAAAGAATTAATGTTACTTGTTATTAATACAATCATCTCGCTCACTTGATAGTGTTTACATGGAAAGAATTAATGTTACTTGTTATTAATACAATTATCTCGCTCACTTGATAGTGTTTACATGGAAAGAATTAATGTTACTTGTTATTAATACAATCATCTCGCTCACTTGATGGTGTTTACATGGAAAGAATTAATGTTACTTGTTATTAATACAATCATCTCGCTCACTTGATGGTGTTTACATGGAAAGAATTAATGTTACTTGTTATTAATACAATCATCTCGCTCACTTGATAGTGTTTACATGGAAAGAATTAATGTTACTTGTTATTAATACAATCATCTCGCTCACTTGATGGTGTTTACATGGGAAGAATTAATGTTACTTGTTATTAATACAATCATCTCGCTCACTTGATAGTGTTTACATGGAAAGAATTAATGTTACTTGTTATTAATACAATCATCTCGCTCACTTGATGGTGTTTACATGGAAAGAATTAATGTTACTTGTTATTAATACAATCATCTCGCTCACTTGATAGTGTTTACATGGAAAGAATTAATGTTACTTGATATTAATACAATCATCTCGCTCACTTGATAGTGTTTACATGGAAAGAATTAATGTTACTTGTTATTAATACAATCATCTCGCTCACTTGATGGTGTTTACATGGAAAGAATTAATGTTACTTGTTATTAATACAATCATCTCGCTCACTTGATAGTGTTTACATGGAAAGAATTAATGTTACTTGTTATTAATACAATCATCTCGCTCACTTGATGGTGTTTACATGGAAAGAATTAATGTTACTTGTTATTAATACAATCATCTCGCTCACTTGATGGTGTTTACATGGAAAGAATTAATGTTACTTGTTATTAATACAATCATCTCGCTCACTTGATAGTGTTTACATGGAAAGAATTAATGTTACTTGTTAATAATACAATCATCTCGCTCACTTGATGGTGTTTACATGGAAAGAATTAATGTTACTTGTTATTAATACAATCATCTCGCTCACTTGGTGGTGTTTACATGGAAAGTAGTAATGTTACTTGTTATTAATACAATCATCTCGCTCACTTGATGGTGTTTACATGGAAAGAATTAATGTTACTTGTTATTAATACAATCATCTCGCTCACTTGATGGTGTTTACATGGAAAGAATTAATGTTACTTGTCAATAATACAATCATCTCGCTCACTTGGTGGTGTTTACATGGAAAGAATTAATGTTACTTGTTATTAATACAATCATCTCGCTCACTTGATAGTGTTTACATGGGAAGAATTAATGTTACTTGTCATTAATACAATCATCTCGCTCACTTGATAGTGTTTACATGGAAAGAATTAATGTTACTTGTTATTAATACAATCATCTCGCTCACTTGATGGTGTTTACATGGAAAGAATTAATGTTACTTGTTATTAATACAATCATCTCGCTCACTTGATGGTGTTTACATGGAAAGAATTAATGTTACTTGTTATTAATACAATCATCTCGCTCACTTGATGGTGTTTACATGGAAAGAATTAATGTTACTTGTTATTAATACAATCATCTCGCTCCCTTGATGGTGTTTACATGGAAAGAATTAATGTTACTTGTTATTAATACAATCATCTCGCTCACTTGATAGTGTTTACATGGAAAGAATTAATGTTACTTGTTATTAATACAATCATCTCGCTCACTTGATAGTGTTTACATGGAAAGAATTAATGTTACTTGTTATTAATACAATCATCTCGCTCACTTGATGGTGTTTACATGGAAAGAATTAATGTTACTTGTTATTAATACAATCATCTCGCTCACTTGGTAGTGTTTACATGGAAAGAATTAATGTTACTTGTTATTAATACAATCATCTCGCTCACTTGATGGTGTTTACATGGGAAGAATTAATGTTACTTGTTATTAATACAATCATCTCGCTCACTTGATGGTGTTTACATGGAAAGAATTAATGTTACTTGTTATTAATACAATCATCTCGCTCACTTGATGGTGTTTACATGGAAAGAATTAATGTTACTTGTTATTAATACAATCATCTCGCTCACTTGATAGTGTTTACATGGAAAGTATTAATGTTACTTGTTATTAATACAATCATCTCGCTCACTTGATGGTGTTTACATGGAAAGAATTAATGTTACTTGTTATTAATACAATTATCTTGCTCACTTGATAGTGTTTACATGGAAAGAATTAATGTTACTTGTTATTAATACAATCATCTTGCTCACTTGATGGTGTTTACATGGAAAGAATTAATGTTACTTGTTAAAAATACAATCATCTCGCTCACTTGATGGTGTTTACATGGGAAGAATTAATGTTACTTGTTATTAATACAATCATCTCGCTCACTTGATGGTGTTTACATGGAAAGAATTAATGTTACTTGTTATTAATACAATTATCTTGCTCACTTGATGGTGTTTACATGGAAAGAATTAATGTTACTTGTTATTAATACAATCATCTCGCTCACTTGATGGTGTTTACATGGGAGGAATTAATGTTACTTGTTATTAATACAATCATCTCGCTCACTTGATAGTGTTTACATGGGAAGAATTAATGTTACTTGTTATTAATACAATCATCTCGCTCACTTGATAGTGTCTACATGGAAAGAATTAATGTTACTGTTATTAATACAATCATCTCGCTCACTTGATGGTGTTTACATGGAAAGTATTAATGTTACTTGTTATTAATACAATCATCTCGCTCACTTGATAGTGTTTACATGGAAAGAATTAATGTTACTTGTTATTAATACAATCATCTCGCTCACTTGATGGTGTTTACATGGAAAGAATTAATGTTACTTGTTATTAATACAATCATCTCGCTCACTTGATGGTGTTTACATGGAAAGAATTAATGTTACTTGTTATTAATACAATCATCTCGCTCACTTGATGGTGTTTACATGGGAAGAATTAATGTTACTTGTTATTAATACAATCATCTCGCTCACTTGATAGTGTTTACATGGAAAGAATTAATGTTACTTGTTATTAATACAATCATCTCGCTCACTTGATAGTGTTTACATGGAAAGAATTAATGTTACTTGTTATTAATACAATCATCTCGCTCACTTGATAGTGTTTACATGGAAAGAATTAATGTTACTTGTTATTAATACAATCATCTCGCTCACTTGATAGTGTTTATATGGAAAGTATTAATGTTACTTGTTATTAATACAATCATCTCGCTCACTTGATAGTGTTTACATGGGAAGAATTAATGTTTCTTGTTATTAATACAATCATCTCGCTCACTTGGTAGTGTTTACATGGAAAGAATTAATGTTACTTGTTATTAATACAATCATCTCGCTCACTTGATGGTGTTTACATGGAAAGAATTAATGTTACTTGTTATTAAAACAATCATCTCGCTCACTTGATGGTGTTTACATGGAAAGAATTAATGTTACTTGTTATTAATACAATCATCTCGCTCACTTGATAGTGTTTACATGGAAAGAATTAATGTTACTTGTTATTAATACAATTATCTCGCTCACTTGATAGTGTTTACATGGAAAGAATTAATGTTACTTGTTATTAATACAATCATCTCGCTCACTTGATGGTGTTTACATGGAAAGAATTAATGTTACTTGTTATTAATACAATCATCTCGCTCACTTGATGGTGTTTACATGGAAAGAATTAATGTTACTTGTTATTAATACAATCATCTCGCTCACTTGATAGTGTTTACATGGAAAGAATTAATGTTACTTGTTATTAATACAATCATCTCGCTCACTTGATGGTGTTTACATGGGAAGAATTAATGTTACTTGTTATTAATACAATCATCTCGCTCACTTGATAGTGTTTACATGGAAAGAATTAATGTTACTTGTTATTAATACAATCATCTCGCTCACTTGATGGTGTTTACATGGAAAGAATTAATGTTACTTGTTATTAATACAATCATCTCGCTCACTTGATAGTGTTTACATGGAAAGAATTAATGTTACTTGATATTAATACAATCATCTCGCTCACTTGATAGTGTTTACATGGAAAGAATTAATGTTACTTGTTATTAATACAATCATCTCGCTCACTTGATGGTGTTTACATGGAAAGAATTAATGTTACTTGTTATTAATACAATCATCTCGCTCACTTGATAGTGTTTACATGGAAAGAATTAATGTTACTTGTTATTAATACAATCATCTCGCTCACTTGATGGTGTTTACATGGAAAGAATTAATGTTACTTGTTATTAATACAATCATCTCGCTCACTTGATGGTGTTTACATGGAAAGAATTAATGTTACTTGTTATTAATACAATCATCTCGCTCACTTGATAGTGTTTACATGGAAAGAATTAATGTTACTTGTTAATAATACAATCATCTCGCTCACTTGATGGTGTTTACATGGAAAGAATTAATGTTACTTGTTATTAATACAATCATCTCGCTCACTTGGTGGTGTTTACATGGAAAGTAGTAATGTTACTTGTTATTAATACAATCATCTCGCTCACTTGATGGTGTTTACATGGAAAGAATTAATGTTACTTGTTATTAATACAATCATCTCGCTCACTTGATGGTGTTTACATGGAAAGAATTAATGTTACTTGTCATTAATACAATCATCTCGCTCACTTGGTGGTGTTTACATGGAAAGAATTAATGTTACTTGTTATTAATACAATCATCTCGCTCACTTGATAGTGTTTACATGGGAAGAATTAATGTTACTTGTCATTAATACAATCATCTCGCTCACTTGATAGTGTTTACATGGAAAGAATTAATGTTACTTGTTATTAATACAATCATCTCGCTCACTTGATGGTGTTTACATGGAAAGAATTAATGTTACTTGTTATTAATACAATCATCTCGCTCACTTGATGGTGTTTACATGGAAAGAATTAATGTTACTTGTTATTAATACAATCATCTCGCTCACTTGATGGTGTTTACATGGAAAGAATTAATGTTACTTGTTATTAATACAATCATCTCGCTCCCTTGATGGTGTTTACATGGAAAGAATTAATGTTACTTGTTATTAATACAATCATCTCGCTCACTTGATGGTGTTTACATGGAAAGAATTAATGTTACTTGTTATTAATACAATCATCTCGCTCACTTGATGGTGTTTACATGGAAAGAATTAATGTTACTTGTTATTAATACAATCATCTCGCTCACTTGATGGTGTTTACATGGAAAGAATTAATGTTACTTGTTATTAATACAATCATCTCGCTCACTTGATGGTGTTTACATGGAAAGAATTAATGTTACTTGTTATTAATACAATCATCTCGCTCCCTTGATGGTGTTTACATGGAAAGAATTAATGTTACTTGTTATTAATACAATCATCTCGCTCACTTGATAGTGTTTACATGGAAAGAATTAATGTTACTTGTTATTAATACAATCATCTCGCTCACTTGATAGTGTTTACATGGAAAGAATTAATGTTACTTGTTATTAATACAATCATCTCGCTCACTTGATAGTGTTTATATGGAAAGTATTAATGTTACTTGTTATTAATACAATCATCTCGCTCACTTGATAGTGTTTACATGGGAAGAATTAATGTTTCTTGTTATTAATACAATCATCTCGCTCACTTGGTAGTGTTTACATGGAAAGAATTAATGTTACTTGTTATTAATACAATCATCTCGCTCACTTGATGGTGTTTACATGGAAAGAATTAATGTTACTTGTTATTAAAACAATCATCTCGCTCACTTGATGGTGTTTACATGGAAAGAATTAATGTTACTTGTTATTAATACAATCATCTCGCTCACTTGATAGTGTTTACATGGAAAGAATTAATGTTACTTGTTATTAATACAATTATCTCGCTCACTTGATAGTGTTTACATGGAAAGAATTAATGTTACTTGTTATTAATACAATCATCTCACTCACTTGATGGTGTTTACATGGGAAGAATTAATGTTACTTGTTATTAATACAATTATCTTGCTCACTTGATAGTGTTTACATGGAAAGAATTAATGTTACTTGTTATTAATACAATCATCTCGCTCACTTGATAGTGTTTACATGGAAAGAATTAATGTTACTTGTTATTAATACAATTATCTTGCTCACTTGATGGTGCTTACATGGAAAGAATTAATGTTACTTGTTATTAATACAATCATCTCGCTCACTTGATGGTGTTTACATGGAAAGAATTAATGTTACTTGTTATTAATACAATCATCTCGCTCACTTGATGGTGTTTACATGGAAAGAATTAATGTTACTTGTTATTAATACATTCATCTCGCTCACTTGATGGTGTTTACATGGGAAGAATTAATGTTACTTGTTATTAATACAATCATCTCGCTCACTTGATAGTGTTTACATGGAAAGAATTAATGTTACTTGTTATTAATACAATCATCTCGCTCACTTGATGGTGTTTACATGGGAAGAATTAATGTTACTTGTTATTAATACAACCATCTCGCTCACTTGGTAGTGTTTACATGGAAAGAATTAATGTTACTTGTTATTAATACAATCATCTCGCTCGCTTGATGGTGTTTACATGGAAAGAATTAATGTTACTTGTTATTAATACAATCATCTCGCTCACTTGATGGTGTTTACATGGAAAGAATTAATGTTACTTGTTATTAATACAATCATCTCGCTCACTTGATGGTGTTTACATGGAAAGAATTAATGTTACTTGTTATTAATACAATCATCTCGCTCACTTGATAGTGTTTACATGGAAAGAATTAATGTTACTTGTTATAAATACAATCATCTCGCTCACTTGATAGTGTTTACATGGAAAGAATTAATGTTACTTGTTATTAATATAATCATCTCGCTCACTTGATGGTGTTTACATGGAAAGAATTAATGTTACTTGTTATTAATACAATCATCTCGCTCACTTGATAGTGTTTACATGGAAAGAATTAATGTTACTTGTTATTAATACAATCATCTCGGTCACTTGATAGTGTTTACATGGAAAGAATTAATGTTACTGTTATTAATACAATCATCTCGCTCACTTGATAGTGTTTACATGGAAAGAATTAATGTTACTTGTTATTAATACAATCATCTCGCTCTCTTGATAGTGTTTACATGGAAAGAATTAATGTTACTTGTTATTAATACAATCATCTCGCTCACTTGATGGTGTTTACATGGAAAGAATTAATGTTACTTGTTATTAATACAATCATCTCGCTCACTTGATAGCGTTTACATGGAAAGAATTAATGTTACTTGTTATTAATACAATCATCTCGCTCACTTGATAGTGTTTACATGGAAAGAATTAATGTTACTTGTTTTTAATACAATCATCTCGCTCACTTGATAGTGTTTACATGGAAAGAATTAATGTTACTTGTTATTAATACAATCATCTCGCTCACTTGATTGTGTTTACATGGAAAGAATTAATGTTACTTTTTATTAATACAATCATCTCGCTCACTTGGTAGTGTTTACATGGAAAGAATTAATGTTACTTGTTATTAATACAATCATCTCGCTCACTTGATGGCGTTTACATGGGAAGAATTAATGTTACTTGTTATTAATACAATCATCTCGCTCACTTGATGGTGTTTACATGGAAAGAATTAATGTTACTTGTTATTAATACAATCATCTCGCTCACTTGATGGTGTTTACATGGAAAGAATTAATGTTACTTGTTATTAATACAATCATCTCGCTCACTTGATAGTGTTTACATGGAAAGTATTAATGTTACTTGTTATTAATACAATCATCTCGCTCACTTGATGGTGTTTACATGGAAAGAATTAATGTTACTTGTTATTAATACAATTATCTTGCTCACTTGATAGTGTTTACATGGAAAGAATTAATGTTACTTGTTATTAATACAATCATCTTGCTCACTTGATGGTGTTTACATGGAAAGAATTAATGTTACTTGTTATTAATACAATCATCTCGCTCACTTGATGGTGTTTACATGGGAAGAATTAATGTTACTTGTTATTAATACAATCATCTCGCTCACTTGATGGTGTTTACATGGAAAGAATTAATGTTAATTGTTATTAATACAATTATCTTGCTCACTTGATGGTGTTTACATGGAAAGAATTAATGTTACTTGTTATTAATACAATCATCTCGCTCACTTGATGGTGTTTACATGGGAAGAATTAATGTTACTTGTTATTAATACAATCATCTCGCTCACTTGATAGTGTTTACATGGAAAGAATTAATGTTACTTGTTATTAATACAATCATCTCGCTCACTTGATAGTGTTTACATGGAAAGAATTAATGTTACTTGTTATTAATACAATCATCTCGCTCACTTGATAGTGTTTACATGGAAAGAATTAATGTTACTTGTTATTAATACAATCATCTCGCTCACTTGATAGTGTTTATATGGAAAGTATTAATGTTACTTGTTATTAATACAATCATCTCGCTCACTTGATAGTGTTTACATGGGAAGAATTAATGTTTCTTGTTATTAATACAATCATCTCGCTCACTTGGTAGTGTTTACATGGAAAGAATTAATGTTACTTGTTATTAATACAATCATCTCGCTCACTTGATGGTGTTTACATGGAAAGAATTAATGTTACTTGTATTAATACAATCATCTCGCTCACTTGATGGTGTTTACATGGAAAGAATTAATGTTACTTGTTATTAATACAATCATCTCGCTCACTTGATAGTGTTTACATGGAAAGAATTAATGTTACTTGTTATTAATACAATTATCTCGCTCACTTGATAGTGTTTACATGGAAAGGATTAATGTTACTTGTTATTAATACAATCATCTCGCTCACTTGATGGTGTTTACATGGAAAGAATTAATGTTACTTGTTATTAATACAATCATCTCGCTCACTTGATGGTGTTCACATGGAAAGAATTAATGTTACTTGTTATTAATACAATCATCTCGCTCACTTGATAGTGTTTACATGGAAAGAATTAATGTTACTTGTTATTAATACAATCATCTCGCTCACTTGATGGTGTTTACATGGGAAGAATTAATGTTACTTGTTATTAATACAATCATCTCGCTCACTTGATAGTGTTTACATGGAAAGAATTAATGTTACTTGTTATTAATACAATCATCTCGCTCACTTGATGGTGTTTACATGGAAAGAATTAATGTTACTTGTTATTAATACAATCATCTCGCTCACTTGATAGTGTTTACATGGAAAGAATTAATGTTACTTGATATTAATACAATCATCTCGCTCACTTGATAGTGTTTACATGGAAAGAATTAATGTTACTTGTTATTAATACAATCATCTCGCTCACTTGATGGTGTTTACATGGAAAGAATTAATGTTACTTGTTATTAATACAATCATCTCGCTCACTTGATAGTGTTTACATGGAAAGAATTAATGTTACTTGTTATTAATACAATCATCTCGCTCACTTGATGGTGTTTACATGGAAAGAATTAATGTTACTTGTTATTAATACAATCATCTCGCTCACTTGATGGTGTTTACATGGAAAGAATTAATGTTGCTTGTTATTAATACAATCATCTCGCTCACTTGATGGTGTTTACATGGAAAGAATTAATGTTACTTGTTATTAATACAATCATCTCGCTCACTTGGTGGTGTTTACATGGAAAGTAGTAATGTTACTTGTTATTAATACAATCATCTCGCTCACTTGATGGTGTTTACATGGAAAGAATTAATATTACTTGTTATTAATACAATCATCTCGCTCACTTGATGGTGTTTACATGGAAAGAATTAATGTTACTTGTCATTAATACAATCATCTCGCTCACTTGGTGGTGTTTACATGGAAAGAATTAATGTTACTTGTTATTAATACAATCATCTCGCTCACTTGATAGTGTTTACATGGGAAGAATTAATGTTACTTGTCATTAATACAATCATCTCGCTCACTTGATAGTGTTTACATGGAAAGAATTAATGTTACTTGTAATTAATACAATCATCTCGCTCACTTGATGGTGTTTACATGGAAAGAATTAATGTTACTTGTTATTAATACAATCATCTCGCTCACTTGATGGTGTTTACATGGAAAGAATTAATGTTACTTGTTATTAATACAATCATCTCGCTCACTTGATGGTGTTTACATGGAAAGAATTAATGTTACTTGTTATTAATACAATCATCTCGCTCCCTTGATGGTGTTTACATGGAAAGAATTAATGTTACTTGTTATTAATACAATCATCTCGCTCACTTGATAGTGTTTACATGGAAAGAATTAATGTTACTTGTTATTAATACAATCATCTCGCTCACTTGATAGTGTTTACATGGAAAGAATTAATGTTACTTGTTATTAATACAATCATCTCGCTCACTTGATGGTGTTTACATGGAAAGAATTAATGTTACTTGTTATTAATACAATCATCTCGCTCACTTGATGGTGTTTACATGGGAAGAATTAATGTTACTTGTTATTAATACAATTATCTTGCTCACTTGATAGTGTTTACATGGAAAGAATTAATGTTACTTGTTATTAATACAATCATCTCGCTCACTTGATAGTGTTTACATGGAAAGAATTAATGTTACTTGTTTTTAATACAATTATCTTGCTCACTTGATGGTGCTTACATGGAAAGAATTAATGTTACTTGTTATTAATACAATCATCTCGCTCACTTGATGGTGTTTACATGGAAAGAATTAATGTTACTTGTTATTAATACAATCATCTCGCTCACTTGATGGTGTTTACATGGAAAGAATTAATGTTACTTGTTATTAATACAATCATCTCGCTCACTTGATGGTGTTTACATGGGAAGAATTAATGTTACTTGTTATTAATACAATCATCTCGCTCACTTGATAGTGTTTACATGGAAAGAATTAATGTTACTTGTTATTAATACAATCATCTCGCTCACTTGATGGTGTTTACATGGGAAGAATTAATGTTACTTGTTATTAATACAACCATCTCGCTCACTTGGTAGTGTTTACATGGAAAGAATTAATGTTACTTGTTATTAATACAATCATCTCGCTCACTTGATGGTGTTTACATGGAAAGAATTAATGTTACTTGTTATTAATACAATCATCTCGCTCACTTGATGGTGTTTACATGGAAAGAATTAATGTTACTTGTTATTAATACAATCATCTCGCTCACTTGATGGTGTTTACATGGAAAGAATTAATGTTACTTGTTATTAATACAATCATCTCGCTCACTTGATAGTGTTTACATGGAAAGAATTAATGTTACTTGTTATTAATACAATCATCTCGCTCACTTGATAGTGTTTACATGGAAAGAATTAATGTTACTTGTTATTAATATAATCATCTCGCTCACTTGATGGAGTTTACATGGAAAGAATTAATGTTACTTGTTATTAATACAATCATCTCGCTCACTTGATAGTGTTTACATGGAAAGAATTAATGTTACTTGTTATTAATACAATCATCTCGGTCACTTGATAGTGTTTACATGGAAAGAATTAATGTTACTGTTATTAATACAATCATCTCGCTCACTTGATAGTGTTAACATGGAAAGAATTAATGTTACTTGTTATTAATACAATCATCTCGCTCACTTGATAGTGTTTACATGGAAAGAATTAATGTTACTTGTTATTAATACAATCATCTCGCTCACTTGATGGTGTTTACATGGAAAGAATTAATGTTACTTGTTACTAATACAATCATCTCGCTCACTTGATAGTGTTTACATGGAAAGAATTAATGTTACTTGTTATTAATACAATCATCTCGCTCACTTGATAGTGTTTACATGGAAAGAATTAATGTTACTTGTTATTAATACAATCATCTCGCTCACTTGATAGTGTTTACATGGAAAGAATTAATGTTACTTGTTATTAATACAATCATCTCGCTCACTTAATTGTGTTTACATGGAAAGAATTAATGTTACTTTTTATTAATACAATCATCTCGCTCACTTGGTAGTGTTTACATGGAAAGAATTAATGTTACTTGTTATTAATACAATCATCTCGCTCACTTGATGGTGTTTACATGGAAATAATTAATGTTACTTGTTATTAATACAATCATCTCGCTCACTTGATAGTGTTTACATGGAAAGAATTAATGTTACTTGTTATTAATACAATCATCTCGCTCACTTGATGGTGTTTACATGGAAGGAATTAATGTTACTTGTTATTAATACAATCATCTCGCTCACTTGATGGTGTTTACATGGAAAGAATTAATGTTACTTGTTATTAATACAATCATCTCGCTCACTTGATAGTGTTTACATGGAAAGAATTAATGTTACTTGTTATTAATAAAATCATCTCGCTCACTTGATGGTGTTTACATGGAAAGAATTAATGTTACTTGTTATTAATACAATCATCTCGCTCACTTGATGGTGTTTGCATGGAAAGAATTAATGTTACTTGTTATTAATACAATCATCTCGCTCACTTGATAGTGTTTACATGGAAAGAATTAATGTTACTTGTTATTAATACAATCATCTCGCTCACTTGATAGTGTTTACATGGAAAGAATTAATGTTACTTGTTATTAATACAATCATCTCGCTCACTTGATGGTGTTTACATGGGAAGAATTAATGTTACTTGTTATTAATACAATCATCTCGCTCACTTGATAGTGTTTACATGGAAAGAATTAATGTTACTTGTTATTAATACAATCATCTCGCTCACTTGATGGTGTTTACATGGAAAGAATTAATGTTACTTGTTATTAATACAATCATCTCGCTCACTTGATAGTGTTTACATGGAAAGAATTAATGTTACTTGATATTAATACAATCATCTCGCTCACTTGATAGTGTTTACATGGAAAGAATTAATGTTACTTGTTATTAATACAATCATCTCGCTCACTTGATGGTGTTTACATGGAAAGAATTAATGTTACTTGTTATTAATACAATCATCTCGCTCACTTGATAGTGTTTACATGGAAAGAATTAATGTTACTTGTTATTAATACAATCATCTCGCTCACTTGATGGTGTTTACATGGAAAGAATTAATGTTACTTGTTATTAATACAATCATCTCGCTCACTTGATGGTGTTTACATGGAAAGAATTAATGTTACTTGTTATTAATACAATCATCTCGCTCACTTGATGGTGTTTACATGGAAAGAATTAATGTTACTTGTTATTAATACAATCATCTCGCTCACTTGATGGTGTTTACATGGGAAGAATTAATGTTACTTGTTATTAATACAATTATCTTGCTCACTTGATAGTGTTTACATGGAAAGAATTAATGTTACTTGTTATTAATACAATCATCTCGCTCACTTGATAGTGTTTACATGGAAAGAATTAATGTTACTTGTTTTTAATACAATTATCTTGCTCACTTGATGGTGCTTACATGGAAAGAATTAATGTTACTTGTTATTAATACAATCATCTCGCTCACTTGATGGTGTTTACATGGAAAGAATTAATGTTACTTGTTATTAATACAATCATCTCGCTCACTTGATGGTGTTTACATGGAAAGAATTAATGTTACTTGTTATTAATACAATCATCTCGCTCACTTGATGGTGTTTACATGGGAAGAATTAATGTTACTTGTTATTAATACAATCATCTCGCTCACTTGATAGTGTTTACATGGAAAGAATTAATGTTACTTGTTATTAATACAATCATCTCGCTCACTTGATGGTGTTTACATGGGAAGAATTAATGTTACTTGTTATTAATACAACCATCTCGCTCACTTGGTAGTGTTTACATGGAAAGAATTAATGTTACTTGTTATTAATACAATCATCTCGCTCACTTGATGGTGTTTACATGGAAAGAATTAATGTTACTTGTTATTAATACAATCATCTCGCTCACTTGATGGTGTTTACATGGAAAGAATTAATGTTACTTGTTATTAATACAATCATCTCGCTCACTTGATGGTGTTTACATGGAAAGAATTAATGTTACTTGTTATTAATACAATCATCTCGCTCACTTGATAGTGTTTACATGGAAAGAATTAATGTTACTTGTTATTAATACAATCATCTCGCTCACTTGATAGTGTTTACATGGAAAGAATTAATGTTACTTGTTATTAATATAATCATCTCGCTCACTTGATGGTGTTTACATGGAAAGAATTAATGTTACTTGTTATTAATACAATCATCTCGCTCACTTGATAGTGTTTACATGGAAAGAATTAATGTTACTTGTTATTAATACAATCATCTCGGTCACTTGATAGTGTTTACATGGAAAGAATTAATGTTACTGTTATTAATACAATCATCTCGCTCACTTGATAGTGTTAACATGGAAAGAATTAATGTTACTTGTTATTAATACAATCATCTCGCTCACTTGATAGTGTTTACATGGAAAGAATTAATGTTACTTGTTATTAATACAATCATCTCGCTCACTTGATGGTGTTTACATGGAAAGAATTAATGTTACTTGTTACTAATACAATCATCTCGCTCACTTGATAGTGTTTACATGGAAAGAATTAATGTTACTTGTTATTAATACAATCATCTCGCTCACTTGATAGTGTTTACATGGAAAGAATTAATGTTACTTGTTATTAATACAATCATCTCGCTCACTTGATAGTGTTTACATGGAAAGAATTAATGTTACTTGTTATTAATACAATCATCTCGCTCACTTAATTGTGTTTACATGGAAAGAATTAATGTTACTTTTTATTAATACAATCATCTCGCTCACTTGGTAGTGTTTACATGGAAAGAATTAATGTTACTTGTTATTAATACAATCATCTCGCTCACTTGATGGTGTTTACATGGAAATAATTAATGTTACTTGTTATTAATACAATCATCTCGCTCACTTGATAGTGTTTACATGGAAAGAATTAATGTTACTTGTTATTAATACAATCATCTCGCTCACTTGATGGTGTTTACATGGAAGGAATTAATGTTACTTGTTATTAATACAATCATCTCGCTCACTTGATGGTGTTTACATGGAAAGAATTAATGTTACTTGTTATTAATACAATCATCTCGCTCACTTGATAGTGTTTACATGGAAAGAATTAATGTTAGTTGTTATTAATAAAATCATCTCGCTCACTTGATGGTGTTTACATGGAAAGAATTAATGTTACTTGTTATTAATACAATCATCTCGCTCACTTGATGGTGTTTGCATGGAAAGAATTAATGTTACTTGTTATTAATACAATCATCTCGCTCACTTGATAGTGTTTACATGGAAAGAATTAATGTTACTTGTTATTAATACAATCATCTCGCTCACTTGATAGTGTTTACATGGAAAGAATTAATGTTACTTGTTATTAATACAATCATCTCGCTCACTTGATGGTGTTTACATGGGAAGAATTAATGTTACTTGTTATTAATACAATCATCTCGCTCACTTGATAGTGTTTACATGGAAAGAATTAATGTTACTTGTTATTAATACAATCATCTCGCTCACTTGATGGTGTTTACATGGAAAGAATTAATGTTACTTGTTATTAATACAATCATCTCGCTCACTTGATAGTGTTTACATGGAAAGAATTAATGTTACTTGATATTAATACAATCATCTCGCTCACTTGATAGTGTTTACATGGAAAGAATTAATGTTACTTGTTATTAATACAATCATCTCGCTCACTTGATGGTGTTTACATGGAAAGAATTAATGTTACTTGTTATTAATACAATCATCTCGCTCACTTGATAGTGTTTACATGGAAAGAATTAATGTTACTTGTTATTAATACAATCATCTCGCTCACTTGATGGTGTTTACATGGAAAGAATTAATGTTACTTGTTATTAATACAATCATCTCGCTCACTTGATGGTGTTTACATGGAAAGAATTAATGTTACTTGTTATTAATACAATCATCTCGCTCACATGATAGTGTTTACATGGAAAGAATTAATGTTACTTGTTAATAATACAATCATCTCGCTCACTTGATGGTGTTTACATGGAAAGAATTAATGTTACTTGTTATTAATACAATCATATCGCTCACTTGGTGGTGTTTACATGGAAAGTAGTAATGTTACTTGTTATTAATACAATCATCTCGCTCACTTGATGGTGTTTACATGGAAAGAATTAATATTACTTGTTATTAATACAATCATCTCGCTCACTTGATGGTGTTTACATGGAAAGAATTAATGTTACTTGTCATTAATACAATCATCTCGCTCACTTGGTGGTGTTTACATGGAAAGAATTAATGTTACTTGTTATTAATACAATCATCTCGCTCACTTGATAGTGTTTACATGGGAAGAATTAATGTTACTTGTCATTAATACAATCATCTCGCTCACTTGATAGTGTTTACATGGAAAGATTTAATGTTACTTGTAATTAATACAATCATCTCGCTCACTTGATGGTGTTTACATGGAAAGAATTAATGTTACTTGTTATTAATACAATCATCTCGCTCACTTGATGGTGTTTACATGGAAAGAATTAATGTTACTTGTTATTAATACAATCATCTCGCTCACTTGATGGTGTTTACATGGAAAGAATTAATGTTACTTGTTATTAATACAATCATCTCGCTCCCTTGATGGTGTTTACATGGAAAGAATTAATGTTACTTGTTATTAATACAATCATCTCGCTCACTTGATAGTGTTTACATGGAAAGAATTAATGTTACTTGTTATTAATACAATCATCTCGCTCACTTGATAGTGTTTACATGGAAAGAATTAATGTTACTTGTTATTAATACAATCATCTCGCTCACTTGATGGTGTTTACATGGAAAGAATTAATGTTACTTGTTATTAATACAATCATCTCGCTCACTTGATGGTGTTTACATGGGAAGAATTAATGTTACTTGTTATTAATACAATTATCTTGCTCACTTGATAGTGTTTACATGGAAAGAATTAATGTTACTTGTTATTAATACAATCATCTCGCTCACTTGATAGTGTTTACATGGAAAGAATTAATGTTACTTGTTTTTAATACAATTATCTTGCTCACTTGATGGTGCTTACATGGAAAGAATTAATGTTACTTGTTATTAATACAATCATCTCGCTCACTTGATGGTGTTTACATGGAAAGAATTAATGTTACTTGTTATTAATACAATCATCTCGCTCACTTGATGGTGTTTACATGGAAAGAATTAATGTTACTTGTTATTAATACAATCATCTCGCTCACTTGATGGTGTTTACATGGGAAGAATTAATGTTACTTGTTATTAATACAATCATCTCGCTCACTTGATAGTGTTTACATGGAAAGAATTAATGTTACTTGTTATTAATACAATCATCTCGCTCACTTGATGGTGTTTACATGGGAAGAATTAATGTTACTTGTTATTAATACAACCATCTCGCTCACTTGGTAGTGTTTACATGGAAAGAATTAATGTTACTTGTTATTAATACAATCATCTCGCTCACTTGATGGTGTTTACATGGAAAGAATTAATGTTACTTGTTATTAATACAATCATCTCGCTCACTTGATGGTGTTTACATGGAAAGAATTAATGTTACTTGTTATTAATACAATCATCTCGCTCACTTGATGGTGTTTACATGGAAAGAATTAATGTTACTTGTTATTAATACAATCATCTCGCTCACTTGATAGTGTTTACATGGAAAGAATTAATGTTACTTGTTATTAATACAATCATCTCGCTCACTTGATAGTGTTTACATGGAAAGAATTAATGTTACTTGTTATTAATATAATCATCTCGCTCACTTGATGGTGTTTACATGGAAAGAATTAATGTTACTTGTTATTAATACAATCATCTCGCTCACTTGATAGTGTTTACATGGAAAGAATTAATGTTACTTGTTATTAATACAATCATCTCGGTCACTTGATAGTGTTTACATGGAAAGAATTAATGTTACTGTTATTAATACAATCATCTCGCTCACTTGATAGTGTTTACATGGAAAGAATTAATGTTACTTGTTATTAATACAATCATCTCGCTCACTTGATAGTGTTTACATGGAAAGAATTAATGTTACTTGTTATTAATACAATCATCTCGCTCACTTGATGGTGTTTACATGGAAAGAATTAATGTTACTTGTTACTAATACAATCATCTCGCTCACTTGATAGTGTTTACATGGAAAGAATTAATGTTACTTGTTATTAATACAATCATCTCGCTCACTTGATAGTGTTTACATGGAAAGAATTAATGTTACTTGTTATTAATACAATCATCTCGCTCACTTGATAGTGTTTACATGGAAAGAATTAATGTTACTTGTTATTAATACAATCATCTCGCTCACTTGATTGTGTTTACATGGAAAGAATTAATGTTACTTTTTATTAATACAATCATCTCGCTCACTTGGTAGTGTTTACATGGAAAGAATTAATGTTACTTGTTATTAATACAATCATCTCGCTCACTTGATGGTGTTTACATGGAAAGAATTAATGTTACTTGTTATTAATACAATCATCTCGCTCACTTGATAGTGTTTACATGGAAAGAATTAATGTTACTTGTTATTAATACAATCATCTCGCTCACTTGATGGTGTTTACATGGAAGGAATTAATGTTACTTGTTATTAATACAATCATCTCGCTCACTTGATGGTGTTTACATGGAAAGAATTAATGTTACTTGTTATTAATACAATCATCTCGCTCACTTGATAGTGTTTACATGGAAAGAATTAATGTTACTTGTTATTAATAAAATCATCTCGCTCACTTGATGGTGTTTACATGGAAAGAATTAATGTTACTTGTTATTAATACAATCATCTCGCTCACTTGATGGTGTTTGCATGGAAAGAATTAATGTTACTTGTTATTAATACAATCATCTCGCTCACTTGATAGTGTTTACATGGAAAGAATTAATGTTACTTGTTATTAATACAATCATCTCGCTCACTTGATAGTGTTTACATGGAAAGAATTAATGTTACTTGTTTATTAATACAATCATCTCGCTCACTTGATGGTGTTTACATGGAAAGAATTAATGTTACTTGTTATTAATACAATCATCTCGCTCACTTGATAGTGTTTACATGGAAAGAATTAATTTTACTTGTTATTAATACAATCATCTCGCTCACTTGATAGTGTTTACATGGGAAGAATTAATGTTACTTGTTATTAATACAATCATCTCGCTCACTTGATAGTGTTTACATGGAAAGAATTAATGTTACTTGTTATTAATACAATCATCTCGCTCACTTGATGGTGTTTACATGGAAAGAATTAATGTTACTTGTTATTAATACAATCATCTCGCTCACTTGATGGTGTTTACATGGAAAGAATTATTGTTACTTGTTATTAATACAATCATCTCGCTCACTTGATGGTGTTTACATGGAAAGAATTAATGTTACTTGTTATTAATACAATCATCTCGCTCACTTGATAGTGTTTACATGGAAAGAATTAATGTTACTTGTTATTAATACAATCATCTCGCTCACTTGATGGTGTTTACATGGAAAGAATTAATGTTACTTGTTATTAATACAATCATCTCGCTCACTTGATGGTGTTTACATGGAAAGAATTAATGTTACTTGTTATTAATACAATCATCTCGCTCACTTGATAGTGTTTACATGGAAAGAATTAATGTTACTTGTTATTAATACAATCATCTCGCTCACTTGATAGTGTTTACATGGAAAGAATTAATGTTACTTGTTATTAATACAATCATCTCGCTCACTTGATAGTGTTTATATGGAAAGTATTAATGTTACTTGTTATTAATACAATCATCTCGCTCACTTGATAGTGTTTACATGGGAAGAATTAATGTTACTTGTTATTAATACAATCATCTTGCTCACTTGATAGTGTTTACATGGAAAGAATTAATGTTACTTGTTATTAATACAATCATCTCGCTCACTTGATAGTGTTTACATGGAAAGAATTAATGTTACTTGTTATTAATACAATCATCTCGCTCACTTGATAGTGTTTACATGGAAAGAATTAATGTTACTTGTTATTAATACAATCATCTCGCTCACTTGGTAGTGTTTACATGGAAAGAATTAATGTTACTTGTTATTAATACAATCATCTCGCTCACTTGATAGGGTTTACATGGAAAGAATTAATGTTACTTGTTATTAATACAATCATCTCGCTCACTTGATGGTGTTTACATGGGAAGAATTAATGTTACTTGTTATTAATACAATCATCTCGCTCACTTGATGGTGTTTACATGGAAAGAATTAATGTTACTTGTTATTAATACAATCATCTCGCTCACTTGATGGTGTTTACATGGAATGAATTAATGTTACTTGTTATTAATACAATCATCTCGCTCACTTGATAGTGTTTACATGGAAAGTATTAATGTTACTTGTTATTAATACAATCATCTCGCTCACTTGATGGTGTTTACATGGAAAGAATTAATGTTACTTGTTATTAATACAATTATCTTGCTCACTTGATGGTGTTTACATGGAAAGAATTAATGTTACTTGTTATTAATACAATTATCTTGCTCACTTGATGGTGTTTACATGGAAAGAATTAATGTTACTTGTTATTAATACAATCATCTCGCTCACTTGGTAGTGTTTACATGGAAAGAATTAATGTTACTTGTTATTAATACAATCATCTCGCTCACTTGATGGTGTTTACATGGGAAGAATTAATGTTACTTGTTATTAATACAATCATCTCGCTCACTTGATGGTGTTTACATGGAAAGAATTAATGTTACTTGTTATTAATACAATCATCTCGCTCACTTGATGGTGTTTACATGGAAAGAATTAATGTTACTTGTTATTAATACAATCATCTCGCTCACTTGATAGTGTTTACATGGAAAGAATTAATGTTACTTGTTATTAATACAATCATCTCGCTCACTTGATGGTGTTTACATGGAAGGAATTAATGTTACTTGTTATTAATACAATCATCTCGCTCACTTGATGGTGTTTACATGGAAAGAATTAATGTTACTTGTTATTAATACAATCATCTCGCTCACTTGATAGTGTTTACATGGAAAGAATTAATGTTACTTGTTATTAATAAAATCATCTCGCTCACTTGATGGTGTTTACATGGAAAGAATTAATGTTACTTGTTATTAATACAATCATCTCGCTCACTTGATGGTGTTTGCATGGAAAGAATTAATGTTACTTGTTATTAATACAATCATCTCGCTCACTTGATAGTGTTTACATGGAAAGAATTAATGTTACTTGTTATTAATACAATCATCTTGCTCACTTGATAGTGTTTACGTGGAAAGAATTAATGTTACTTGTTATTAATACAATCATCTCGCTCACTTGATAGTGTTTACATGGAAAGTATTAATGTTACTTGTTATTAATACAATCATCTCGCTCACTTGATGGTGTTTACATGGGAAGAATTAATGTTACTTGTTATTAATACAATCATCTCGCTCACTTGATAGTGTTTACATGGAACGAATTAATGTTACTTGTTATTAATACAATCATCTCGCTCACTTGATGGTGTTTACATGGAAAGAATTAATGTTACTTGTTATTAATACAATCATCTCGCTCACTTGATAGTGTTTACATGGAAAGAATTAATGTTACTTGTTATTAATACAATCATCTCGCTCACTTGATAGTGTTTACATGGAATGAATTAATGTTACTTGTTATTAATACAATCATCTCGCTCACTTGATAGTGTTTACATGGAAAGAATTAATGTTACTTGTTATTAATACAATCATCTCGCTCACTTGATAGTGTTTACATGGAAAGAATTAATGTTACTTGTTATTAATACAATCATCTCGCTCACTTGATAGTGTTTACATGGGAAGAATTAATGTTACTGTTATTAATACAATCATCTCGCTCACTTGGTGGTGTTTACATGGAAAGAATTAATGTTACTTGTTATTAATACAATCATCTCGCTCACTTGATGGTGTTTACATGGAAAGAATTAATGTTACTTGTTATTAATACAATCATCTCGCTCACTTGATAGTGTTTACGTGGAAAGAATTAATGTTACTTGTTATTAATACAATCATCTCGCTCACTTGATAGTGTTTACATGGAAAGTATTAATGTTACTTGTTATTAATACAATCATCTCGCTCACATGATAGTGTTTACATGGAAAGAATTAATGTTACTGTTATTAATACAATCATCTCGCTCACTTGATAGTGTTTACATGGAAAGAATTAATGTTACTTGTTATTAATACAATCATCTCGCTCACTTGATAGTGTTTACATGGAAAGTATTAATGTTACTTGTTATTAATACAATCATCTCGCTCACTTGATAGTGTTTACATGGAAAGTATTAATGTTACTTGTTATTAATATAATCATCTCGCTCACTTGATGGTGTTTACATGGAAAGAATTAATATTACTTGTTATTAATACAATCATCTCGCTCACTTGATGGTGTTTACATGGAATGAATTAATGTTACTTGTTATTAATACAATCATCTCGCTCACTTGATGGTGTTTACATGGAAAGAATTAATGTTACTTGTTATTAATACAATCATCTCGCTCACTTGATGGTGTTTACATGGAAAGAATTAATGTTACTTGTTATTAATACAATCATCTCGCTCACTTGATGGTGTTTACATGGAAAGAATTAATGTTACTTGTTATTAATACAATCATCTCGCTCACTTGGTAGTGTTTACATGGAAAGAATTAATGTTACTTGTTATTAATACAATCATCTCGCTCACTTGATAGTGTTTACATGGAAAGAATTAATGTTACTTGTTATTAATACAATCATCTCGCTCACTTGGTAGTGTTTACATGGAAAGAATTAATGTTACTTGTTATTAATACAATCTTCTCGCTCACATGATAGTGTTTGCATGGAAAGAATTAATGTTACTTGTTATTAATACAATCATCTCGCTCACTTGATGGTGTTTACATGGAAAGAATTAATGTTACTTGTTATTAATACAATCATCTCGCTCACTTGATGGTGTTTACGTGGAAAGAATTAATGTTACTTGTTATTAATACAATCATCTCGCTCACTTGATAGTGTTTACGTGGAAAGAATTAATGTTACTTGTTATTAATACAATCATCTCGCTCACTTGATAGTGTTTACATGGAAAGAATTAATGTTACTTGTTATTAATACAATCATCTCGCTCACTTGATAGTGTTTACATGGAAAGAATTAATGTTACTTGTTATTAATGCAATCATCTCGCTCACTTGGTAGTGTTTACATGGAAAGAATTAATGTTACTTGTTATTAATACAATCATCTCGCTCCCTTGATGGTGTTTACATGGAAAGAATTAATGTTACTTGTTATTAATACAATCATCTCGCTCACTTGATAGTGTTTACATGGAAAGAATTAATGTTACTTGTTATTAATACAATCATCTCGCTCACTTGATAGTGTTTACATGGAAAGAATTAATGTTACTTGTTATTAATACAATCATCTCGCTCACTTGATAGTGTTTACATGGAAAGAATTAATGTTACTTGTTATTAATACAATCATCTCGCTCACTTGATAGTGTTTACATGGAAAGAATTAATGTTACTTGTTATTAATACAATCATCTCGCTCACTTCATAGTGTTTACATGGAAAGAATTAATGTTACTTGTTATTAATACAATCATCTCGCTCACTTGATGGTGTTTACATGGGAAGAATCAATGTTACTTGTTATTAATACAATCATCTCGCTCACTTGATGGTGTTTACATGGAAGGAATTAATGTTACTTGTTATTAATACAATCATCTCGCTCACTTGATAGTGTTTACATGGAAAGAATTAATGTTACTTGTTATTAATACAATTATCTTGCTCACTTGATGGTGTTTACATGGAAAGAATTAATGTTACTTGTTATTAATACAATTATCTTGCTCACTTGATGGTGTTTACATGGAAAGAATTAATGTTACTTGTTATTAATACAATTATCTCGCTCACTTGAAGGTGTTTACTTGGAAAGAATTAATGTTACTTGTTATTAATACAATCATCTCGCTCACTTGATGGTGTTTACATGGGAAGAATTAATGTTACTTGTTATTAATACAATCATCTCGCTCACTTGATAGTGTTTACATGGGAAGAATTAATGTTACTTGTTATTAATACAATCATCTCGCTCACTTGATAGTGTTTACATGGAATGAATTAATGTTACTGTTATTAATACAATCATCTCGCTCACTTGATGGTGTTTACATGGAAAGTATTAATGTTACTTGTTATTAATACAATCATCTCGCTCACTTGATAGTGTTTGCATGGAAAGAATTAATGTTACTTGTTATTAATACAATCATCTCGCTCACTTGATAGTGTTTACATGGAAAGAATTAATGTTACTTGTTATTAATACAATCATCTCGCTCACTTGATAGTGTTTACATGGAAAGTATTAATGTTACTTGTTATTAATACAATCATCTCGCTCACTTGATAGTGTTTACATGGAAATAATTAATATTACTTGTTATTAATACACTCATCTCGCTCACTTGATAGTGTTTACATGGAAAGAATTAATGTTACTTGTTATTAATACAATCATCTCGCTCACTTGATAGTGTTTATATGGAAAGTATTAATGTTACTTGTTATTAATACAATCATCTCGCTCACTTGATAGTGTTTACATGGGAAGAATTAATGTTTCTTGTTATTAATACAATCATCTCGCTCACTTGGTAGTGTTTACATGGAAAGAATTAATGTTACTTGTTATTAATACAATCATCTCGCTCACTTGATGGTGTTTACATGGAAAGAATTAATGTTACTTGTTATTAATACAATCATCTCGCTCACTTGATGGTGTTTACATGGAAAGAATTAATGTTACTTGTTATTAATACAATCATCTCGCTCACTTGATAGTGTTTACATGGAAAGAATTAATGTTACTTGTTATTAATACAATCATCTCGCTCACTTGATAGTGTTTACATGGAAAGAATTAATGTTACTTGTTATTAATACAATCATCTCGCTCACTTGATGGTGTTTACATTGAAAGAATTAATGTTACTTGTTATTAATACAATCATCTCGCTCACTTGATAGTGTTTACATGGAAAGAATTAATGTTACTTGTTATTAATACAATCATCTCGCTCACTTGATAGTGTTTACATGGAAAGAATTAATGTTACTTGTTATTAATACAATCATCTCGCTCACTTGATGGTGTTTACATGGAAAGAATTAATGTTACTTGTTATTAATACAATCATCTCGCTCACTTGATGGTGTTTACATGGAAAGAATTAATGTTACTTGTTATTAATACAATCATCTCGCTCACTTGATAGTGTTTACATGGAAAGAATTAATGTTACTTGTTATTAATACAATCATCTCGCTCACTTGATGATGTTTACATGGAAAGAATTAATGTTACTTGTTATTAATACAATCATCTCGCTCACTTGGTGGTGTTTACATGGAAAGTAGTAATGTTACTTGTTATTAATACAATCATCTCGCTCACTTGATGGTGTTTACATGGAAAGAATTAATGTTACTTGTTATTAATACAATCGTCTCGCTCACTTGATGGTGTTTACATGGAAAGAATTAATGTTACTTGTCATTAATACAATCATCTCGCTCACTTGGTGGTGTTTACATGGAAAGAATTAATGTTACTTGTTATTAATACAATCATCTCGCTCACTTGATAGTGTTTACATGGGAAGAATTAATGTTACTTGTCATTAATACAATCATCTCGCTCACTTGATAGTGTTTACATGGAAAGAATTAATGTTACTTGTTATTAATACAATCATCTCGCTCACTTGATAGTGTTTACATGGAAAGAATTAATGTTACTTGTTATTAATACAATCATCTCGCTCACTTGATGGTGTTTACATGGAAAGAATTAATGTTACTTGTTATTAATACAATCATCTCGCTCACTTGATGGTGTTTGCATGGAAAGAATTAATGTTACTTGTTATTAATACAATCATCTCGCTCACTTGATAGTGTTTACATGGAAAGAATTAATGTTACTTGTTATTAATACAATCATCTCGCTCACTTGATAGTGTTTACATGGAAAGAATTAATGTTACTTGTTATTAATACAATCATCTCGCTCACTTGATGGTGTTTACATGGAAAGAATTAATGTTACTTGTTATTAATACAATCATCTCGCTCACTTGATAGTGTTTACATGGAAAGAATTAATTTTACTTGTTATTAATACAATCATCTCGCTCACTTGATAGTGTTTACATGGGAAGAATTAATGTTACTTGTTATTAATACAATCATCTCGCTCACTTGATAGTGTTTACATGGAAATAATTAATGTTACTTGTTATTAATACAATCATCTCGCTCACTTGATGGTGTTTACATGGAAAGAATTAATGTTACTTGTTATTAATACAATCATCTCGCTCACTTGATGGTGTTTACATGGAAAGAATTATTGTTACTTGTTATTAATACAATCATCTCGCTCACTTGATGGTGTTTACATGGAAAGAATTAATGTTACTTGTTATTAATACAATCATCTCGCTCACTTGATAGTGTTTACATGGAAAGAATTAATGTTACTTGTTATTAATACAATCATCTCGCTCACTTGATGGTGTTTACATGGAAAGAATTAATGTTACTTGTTATTAATACAATCATCTCGCTCACTTGATGGTGTTTACATGGAAAGAATTAATGTTACTTTCTATTAATACAATCATCTCGCTCACTTGATAGTGTTTACATGGAAAGAATTAATGTTACTTGTTATTAATACAATCATCTCGCTTACTTGATAGTGTTTACATGGAAAGAATTAATGTTACTTGTTATTAATACAATCATCTCGCTCACTTGATAGTGTTTATATGGAAAGTATTAATGTTACTTGTTATTAATACAATCATCTCGCTCACTTGATAGTGTTTACATGGGAAGAATTAATGTTACTTGTTATTAATACAATCATCTTGCTCACTTGATAGTGTTTACATGGAAAGAATTAATGTTACTTGTTATTAATACAATCATCTCGCTCACTTGATAGTGTTTACATGGAAAGAATTAATGTTACTTGTTATTAATACAATCATCTCGCTCACTTGATAGTGTTTACATGGAAAGAATTAATGTTACTTGTTATTAATACAATCATCTCGCTCACTTGGTAGTGTTTACATGGAAAGAATTAATGTTACTTGTTATTAATACAATCATCTCGCTCACTTGATAGTGTTTACATGGAAAGAATTAATGTTACTTGTTATTAATACAATCATCTCGCTCACTTGATGGTGTTTACATGGGAAGAATTAATGTTACTTGTTATTAATACAATCATCTCGCTCACTTGATGGTGTTTACATGGAAAGAATTAATGTTACTTGTTATTAATACAATCATCTCGCTCACTTGATGGTGTTTACATGGAAAGAATTAATGTTACTTGTTATTAATACAATCATCTCGCTCACTTGATAGTGTTTACATGGAAAGTATTAATGTTACTTGTTATTAATACAATCATCTCGCTCACTTGATGGTGTTTACATGGAAAGAATTAATGTTACTTGTTATTAATACAATTATCTTGCTCACTTGATGGTGTTTACATGGAAAGAATTAATGTTACTTGTTATTAATACAATTATCTTGCTCACTTGATGGTGTTTACATGGAAAGAATTAATGTTACTTGTTATTAATACAATCATCTCGCTCACTTGGTAGTGTTTACATGGAAAGAATTAATGTTACTTGTTATTAATACAATCATCTCGCTCACTTGATGGTGTTTACATGGGAAGAATTAATGTTACTTGTTATTAATACAATCATCTCGCTCACTTGATGGTGTTTACATGGAAAGAATTAATGTTACTTGTTATTAATACAATCATCTCGCTCACTTGATGGTGTTTACATGGAAAGAATTAATGTTACTTGTTATTAATACAATCATCTCGCTCACTTGATAGTGTTTACATGGAAAGTATTAATGTTACTTGTTATTAATACAATCATCTCGCTCACTTGATGGTGTTTACATGGAAAGAATTAATGTTACTTGTTATTAATACAATTATCTTGCTCACTTGATAGTGTTTACATGGAAAGAATTAATGTTACTTGTTATTAATACAATCATCTTGCTCACTTGATGGTGTTTACATGGAAAGAATTAATGTTACTTGTTATTAATACAATCATCTCGCTCACTTGATGGTGTTTACATGGGAAGAATTAATGTTACTTGTTATTAATACAATCATCTCGCTCACTTGATAGTGTTTACATGGAACGAATTAATGTTACTTGTTATTAATACAATCATCTCGCTCACTTGATGGTGTTTACATGGAAAGAATTAATGTTACTTGTTATTAATACAATCATCTCGCTCACTTGATAGTGTTTACATGGAAAGAATTAATGTTACTTGTTATTAATACAATCATCTCGCTCACTTGATAGTGTTTACATGGAATGAATTAATGTTACTTGTTATTAATACAATCATCTCGCTCACTTGATAGTGTTTACATGGAAAGAATTAATGTTACTTGTTATTAATACAATCATCTCGCTCACTTGATAGTGTTTACATGGAAAGAATTAATGTTACTTGTTATTAATACAATCATCTCGCTCACTTGATAGTGTTTACATGGGAAGAATTAATGTTACTGTTATTAATACAATCATCTCGCTCACTTGGTGGTGTTTACATGGAAAGAATTAATGTTACTTGTTATTAATACAATCATCTCGCTCACTTGATGGTGTTTACATGGAAAGAATTAATGTTACTTGTTATTAATACAATCATCTCGCTCACTTGATAGTGTTTACGTGGAAAGAATTAATGTTACTTGTTATTAATACAATCATCTCGCTCACTTGATAGTGTTTACATGGAAAGTATTAATGTTACTTGTTATTAATACAATCATCTCGCTCACATGATAGTGTTTACATGGAAAGAATTAATGTTACTGTTATTAATACAATCATCTCGCTCACTTGATAGTGTTTACATGGAAAGAATTAATGTTACTTGTTATTAATACAATCATCTCGCTCACTTGATAGTGTTTACATGGAAAGTATTAATGTTACTTGTTATTAATACAATCATCTCGCTCACTTGATAGTGTTTACATGGAAAGTATTAATGTTACTTGTTATTAATATAATCATCTCGCTCACTTGATGGTGTTTACATGGAAAGAATTAATGTTACTTGTTATTAATACAATCATCTCGCTCACTTGATGGTGTTTACATGGAATGAATTAATGTTACTTGTTATTAATACAATCATCTCGCTCACTTGATGGTGTTTACATGGAAAGAATTAATGTTACTTGTTATTAATACAATCATCTCGCTCACTTGATGGTGTTTACATGGAAAGAATTAATGTTACTTGTTATTAATACAATCATCTCGCTCACTTGATGGTGTTTACATGGAAAGAATTAATGTTACTTGTTATTAATACAATCATCTCGCTCACTTGGTAGTGTTTACATGGAAAGAATTAATGTTACTTGTTATTAATACAATCATCTCGCTCACTTGATAGTGTTTACATGGAAAGAATTAATGTTACTTGTTATTAATACAATCATCTCGCTCACTTGGTAGTGTTTACATGGAAAGAATTAATGTTACTTGTTATTAATACAATCTTCTCGCTCACATGATAGTGTTTGCATGGAAAGAATTAATGTTACTTGTTATTAATACAATCATCTCGCTCACTTGATGGTGTTTACATGGAAAGAATTAATGTTACTTGTTATTAATACAATCATCTCGCTCACTTGATGGTGTTTACGTGGAAAGAATTAATGTTACTTGTTATTAATACAATCATCTCGCTCACTTGATAGTGTTTACGTGGAAAGAATTAATGTTACTTGTTATTAATACAATCATCTCGCTCACTTGATAGTGTTTACATGGAAAGAATTAATGTTACTTGTTATTAATACAATCATCTCGCTCACTTGATAGTGTTTACATGGAAAGAATTAATGTTACTTGTTATTAATGCAATCATCTCGCTCACTTGGTAGTGTTTACATGGAAAGAATTAATGTTACTTGTTATTAATACAATCATCTCGCTCCCTTGATGGTGTTTACATGGAAAGAATTAATGTTACTTGTTATTAATACAATCATCTCGCTCACTTGATGGTGTTTACATGGAAAGAATTAATGTTACTTGTTATTAATACAATCATCTCGCTCACTTGATGGTGTTTACATGGAAAGAATTATTGTTACTTGTTATTAATACAATCATCTCGCTCACTTGATGGTGTTTACATGGAAAGAATTAATGTTACTTGTTATTAATACAATCATCTCGCTCACTTGATAGTGTTTACATGGAAAGAATTAATGTTACTTGTTATTAATACAATCATCTCGCTCACTTGATGGTGTTTACATGGAAAGAATTAATGTTACTTGTTATTAATACAATCATCTCGCTCACTTGATGGTGTTTACATGGAAAGAATTAATGTTACTTGTTATTAATACAATCATCTCGCTCACTTGATAGTGTTTACATGGAAAGAATTAATTTTACTTGTTATTAATACAATCATCTCGCTCACTTGATAGTGTTTACATGGGAAGAATTAATGTTACTTGTTATTAATACAATCATCTCGCTCACTTGATAGTGTTTACATGGAAATAATTAATGTTACTTGTTATTAATACAATCATCTCGCTCACTTGATGGTGTTTACATGGAAAGAATTAATGTTACTTGTTATTAATACAATCATCTCGCTCACTTGATGGTGTTTACATGGAAAGAATTATTGTTACTTGTTATTAATACAATCATCTCGCTCACTTGATGGTGTTTACATGGAAAGAATTAATGTTACTTGTTATTAATACAATCATCTCGCTCACTTGATAGTGTTTACATGGAAAGAATTAATGTTACTTGTTATTAATACAATCATCTCGCTCACTTGATGGTGTTTACATGGAAAGAATTAATGTTACTTGTTATTAATACAATCATCTCGCTCACTTGATGGTGTTTACATGGAAAGAATTAATGTTACTTGTTATTAATACAATCATCTCGCTCACTTGATAGTGTTTACATGGAAAGAATTAATGTTACTTGTTATTAATACAATCATCTCGCTTACTTGATAGTGTTTACATGGAAAGAATTAATGTTACTTGTTATTAATACAATCATCTCGCTCACTTGATAGTGTTTATATGGAAAGTATTAATGTTACTTGTTATTAATACAATCATCTCGCTCACTTGATAGTGTTTACATGGGAAGAATTAATGTTACTTGTTATTAATACAATCATCTTGCTCACTTGATAGTGTTTACATGGAAAGAATTAATGTTACTTGTTATTAATACAATCATCTCGCTCACTTGATAGTGTTTACATGGAAAGAATTAATGTTACTTGTTATTAATACAATCATCTGGCTCACTTGATAGTGTTTACATGGAAAGAATTAATGTTACTTGTTATTAATACAATCATCTCGCTCACTTGGTAGTGTTTACATGGAAAGAATTAATGTTACTTGTTATTAATACAATCATCTCGCTCACTTGATAGTGTTTACATGGAAAGAATTAATGTTACTTGTTATTAATACAATCATCTCGCTCACTTGATGGTGTTTACATGGGAAGAATTAATGTTACTTGTTATTAATACAATCATCTCGCTCACTTGATGGTGTTTACATGGAAAGAATTAATGTTACTTGTTATTAATACAATCATCTCGCTCACTTGATGGTGTTTACATGGAAAGAATTAATGTTACTTGTTATTAATACAATCATCTCGCTCACTTGATAGTGTTTACATGGAAAGTATTAATGTTACTTGTTATTAATACAATCATCTCGCTCACTTGATGGTGTTTACATGGAAAGAATTAATGTTACTTGTTATTAATACAATTATCTTGCTCACTTGATGGTGTTTACATGGAAAGAATTAATGTTACTTGTTATTAATACAATTATCTTGCTCACTTGATGGTGTTTACATGGAAAGAATTAATGTTACTTGTTATTAATACAATCATCTCGCTCACTTGGTAGTGTTTACATGGAAAGAATTAATGTTACTTGTTATTAATACAATCATCTCGCTCACTTGATGGTGTTTACATGGGAAGAATTAATGTTACTTGTTATTAATACAATCATCTCGCTCACTTGATGGTGTTTACATGGAAAGAATTAATGTTACTTGTTATTAATACAATCATCTCGCTCACTTGATGGTGTTTACATGGAAAGAATTAATGTTACTTGTTATTAATACAATCATCTCGCTCACTTGATAGTGTTTACATGGAAAGTATTAATGTTACTTGTTATTAATACAATCATCTCGCTCACTTGATGGTGTTTACATGGAAAGAATTAATGTTACTTGTTATTAATACAATTATCTTGCTCACTTGATAGTGTTTACATGGAAAGAATTAATGTTACTTGTTATTAATACAATCATCTTGCTCACTTGATGGTGTTTACATGGAAAGAATTAATGTTACTTGTTATTAATACAATCATCTCGCTCACTTGATGGTGTTTACATGGGAAGAATTAATGTTACTTGTTATTAATACAATCATCTCGCTCACTTGATAGTGTTTACATGGAACGAATTAATGTTACTTGTTATTAATACAATCATCTCGCTCACTTGATGGTGTTTACATGGAAAGAATTAATGTTACTTGTTATTAATACAATCATCTCGCTCACTTGATAGTGTTTACATGGAAAGAATTAATGTTACTTGTTATTAATACAATCATCTCGCTCACTTGATAGTGTTTACATGGAATGAATAAATGTTACTTGTTATTAATACAATCATCTCGCTCACTTGATAGTGTTTACATGGAAAGAATTAATGTTACTTGTTATTAATACAATCATCTCGCTCCCTTGATAGTGTTTACATGGAAAGAATTAATGTTACTTGTTATTAATACAATCATCTCGCTCACTTGATAGTGTTTACATGGGAAGAATTAATGTTACTG
This sequence comes from Meconema thalassinum, assembly GCA_946902985.2. Taxonomy (NCBI): domain Eukaryota; kingdom Metazoa; phylum Arthropoda; class Insecta; order Orthoptera; family Tettigoniidae; genus Meconema; species Meconema thalassinum. The sequence goes on from OX336388.2 coordinate 285,038,264, forward strand.
TTATTAATACAATCATCTCGCTCACTTGGTGGTGTTTGCATGGAAAGAATTAATGTTACTTGTTATTAATACAATCATCTCGCTCACTTGATGGTGTTTACATGGAAAGAATTAATGTTACTTGTTATTAATACAATCATCTCGCTCACTTGATAGTGTTTACGTGGAAAGAATTAATGTTACTTGTTATTAATACAATCATCTCGCTCACTTGATAGTGTTTACATGGAAAGTATTAATGTTACTTGTTATTAATACAATCATCTCGCTCACATGATAGTGTTTACATGGAAAGAATTAATGTTACTGTTATTAATACAATCATCTCGCTCACTTGATAGTGTTTACATGGAAAGAATTAATGTTACTTGTTATTAATACAATCATCTCGCTCACTTGATAGTGTTTACATGGAAAGTATTAATGTTACTTGTTATTAATACAATCATCTCGCTCACTTGATAGTGTTTACATGGAAAGTATTAATGTTACTTGTTATTAATATAATCATCTCGCTCACTTGATGGTGTTTACATGGAAAGAATTAATGTTACTTGTTATTAATACAATCATCTCGCTCACTTGATGGTGTTTACATGGAATGAATTAATGTTACTTGTTATTAATACAATCATCTCGCTCACTTGATGGTGTTTACATGGAAAGAATTAATGTTACTTGTTATTAATACAATCATCTCGCTCACTTGATGGTGTTTACATGGAAAGAATTAATGTTACTTGTTATTAATACAATCATCTCGCTCACTTGATGGTGTTTACATGGAAAGAATTAATGTTACTTGTTATTAATACAATCATCTCGCTCACTTGGTAGTGTTTACATGGAAAGAATTAATGTTACTTGTTATTAATACAATCATCTCGCTCACTTGATAGTGTTTACATGGAAAGAATTAATGTTACTTGTTATTAATACAATCATCTCGCTCACTTGGTAGTGTTTACATGGAAAGAATTAATGTTACTTGTTATTAATACAATCTTCTCGCTCACATGATAGTGTTTGCATGGAAAGAATTAATGTTACTTGTTATTAATACAATCATCTCGCTCACTTGATGGTGTTTACATGGAAAGAATTAATGTTACTTGTTATTAATACAATCATCTCGCTCACTTGATGGTGTTTACGTGGAAAGAATTAATGTTACTTGTTATTAATACAATCATCTCGCTCACTTGATAGTGTTTACGTGGAAAGAATTAATGTTACTTGTTATTAATACAATCATCTCGCTCACTTGATAGTGTTTACATGGAAAGAATTAATGTTACTTGTTATTAATACAATCATCTCGCTCACTTGATAGTGTTTACATGGAAAGAATTAATGTTACTTGTTATTAATGCAATCATCTCGCTCACTTGGTAGTGTTTAAATGGAAAGAATTAATGTTACTTGTTATTAATACAATCATCTCGCTCCCTTGATGGTGTTTACATGGAAAGAATTAATGTTACTTGTTATTAATACAATCATCTCGCTCACTTGATAGTGTTTACATGGAAAGAATTAATGTTACTTGTTATTAATACAATCATCTCGCTCACTTGATAGTGTTTACATGGAAAGAATTAATGTTACTTGTTATTAATACAATCATCTCGCTCACTTGATAGTGTTTACATGGAAAGAATTAATGTTACTTGTTATTAATACAATCATCTCGCTCACTTGATAGTGTTTACATGGAAAGAATTAATGTTACTTGTTATTAATACAATCATCTCGCTCACTTCATAGTGTTTACTTGGAAAGAATTAATGTTACTTGTTATTAATACAATCATCTCGCTCACTTGATGGTGTTTACATGGGAAGAATCAATGTTACTTGTTATTAATACAATCATCTCGCTCACTTGATGGTGTTTACATGGAAGGAATTAATGTTACTTGTTATTAATACAATCATCCCGCTCACTTGATGGTGTTTACATGGAAAGAATTAATGTTACTTGTTATTAATACAATCATCTCGCTCACTTGATAGTGTTTACATGGAAAGAATTAATGTTACTTGTTATTAATACAATTATCTTGCTCACTTGATGGTGTTTACATGGAAAGAATTAATGTTACTTGTTATTAATACAATTATCTTGCTCACTTGATGGTGTTTACATGGAAAGAATTAATGTTACTTGTTATTAATACAATTATCTCGCTCACTTGAAGGTGTTTACTTGGAAAGAATTAATGTTACTTGTTATTAATACAATCATCTCGCTCACTTGATGGTGTTTACATGGGAAGAATTAATGTTACTTGTTATTAATACAATCATCTCGCTCACTTGATAGTGTTTACATGGGAAGAATTAATGTTACTTGTTATTAATACAATCATCTCGCTCACTTGATAGTGTTTACATGGAATGAATTAATGTTACTGTTATTAATACAATCATCTCGCTCACTTGATGGTGTTTACATGGAAAGTATTAATGTTACTTGTTATTAATACAATCATCTCGCTCACTTGATAGTGTTTACATGGAAAGAATTAATGTTACTTGTTATTAATACAATCATCTCGCTCACTTGATAGTGTTTACATGGAAAGAATTAATGTTACTTGTTATTAATACAATCATCTCGCTCACTTGATAGTGTTTACATGGAAAGTATTAATGTTACTTGTTATTAATACAATCATCTCGCTCACTTGATAGTGTTTACATGGAAATAATTAATATTACTTGTTATTAATACACTCATCTCGCTCACTTGATAGTGTTTACATGGAAAGAATTAATGTTACTTGTTATTAATACAATCATCTCGCTCACTTGATAGTGTTTATATGGAAAGTATTAATGTTACTTGTTATTAATACAATCATCTCGCTCACTTGATAGTGTTTACATGGGAAGAATTAATGTTTCTTGTTATTAATACAATCATCTCGCTCACTTGGTAGTGTTTACATGGAAAGAATTAATGTTACTTGTTATTAATACAATCATCTCGCTCACTTGATGGTGTTTACATGGAAAGAATTAATGTTACTTGTTATTAATACAATCATCTCGCTCACTTGATGGTGTTTACATGGAAAGAATTAATGTTACTTGTTATTAATACAATCATCTCGCTCACTTGATAGTGTTTACATGGAAAGAATTAATGTTACTTGTTATTAATACAATCATCTCGCTCACTTGATAGTGTTTACATGGAAAGAATTAATGTTACTTGTTATTAATACAATCATCTCGCTCACTTGATGGTGTTTACATGGAAAGAATTAATGTTACTTGTTATTAATACAATCATCTCGCTCACTTGATAGTGTTTACATGGAAAGATTTAATGTTACTTGTTATTAATACAATCATCTCGCTCACTTGATAGTGTTTACATGGAAAGAATTAATGTTACTTGTTATTAATACAATCATCTCGCTCACTTGATGGTGTTTACATGGAAAGAATTAATGTTACTTGTTATTAATACAATCATCTCGCTCACTTGATGGTGTTTACATGGAAAGAATTAATGTTACTTGTTATTAATACAATCATCTCGCTCACTTGATAGTGTTTACATGGAAAGAATTAATGTTACTTGTTATTAATACAATCATCTCGCTCACTTGATGATGTTTACATGGAAAGAATTAATGTTACTTGTTATTAATACAATCATCTCGCTCACTTGGTGGTGTTTACATGGAAAGTAGTAATGTTACTTGTTATTAATACAATCATCTCGCTCACTTGATGGTGTTTACATGGAAAGAATTAATGTTACTTGTTATTAATACAATCGTCTCGCTCACTTGATGGTGTTTACATGGAAAGAATTAATGTTACTTGTCATTAATACAATCATCTCGCTCACTTGGTGGTGTTTACATGGAAAGAATTAATGTTACTTGTTATTAATACAATCATCTCGCTCACTTGATAGTGTTTACATGGGAAGAATTAATGTTACTTGTCATTAATACAATCATCTCGCTCACTTGATAGTGTTTACATGGAAAGAATTAATGTTACTTGTTATTAATACAATCATCTCGCTCACTTGATAGTGTTTACATGGAAAGAATTAATGTTACTTGTTATTAATACAATCATCTCGCTCACTTGATGGTGTTTACATGGAAAGAATTAATGTTACTTGTTATTAATACAATCATCTCGCTCACTTGATGGTGTTTACATGGAAAGAATTAATGTTACTTGTTATTAATACAATCATCTCGCTCCCTTGATGGTGTTTACATGGAAAGAATTAATGTTACTTGTTATTAATACAATCATCTCGCTCACTTGATAGTGTTTACATGGAAAGAATTAATGTTACTTGTTATTAATACAATCATCTCGCTCACTTGATAGTGTTTACATGGAAAGAATTAATGTTACTTGTTATTAATACAATCATCTCGCTCACTTGATGGTGTTTACATGGAAAGAATTAATGTTACTTGTTATTAATACAATCATCTCGCTCACTTGATGGTGTTTACATGGGAAGAATTAATGTTACCTGTTATTAATACAATTATCTTGCTCACTTGATAGTGTTTACATGGAAAGAATTAATGTTACTTGTTATTAATACAATCATCTCGCTCACTTGATAGTGTTTACATGGAAAGAATTAATGTTACTTGTTATTAATACAATTATCTTGCTCACTTGATGGTGCTTACATGGAAAGAATTAATGTTACTTGTTATTAATACAATCATCTCGCTCACTTGATGGTGTTTACATGGAAAGAATTAATGTTACTTGTTATTAATACAATCATCTCGCTCACTTGATAGTGTTTACATGGAAAGAATTAATGTTACTTGTTATTAATACAATCATCTCGCTCACTTGATAGTGTTTACATGGAAAGAATTAATGTTACGTGTTATTAATACAAACATCTCGCTCACTTGGTAGTGTTTACATGGAAAGAATTAATGTTACTTGTTATTAATACAATTATCTTGCTCACTTGATGGTGCTTACATGGAAAGAATTAATGTTACTTGTTATTAATACAATCATCTCGCTCACTTGATGGTGTTTACATGGGAAGAATTAATGTTACTTGTTATTAATACAATCATCTCGCTCACTTGATAGTGTTTACATGGAAAGAATTAATGTTACTTGTTATTAATACAATCATCTCGCTCACTTGATGGTGTTTACATGGGAAGAATTAATGTTACTTGTTATTAATACAATCATCTCGCTCATTTGATAGTGTTTACATGGAAAGAATTAATGTTACTTGTTATTAATACAATCATCTCGCTCACTTGATGGTGTTTACATGGAAAGAATTAATGTTACTTGTTATTAATACAATCACCTCGCTCACTTGATGGTGTTTCCATGGAAAGAATTAATGTTACTTGTTATTAATACAATCATCTCGCTCACTTGATGGTGTTTACATGGAAAGAATTAATGTTACTTGTTATTAATACAATCATCTCGCTCACTTGATAGTGTTTACATGGAAAGAATTAATGTTACTTGTTATTAATACAATCATCTCGCTCACTTGATAGTGTTTACATGGAAAGAATTAATGTTACTTGTTATTAATACAATCATCTCGCTCACTTGATGGTGTTTACATGGAAAGAATTAATGTTACTTGTTATTAATACAATCATCTCGCTCACTTGATAGTGTTTACATGGAAAGAATTAATGTTACTTGTTATTAATACAATCATCTCGGTCACTTGATAGTGTTTACATGGAAAGAATTAATGTTACTGTTATTAATACAATCATCTCGCTCACTTGATGGTGTTTACATGGAAATAATTAATGTTACTTGTTATTAATACAATCATCTCGCTCACTTGGTGGTGTTTACATGGAAAGAATTAATGTTACTTGTTATTAATACAATCATCTCGCTCACTTGATAGTGTTTACATGGAAAGAATTAATGTTACTTGTTATTAATACAATCATCTCGCTCACTTGATAGTGTTTACATGGAAAGAATTAATGTTACTTGTTATTAATACAATCATCTCGCTCACTTGATAGTGTTTACATGGAAAGAATTAATGTTACTTGTTATTAATACAATCATCTCGCTCACTTGATAGTGTTTACATGGGAAGAATTAATGTTACTTGTTATTAATACAATCATCTCGCTCACTTGATGGTGTTTACATGGAAAGAATTAATGTTACTTGTTATTAATACAATCATCTCGCTCACTTGATAGTGTTTACATGGAAAGAATTAATGTTACTTGTTATTAATACAATCATCTCGCTCACTTGATAGTGTTTACATGGAAAGAATTAATGTTACTTGTTATTAATACAATCATCTCGCTCACTTGATAGTGTTTACATGGAAAGAATTAATGTTACTTGTTATTAATACAATCATCTCGCTCACTTGATGGTGTTTACATGGAAAGAATTAATGTTACTTGTTATTAATACAATCATCTCGCTCACTTGATGGTGTTTACATGGAAAGGATTAATGTTACTTGTTATTAATACATTCATCTCGCTCACTTGATAGTGTTTACATGGAAAGAATTAATGTTACTTGTTATTAATACAATTATCTTGCTCACTTGATGGTGTTTACATGGAAAGAATTAATGTTACTTGTTATTAATACAATTATCTTGCTCACTTGATGGTGTTTACATGGAAAGAATTAATGTTACTTGTTATTAATACAATTATCTTGCTCACTTGATGGTGTTTACATGGAAAGAATTAATGTTACTTGTTATTAATACAATTATCTCGCTCACTTGAAGGTGTTTACATGGAAAGAATTAATGTTACTTGTTATTAATACAATCATCTCGCTCACTTGATGGTGTTTACATGGGAAGAATTAATGTTACTTGTTATTAATACAATCATCTCGCTCACTTGATAGTGTTTACATGGGAAGAATTAATGTTACTTGTTATTAATACAATCATCTCGCTCACTTGATAGTGTTTACATGGAAAGAATTAATGTTACTGTTATTAATACAATCATCTCGCTCACTTGATGGTGTTTACATGGAAAGTATTAATGTTACTTGTTATTAATACAACCATCTCGCTCACTTGATAGTGTTTACATGGAAAGAATTAATGTTACTTGTTATTAATACAATCATCTCGCTCCCTTGATAGTGTTTACATGGAAAGAATTAATGTTACTTGTTATTAATACAATCATCTCGCTCACTTGATAGTGTTTACATGGAAAGTATTAATGTAACTTGTTATTAATACAATCATCTCGCTCACTTGATACTGTTTATATGGAAAGAATTAATGTTACTTGTTATTAATACAATCATCTCGCTCACTTGATAGTGTTTACATGGAAAGTATTAATGTTACTTGTTATTAATACAATCATCTTGCTCACTTGATAGTGTTTACATGGGAAGAATTAATGTTACTTGTTATTAATACAATCATCTCGCTCACTTGATGGTATTTACATGGAAAGAATTAATGTTACTTGTTATTAATACAATCATCTCGCTCACTTGATAGTGTTTACATGGAAAGAATTAATGTTACTTGTTATTAATACAATCATCTCGCTCACTTGATAGTGTTTACATGGAAAGAATTAATGTTACTTGTTATTAATACAATCATCTCGCTCACTTGATAGTGTTTACATGGAAAGAATTAATGTTACTTGTTATTAATACAATCATCTCGCTCACTTGATAGTGTTTACATGGAAAGAATTAATGTTACTTGTTATTAATACAATCATCTCGCTCACTTGATAGTGTTTACATGGGAAGAATTAATGTTACTGTTATTAATACAATCATCTCGCTCACTTGGTGGTGTTTACATGGAAAGAATTAATGTTACTTGTTATTAATACAATCATCTCGCTCACTTGATGGTGTTTACATGGAAAGAATTAATGTTACTTGTTATTAATACAATCATCTCGCTCACTTGATAGTGTTTACGTGGAAAGAATTAATGTTACTTGTTATTAATACAATCATCTCGCTCACTTGATAGTGTTTACATGGAAAGTATTAATGTTACTTGTTATTAATACAATCATCTCGCTCACATGATAGTGTTTACATGGAAAGAATTAATGTTACTGTTATTAATACAATCATCTCGCTCACTTGATAATGTTTACATGGAAAGAATTAATGTTACTTGTTATTAATACAATCATCTCGCTCACTTGATAGTGTTTACATGGAAAGTATTAATGTTACTTGTTATTAATACAATCATCTCGCTCACTTGATAGTGTTTACATGGAAAGTATTAATGTTACTTGTTATTAATACAATCATCTCGCTCACTTGATGGTGTTTACATGGAAAGAATTAATGTTACTTGTTATTAATACAATCATCTCGCTCACTTGATGGTGTTTACATGGAAAGAATTAATGTTACTTGTTATTAATACAATCATCTCGCTCACTTGATGGTGTTTATATGGAAAGAATTAATGTTACTTGTTATTAATACAATCATCTCGCTCACTTGGTAGTGTTTACATGGAAAGAATTAATGTTACTTGTTATTAATACAATCATCTCGCTCACTTGATAGTGTTTACATGGAAAGAATTAATGTTACTTGTTATTAATACAATCATCTCGCTCACTTGGTAGTGTTTACATGGAAAGAATTAATGTTACTTGTTATTAATACAATCTTCTCGCTCACATGATAGTGTTTGCATGGAAAGAATTAATGTTACTTGTTATTAATACAATCATCTCGCTCACTTGATGGTGTTTACATGGAAAGAATTAATGCTACTTGTTATTAATACAATCATCTCGCTCACTTGATAGTGTTTACATGGAAAGAATTAATGTTACTTGTTATTAATACAATCATCTCGCTCACTTGATAGTGTTTACATGGAAAGAATTAATGTTACTTGTTATTAATACAATCATCTCGCTCACTTGATAGTGTTTACATGGAAAGAATTAATGTTACTTGTTATTAATACAATCATCTCGCTCACTTGATAGTGTTAACATGGGAAGAATTAATGTTACTTGTTATTAATACAATCATCTCGCTCACTTGATAGTGTTTACATGGAAAGAATTAATGTTACTTGTTATTAATACAATCATCTCGCTCACTTGATGGTGTTTACATGGAAAGAATTAATGTTACTTGTTATTAATACAATCATCTCGCTCACTTGATGGTGTTTACATGGAAAGAATTAATGTTACTTGTTATTAATACAATCATCTCGCTCACTTGATAGTGTTTACATGGAAAGAATTAATGTTACTTGTTATTAATACAATCATCTCGCTCACTTGATGGTGTTTACATGGAAAGAATTAATGTTACTTGTTATTAATACAATCATCTCGCTCACTTGATGGTGTTTACATGGAAAGAATTAATGTTACTTGTTATTAATACAATCATCTCGCTCACTTGATGGTGTTTACATGGAAAGAATTAATGTTACTTGTTATTAATACAATCATCTTGCTCACTTGGTAGTGTTTACATGGGAAGAATTAATGTTACTTGTTATTAATACAATCATCTCGCTCACTTGATAGTGTTTATATGGAAAGTATTAATGTTACTTGTTATTAATACAATCATCTCGCTCACTTGATGGTGTTTACATGGAAAGAATTAATGTTACTTGTTATTAATACAATCATCTCGCTCACTTGATGGTGTTTACATGGAAAGAATTAATGTTACTTGTTATTAATACAATCATCTCGCTCACTTGATGGTGTTTACATGGAAAGAATTAATGTTACTTGTTATTAATACAATCATCTCGCTCACTTGATAGTGTTTATATGGAAAGAATTAATGTTACTTGTTATTAATACAATCATCTCGCTCACTTGATGGTGTTTACATGGAAAGAATTAATGTTACTTGTTATTAATACAATCATCTCGCTCACTTGATAGTGTTTACATGGAATGAATTAATGTTACTGTTATTAATACAATCATCTCGCTCACTTGATGGTGTTTACATGGAAAGTATTAATGTTACTTGTTATTAATACAATCATCTCGCTCACTTGATAGTGTTTACATGGAAAGAATTAATGTTACTTGTTATTAATACAATCATCTCGCTCACTTGATAGTGTTTACATGGAAAGAATTAATGTTACTTGTTATTAATACAATCATCTCGCTCACTTGATAGTGTTTACATGGAAAGTATTAATGTTACTTGTTATTAATACAATCATCTCGCTCACTTGATAGTGTTTACATGGAAATAATTAATATTACTTGTTATTAATACACTCATCTCGCTCACTTGATAGTGTTTACATGGAAAGAATTAATGTTACTTGTTATTAATACAATCATCTCGCTCACTTGATAGTGTGTATATGGAAAGTATTAATGTTACTTGTTATTAATACAATCATCTCGCTCACTTGATAGTGTTTACATGGGAAGAATTAATGTTTCTTGTTATTAATACAATCATCTCGCTCACTTGGTAGTGTTTACATGGAAAGAATTAATGTTACTTGTTATTAATACAATCATCTCGCTCACTTGATGGTGTTTACATGGAAAGAATTAATGTTACTTGTTATTAATACAATCATCTCGCTCACTTGATGGTGTTTACATGGAAAGAATTAATGTTACTTGTTATTAATACAATCATCTCGCTCACTTGATAGTGTTTACATGGAAAGAATTAATGTTACTTGTTATTAATACAATCATCTCGCTCACTTGATAGTGTTTACATGGAAAGAATTAATGTTACTTGTTATTAATACAATCATCTCGCTCACTTGATGGTGTTTACATGGAAAGAATTAATGTTACTTGTTATTAATACAATCATGTCGCTCACTTGATAGTGTTTACATGGAAAGAATTAATGTTACTTGTTATTAATACAATCATCTCGCTCACTTGATAGTGTTTACATGGAAAGAATTAATGTTACTTGTTATTAATACAATCATCTCGCTCACTTGATGGTGTTTACATGGAAAGAATTAATGTTACTTGTTATTAATACAATCATCTCGCTCACTTGATGGTGTTTACATGGAAAGAATTAATGTTACTTGTTATTAATACAATCATCTCGCTCACTTGATAGTGTTTACATGGAAAGAATTAATGTTACTTGTTATTAATACAATCATCTCGCTCACTTGATGATGTTTACATGGAAAGAATTAATGTTACTTGTTATTAATACAATCATCTCGCTCACTTGGTGGTGTTTACATGGAAAGTAGTAATGTTACTTGTTATTAATACAATCATCTCGCTCACTTGATGGTGTTTACATGGAAAGAATTAATGTTACTTGTTATTAATACAATCGTCTCGCTCACTATATGGTGTTTACATGGAAAGAATTAATGTTACTTGTCATTAATACAATCATCTCGCTCACTTGGTGGTGTTTACATGGAAAGAATTAATGTTACTTGTTATTAATACAATCATCTCGCTCACTTGATAGTGTTTACATGGGAAGAATTAATGTTACTTGTCATTAATACAATCATCTCGCTCACTTGATAGTGTTTACATGGAAAGAATTAATGTTACTTGTTATTAATACAATCATCTCGCTCACTTGATAGTGTTTACATGGAAAGAATTAATGTTACTTGTTATTAATACAATCATCTCGCTCACTTGATGGTGTTTACATGGAAAGAATTAATGTTACTTGTTATTAATACAATCATCTCGCTCACTTGATGGTGTTTACATGGAAAGAATTAATGTTACTTGTTATTAATACAATCATCTCGCTCCCTTGATGGTGTTTACATGGAAAGAATTAATGTTACTTGTTATTAATACAATCATCTCGCTCACTTGATAGTGTTTACATGGAAAGAATTAATGTTACTTGTTATTAATACAATCATCTCGCTCACTTGATAGTGTTTACATGGAAAGAATTAATGTTACTTGTTATTAATACAATCATCTCGCTCACTTGATGGTGTTTACATGGAAAGAATTAATGTTACTTGTTATTAATACAATCATCTCGCTCACTTGATGGTGTTTACATGGGAAGAATTAATGTTACCTGTTATTAATACAATTATCTTGCTCACTTGATAGTGTTTACATGGAAAGAATTAATGTTACTTGTTATTAATACAATCATCTCGCTCACTTGATAGTGTTTACATGGAAAGAATTAATGTTACTTGTTATTAATACAATTATCTTGCTCACTTGATGGTGCTTACATGGAAAGAATTAATGTTACTTGTTATTAATACAATCATCTCGCTCACTTGATGGTGTTTACATGGAAAGAATTAATGTTACTTGTTATTAATACAATCATCTCGCTCACTTGATAGTGTTTACATGGAAAGAATTAATGTTACTTGTTATTAATACAATCATCTCGCTCACTTGATAGTGTTTACATGGAAAGAATTAATGTTACGTGTTATTAATACAAACATCTCGCTCACTTGGTAGTGTTTACATGGAAAGAATTAATGTTACTTGTTATTAATACAATTATCTTGCTCACTTGATGGGGCTTACATGGAAAGAATTAATGTTACTTGTTATTAATACAATCATCTCGCTCACTTGATGGTGATTACATGGGAAGAATTAATGTTACTTGTTATTAATACAATCATCTCGCTCACTTGATAGTGTTTACATGGAAAGAATTAATGTTACTTGTTATTAATACAATCATCTCGCTCACTTGATGGTGTTTACATGGGAAGAATTAATGTTACTTGTTATTAATACAATCATCTCGCTCATTTGATAGTGTTTACATGGAAAGAATTAATGTTACTTGTTATTAATACAATCATCTCGCTCACTTGATGGTGTTTACATGGAAAGAATTAATGTTACTTGTTATTAATACAATCACCTCGCTCACTTGATGGTGTTTCCATGGAAAGAATTAATGTTACTTGTTATTAATACAATCATCTCGCTCACTTGATGGTGTTTACATGGAAAGAATTAATGTTACTTGTTATTAATACAATCATCTCGCTCACTTGATAGTGTTTACATGGAAAGAATTAATGTTACTTGTTATTAATACAATCATCTCGCTCACTTGATAGTGTTTACATGGAAAGAATTAATGTTACTTGTTATTAATACAATCATCTCGCTCACTTGATGGTGTTTACATGGAAAGAATTAATGTTACTTGTTATTAATACAATCATCTCGCTCACTTGATAGTGTTTACATGGAAAGAATTAATGTTACTTGTTATTAATACAATCATCTCGGTCACTTGATAGTGTTTACATGGAAAGAATTAATGTTACTGTTATTAATACAATCATCTCGCTCACTTGATGGTGTTTACATGGAAATAATTAATGTTACTTGTTATTAATACAATCATCTCGCTCACTTGGTGGTGTTTACATGGAAAGAATTAATGTTACTTGTTATTAATACAATCATCTCGCTCACTTGATAGTGTTTACATGGAAAGAATTAATGTTACTTGTTATTAATACAATCATCTCGCTCACTTGATAGTGTTTACATGGAAAGAATTAATGTTACTTGTTATTAATACAATCATCTCGCTCACTTGATAGTGTTTACATGGAAAGAATTAATGTTACTTGTTATTAATACAATCATCTCGCTCACTTGATAGTGTTTACATGGGAAGAATTAATGTTACTTGTTATTAATACAATCATCTCGCTCACTTGATGGTGTTTACATGGAAAGAATTAATGTTACTTGTTATTAATACAATCATCTCGCTCACTTGATAGTGTTTACATGGAAAGAATTAATGTTACTTGTTATTAATACAATCATCTCGCTCACTTGATAGTGTTTACATGGAAAGAATTAATGTTACTTGTTATTAATACAATCATCTCGCTCACTTGATAGTGTTTACATGGAAAGAATTAATGTTACTTGTTATTAATACAATCATCTCGCTCACTTGATGGTGTTTACATGGAAAGAATTAATGTTACTTGTTATTAATACAATCATCTCGCTCACTTGATGGTGTTTACATGGAAAGGATTAATGTTACTTGTTATTAATACATTCATCTCGCTCACTTGATAGTGTTTACATGGAAAGAATTAATGTTACTTGTTATTAATACAATTATCTTGCTCACTTGATGGTGTTTACATGGAAAGAATTAATGTTACTTGTTATTAATACAATTATCTTGCTCACTTGATGGTGTTTACATGGAAAGAATTAATGTTACTTGTTATTAATACAATTATCTTGCTCACTTGATGGTGTTTACATGGAAAGAATTAATGTTACTTGTTATTAATACAATTATCTCGCTCACTTGAAGGTGTTTACATGGAAAGAATTAATGTTACTTGTTATTAATACAATCATCTCGCTCACTTGATGGTGTTTACATGGGAAGAATTAATGTTACTTGTTATTAATACAATCATCTCGCTCACTTGATAGTGTTTACATGGGAAGAATTAATGTTACTTGTTATTAATACAATCATCTCGCTCACTTGATAGTGTTTACATGGAAAGAATTAATGTTACTGTTATTAATACAATCATCTCGCTCACTTGATGGTGTTTACATGGAAAGTATTAATGTTACTTGTTATTAATACAACCATCTCGCTCACTTGATAGTGTTTACATGGAAAGAATTAATGTTACTTGTTATTAATACAATCATCTCGCTCCCTTGATAGTGTTTACATGGAAAGAATTAATGTTACTTGTTATTAATACAATCATCTCGCTCACTTGATAGTGTTTACATGGAAAGTATTAATGTTACTTGTTATTAATACAATCATCTCGCTCACTTGATAGTGTTTATATGGAAAGAATTAATGTTACTTGTTATTAATACAATCATCTCGCTCACTTGATAGTGTTTACATGGAAAGTATTAATGTTACTTGTTATTAATACAATCATCTTGCTCACTTGATAGTGTTTACATGGGAAGAATTAATGTTACTTGTTATTAATACAATCATCTCGCTCACTTGATGGTGTTTACATGGAAAGAATTAATGTTACTTGTTATTAATACAATCATCTCGCTCACTTGATAGTGTTTACATGGAAAGAATTAATGTTACTTGTTATTAATACAATCATCTCGCTCACTTGATAGTGTTTACATGGAAAGAATTAATGTTACTTGTTATTAATACAATCATCTCGCTCACTTGATAGTGTTTACATGGAAAGAATTAATGTTACTTGTTATTAATACAATCATCTCGCTCACTTGATAGTGTTTACATGGAAAGAATTAATGTTACTTGTTATTAATACAATCATCTCGCTCACTTGATAGTGTTTACATGGGAAGAATTAATGTTACTGTTATTAATACAATCATCTCGCTCACTTGGTGGTGTTTACATGGAAAGAATTAATGTTACTTGTTATTAATACAATCATCTCGCTCACTTGATGGTGTTTACATGGAAAGAATTAATGTTACTTGTTATTAATACAACCATCTCGCTCACTTGATAGTGTTTACGTGGAAAGAATTAATGTTACTTGTTATTAATACAATCATCTCGCTCACTTGATAGTGTTTACATGGAAAGTATTAATGTTACTTGTTATTAATACAATCATCTCGCTCACATGATAGTGTTTACATGGAAAGAATTAATGTTACTGTTATTAATACAATCATCTCGCTCACTTGATAGTGTTTACATGGAAAGAATTAATGTTACTTGTTATTAATACAATCAACTCGCTCACTTGATAGTGTTTACATGGAAAGTATTAATGTTACTTGTTATTAATACAATCATCTCGCTCACTTGATAGTGTTTACATGGAAAGTATTAATGTTACTTGTTATTAATACAATCATCTCGCTCACTTGATGGTGTTTACATGGAAAGAATTAATGTTACTTGTTATTAATACAATCATCTCGCTCACTTGATGGTGTTTACATGGAATGAATTAATGTTACTTGTTATTAATACAATCATCTCGCTCACTTGATGGTGTTTACATGGAAAGTATTAATGTTACTTGTTATTAATACAACCATCTCGCTCACTTGATAGTGTTTACATGGAAAGAATTAATGTTACTTGTTATTAATACAATCATCTCGCTCCCTTGATAGTGTTTACATGGAAAGAATTAATGTTACTTGTTATTAATACAATCATCTCGCTCACTTGATAGTGTTTACATGGGAAGAATTAATGTTACTTGTTATTAATACAATCATCTCGCTCACTTGATAGTGTTTACATGGAAAGAATTAATGTTACTGTTATTAATACAATCATCTCGCTCACTTGATGGTGTTTACATGGAAAGTATTAATGTTACTTGTTATTAATACAACCATCTCGCTCACTTGATAGTGTTTACATGGAAAGAATTAATGTTACTTGTTATTAATACAATCATCTCGCTCCCTTGATAGTGTTTACATGGAAAGAATTAATGTTACTTGTTATTAATACAATCATCTCGCTCACTTGATAGTGTTTACATGGAAAGTATTAATGTTACTTGTTATTAATACAATCATCTCGCTCACTTGATAGTGTTTATATGGAAAGAATTAATGTTACTTGTTATTAATACAATCATCTCGCTCACTTGATAGTGTTTACATGGAAAGTATTAATGTTACTTGTTATTAATACAATCATCTTGCTCACTTGATAGTGTTTACATGGGAAGAATTAATGTTACTTGTTATTAATACAATCATCTCGCTCACTTGATGGTGTTTACATGGAAAGAATTAATGTTACTTGTTATTAATACAATCATCTCGCTCACTTGATAGTGTTTACATGGAAAGAATTAATGTTACTTGTTATTAATACAATCATCTCGCTCACTTGATAGTGTTTACATGGAAAGAATTAATGTTACTTGTTATTAATACAATCATCTCGCTCACTTGATAGTGTTTACATGGAAAGAATTAATGTTACTTGTTATTAATACAATCATCTCGCTCACTTGATAGTGTTTACATGGAAAGAATTAATGTTACTTGTTATTAATACAATCATCTCGCTCACTTGATAGTGTTTACATGGGAAGAATTAATGTTACTGTTATTAATACAATCATCTCGCTCACTTGGTGGTGTTTACATGGAAAGAATTAATGTTACTTGTTATTAATACAATCATCTCGCTCACTTGATGGTGTTTACATGGAAAGAATTAATGTTACTTGTTATTAATACAATCATCTCGCTCACTTGATAGTGTTTACGTGGAAAGAATTAATGTTACTTGTTATTAATACAATCATCTCGCTCACTTGATAGTGTTTACATGGAAAGTATTAATGTTACTTGTTATTAATACAATCATCTCGCTCACATGATAGTGTTTACATGGAAAGAATTAATGTTACTGTTATTAATACAATCATCTCGCTCACTTGATAGTGTTTACATGGAAAGAATTAATGTTACTTGTTATTAATACAATCAACTCGCTCACTTGATAGTGTTTACATGGAAAGTATTAATGTTACTTGTTATTAATACAATCATCTCGCTCACTTGATAGTGTTTACATGGAAAGTATTAATGTTACTTGTTATTAATACAATCATCTCGCTCACTTGATGGTGTTTACATGGAAAGAATTAATGTTACTTGTTATTAATACAATCATCTCGCTCACTTGATGGTGTTTACATGGAATGAATTAATGTTACTTGTTATTAATACAATCATCTCGCTCACTTGATGGTGTTTACATGGAAAGAATTAATGTTACTTGTTATTAATACAATCATCTCGCTCACTTGATGGTGTTTACATGGAAAGAATTAATGTTACTTGTTATTAATACAATCATCTCGCTCACTTGATGGTGTTTACATGGAAAGAATTAATGTTACTTGTTATTAATACAATCATCTCGCTCACTTGGTAGTGTTTACATGGAAAGAATTAATGTTACTTGTTATTAATACAATCATCTCGCTCACTTGATAGTGTTTACATGGAAAGAATTAATGTTACTTGTTATTAATACAATCATCTCGCTCACTTGGTAGTGTTTACATGGAAAGAATTAATGTTACTTGTTATTAATACAATCTTCTCGCTCATTTGATAGTGTTTACATGGAAAGAATTAATGTTACTTGTTATTAATACAATCATCTCGCTCACTTGATGGTGTTTACATGGAAAGAATTAATGTTACTTGTTATTAATACAATCACCTCGCTCACTTGATGGTGTTTCCATGGAAAGAATTAATGTTACTTGTTATGAATACAATCATCTCGCTCACTTGATGGTGTTTACATGGAAAGAATTAATGTTACTTGTTATTAATACAATCATCTCGCTCACTTGATAGTGTTTACATGGAAAGAATTAATGTTACTTGTTATTAATACAATCATCTCGCTCACTTGATAGTGTTTACATGGAAAGAATTAATGTTACTTGTTATTAATACAATCATCTCGCTCACTTGATGGTGTTTACATGGAAAGAATTAATGTTACTTGTTATTAATACAATCATCTCGCTCATTTGATAGTGTTTACATGGAAAGAATTAATGTTACTTGTTATTAATACAATCATCTCGGTCACTTGATAGTGTTTACATGGAAAGAATTAATGTTACTGTTATTAATACAATCATCTCGCTCACTTGATGGTGTTTACATGGAAATAATTAATGTTACTTGTTATTAATACAATCATCTCGCTCACTTGGTGGTGTTTACATGGAAAGAATTAATGTTACTTGTTATTAATACAATCATCTCGCTCACTTGATAGTGTTTACATGGAAAGAATTAATGTTACTTGTTATTAATACAATCATCTCGCTCACTTGATAGTGTTTACATGGAAAGAATTAATGTTACTTGTTATTAATACAATCATCTCGCTCACTTGATAGTGTTTACATGGAAAGAATTAATGTTACTTGTTATTAATACAATCATCTCGCTCACTTGATAGTGTTTACATGGGAAGAATTAATGTTACTTGTTATTAATACAATCATCTCGCTCACTTGATGGTGTTTACATGGAAAGAATTAATGTTACTTGTTATTAATACAATCATCTCGCTCACTTGATAGTGTTTACATGGAAAGAATTAATGTTACTTGTTATTAATACAATCATCTCGCTCACTTGATAGTGTTTACATGGAAAGAATTAATGTTACTTGTTATTAATACAATCATCTCGCTCACTTGATAGTGTTTACATGGAAAGAATTAATGTTACTTGTTATTAATACAATCATCTCGCTCACTTGATGGTGTTTACATGGAAAGAATTAATGTTACTTGTTATTAATACAATCATCTCGCTCACTTGATGGTGTTTACATGGAAAGGATTAATGTTACTTGTTATTAATACATTCATCTCGCTCACTTGATAGTGTTTACATGGAAAGAATTAATGTTACTTGTTATTAATACAATCATCTCGCTCACTTGATAGTGTGTATATGGAAAGTATTAATGTTACTTGTTATTAATACAATCATCTCGCTCACTTGATAGTGTTTACATGGGAAGAATTAATGTTTCTTGTTATTAATACAATCATCTCGCTCACTTGGTAGTGTTTACATGGAAAGAATTAATGTTACTTGTTATTAATACAATCATCTCGCTCACTTGATGG
Source organism: Meconema thalassinum (assembly GCA_946902985.2). Taxonomy (NCBI): domain Eukaryota; kingdom Metazoa; phylum Arthropoda; class Insecta; order Orthoptera; family Tettigoniidae; genus Meconema; species Meconema thalassinum. The sequence goes on from OX336388.2 coordinate 285,057,935, forward strand.
TGTTTACATGGAAAGAATTAATGTTACTTGTTATTAATACAATCATCTCGCTCACTTGATGGTGTTTACATGGAAAGAATTAATGTTACTTGTTATTAATACAATCATCTCGCTCACTTGATAGTGTTTACATGGAAAGAATTAATGTTACTTGTTATTAATACAATCATCTCGCTCACTTGATAGTGTTTACATGGAAAGAATTAATGTTACTTGTTATTAATACAATCATCTCGCTCACTTGATGGTGTTTACATGGAAAGAATTAATGTTACTTGTTATTAATACAATCATGTCGCTCACTTGATAGTGTTTACATGGAAAGAATTAATGTTACTTGTTATTAATACAATCATCTCGCTCACTTGATAGTGTTTACATGGAAAGAATTAATGTTACTTGTTATTAATACAATCATCTCGCTCACTTGATGGTGTTTACATGGAAAGAATTAATGTTACTTGTTATTAATACAATCATCTCGCTCACTTGATGGTGTTTACATGGAAAGAATTAATGTTACTTGTTATTAATACAATCATCTCGCTCACTTGATAGTGTTTACATGGAAAGAATTAATGTTACTTGTTATTAATACAATCATCTCGCTCACTTGATGATGTTTACATGGAAAGAATTAATGTTACTTGTTATTAATACAATCATCTCGCTCACTTGGTGGTGTTTACATGGAAAGTAGTAATGTTACTTGTTATTAATACAATCATCTCGCTCACTTGATGGTGTTTACATGGAAAGAATTAATGTTACTTATTATTAATACAATCGTCTCGCTCACTATATGGTGTTTACATGGAAAGAATTAATGTTACTTGTCATTAATACAATCATCTCGCTCACTTGGTGGTGTTTACATGGAAAGAATTAATGTTACTTGTTATTAATACAATCATCTCGCTCACTTGATAGTGTTTACATGGGAAGAATTAATGTTACTTGTCATTAATACAATCATCTCGCTCACTTGATAGTGTTTACATGGAAAGAATTAATGTTACTTGTTATTAATACAATCATCTCGCTCACTTGATAGTGTTTACATGGAAAGAATTAATGTTACTTGTTATTAATACAATCATCTCGCTCACTTGATGGTGTTTACATGGAAAGAATTAATGTTACTTGTTATTAATACAATCATCTCGCTCACTTGATGGTGTTTACATGGAAAGAATTAATGTTACTTGTTATTAATACAATCATCTCGCTCCCTTGATGGTGTTTACATGGAAAGAATTAATGTTACTTGTTATTAATACAATCATCTCGCTCACTTGATAGTGTTTACATGGAAAGAATTAATGTTACTTGTTATTAATACAATCATCTCGCTCACTTGATAGTGTTTACATGGAAAGAATTAATGTTACTTGTTATTAATACAATCATCTCGCTCACTTGATGGTGTTTACATGGAAAGAATTAATGTTACTTGTTATTAATACAATCATCTCGCTCACTTGATGGTGTTTACATGGGAAGAATTAATGTTACCTGTTATTAATACAATTATCTTGCTCACTTGATAGTGTTTACATGGAAAGAATTAATGTTACTTGTTATTAATACAATCATCTCGCTCACTTGATAGTGTTTACATGGAAAGAATTAATGTTACTTGTTATTAATACAATTATCTTGCTCACTTGATGGTGCTTACATGGAAAGAATTAATGTTACTTGTTATTAATACAATCATCTCGCTCACTTGATGGTGTTTACATGGAAAGAATTAATGTTACTTGTTATTAATACAATCATCTCGCTCACTTGATAGTGTTTACATGGAAAGAATTAATGTTACTTGTTATTAATACAATCATCTCGCTCACTTGATAGTGTTTACATGGAAAGAATTAATGTTACGTGTTATTAATACAAACATCTCGCTCACTTGGTAGTGTTTACATGGAAAGAATTAATGTTACTTGTTATTAATACAATTATCTTGCTCACTTGATGGGGCTTACATGGAAAGAATTAATGTTACTTGTTATTAATACAATCATCTCGCTCACTTGATGGTGATTACATGGGAAGAATTAATGTTACTTGTTATTAATACAATCATCTCGCTCACTTGATAGTGTTTACATGGAAAGAATTAATGTTACTTGTTATTAATACAATCATCTCGCTCACTTGATGGTGTTTACATGGGAAGAATTAATGTTACTTGTTATTAATACAATCATCTCGCTCATTTGATAGTGTTTACATGGAAAGAATTAATGTTACTTGTTATTAATACAATCATCTCGCTCACTTGATGGTGTTTACATGGAAAGAATTAATGTTACTTGTTATTAATACAATCACCTCGCTCACTTGATGGTGTTTCCATGGAAAGAATTAATGTTACTTGTTATTAATACAATCATCTCGCTCACTTGATGGTGTTTACATGGAAAGAATTAATGTTACTTGTTATTAATACAATCATCTCGCTCACTTGATAGTGTTTACATGGAAAGAATTAATGTTACTTGTTATTAATACAATCATCTCGCTCACTTGATAGTGTTTACATGGAAAGAATTAATGTTACTTGTTATTAATACAATCATCTCGCTCACTTGATGGTGTTTACATGGAAAGAATTAATGTTACTTGTTATTAATACAATCATCTCGCTCACTTGATAGTGTTTACATGGAAAGAATTAATGTTACTTGTTATTAATACAATCATCTCGGTCACTTGATAGTGTTTACATGGAAAGAATTAATGTTACTGTTATTAATACAATCATCTCGCTCACTTGATGGTGTTTACATGGAAATAATTAATGTTACTTGTTATTAATACAATCATCTCGCTCACTTGGTGGTGTTTACATGGAAAGAATTAATGTTACTTGTTATTAATACAATCATCTCGCTCACTTGATAGTGTTTACATGGAAAGAATTAATGTTACTTGTTATTAATACAATCATCTCGCTCACTTGATAGTGTTTACATGGAAAGAATTAATGTTACTTGTTATTAATACAATCATCTCGCTCACTTGATAGTGTTTACATGGAAAGAATTAATGTTACTTGTTATTAATACAATCATCTCGCTCACTTGATAGTGTTTACATGGGAAGAATTAATGTTACTTGTTATTAATACAATCATCTCGCTCACTTGATGGTGTTTACATGGAAAGAATTAATGTTACTTGTTATTAATACAATCATCTCGCTCACTTGATAGTGTTTACATGGAAAGAATTAATGTTACTTGTTATTAATACAATCATCTCGCTCACTTGATAGTGTTTACATGGAAAGAATTAATGTTACTTGTTATTAATACAATCATCTCGCTCACTTGATAGTGTTTACATGGAAAGAATTAATGTTACTTGTTATTAATACAATCATCTCGCTCACTTGATGGTGTTTACATGGAAAGAATTAATGTTACTTGTTATTAATACAATCATCTCGCTCACTTGATGGTGTTTACATGGAAAGGATTAATGTTACTTGTTATTAATACATTCATCTCGCTCACTTGATAGTGTTTACATGGAAAGAATTAATGTTACTTGTTATTAATACAATTATCTTGCTCACTTGATGGTGTTTACATGGAAAGAATTAATGTTACTTGTTATTAATACAATTATCTTGCTCACTTGATGGTGTTTACATGGAAAGAATTAATGTTACTTGTTATTAATACAATTATCTTGCTCACTTGATGGTGTTTACATGGAAAGAATTAATGTTACTTGTTATTAATACAATTATCTCGCTCACTTGAAGGTGTTTACATGGAAAGAATTAATGTTACTTGTTATTAATACAATCATCTCGCTCACTTGATGGTGTTTACATGGGAAGAATTAATGTTACTTGTTATTAATACAATCATCTCGCTCACTTGATAGTGTTTACATGGGAAGAATTAATGTTACTTGTTATTAATACAATCATCTCGCTCACTTGATAGTGTTTACATGGAAAGAATTAATGTTACTGTTATTAATACAATCATCTCGCTCACTTGATGGTGTTTACATGGAAAGTATTAATGTTACTTGTTATTAATACAACCATCTCGCTCACTTGATAGTGTTTACATGGAAAGAATTAATGTTACTTGTTATTAATACAATCATCTCGCTCCCTTGATAGTGTTTACATGGAAAGAATTAATGTTACTTGTTATTAATACAATCATCTCGCTCACTTGATAGTGTTTACATGGAAAGTATTAATGTTACTTGTTATTAATACAATCATCTCGCTCACTTGATAGTGTTTATATGGAAAGAATTAATGTTACTTGTTATTAATACAATCATCTCGCTCACTTGATAGTGTTTACATGGAAAGTATTAATGTTACTTGTTATTAATACAATCATCTTGCTCACTTGATAGTGTTTACATGGGAAGAATTAATGTTACTTGTTATTAATACAATCATCTCGCTCACTTGATGGTGTTTACATGGAAAGAATTAATGTTACTTGTTATTAATACAATCATCTCGCTCACTTGATAGTGTTTACATGGAAAGAATTAATGTTACTTGTTATTAATACAATCATCTCGCTCACTTGATAGTGTTTACATGGAAAGAATTAATGTTACTTGTTATTAATACAATCATCTCGCTCACTTGATAGTGTTTACATGGAAAGAATTAATGTTACTTGTTATTAATACAATCATCTCGCTCACTTGATAGTGTTTACATGGAAAGAATTAATGTTACTTGTTATTAATACAATCATCTCGCTCACTTGATAGTGTTTACATGGGAAGAATTAATGTTACTGTTATTAATACAATCATCTCGCTCACTTGGTGGTGTTTACATGGAAAGAATTAATGTTACTTGTTATTAATACAATCATCTCGCTCACTTGATGGTGTTTACATGGAAAGAATTAATGTTACTTGTTATTAATACAACCATCTCGCTCACTTGATAGTGTTTACGTGGAAAGAATTAATGTTACTTGTTATTAATACAATCATCTCGCTCACTTGATAGTGTTTACATGGAAAGTATTAATGTTACTTGTTATTAATACAATCATCTCGCTCACATGATAGTGTTTACATGGAAAGAATTAATGTTACTGTTATTAATACAATCATCTCGCTCACTTGATAGTGTTTACATGGAAAGAATTAATGTTACTTGTTATTAATACAATCAACTCGCTCACTTGATAGTGTTTACATGGAAAGTATTAATGTTACTTGTTATTAATACAATCATCTCGCTCACTTGATAGTGTTTACATGGAAAGTATTAATGTTACTTGTTATTAATACAATCATCTCGCTCACTTGATGGTGTTTACATGGAAAGAATTAATGTTACTTGTTATTAATACAATCATCTCGCTCACTTGATGGTGTTTACATGGAATGAATTAATGTTACTTGTTATTAATACAATCATCTCGCTCACTTGATGGTGTTTACATGGAAAGTATTAATGTTACTTGTTATTAATACAACCATCTCGCTCACTTGATAGTGTTTACATGGAAAGAATTAATGTTACTTGTTATTAATACAATCATCTCGCTCCCTTGATAGTGTTTACATGGAAAGAATTAATGTTACTTGTTATTAATACAATCATCTCGCTCACTTGATAGTGTTTACATGGGAAGAATTAATGTTACTTGTTATTAATACAATCATCTCGCTCACTTGATAGTGTTTACATGGAAAGAATTAATGTTACTGTTATTAATACAATCATCTCGCTCACTTGATGGTGTTTACATGGAAAGTATTAATGTTACTTGTTATTAATACAACCATCTCGCTCACTTGATAGTGTTTACATGGAAAGAATTAATGTTACTTGTTATTAATACAATCATCTCGCTCCCTTGATAGTGTTTACATGGAAAGAATTAATGTTACTTGTTATTAATACAATCATCTCGCTCACTTGATAGTGTTTACATGGAAAGTATTAATGTTACTTGTTATTAATACAATCATCTCGCTCACTTGATAGTGTTTATATGGAAAGAATTAATGTTACTTGTTATTAATACAATCATCTCGCTCACTTGATAGTGTTTACATGGAAAGTATTAATGTTACTTGTTATTAATACAATCATCTTGCTCACTTGATAGTGTTTACATGGGAAGAATTAATGTTACTTGTTATTAATACAATCATCTCGCTCACTTGATGGTGTTTACATGGAAAGAATTAATGTTACTTGTTATTAATACAATCATCTCGCTCACTTGATAGTGTTTACATGGAAAGAATTAATGTTACTTGTTATTAATACAATCATCTCGCTCACTTGATAGTGTTTACATGGAAAGAATTAATGTTACTTGTTATTAATACAATCATCTCGCTCACTTGATAGTGTTTACATGGAAAGAATTAATGTTACTTGTTATTAATACAATCATCTCGCTCACTTGATAGTGTTTACATGGAAAGAATTAATGTTACTTGTTATTAATACAATCATCTCGCTCACTTGATAGTGTTTACATGGGAAGAATTAATGTTACTGTTATTAATACAATCATCTCGCTCACTTGGTGGTGTTTACATGGAAAGAATTAATGTTACTTGTTATTAATACAATCATCTCGCTCACTTGATGGTGTTTACATGGAAAGAATTAATGTTACTTGTTATTAATACAATCATCTCGCTCACTTGATAGTGTTTACGTGGAAAGAATTAATGTTACTTGTTATTAATACAATCATCTCGCTCACTTGATAGTGTTTACATGGAAAGTATTAATGTTACTTGTTATTAATACAATCATCTCGCTCACATGATAGTGTTTACATGGAAAGAATTAATGTTACTGTTATTAATACAATCATCTCGCTCACTTGATAGTGTTTACATGGAAAGAATTAATGTTACTTGTTATTAATACAATCAACTCGCTCACTTGATAGTGTTTACATGGAAAGTATTAATGTTACTTGTTATTAATACAATCATCTCGCTCACTTGATAGTGTTTACATGGAAAGTATTAATGTTACTTGTTATTAATACAATCATCTCGCTCACTTGATGGTGTTTACATGGAAAGAATTAATGTTACTTGTTATTAATACAATCATCTCGCTCACTTGATGGTGTTTACATGGAATGAATTAATGTTACTTGTTATTAATACAATCATCTCGCTCACTTGATGGTGTTTACATGGAAAGAATTAATGTTACTTGTTATTAATACAATCATCTCGCTCACTTGATGGTGTTTACATGGAAAGAATTAATGTTACTTGTTATTAATACAATCATCTCGCTCACTTGATGGTGTTTACATGGAAAGAATTAATGTTACTTGTTATTAATACAATCATCTCGCTCACTTGGTAGTGTTTACATGGAAAGAATTAATGTTACTTGTTATTAATACAATCATCTCGCTCACTTGATAGTGTTTACATGGAAAGAATTAATGTTACTTGTTATTAATACAATCATCTCGCTCACTTGATGGTGTTTCCATGGAAAGAATTAATGTTACTTGTTATGAATACAATCATCTCGCTCACTTGATGGTGTTTACATGGAAAGAATTAATGTTACTTGTTATTAATACAATCATCTCGCTCACTTGATAGTGTTTACATGGAAAGAATTAATGTTACTTGTTATTAATACAATCATCTCGCTCACTTGATAGTGTTTACATGGAAAGAATTAATGTTACTTGTTATTAATACAATCATCTCGCTCACTTGATGGTGTTTACATGGAAAGAATTAATGTTACTTGTTATTAATACAATCTTCTCGCTCATTTGATAGTGTTTACATGGAAAGAATTAATGTTACTTGTTATTAATACAATCATCTCGCTCACTTGATGGTGTTTACATGGAAAGAATTAATGTTACTTGTTATTAATACAATCACCTCGCTCACTTGATGGTGTTTCCATGGAAAGAATTAATGTTACTTGTTATGAATACAATCATCTCGCTCACTTGATGGTGTTTACATGGAAAGAATTAATGTTACTTGTTATTAATACAATCATCTCGCTCACTTGATAGTGTTTACATGGAAAGAATTAATGTTACTTGTTATTAATACAATCATCTCGCTCACTTGATAGTGTTTACATGGAAAGAATTAATGTTACTTGTTATTAATACAATCATCTCGCTCACTTGATGGTGTTTACATGGAAAGAATTAATGTTACTTGTTATTAATACAATCATCTCGCTCATTTGATAGTGTTTACATGGAAAGAATTAATGTTACTTGTTATTAATACAATCATCTCGGTCACTTGATAGTGTTTACATGGAAAGAATTAATGTTACTGTTATTAATACAATCATCTCGCTCACTTGATGGTGTTTACATGGAAATAATTAATGTTACTTGTTATTAATACAATCATCTCGCTCACTTGGTGGTGTTTACATGGAAAGAATTAATGTTACTTGTTATTAATACAATCATCTCGCTCACTTGATAGTGTTTACATGGAAAGAATTAATGTTACTTGTTATTAATACAATCATCTCGCTCACTTGATAGTGTTTACATGGAAAGAATTAATGTTACTTGTTATTAATACAATCATCTCGCTCACTTGATAGTGTTTACATGGAAAGAATTAATGTTACTTGTTATTAATACAATCATCTCGCTCACTTGATAGTGTTTACATGGGAAGAATTAATGTTACTTGTTATTAATACAATCATCTCGCTCACTTGATGGTGTTTACATGGAAAGAATTAATGTTACTTGTTATTAATACAATCATCTCGCTCACTTGATAGTGTTTACATGGAAAGAATTAATGTTACTTGTTATTAATACAATCATCTCGCTCACTTGATAGTGTTTACATGGAAAGAATTAATGTTACTTGTTATTAATACAATCATCTCGCTCACTTGATAGTGTTTACATGGAAAGAATTAATGTTACTTGTTATTAATACAATCATCTCGCTCACTTGATGGTGTTTACATGGAAAGAATTAATGTTACTTGTTATTAATACAATCATCTCGCTCACTTGATGGTGTTTACATGGAAAGGATTAATGTTACTTGTTATTAATACATTCATCTCGCTCACTTGATAGTGTTTACATGGAAAGAATTAATGTTACTTGTTATTAATACAATTATCTTGCTCACTTGATGGTGTTTACATGGAAAGAATTAATGTTACTTGTTATTAATACAATTATCTTGCTCACTTGATGGTGTTTACATGGAAAGAATTAATGTTACTTGTTATTAATACAATTATCTTGCTCACTTGATGGTGTTTACATGGAAAGAATTAATGTTACTTGTTATTAATACAATTATCTCGCTCACTTGAAGGTGTTTACATGGAAAGAATTAATGTTACTTGTTATTAATACAATCATCTCGCTCACTTGATGGTGTTTACATGGGAAGAATTAATGTTACTTGTTATTAATACAATCATCTCGCTCACTTGATAGTGTTTACATGGGAAGAATTAATGTTACTTGTTATTAATACAATCATCTCGCTCACTTGATAGTGTTTACATGGAAAGAATTAATGTTACTGTTATTAATACAATCATCTCGCTCACTTGATGGTGTTTACATGGAAAGTATTAATGTTACTTGTTATTAATACAACCATCTCGCTCACTTGATAGTGTTTACATGGAAAGAATTAATGTTACTTGTTATTAATACAATCATCTCGCTCCCTTGATAGTGTTTACATGGAAAGAATTAATGTTACTTGTTATTAATACAATCATCTCGCTCACTTGATAGTGTTTACATGGAAAGTATTAATGTTACTTGTTATTAATACAATCATCTCGCTCACTTGATAGTGTTTATATGGAAAGAATTAATGTTACTTGTTATTAATACAATCATCTCGCTCAATTGATAGTGTTTACATGGAAAGTATTAATGTTACTTGTTATTAATACAATCATCTTGCTCACTTGATAGTGTTTACATGGGAAGAATTAATGTTACTTGTTATTAATACAATCATCTCGCTCACTTGATGGTGTTTACATGGAAAGAATTAATGTTACTTGTTATTAATACAATCATCTCGCTCACTTGATAGTGTTTACATGGAAAGAATTAATGTTACTTGTTATTAATACAATCATCTCGCTCACTTGATAGTGTTTACATGGAAAGAATTAATGTTACTTGTTATTAATACAATCATCTCGCTCACTTGATAGTGTTTACATGGAAAGAATTAATGTTACTTGTTATTAATACAATCATCTCGCTCACTTGATAGTGTTTACATGGAAAGAATTAATGTTACTTGTTATTAATACAATCATCTCGCTCACTTGATAGTGTTTACATGGGAAGAATTAATGTTACTGTTATTAATACAATCATCTCGCTCACTTGGTGGTGTTTACATGGAAAGAATTAATGTTACTTGTTATTAATACAATCATCTCGCTCACTTGATGGTGTTTACATGGAAAGAATTAATGTTACTTGTTATTAATACAATCATCTCGCTCACTTGATAGTGTTTACGTGGAAAGAATTAATGTTACTTGTTATTAATACAATCATCTCGCTCACTTGATAGTGTTTACATGGAAAGTATTAATGTTACTTGTTATTAATACAATCATCTCGCTCACATGATAGTGTTTACATGGAAAGAATTAATGTTACTGTTATTAATACAATCATCTCGCTCACTTGATAGTGTTTACATGGAAAGAATTAATGTTACTTGTTATTAATACAATCAACTCGCTCACTTGATAGTGTTTACATGGAAAGTATTAATGTTACTTGTTATTAATACAATCATCTCGCTCACTTGATAGTGTTTACATGGAAAGTATTAATGTTACTTGTTATTAATACAATCATCTCGCTCACTTGATGGTGTTTACATGGAAAGAATTAATGTTACTTGTTATTAATACAATCATCTCGCTCACTTGATGGTGTTTACATGGAATGAATTAATGTTACTTGTTATTAATACAATCATCTCGCTCACTTGATGGTGTTTACATGGAAAGAATTAATGTTACTTGTTATTAATACAATCATCTCGCTCACTTGATGGTGTTTACATGGAAAGAATTAATGTTACTTGTTATTAATACAATCATCTCGCTCACTTGATGGTGTTTACATGGAAAGAATTAATGTTACTTGTTATTAATACAATCATCTCGCTCACTTGGTAGTGTTTACATGGAAAGAATTAATGTTACTTGTTATTAATACAATCATCTCGCTCACTTGATAGTGTTTACATGGAAAGAATTAATGTTACTTGTTATTAATACAATCATCTCGCTCACTTGGTAGTGTTTACATGGAAAGAATTAATGTTACTTGTTATTAATACAATCTTCTCGCTCACATGATAGTGTTTGCATGGAAAGAATTAATGTTACTTGTTATTAATACAATCATCTCGCTCACTTGATGGTGTTTACATGGAAAGAATTAATGCTACTTGTTATTAATACAATCATCTCGCTCACTTGATAGTGTTTACATGGAAAGAATTAATGTTACTTCTTATTAATACAATCATCTCGCTCACTTGATAGTGTTTACATGGAAAGAATTAATGTTACTTGTTATTAATACAATCATCTCGCTCACTTGATAGTGTTTACATGGAAAGAATTAATGTTACTTGTTATTAATACAATCATCTCGCTCACTTGATAGTGTTAACATGGGAAGAATTAATGTTACTTGTTATTAATACAATCATCTCGCTCACTTGATAGTGTTTACATGGAAAGAATTAATGTTACTTGTTATTAATACAATCATCTCGCTCACTTGATGGTGTTTACATGGAAAGAATTAATGTTACTTGTTATTAATACAATCATCTCGCTCACTTGATGGTGTTTACATGGAAAGAATTAATGTTACTTGTTATTAATACAATCATCTCGCTCACTTGATAGTGTTTACATGGAAAGAATTAATGTTACTTGTTATTAATACAATCATCTCGCTCACTTGATGGTGTTTACATGGAAAGAATTAATGTTACTTGTTATTAATACAATCATCTCGCTCACTTGATGGTGTTTACATGGAAAGAATTAATGTTACTTGTTATTAATACAATCATCTCGCTCACTTGATGGTGTTTACATGGAAAGAATTAATGTTACTTGTTATTAATACAATCATCTTGCTCACTTGGTAGTGTTTACATGGGAAGAATTAATGTTACTTGTTATTAATACAATCATCTCGCTCACTTGATAGTGTTTATATGGAAAGTATTAATGTTACTTGTTATTAATACAATCATCTCGCTCACTTGATGGTGTTTACATGGAAAGAATTAATGTTACTTGTTATTAATACAATCATCTCGCTCACTTGATGGTGTTTACATGGAAAGAATTAATGTTACTTGTTATTAATACAATCATCTCGCTCACTTGATGGTGTTTACATGGAAAGAATTAATGTTACTTGTTATTAATACAATCATCTCGCTCACTTGATAGTGTTTATATGGAAAGAATTAATGTTACTTGTTATTAATACAATCATCTCGCTCACTTGATGGTGTTTACATGGAAAGAATTAATGTTACTTGTTATTAATACAATCATCTCGCTCACTTGATGGTGTTTACATGGAAAGAATTAATGTTACTTGTTATTAATACAATCATCTCGCTCACTTGATAGTGTTTACATGGAAAGAATTAATGTTACTTGTTATTAATACAATCAACTCGCTCACTTGATAGTGTTTATATGGAAAGAATTAATGATACTTGTTATTAATACAATCATCTCGCTCACTTGATGGTGTTTATATGGAAAGAATTAATGTTACTTGTTATTAATACAATCATCTCGCTCACTTGATAGTGTTTACATGGAAAGAATTAATGTTACTTGTTATTAATACAATCATCTCGCTCACTTGATAGTGTTTACATGGAAAGAATTAATGTTACTTGTTATTAATACAATCATCTCGCTCACTTGATGGTGTTTATATGGAAAGAATTAATGTTACTTGTTATTAATACAATCATCTCGCTCACTTGATAGTGTTTACATGGAAAGAATTAATGTTACTTGTTATTAATACAATCATCTCGCTCACTTGATAGTGTTTACATGGAAAGAATTAATGTTACTTGTTATTAATACAATCATCTCGCTCACTTGATAGTGTTTACATGGAAAGAATTAATGTTACTTGTTATTAATACAATCATCTCGCTCACTTGATGGTGTTTACATGGAAAGAATTAATGTTACTTGTTATTAACACAATCATCTCGCTCACTTGATAGTGTTTACATGGAAAGTATTAATGTTACTTGTTATTAATACAATCATCTCGCTCACTTGATAGTGTTTACATGGAAAGAATTAATGTTACTTTTTATTAATACAATCATCTCGCTCACTTGATAGTGTTTACATGGAAAGAATTAATGTTACTTGTTATTAATACAATCATCTCGCTCACTTGATGGTGTTTACATGGAAAGAATTAATGTTACTTGTTATTAATACAATCATCTCGCTCACTTGATGGTGTTTACATGGAAAGAATTAATGTTACTTGTTATTAATACAATCATCTCGCTCACTTGATGGTGTTTACATGGAAAGAATTAATGTTACTTGTTATTAATACAATCATCTCGCTCACTTGATAGTGTTTACATGGAAAGAATTAATGTTACTTGTTATTAATACAATCATCTCGCTCACTTGATAGTGTTTACATGGAAAGAATTAATGTTACTTGTTATTAATACAATCATCTCGCTCACTTGATGGTGTTTACATGGAAAGAATTAATGTTACTTGTTATTAATACAATCATCTCGCTCACTTGATGGTGTTTACATGGAAAGAATTAATTTTACTGTTATTAATACAATCATCTCGCTCACTTGATAGTGTTTACATGGAAAGAATTAATGTTACTTGTTATTAATACAATCATCTCGCTCACTTGATGGTGTTTACATGGAAAGAATTAATGTTACTTGTTATTAACACAATCATCTCGCTCACTTGATAGTGTTTACATGGAAAGAATTAATGTTACTTGTTATTAATACAATCATCTCGCTCACTTGATGGTGTTTACATGGAAAGAATTAATGTTACTGTTATTAATACAATCATCTCGCTCACTTGATGGTGTTTACATGGAAAGAATTAATGTTACTTGTTATTAATACAATCATCTCGCTCACTTGATGGTGTTTACATGGAAAGAATTAATGTTACTGTTATTAATACAATCATCTCGCTCACTTGATGGTGTTTACATGGAAAGAATTAATGTTACTGTTATTAATACAATCATCTCGCTCACTTGATAGTGTTTATATGGAAAGAATTAATGTTACTTGTTATTAATACAATCATCTCGCTCACTTGATAGTGTTTATATGGAAAGTATTAATGTTACTGTTTTGATTTGCAACTCACACTATAATATAAAGTCAAGGTTTCTAGAAGCATTGCCAAATCGGTTCATAACTTCATCGTCAGTGAGATGTTTGTCTCTGTGAATGGTTGACAATAATGGACCGTTGAGTCTGTTTTCAGAAGTAGAATTTCTTAAGTATGTTTTCAACCAACCTAAACTCCGTTCGGCAGTACCGGTAGCTACAGAGAGAGGAAAATTTGCCAATAGTTTGATAAGGGTATACAATTTAGGGAAAAAACTTTTGTTCGTTCATAAGAGCGACGGCACTGGAGAGTAATAAGAGGTTATATTGTTACTCTTAAGATCAGAGCTAACTGATTGTCAAACTGTTTACATCGCACTACCTTCGCCTTGCTTTGCAACGTTGCCATACATCACTTATTAACAATAGTAGGCTACATGATAATATTGGTTTTTAATGTTTGAATTCATAAACTAATATTATATTATATATATATTATATATACGCCCCTGCATTTAGAAACTTAATGTTCTGGTATTTATGTTCCACTTTCTGTTCCTTCTTTGCACGTTAGTAAGTAATAGCGATCACACACTCGACGTTCACCTAAATGAATATCTTGTGATGGCACATGCTTCCCAGAATAAAATTTTGTGGAGAACATTTATTAGTTCTAAAGTCACACACAATTCGTTTCATTGTAGCCATCACAGGCAATCACGGACACAAAATTTTGTCAACACTGTTCATAACAAAATTAATAGCATTCGTTTTTGTGGCACAGAAACTGCCATTGAGACATTTCTTCTACTGCAAGACTACACATTGCATCGGTTTGCTGCAGAATTTGTAGATACAGAAATCATTGAGCTCATAGAAACCTCTGGTACAACACACTTTGTAATAAAAACTATTATTAGAACAAATGCACACAAGTTGTGTAAGTTACTCCGTACGTTTCATACGTTTTGGTTGGTATCTTTGCAGTTGTAATAAGAATACATTTTCCTTGTCGTATCGACATCGGAGAATTCATTTATTTTCTATTCCTGGAATGCTAATGACAAGTTCAAACGCCATCACGCATCAACAACGTGATTACTTTTATTCGTAGCTTCTCTGTGTAAACAACCGCAATTTTGTACGCCTAGTAATAATGTTATTGGTATTACATCCCCTTTAAATACTGCGCTCTTTAGAGAAGCCGGGGTGCCGGCATTTCGTCCCGAAGGGGATCTTTAACGTGCCAGTAAATCTACTGACACGGTTCCCTCACATTTACGCGCCCTCAAATGCCAACTGACTGCGCCAGGATTCGAACCTGCAACCTTGGCCAGAGCAAGCGAGAACGTTGAGCCACGCAGCCAGCCACAATGATGTAGGCTACGCCTCGTGGTGTAGTGGATAGCATTGGTAACTACCACTCAAAAGCCCCGGAATCGCTTTCCTCTTCAGAGGTATTGGAACTGGTCGGCTGCTTCGGTGGCATAGTTGGTAGCATGCTGAGCTTCTATGCCCGATGTCGCGGGTTCAAAACCGGCCATAGTCATCGGATTTTTAAGAGAGTTAAAAATCCTTCAGTGTGCGTTCCTTCGGAGGGGATGTAAAGAAAGCGGTCCCATGTCATAGATTTATGGCACGAAAAAGAACCTTCCACTAACTAAACTTGTGTGAAGCAAAATCGGTAGGCTAGGTTTGATTAATGCTCCGAAGTTCCAACATTCATCACCAGGCGCTGGTTTCGATGGTCTCTACTAGTAGCCAAGTTTACAGCTTGGTGTCGTGGACTGTAGCATTTGGTAGCGAAGTTAGGAACTACATTATCGTCTGCAAACCATAGGCCTACTTGAATTTAAAAAGGACAACTCACACTGATACAGTTGTCACAATTAACACCGGTTATCAGAAAGATTCTACACACACCCAAAGTACACGGGGCCACATGACAGCTTTGTCGCAGCCCCTAAACTGAGGAATCAACCAACAGGAACGGGTCATGTACTTGGTAATGGAGCAACTCCTCCCAAGGTAACCCTCGCTGAAAACTGCTCGCTTGGTAATCGCCTAGTCATGTCTGGTATTGTACGGAACTGCTTCCTTGGTCATCGCCTAGACATGTATGGTATTGTACAGCACTGCTTCCTTGGTCATCACCTAGTCATGTCTGGTATTGTACGGCACTGCTTCCTTGGTCATCGCCTAGTCATGTATGGTATTGTACGGCACTGCTTCTTGGTCATCGCCTAGTCCTGTCTGGTATTGTACGGCACTGCTTCTTGGTCATCGCCTAGTCATGTCTGGTATTGTACGGCAATGCTCCCTTGATCATCGCCTAGTCATGTCTGGTATTGTACGGCACTGCTTCCTTGATCATCGCCTAGTCATGTCTGGTATTGAACGGCACTGCTCCCTTGATCATCGCCTAGTCATGTCTGGTATTGTACGGCACTGCTCCCTTGATCATCGCCTAGTCATGTCTGGTATTGTACGGCACTGCTTCTTGGTCATCGCCTAGTCATGTCTGGTATTGTACGGCACTGCTTCCTTGATCATCGCCTAGGCATGTCTGGTATTGTACGGCACTGCTCCCTTGATCATCGCCTAGTCATGTCTGGTATTGTACGGCACTGCTTCCTTGATCATCGCCAAGTCATGTATGGTATTGTACGGCTCTGCTTCCTTGGTCATCGCCTAGTCTGTCTGGTATTGTACGGTACTGCTCCCTTGATCATCGCCTAGTCATGTCGGGTATTGTACGGCACTGCTCCCTTGATCATCGCCTAGTCATGTCTGGTATTGTACGGCACTGCTTCCTTGATCATCGCCTAGTCATGTATGGTATTGTACGGCACTGCTTCTTGGTCATCGCCTAGTCGGGTCTGGTATTGTACGGCACTGCTCCCTTGATCATCGCCTAGTCACGTCTGGTGTTGTACGGCACTGCTTCCTTGATCATCGCCTGGTCATGTCTGGTATTGTACGGCACTGCTTCTTGGTCATCGCCTAGTCATGTCTGGTATTGTACGGCACTGCTCCCTTGATCATCGCCTAGTCACGTCTGGTATTGTACGGCACTGCTTCCATGATCATCGCCTGGTCATGCCTGGTATTGTACGGCACTGCTTCTTGGTCATCGCCTAGTCATGTATGGTATTGTACGGCACTTCTCCCTTGATCATCGCCTAGTCATGTCTGGTATTGTACGGCACTGCTTCTTGGTCATCGCCTAGTCATGTATGGTATTGTACGGCCTGCTTCCTTGATCATCGCCTGGTCATGTCTGGTATTGTACGGCACTGCTTCTTGATCATCGCCTGGTCATGTATGGTATTGAACAGCACTGCTTCTTGGTCATCGCCTAGTCATGTCTGGTATTGAACGGCACTGCTCCCTTGATCATCGCCTAGTCATGTCTGGTATTGTACGGCACTGCTTCCTTGGTCATCGCCTAGTCATGTATGGTAATGTACAGCACTGTTTCTTGGTCATCGCCTAGTCATGTCTGGTATTGTACGGCACTGCTCCCTTGATCATCGCCTAGTCATGTCTGGTATTGTACGGCACTGCTTCCTTGGCCATCGCCTAGTCACGTCTGGTATTGTACGGCACTGCTTCCTTGGTCATCACCTAGTCATGTATGGTATTGAACAGCACTGCTTCCCTGATCATCGCCTGGTCATGTCTGGCAGTGTACGGCACTGCTCCCTTGATCATCGCCTAGTCATGTATGGTATTGTACGGCACTTCTCCCTTGATCATCGCCTAGTCATGTCTGGTAGTGTACGGCACTGCTCCCTTGATCATCGCCTAGTCATGTCTGGTATTGTACGGCACTGCTTCTTGGTCATCGCCTAGTCATGTATGGTATTGTACGGCACTGCTTCCCTGTTCATCGCCTGGTCATGTCTGGTAGAGTACGGCACTGCTCCCTTGATCAGCGCCTAATCATGTCTGGTATTGTAAGCCCTTGGTCATCGCCTAGTCTTGTCTGGTAGTGTAGGGCACTGCTCCCTTGTGCATCGCCTGGTCATGTCTGGTATTGTACGGCACTGCTTCCTTGATCATCGCCTGGTCATGTCTGGTATTGTAGGGCACTGCTTCCTTGATCATCGCCTAGTCATATCTGGTAGTGTAGGGCACTGCTGCCTTGATAATCGCCTAGACATGTCTGGTATTGTACGGCTCTGCTTCCTTGATCATCGCCTAGTCATGTATGGTATTGTAGGGCACTGCTTCCTTGATCATCGCCTAGTCATATCTGGTAGTGTAGGGCACTGCTGCCTTGATCATCGCCTGGTCATGTCTGGTATTGTACGGCTCTGCTTCCTTGACCATCGCTTAGTCATGTATGGTATTGTAGGGCACTGCTTCCTAGATCATCGCCTAGTCATGTCTGGTATTGTACAGTACTGCTCCCTTGATCATCGCCTAGTCATGTCTGGTATTGTACGGCACTGCTTCTTGGTCATCGCCTAGTCATGTCTGGTATTGTACGGCACTGCTCCCTTGATCATCGCCTGGTCATGTCTGGTATTGTACGGCACTGCTTCTTGGTCATCGCCTGGTCATATCTGGTATTGTACGGCACTGCTTCCCTGATCATCGCCTGGTCATGTCTGGTAGTGTACGGCACTGCTCCCTTGATCAGCGCCTAATCATGTCTGGTATTGTAAGCCCTTAGTCATCGCCTAGTCTTGTCTGGTATTGTACGGCACTGCTCCCTTGATCAGCGCCTGGTCATGTCTGGTATTATAAGCCCTTGGTCATCGCCTAGTCTTGTCTGGTATTGTAGGGCACTGCTCCCTTGTTCATCGCCTGGTCATGTCTGGTATTGTACGGCACTGCTTCCTTGATCATCGCCTGGTCATGTCTGGTATTGTAGGGCACTGCTTCCTTGATCATCGCCTAGTCATATCTGGTAGTGTAGGGCACTGCTGCCTTGATCATCGCCTGGTCATGTCTGGTATTGTACGGCTCTGCTTCCTTGATCATCGCCTAGTCATGTAAGGTATTGTAGAGCACTGCTTCCTAGATCATCGCCTAGTCATTTCTGGTATTGTACGGTACTGCTCCCTTGATCATCGCCTAGTCATGTCTGGTATTGTACGGCACTGCTCCCTTGATCAGCGCCTGGTCATGTCTGGTATTGTAAGCCCTTGGTCATCACCTAGTCATGTCTGTTAGTGTAGGGCACTGCTCCCTTTTTCATCGCCTGGTCATGTCTGGTATTGTACGGCACTGCTTCCTTGATCATCGCCTAGTCATGTCTGGTATTTTAAGCCCTTGGTCATCGCCTAGTCATGTCTGGTATATTAAGCCCTTGGTCATCGCCTCGTCATGTCTGGTATTGTAGGGCACTGCTTCCATGATCATCGCCTAGTCATGTCTGGTAGTGTACGGCGCTGCTCCCTTTATCATAGCCTGGTCATGTCAGGTATTGTAAGCCCTTGGTCATCGCCTAGTCATCTCTGGTAGTGTAGGGCACTGCTCCCTTGATCATCGCCTGGTCATGTCTGGTATTGTAAGCCCTTGGTCATCGCCTAGTCATGTCTGGTAGTGTAGGGCACTGCTCCCTTGATCATCGCCTGGTCATGTCTGGTATTGTACGGCACTGCTTCCTTGATCATCGCCTAGTCATGTCTGGTATTGTACGTCTCTGCATTCTTGATCATCGCCTGGTCATGTCTGGTAGTATAGGGCACTGCTGCCTTGATCATCGCCTAGTCATGTCTGGTATTGTGCGGCTCTGCTTCCTTGATCATCGCCTAGTCATGTCTGGTATTGTAGGGCACTGCTTCCTTGATCATCGCCTAGTCATATCTGGTAGTGTAGGGCACTGCTGCCCTGATCATCGCCTGGTCATGTCCGGTATTGTACGGCTCTGCTTCCTTGATCATCGCCTAGTCATGTAAGGTATTGTAGGGCACTGCTTCCTAGATCATCGCCTAGTCATGTCTGGTATTGTACGGTACTGCTCCCTTGATCATCGCCTAGTCATGTCTGGTATTGTACGGCACTGCTCCCTTGATCAGCGCCTCGTCATGTATTGTATTGTAAGCCCTTGGTCATCACCTAGTCATGTCTGGTAGTGTAGGGCACTGCTACCTTTTTCATCGCCTGGTCATGTCTGGTAATGTACGGCACTGCTTCCTTGATCATCGCCTAGTCATGTCTGGTATTTTAAGCCCTTGGTCATCGCCTAGTCATGTCTGGTATTGTAAGCCCTTGGTCATCGCCTCGTCATGTCTGGTATTGTAGGGCACTGCTTCCTTGATCATAGCCTGGTCATGTCTGGTATTGTAAGCCCTTGGTCATCGCCTAGTCATCTCTGGTAGTGTAGGGCACTGCTCCCTTGATCATCGCCTGGTCATGTCT
Source organism: Meconema thalassinum (assembly GCA_946902985.2). Classification (NCBI taxonomy): domain Eukaryota; kingdom Metazoa; phylum Arthropoda; class Insecta; order Orthoptera; family Tettigoniidae; genus Meconema; species Meconema thalassinum. Next base: position 285,078,751 of record OX336388.2, read on the forward strand.
GGTATTGTAAGCCCTTGGTCATCGCCTAGTCATCTCTGGTAGTGTAGGGCACTGCTCCCTTGATCATCGCCTGGTCATGTCTGGTATTGTACGGCACTGCTTCCTTGATCATCGCCTAGTCATGTCTGGTATTTTAAGCCCTTGGTCATCACCTAGTCATGTCTGGTATTGTAAGCCCTTGGTCATCGCCTCGTCATGTCTAGTATTGTAGGGCACTGCTCCCTTGATCATCGCCTGGTCATGTCTGGTATTGTGCGGCAGTGCTTCCTTGGTCATCGCCTAATCATGTCTGGTATTGTAAGCCCTTAATCATCGACTAGTCATGTCTGGTATTGTATGGCACTGCTCCCTTGATCAGCGCCTAATCATGTCTGGTATTGTAAGCCCTTAGTCATCGCCTAGTCATGTCTGGTATTGTACGGCACTGCTCCCTTGATCATCGACTAGTCATGTCTGGTATTGTACGGCACTGCTCCCTCCCGGGAATCCCGGGTAATAGTTCGATTGTTCAATGTCACACCAGTTTATTTCATAAATTGAAGTTACTGATAGTTAACTCATTTAGATGTAGGGTTAATTCTACAGTTTAATCAAGTTAGTAATTCGGGATTGTTTGAAAATATTTCGAGTCCTTTAGGAATTCGGCGAACTGGATTAACTTTACCATTTTAACTGCTTTGTATTTATTGTTGTTGTTACATGGTGCTACCACTAAGTAAAGCCGGCGGTCCCATGTCATAGATTTATGGCATGAAAAAGAACCTGCCACTAACTACACAAGAAGAAGCTAAAATGTGTAGGTTAGTTTGATAACGGTTTATTAGTTCCAACATTCGCCACCAAGTGGTGACTGCGATGGCATTTAGTAGCCACGTCCGCAGCTAGATGTCGTGGACGGTAGCATTTGGTAGCAAAAGTAGGAACTACTTGAAAAAATTAATCGTCCGCAGTCCTTCTACCTGAATCACAGATAACACACACTAATACAGTCATCACAATTATCGCCGGTTATCAGACAAAATCTACACACACCCATGGGCTGCGTGGCTGAACGATCTCGCTTGCTGTGTCCAAGGTTGCAGGTTCGAATCCTGGCGCAGTCGATTGGCATTTGAGGGTGCGTAAATTCGTCGAGACCGTGTCAGTAGATTTACTGGCACGTTAAAGATCCCCTTCGGGACGAAAATCCGGCACCCCGGCGACTCTAAAACCGGCAGTAGTTAAAGTGGACGCAATACCAATAACATTGTTACTACAGCATTGGGGTTGTTTACACAGAGAAGCTAGGAATAAAAGTAATTATTAATGATCACGTTGTAGATTCATGATGACGTTGAACTTGTCATTAGCCTTCTAGGAATCTAAAATAAATTAATTCGCGGATGACCAAATGACAAGGAAAGCAAAACACGAGAGGAACGTCACGTGCTGGAGTCTAGCGGGCAATTGAGAAACTAACACGTTCCAGTGTTTCTGCAGTGTGGTGCTAGATGGTGCTGAGGTCGCTATCATCGAAGGATAGGGCGCGAGATTTCTAGTCCGTTGTTGTTGCTTATTTTAGGTGTTGCGACATGTGTGTGTAATTTGTGTGATAACCAGTGTGATTGTGGTGGCTGCACTAGTGTGTGTATTTTAAATTGGGAGATAGGATTGGGAAGGAGGCGGCCATGGCCTCTCAAATGAATCAACAACAACAACAGCGTCCTACCCAAATCATTCCTCGTATAAAAGTACACACACTAGTACGCCTACAGACATCACAGTGACACAGGTCATCAGACAAATTCTACACATACCAATGTAAACGGGGCTACAAGACCACGATGCCGCAAAGCCCCTAATGAATCAACAACAACAAAACAACAACAATAGACTCTACCGCGGATCAAGGTCAACGAATATTAATCGCTGTATTCGAGTGTTGAAATATGTGGTGTTTTAAGGTATAAGTTATATATATGCCTATATAGGCTATGGTGCGTTCAAAAATAACGAGCCGGAGGCTGGAATGCGCAAACCGGTGACTACATCGGCTAATCGTGGCGTGTGTAACGAGGTGTGGTTCCGACCAGAGCGAGGGAGGTCACAGCCCGTCGCTAGAGGGCACTCGTGCACGTCACGTGACGATACAGAGCGAGTATCAGCATGCATCAATCGTCCAACGCTGCCAGTCGCATTGCAAACAGTGACATGGAGGCGTCAAACGATGAGCAAATAGGTGTTGTTTTGTTTCTGACTGCGAAAGGAGTAGGGAGAAAGGACATTCATCGCCGATTGTCACAAGTGTACGGCGAACACTGTATGTCCCTTGCAAGGGTCAAGGCGTGGCACAAGCGCTTCAGGGAAGGACGGGTGTCGTTAGCCGCTGATGCCCGGTCTGGGGCACCCCCCTGCAGTACAGATGACAACGCCCAGCTGGTTGATGCACTCATTACCCAGGACCGCCGAGTGACAGTGAACGCCATAGCCGCCGTGGTCGGATTGAGCGTCGGAAATGTGCACATCAACATGAAGGAACGACTGCACTTGCGCAAAGTGTGTGCCCAATGGGTGCCCCACAGTCTTCAACCACACTCGGAAGCATGTCGAATGGCCCACTGTCTTGGTCTTGGTTGGACGATTGATGTATGCTGCTGCTCGCTTTGTATCGTCTCGTGACGTGTACGCGTGCCCCTAGTGACGGGCTGTGACCTTCCACGCTCTGGTCGGAACCACACCTCGTTACACACGCCACGATTAGCCGATGTCGTCACCGGTTTGAGCATTACAGCCTCCGGCTCGTTACTTTTTGAACGCACCTTATATATACAGTGCATTTTTTCTAAAAAAAATTAAGGGGGTACTCTCAGTTGCAGTCGACCAAACATCACGATTTTGCAATTTTCGACAATTTGCAAAGTCCGGTCATTGTGTTCAAATCATCAACTTTTAGCTTTTTCGATGCCTGTGTAGAAGTTAAATAGATCGGGATTTTCTTCATCCTCCAAAACTAACCACACGCACAAACTATCAACCTTCTCCGCCGCCAAACAATAGTCTGCGTGCTTATAAAAACGGAGTGCCGAGTTGCCGACCAAAAGAAACTGATTCGATACATCGATTTAAATCGAGGATTACTCGAAATCTCCTCCAGCTGTTTTGAACAGCGCGCAGACGCCAGCTGATCGATGAACTGTCAAGTCGGAAGTTATTTTGCCGGACTAGATACAAATGTACCAATATTATTACAATCAGTTTTCAAATGTTTAATGTTTAAGGGGTACGCTACCCCCACGTTCCCCCTTATGGTATCTATACCGTCGTATTGGCAGTGTTGGCAGAATGCAACATCATCTGAGGCACATACCAGAGTGACTGATCTATAGTTACATAACACTTGCCCCCTTACAAACTTTAGTTTTCAACTTAACCTGTCCTAGCCCTCTGACCAGATTACATTTCTAGGCAGAGCCGGCAATCAAACGAGGACTCCAAGCACAGGAGTCTCCTTGCCTTCAGGTCTATCGTCCCGTGGCGATATTCTTCGCACATCGGAATGAAATACCCGGCTTCTTTCATAACTAGCTTGTGGTGCTGAATGACGTTGTCGGCAGGAGGGTTCCTCACCTTTCCAGTTCAAGGTGGAATTTTAAATCTAGGACCGTTTAGGTAGTGTACGAGAATAGAAGCGCCCTTATTGAGTGTCTGGAACAACTCTAAAGGACTTCTCCAGTCCACATTCTGTGAACTCAAGGGGTGATGTGACGCAGGAGGCGAGAAGAGAAGGGTTTGTCAACAGCCCGCCATGTTATCTGGAATTCCTGTCTATTCCAATACTGGTTGCCTAAACCACTGTGGTGTTGCGAGTGAGTGAGACACCGACCTACGTATTTGGTTCTGTTACTACACACGGACCGGGTTAAACCCCACATCAATCCTCATCGTCCGTGATCCACATTCCTCTCAGGTTCACGGAGCTTGGACTTCTCGACAGCCATCTACAATTACGCAAGCAAGAGTATTGCGTTTAAAATTAGAGCACTCGGCTTTTCAACTCTGGTTAGCCGTATTTTACCAAATTATGCCTCATGTTAACATCTTGTAGGCTATAATCAGCTGCAAAAGAGAACATCAGATCCTCGAGATCAGAAATGCAATTTAGAATTTCGAGGGTGCTATTCAAAAAATTAGGGAACATAAAATTGATGAACATGACGCCTTACCTCCACCAGCCAAGTTACAAACAATACCGCCAATGGTCCCACGAGTCTAAACAGATTTGTGATACAGTAATATTTCATGTCAAAGAACGGTTCGAGTTCACTAATCGCCTTCTTGCGGGTACTTCTCAACTCTATAGAGAATTCTTACGCAGTTCCATGGCAGAGAACAGACTGATAGCACTGGCTATGCTATCCATAAAAGGGAGTTTGTCTCTATTAAAAAACGCAGGATGGATTTTACATACAAGCAGTCTGCAGAGGGTGAGTAAATCTATTAACCTTTCTAATACTCTCATTATAATTATGCTGTGCTTGCAACTTCTATTGCTGTAAGATTTGAAGTAGCCTATTGAATGTTCTTAACCTGGCTCATCTGTCGTACATTTACATCTTTGGGCGTGTGTTTGAGAGAGAAAACTTTGATCTCCACTGACAATGCTGGTCCAGAGTTCGAGTTCAGGTTCAGGCGAATCATTTGAACTCGCTGTGTTTGTAAATCGCTCATTGTAATGTTTATAACTATCTGCCACGGTGGATGAGTGGTTAACGTGTTGGTCTACTAACCCCAAGCTTGCAGGTTCGCTCCTGGCCGAGGTAAGTGATTTTTGAAAGGCGGCAAAAATTACGACACGATGTCATACGATGTTGGCATGTCAAAGAACCCATTTGAATTCAGTAGGTCGTGTTAATAATGGCAAAATTAATCTCGGGAGTTTCCGCCAACACAAAGTTCCTCATTTCTCTACTTGAAAGCGCTATAGAGTTCGAGGAGCTTAGATATCTAACCTCCTTGACTTTCATAGTGCTTCAAGGAACAACGAATTGCGACATGCAAGCTACCCTTTGGGTATCAAATAACAAAGCTTGCACCCGGCACCCGAGGCCATACGATATTATTATATTATTATTATTATTATTAACTATCTGTCTGCTATCGTCTGGCCCGGAATTTTCCATACTTCCTCCAAGGATGATGATAATTGTTGTTTTAAGGGGCCTAACATCTAGGTTATCGGCCTCTAATGGTCTGGGTGATAGTGAAAATGACGATGAAATGGAAACCAAGGTAGATTGAAAATACTTACAAAAATGGAACTCAAATTGAAAAGAAATACTTACAACAAGTAATTTAGTGGGAAAATACTCAAAACAGCAAGTTAGATTGAAAAATATGCACAAAATGTAGTTGAGGTTCAAAACACACACAAAATACTTACGAAGTGCAATTTAGATTGAAAATACGTACAAAATGGAGTTTATATCGAAAATACTTACAAACTGCAACGTACATTGAAAATACTCACAAAGGGTAATTTGAAAACAAAAACTTTCAAAATACAATTTAGATACACGGCCTCGGATACCCTAATAGTCTACCGTCGGGGTCGGAAGAGAACAAGAGTTTACCAAGAGAGATCGACAGGAAATAAAACTGAGAGGAGCCCGGCACAAGTAAGTGGAAGCAATGCCGGACTCAGCTTGGGTCCCGTGGTCGCCAACCCACGTTCCACAAGTTGTGAGCCCCTGGGGGACTTCCTCCAAGGAGCGCACTTTATTTCAAGTCGTGACCGTTAATCTCGCGATCATGAGACACGGGACCTTCTTCTTACATGGAATCCGAACCACTCGACATGGCATTCTTCTTCAAAAATCTCACATGCACTGACCGAGAATAGAACTCTTTGTGAGAGGCAAAATACTTGTCCGCCCAGTGGCGTAACCAGGGGGGGAGAGGGGGGCTATAACCCCCCCAATGGGAAAATCGGCAGGTTGTGATTTGTGTCTGTGGTGATGTACTGTACTGTTGTCACCTTTCGGTCCGGGTCCCCATTTGTGGCTACACACGTCTTCATGACAACGTATAACCACAGTCTACCTACAGATCGCGAAGCTTGGCTCATATTTTTCTACCGCGAGACAATAATGCTCTCATGCAGCCAGCAAGAATGTGCCGACTGCGCTATGTTGGTGTATGTAGCCTAATTGTTGCTGGATTTACTGTATGTGAGCATTGTGTAAAGGTTATATCTTTATATTTAACATGTGCTTTACAAGAGATGTGCAGTTCAATAAACAGATCAAATATCAGAAGCCATATTTGAGTGTTGCCAAGTAACCTATATGATCGCTTTTCAGTCGGTCAACACGAGTGTACGGTACCCAATTAGATTAGGTGGGCAGTGACAATTTATCTCCTAATCCCTGAAATAAAAATACATGAATCGTGTATACACTTCTCACATAAAGAAGCGTGGGAGCGTTTTATTAAATATATAAATAATTATTTTATTATGAATTACACAGGGAAATTAATTGTTACTCCTCGCCCAATCTAATTGGGTGTATTCGTGTTGACCGACTGGGAAGTCAGACTGTTCAAATAGCAAGACGACACCTGAGTTTCCAAGGACCCTAAAAGGTAAGATTTGAGCTATGGATTTTAGGCTAGTATTATAAAGCTTTTCAATGGGAGCGTGATGGTATAGTGGCTTAGCTGCTCGTCAATCACCCGGACGGCCGGAGTTCCAATCCCGGTGACAGTGGGGTGGAATTTTCACCTGGAAAAATTACGTGGTGTCAGGAAGGGCATCCGGCCTTAAATCCCCGGTCAAAACTAAAATGAGCCTGATTGGCTCCGGCGACCCCAATTAATTGGGATATGCAGTATTATAAAGCTTTTCAATCAAACAACGGAACTAGGTCTTTAACCGGTTATAAAGCAATAATAATGTTATTGGACGTAGGTCCCTTTTAACTACTGTGGCTTTTAGAGACACCGGGGTGCCGGAATTTTGCTCTGAAGGTGATCTTTAACGTGCCAGTAAATCTACAGACACGGTTCCCTCGCATTTATGCACCCTTAAATGCCAGCTGACTGCAGCTGGATTAGATCCTGCAACCTTGGGCACAGCAGGAGAGAACGTTACCGCTGAGCCACGGAGCCAGTCGGTTATAAATCAGAAGCATGTCTCGTTAGGATATTTGTGCATGGCTTTGGTGGCGTAGTCAGTAGCATGCTGAACTGCTATGCCCAAGTTCGCGGGTCCAAGCCCAGTCGAAGTCGTCGGGCCCATGACATAGATTTATGGTACGTAAAAGAACTTACTACTACAATTGGTAGTGTGTAGCCAAAATTTGTAGGTTATTGGGTTAGACACACTTTATCGAATTCCAACGTTCGCCGTTGGGTTTCAGTGACAGTGGCGTCTGGTAGCTTAAGTTGGAACTACTTGACATTGAAATTGGGGAACCTACGGGCGTTCACGTGAAATGCCCTGCTATGGCCATTGGCTGCAAATCAAATATAAATATCTTTGTTTTGAAAATTAAGACATACGGTAGGCTAAGTAAACGTAAAAGATGTAATCTCAAACGCGTGCAGACATTTTAATTTTCAGATGTAGAAAATGGCTTTTTAATAGACAGAGAGCTGATTTAATGAATCAAGATTTTGTACAATAATATAAACTTATTCTCGAATAATTTGGAAGCAAGCCAATTTATGTCGTCAGGATAATGCTCACAAACTTGTATGTGGTAGGCCTGCAATATTTGTTATTCTCTGGTCTCCCACATGGCTGCTGTGAAGTTACGGTACACAATTGTTATTGCCGAAAAGCCGAGGTGGACAGCGAAACTAAAAGCACTTATAGTCTACTCCTCTCTGAAGTTTTAACTCGACACGACTTGAGAGTTACTGCTGGCCGAAGCTGAGGTGATGGGCTCGCTCGCTAGCTCGTAAACTCGCTCCGAAGCTAGTAACTTAAATTTCCACTGAATGGAGATTGTTGGAAGAAATTAAAATGTAAAATCACTTATAGTTGGCGATGTATTAAAGATAAAGATATGCTGTCGCAGACTTCTTTGTAGAACTTTTCATGCTGACCAATTCTTACACTCATAGTATATGGATATTTTTAATGGTTTACCAAGCGTAAGCTTAAAAGGCGCAAGGACGGCAGGTTTTCCTTCGACACGATTCAATGAAATCGTTACTGCTCGGCTTCCTTTGGTCATAAATGAATATTTTCCTACAGAAACCTCCCTCGAGAAATTGTTTACTGAATGGTGAAAACCACATCAAAATCCATTCAGTGGATTTAGAGATTACCCGTTACATCCAGGAATCGTGGACTTGGTTTTATGTAGAGATGCCAGCAACTATCATTAAAACAAATACATGAATTTATAACTAGTATGGACTATGAATTCTACATAAGACTCACTAAATACGTCATATAACTGTACCTAGGGATACTTGTAGAGGACTGAACTAATGAAAACAGAGCGTTCTTTTTATGTTCCTATGAATTAAAAGTGTACAGTATACCAACATTGTGGCTTTTTTCTGTAGTAGTTGGTGATTTAACGTGACTTATGCTTACAATGGAAATAATCACTCAGGCGCTTTAAAATTCAAAAAACCCTTGCAAAAGTGAAATCATCTGTTCCGCGAATTACGTGCTCAAGGCAGTTGCCAGCTTGCTGGCCGCCGAGAGCGCTAGTGTCGCTTCACCAACAAAGATGATGCAATTTCGTAACGGAGCAAGCTTCGCGACTGTGTATTTTAGACTTTGGTAATACAACTCCGTCCTTCCAGGGATGTCAATCTAACTTTTCCCCCACGAAATAACTTATTTCAAACTGAGGCTAGAGTTGTGGTGTTTGAAGCCATATTTTCAGTGTTGCCTTAGTAAACAATAGTTTAGTGCTTTTCAGTCGGTCAACACGAATGTACCCAAAAGAGATGGGTTATGCCCTAATCCTGAAATAAATTACATGAGATTAATAAAACACTAGGATGACCAGTTTCGATCGTCAAGCGATCATCATCAGATCCATTACACTTAGGCTACAAAATCTATGTTTGAAATACAGGTGAAAATATTTACAATATGTACAATTATTTAGTTGCAGTATTGGTACTGCAACTGTCAGTGTATGCTAAATGCAGTATATATGTTAGGTGAAATGCTAAATGGTGATAGCTATCCGTAGATTGTACTTTAGAGAGATTATATGTAACCCCGTAGTAAAGTAAAGGCCTTGGGAGGGAAGGCACTGGACCATAGTAAGTTCATACTCAGAGGGCAATTGTCTGAGACCATCTTCGAACCCCGGAACCCAGAAATAATACTAAGGTGATCGGGTAAAATCATAATATATTCACAATAAACATGCATACAAATTAACAAAACACTTACAAATCAAGATGTGGATTCTGACATCAAATATTTGTTCCTTCCAGTTGACTGTAATACATATTTTAGTAATCCAGCCAAAGTTGTTACGATGAAGTAAATAAGCGGTGCTTTCAACCAATCATCTGTTGTCATTAGTGAGAATCCAAGCCAAATATCAAGAGGATGACGAATTAAATATTCAATAGCTTCATTATGCCCCTGCATAATGCATCATACCGTATTTCATACATTTCCACACAAATAAATAATTAATTAATTCCCGAGACAATACATGTCACAAAGCTAGGCCTACGCATGTTACAATATCCAATATAATACGTTGCCTAAAACTGAAGAATTAATGTCTTCCAACACAAAATATACGGAGCTAATTCAATTTACGTCTTTTCACCTCAATGGCTACCAAAAATCTCTTTAATATTAACAACAGATGATCACACATAGTTAAAAACAATACGACAGTAGCCATCATGAAAAACAGAAGAAAAACGATCACCGTACTAGGGCTATCGACATCAAAATAAATCCTACATTAATAAATTTTCCACAGACCATAAGGCATACTACTTGTAATTAAAATGCATTTTACAATTAACTGAAAACAGAAAACAAATCATTAATTACGCAAAGAAAATATGAGTGTCAGTTAGCCTACCAGAGTGAATACCCGAGGATGACATTAAGTTTGAATGTATAACCTTGAAAGGCCCTGTCATGCAACGTAGGAAAATACAAAATAAATACATTTACCTTGCCAGTCGATACAGTCACAAGTACTTACGATGACAAAATAGCCTACCTTAATTCCACAATATACGAAGCATATCCAGACGTTTATCTCCAGTAAGGTTACAATAGGTAACCAGTCAATAACTTGACGAAGAGGGATAATATCATTCAATATTTTCACATACAGTAGAACTTCAGTTTACTTCTTATGTATTTATAAAACCACGTAGATCCATGATGACTGGCCTAACAAGCTCATTACGAGAATCATACATGTCTCGAAAATCCCAGCCTTCCAAAACCATAAAGTCAACATCGAGATAGAGAAATACTTGTCGCTAGAACATAGCTCTTCCTATCGGACAGAGGGAGAAACTACAATCCCTGTCCAAGGCAGCACCGACAAGATATGCTACCTATCGAGGCCAGCCACAACTAACTCCGCCGCTCGATTCAAAAGTTTATGCCAAAGTAAAAATAGTACGTTCGATCAGAGATTAGTGCCAAAGTAACGGCACAGACTCCCGGGCCCCAAACTTGTCGATGGTTCGCAGAACAGAGACGACGTAAATGGTACAAGTGTATCAACATGCATAATCAAGCAAATCTTTAAGCATAGAAAAGTTTTTGCCAATTATCACAAACACAGTAGCTTCCGAATGTGAAATACTTAATTAAAAGTTCATTTCAGTTTTCATCAGCACCATAACCACCAAACTATGTCATGCCAAGAACATAAACAAATACTTAAGTGTAGAATACATCGAGTGGGTTTTCTTTGTACAATTTCCACAACATTATTACAAATGTCATCTTGAATAAACGATGGCAGGAACAGTTTCATCCGAAGGTTACATAGATTGGTCCAATATCCTGGCCAGAGACATCTTCTCGCACTGCATAACACTCCAAACGCAGAATAAGACCTCGAAGAAATTAGCTGAAATCAAATTTCGACTGCGACAGTAATGTGTAAAGGAAAGCTTAATATCTAACGTTGACACTCATTTACAAAGAACAAATTACAATAAAATATTATATGATGGCATCAGATTTTATAACAATAACCCAGTACTATCAAGAATCCACATCTTTACAGGTGAAAGGTATAACAATGACCCTCAATTAACACAGAAAATTGTATGCATGTTTTAGAAAATTACAATATCCCGAAAATATTACAATAATAACAGTATTTTCCAAAAATAAGTTTCAATAATAATGCTGAATGGCACGTGAGCTCTCATATTTACAAATAAAAAACCTTATTATCCCAAAAGATGAAGGCAATTGTCTCACATTGCATATCTGTTCAACCCATTTGTCCAAAATACAGAAAGAGAAAATGCCCAAAGAAACACCCAAAGTAGGAAAACACAAGAAAATTCCAAGAAGAACAATAGAAAGACCCAATTATCAAGCAAAAACAGGACACACGTGCATACCAAAGCAGAATCACACCACAACCTTACACCATGACACATAACCTTAAAATCCCCAGAAAAAATTACAATTACAACCATCAAATAATTAATAAACAACAACCAGAATATGAATTAGCACTTGTCAACACATCCACACAAAACACAAATACATAAATACCCTATCATATACAGACCCAGACCAAACCGAAACTAGTAAACGAGGGAAGCACGTATTTCATGAGGCCTATAGTGAGCCGCCGTATATTGACCAAATACCACAACTCAATTCATCATATCACATCACATTACTTAACCTAAAGTATTTATTTCTCAGTCAGACAGCAAAAAAAAATTGAGCCCACTCAATCAACTGAAGACTTAGGAGAATTGTTTATAAATACTTACCAACATATTCAACTCAAATCTAAGCAAATGAACCCCCATAACATTCATCTGGTAGACTTAAGTTGACAGATGCGTCAACAAAATGCTAATTTACATCCACGATCCTAAGTAACATACAATGACCTTTTACCCCTTAAATTAATATACATCCACACTTATCTGGACAACCACAAAACAACAACAAGAAAACTAACCCAATTACCAAAATAAAACAAATCACACCACATTTATACTTTCTGAATGTCCAACTTTGGAAATGCACAATTTAGACAAAAACATAAACAATACAATTATTCACTCTTGACATAGCCTAGTATATCAAACTAAGTAAACAGTATAGCGAACAAGATCAAAACAAGAACAAACTCGACAGAAATCCCTCAATAAATGACCAACAGAAGACCCTAAATGAAAGAAGATCAACAGACTACTCGTGCAGATCACCAAGCTACAAACGTACCCAAACATTCATTGAAATCACACGACCTTACAAACTCCCAAAATTAATAAAACCATTTACTACCCACAAAATCCCCATAATTTTTCCAGAATATAAATTGACACACCGTTAGGACATCAACATACACAAAATAAATAATAACCCTTAAATAAAACACACTGAAATCAACATGTCATACTAGCCGCATTTTACCCTGGCATAGCATGATTTTCCATCACCAAAACACATTTCGGCAAGTAGTTACCTTCATAAATCAACAAGCAGATAAATGACTAAGTCATCACTCGGAGAACAGAAGAGGTTTGTAATTACTTACCTATGATATCCCAACATAGTATCATTTTATACGTACGGCGTATTTAATTAAATTCAATTATAAATTAAGCAAAAAGAAACCCTAACCTTAATTCACCTTAAGAAACAACCAAGAGACCCACCCGATTACAAAACAAAACTAATAACAATCACCCCCACTCATGCACTCAAATACATTTACACAAGTTTGTCACTTCAGACCTAACACAATTTAGACAATTACAAACAAGAAGAACCATTATAGATTTGCACAATCAAGCAGAATGAGCACCACACGTGTAGACAAATACAAGCATCAATAACATCCACAATACATACATGTCCCGATGACCAGAATTCATCTACACAATTTTGACAATAACATACAAGAAGAACCTTATGGATTTGCACTATCTAGCAGAATGTGCACCACACGTGTAGACAAATACACACATTAAAAACACATGCATGTACTGATGACCAGAATTCATCTACACAATTTTGACAATAACATACAAGAAGAACCTTATGGATTTGCACTATCTAGCAGAATGTGCACCACACGTGTAGACAAATACACACATCAAAAACACATGCACGTCCTAATGACCAGAATTCATCTACACAATTTTGACAATAACAAACAAGAAGAACCTTTTATGGATTTGCACAATCTAGCAGAATGTGCACCACACGTGTAGACAAATAAACACATCAATAACACACATAACACATGCATGTACTGATGACCAGAATTCGTCTACACAATTTTGACAATAACATACACCACATCGAATATCAACTTAAATTATCAAAATCTGCATCGCACCATCGACTAATGTGGTCATACGAGCCACAAAAATCACATCTCTTGCCTTTGCTGGCTCTACTCCCTTTAAACCTCTGGTCAGCACGCCCCGAAAATACATGGCTTTGAACATTTGTAGGCATGAACTCACGCCTTCCCTGAAATTTTTATAAGGAACAAGACTACTACAATTATCCACAAGCTGCATCTCTCCACGTGGCTGAAAATAATTTATACCAGAACCATCCCCTAATTCCACTAATTTCTTCAAAAATTTCACAAATAAATTAATATCAGTGCCATAGCACACATGAAAATCTTTCAAAATTAGAGTTAATGGGTTAGGAAGGGAAGCAAAATTAACCTGACCATCAGTCATAAGTTTATTTAGAGAAACAACGTTAGTCGAGGCTCGATTATCAGAAAGATTAAGCCTATTTACTCTATCTATCACATCACATTCACCAAGTAAGCTATCAACAGTTTGTACTTCCTTATCAGTCCAAGTACGGTGAGATCCTAACCTATTCCCAGCACTACCAACGTCATGGCAAGAAACTGAACTAGAAAAATCGTTACATCTCTTATCAGAACGTGAATTACCAACAGCATTCAAATTACTAGGGCTCGACATGACCTCAGGTGTATTTCTTGAAGATCCTATTTCTTTATTTACCTCAGTAGTATTATTAGTTTGCAAAGCGCCTAACATATTTTCATTATTCTCCATCGACACTGATTCAAAATTACCAAAATAATTACTATTATTCACAACGCCATCACAAGAATCACTAACATATGAACAAACGCTTTCAGAACATACAACAGGTTCACTAATATTCTCAGAAATATCACTCGAGGACAACCGATTAAAACTATCTAACAGCTTGTCACGAAGCCCAACTAACTTGGTTGAAAAAACAATATCACACTTGGACCAATATTCAATTAAACTCACTAAACGATTAATCCAGTGTATAGAACGACATTTTAATTTGTTCACACGATATGCCGAAGGTTTGGCAACTTGCTTTAACTCATCACAGGACACTAATAGGTTTGAAACAGATATCACAACATCAGACCTACCTTTTGTCCCATAAGAATGTTGATCAGTCAGACTAACAACAGGAGCTGACTTTAAGGATTTGAGAAGAATAATATCCAGTTCACGATGAAAATTAGGGTTGCCATTCCTTATTTGTATTTCATAAGCCAGTTCTTCTTTGGATAAATATGGTACAGCTTTTAAAATGCTCTCGTCCATTCAGTATATTATCACATGAAACATAAATAACAAGAAAATTATACAAAGATAAAACAATAACAACAAACATTAAAAATATCACACTTTAGGCCCAATCATACTTCCAAGCCCCAAGATCCAAAGACTAGCCCCAAACAACTACTGAATGTGGTACAAATCTAACCACGCTACTGCTATAACACATTTAACCCCGTAGTAAAGTAAAGGCCTTGGGAGGGAAGGCACTGGACCATAGTAAGTTCATACTCAGAGGGCAATTGTCTGAGACCATCTTCGAACCCCGGAACCCAGAAATAATACTAAGGTGATCGGGTAAAATCATAATATATTCACAATAAACATGCATACAAATTAACAAAACACTTACAAATCAAGATGTGGATTCTGACATCAAATATTTGTTCCTTCCAGTTGACTGTAATACATATTTTAGTAATCCAGCCAAAGTTGTTACGATGAAGTAAATAAGCGGTGCTTTCAACCAATCATCTGTTGTCATTAGTGAGAATCCAAGCCAAATATCAAGAGGATGACGAATTAAATATTCAATAGCTTCATTATGCCCCTGCATAATGCATCATACCGTATTTCATACATTTCCACACAAATAAATAATTAATTAATTCCCGAGACAATACATGTCACAAAGCTAGGCCTACGCATGTTACAATATCCAATATAATACGTTGCCTAAAACTGAAGAATTAATGTCTTCCAACACAAAATATACGGAGCTAATTCAATTTACGTCTTTTCACCTCAATGGCTACCAAAAATCTCTTTAATATTAACAACAGATGATCACACATAGTTAAAAACAATACGACAGTAGCCATCATGAAAAACAGAAGAAAAACGATCACCGTACTAGGGCTATCGACATCAAAATAAATCCTACATTAATAAATTTTCCACAGACCATAAGGCATACTACTTGTAATTAAAATGCATTTTACAATTAACTGAAAACAGAAAACAAATCATTAATTACGCAAAGAAAATATGAGTGTCAGTTAGCCTACCAGAGTGAATACCCGAGGATGACATTAAGTTTGAATGTATAACCTTGAAAGGCCCTGTCATGCAACGTAGGAAAATACAAAATAAATACATTTACCTTGCCAGTCGATACAGTCACAAGTACTTACGATGACAAAATAGCCTACCTTAATTCCACAATATACGAAGCATATCCAGACGTTTATCTCCAGTAAGGTTACAATAGGTAACCAGTCAATAACTTGACGAAGAGGGATAATATCATTCAATATTTTCACATACAGTAGAACTTCAGTTTACTTCTTATGTATTTATAAAACCACGTAGATCCATGATGACTGGCCTAACAAGCTCATTACGAGAATCATACATGTCTCGAAAATCCCAGCCTTCCAAAACCATAAAGTCAACATCGAGATAGAGAAATACTTGTCGCTAGAACATAGCTCTTCCTATCGGACAGAGGGAGAAACTACAATCCCTGTCCAAGGCAGCACCGACAAGATATGCTACCTATCGAGGCCAGCCACAACTAACTCCGCCGCTCGATTCAAAAGTTTATGCCAAAGTAAAAATAGTACGTTCGATCAGAGATTAGTGCCAAAGTAACGGCACAATATGGTTGTAAACTATGGTTAAACTATAACATTTTAGGCTAACTACTTATCTGATTGTCTTCCATACAACAGCTACTCACAGTTTTCGTGCTCACTGGAACTCACTGTGCGGTCGACTGCGGTGGTTATCTTAACGACTGGTTTTTCCCTGCTTTCTCCCCCCTGCTCCTACGTGCTGTGAGGAGTGATAGCGATGTGTTTATGTGAGGTGTTGCCAACCTAGATAAGATGTATGTTATTGAATGAGGTGGTCTACAACTATTAAAGACCGTAGATTAACCCTCGCCATGCGTGGAGCATAACCCATTCGAACTAAGCGTTGACGGTCTTATGAGGACGTCCCGGCACCTTTAATACTGCCGCGAATATGGGCCTTGGTTTATTGCAGAAGAAAAGTACATCGTACACCTGATCCAGATAACATTTACCTATTAATAACCCCCTAATTTCCCCCCTTTTTTATCTAGCTTGGTTGTGTCGCTAAATTGTGTTTTGTTTCCGACAGGGCGTGTTTTTTAGTAGCGTGAAGAGGGGTGAGCTCTCCATGAACGTGTGTTCATTTAGATTGTTGGGATTGTTTCGTTTGGCTAGGTGTATCTCGAGTGCTTCCTTTATGTCAAGAGCTCTGCCTTTCGATTCGTGATGGATTATTTTAAGGTCCGACTCTATGTTGGTAAAGCTGTGCCCTGCGTCACACATATGTTCGCACACGGCTGAATGTGTTCCGTATCTTATCGCATTCCTATGTTCATTATAACGTGTGTCTACTCGCCTTCCACTCTGCCCGATGTAATTAGCTTGACAATCGGTGTCTTGGCACGTTATAGAATATACCCCTGGCCTTGAATACGGGTCACGTTTATTTAGATTACTATTTAGGAGGTGCCTAGCGGTTGTGTTTTTCGTCGTGAAAGCTATCTTTATGCCAGTGATTTTATATGTATTCGCATTCACATAGTTGAAACGCGCAAATTTTTTCTCATTACTGTCCGGTTTGGGAATCGTTTTATTTTTATTTTTATGTTTGGCTATAATTTGATTTATTTTGCTTGGCGAGAAGATGTTTTCCTTTGCTATTTGCATAATAGTTCTTATTTCCTTATTATAGTTGTCTTTTGACATGGGTATGTTTAAAGCTCTGTGCACCATTGAATTGAAACCCGCTAGTTTGTGCGTACTGGGGTGATTAGACTGATTGTCGATTGCATGCGAGGTTTGTGTTGCTTTCCGGAATATGGAATATGAAAGGTCGTTGTCTTTACGTTCAATAGTTATATCGAGATAATTTATTTTCCGGTCTATTTCGGATTCCTTAGTGAATTTGATAGAGTGGTGAAGGCTATTAATGGATAGGAGAATTGTTTCTTCGCTTGTTAGTTCAGTATCGTAGATGCAAATTACATCATCTACGTATCTTTTCCATATTACTATTCCCTTTGTTGAAGTCTTTTCTAAGAACGCATTTTCTAGTGCATTTTAGTAAAAATTTAACTTATTTTTTTAGAGAACTGATTTGTTTTTGTCTTTTGAGCATATTGTATTACTCGAAAATTTCGGGATCAAAATACATAAAATGTTGCTTGTGTAATAATATCTCATAAAGAAATGGAAATAATTGTAGAGTTGTTGTTAATTCATTTGAGGGGCTTGAGACACCTTGGTTATCAGCCCTGTGTAGTTGGGAGTGTGTTGAAGCTGTCTGGCAACCTGTATTACTGTGATGATTGTAGTTGTGTGTGGAAATGTATCTGGGACAGGGATGGGGTAGACGCTCTGGGACTTGAATTAAGACACTATCCCGGCAATTTCCTGTAGGAAGTGTGGCAAAACCAAGGGGGAAAACACACTCAGGATAACCGCTGTCAGCACCGAGATTCGAACCTACGATACCCGTACATACCGCAGCTGCCCTCGCGACCATGGTGCACTTTCGACGAGCGCGGCTACGCCGCGGGACAAAATGCTTCTAGAATTTGGCTTGAGTACTCATAACCCCCCCATTGGTCGATCCTGGCTACGCTACTTGATCACGCCCCACAGTATCAGACAAATACTATACATAAGTTCACCGGGCTGATAGCCAAAGATGTCACGCTCGAAATATTAGCAACAGCAATAAGATTTTGAGGGGTAGCAATTTCATGATGGTAACGTTTCCAAAACATGAATCGATCAACTTTCATCAACATAACATTTTAAATTCCGCAACTTAAATTCGTATAGTGTGACATTTCAGTGTATTACAGTAGAACTTAAATTCGTGAAGGGGAAGAAACACCTTGCCAGGAGTCAGTTCATTTTTAGCCTACTTTCAATTTTTGCAAAAAATGAAAGTAGACTTATGAGATCACTACAGGGCGAAAAAAGTGTGTCTGTCTGTGTGTGTGTATGTGTGTGTGTGTGAGTCTGTGTGTGAGTCTGTGTGTGTGTGTGAGTGTGTGTACTCTGAATGTCTGTCCCCCCCTATCAATTCGAACACGGAGAGCGCAAATTGAACGAAATTTGGTACAAAGGTAGCACTAGCAAAGGACACCTCAGTGTCATGTTTTATATCGCCGCCATCTTGACGGAAACGTAATGGCGGCCACACAAATGTTCAAAGCTTAAATCAAATTACGACTAACCTAATCATCCGATCTCTACCAAATTTTACAACAACATACCTTTATAAGGGCAACATCCTTTAACCAAACTAATAGGTCATCAGCCTAATAGTTTGCGGATGGCGGCCATATTTGTGTGAAAATCGATTGCCCCTATTAATTCGAACACGGTGAAACCGAATGGAACGAAATTTGGTACAGAGGTAGTACTAGCAAAGGTCACCCCAGTGTCATGTTTTATATCGCCGCCATCTTGACGGAAACGTAATGGCGGCCACACAAATGTTCAAAGCTTAAATCAAATTACGACTAACCTAATCATCCGATCTCTACCAAATTTTGCAACAACATACCTTTATGGAGGGAGCATCCTTTGACAAATCTAATAGGTCATTAGCCTAATAGTTTGCGGATGGCGGCCATCTCTGTGTGAAAATCGATTCCCCCTATTAATTCGAACACGGTGAAACCGAATGGAACGAAATTTGGTACAGAGGTAGCACTAGCAAAGAGCACCTCAGTGTCATGTTTTATATCGCCGCCATCTTGACGGAAACGTAATGGCGGCCACACAAATTTTCAAAGCTTAAATCAAATTACGATTAACCTAATCATCCGATCTCTACCAAATTTTACATCAACATACCATTATGGAGGGAGCATCCTTTGACAAATCTAATAGGTCATTAGCCTAATATTTTGCGGATGGCGGCCATCTTTGTGTGAAAATCGATTCCCCCTATTAATTCGAACACGGTGAAACCGAATGGAACGAAATTTGGTACAGAGGTAGCACTAGAAAAGGCCACCTCAGTGTCATGTTTTATATCACCGCCATCTTGACGGAAACGTAATCGCGGCCACCCAAATGTTAAAGGCTAAAATGTAATTACGACCAACCTAATAATCTAGTCTCTACCAAATTTTGCAACAACAAATCTTTATGTGGGAAGCATATTCTGAACAAACTGCTAGATCATCAGCCCAATAATTTGCAGATGGTGGCCAAGTATGTGTGCAAATCGATTCCCCCTATCAATTCAAACACGGTGAAACCGAATTGAACGAAATTTGGTACAGAGGTAGCACTAGCAAAAGGCACCTCAGTGTCATGTTTTATATCGCCGCCATCTTGACGGAAACGGAATGACGTCCACCCAAATGTTAAAAGCTTAAATCAAATTTCGACCATCATAATAATTTGATCTCTACCGGATTTTGCAACAACATGCCTTTTTGTGGAAAGCATCTTATGACTGACTACAAGGTCATCAGCCCAATAGTTTGCAAATAGCGGCCATGTATGTGTGCAAATCCATTCCCCAGATCAATTCAAACACGGTGAAACCGAATTGAATGATTTTTTTTACAGAGGTAGCACTAGCAAAGGGCACCTCATATTCATTTTAATATCCCTATAGCACGTTGTATTTCAACAAGCTACTACAACCAACATTCAATTATACTCCTTGAAAAGGACAAAGAGTTATAACAATACCCATGCATTTAGGAGAAAGTAGGCTATATGTTCTTAACTGAACATCTTGTTTTCTTTTCTCATTTTTTAAATCTGTGCATAATTTCAACCCTGATTCTTTCATTATCTTGCACTGACTTTTAATTGATCTTTGAATGAACATCCTTTCTACTCCAATACCTAAAACTACGGCATTGATACAGATATTTTAATGCACTGCCCGCCAAATAGCTTTGACAAGTTGTAAAGAGAGGTTTATTTTTCTCGACTCATATCTCACTCAGATGTTACTATATTCGCAAGTGCACCGCGCAAATTACTTTTCGCTCAATCGCTTCTGTCACACAGTCGGAATTTAACAGAGACTGAAGGTTTCATGTGACAAATACGAGACCATAAATCGATCAAGAAGATACGTACGCATCAAATATTCCTAATTCCACCCAAAGCTATCATTTTCGGTTGGAATTTCTGAATCTCGGTAGGCCTACTGTCGGGGAAATAAGTATAGATACTCGAGTTTAGAGGCCAATAAAACCTTTACCCTTAGTCTTACATAAGAACAACCTACACCAAATATGTCCTTGTTTTATTTGTCGTTTAACGATATAGAGTAAATATTTGCATTGTATCTCGTTAAAATTTTACAGCAGATTGAACAAAAAAAAGTACCGGTTTTTCTTACCAAGTTTACGGAGCGCTCACTTAGAAAGATCATTACGTTAAAAGTATTGATCTGATCGTAACGAAACTTTAATACGTCTTAAAGGAACTTATTGTCAACGCGTATATGAAGTTTTAATCTGATGTGACGTTTCTTAAAATAGTTGTTGTGAATTTTGTAAAACAACTTTTTCTCGGGCCTGGGTGGTCATAGCAGTATGAAATATGGCTTGTTATGAGGCTCATAGCAATGCAAGGCTTAACATAAAACTAAATTTTATCTACTTGTGATTATCGATTTTATATGGATTGATATTTAATCGGACCATTGAGGGCAGCGATAGTACCGCAGCAGCCTGGCAATGTTGCCAGTTGCTGCGCGCTCGTTCCTACGCACACCAAACTCTGACCTCTGTTCTTCGTTGAGGCATTAGCAACAAGCAGCAACTATCACTGTCTGTATTATCTATTGTTTGCACATCGATCAAGATGCCAGCTAATCCGCAGTTAACGGAGGGAGAATTTGCCATGATTATAAGAGCAATATGTTTTTTTTAGATGCGAGAGAGAAAGTAATAATGATAAGAGGGTTTAGCAAATAGTATCCAAGTGTATTGGAAGGTCGATAGCCACGGTGAAGGGATGTGCCGCTGCAATGAATGATATTCCTCTTCCTCCCAGAATCCAAAAGTATGAAAGTATGACGAAAGCAGAGCTAATTGTTCACGCCAAACCTCACTTCAGGGCACCTAAAATGAAGCTGGAACAGATAATCAAGAATGTTCGTCCTGACGTCGAACTCGTCTGGTTGCCAGTTGCTCATTGTGAGCTTAACCCCATAGAGCTGGTTTGGTCCTACGTGAAAAATAAAATAGCTACAGTGAATATGAGTAACCAGGCGGAGAGAGGAAGATCAATGGAGGTGATGCGACATCTCTGTAAAGAAGTTTTGAGGTCTGTAACACCGGAGCTATGGAAAAAATGCATCGAACACACCAAAAAAATAGAGAAACATTACTGGGAAAAGGATTGGCTAACAGAAGATGTCCCCGTTGTTGAGCCACTTGTTATAAACTTAAATGACAGTTCATCTGATTCATCGGGCAGTGATTTTTCAGACAGTTAATAAGGGAGCAGTTTTATAATCTTATAATCTCAAAGTGTAAATTACTTCAAACAATTAATCTTATAATAATAGCTTTTCAGCTGACACACCATTTTTAAACCTGCCAATGGAGGTCCAAAGCCCTCATTAAAAAAAGGTGTTGGGAAATGTTTAACTTCTTGCGAAAATGAAATATAAGACACGTTTCTCTAACTTGTAGGTAAAATTAGCAGAGGCTATTAGCGCTGTACTTAAGGGACGCATATTTCAGGATATAAAGAAGAATTAAATAGTTAAGCTAAATAGACGTGAATGATAGTGTATTTTTTTTTCTTAATCGTATTACCCTCCAGGGTTGGCTATTCCCTCGGACTAAGCGATGGATCCCACATTTACCGCCTCCATTTTGAAACTTCGGGATCGGGTATACAACAGGGGTGTGTAACCAGCACTTCGCCCAGGTTGCCTCAACTGCAAAGCGAACAGGGATCTTATGAGGGATGGGAAGATTGGGAGGAAGAGGGAATGAGGCGGCCGTGGCCTTACGTTAGGTATCATCCCGGCATTTGCCTGGAGACGAAGTGGGAAACCACGAAAACCACTTCAAGGATGGCTGAGGTGGGAATCGTACCCCCTTCTAATCATTTGGAGCACCCGAGTCTGAGTTGACCCCGTTCCAATCCTCATACCAATTTTGAAATTTCGTGGCAGAGCCGGGAATCGAACCACGGACCTCCTGGGTGGCAGCTAAGCACTCTGACCACTACACCACGGAGGCGAATATATATAATAATTTTTGTATTATAATTCGTCAATTTCACGTATGGTTTTTAATTTATTTTAATTAATGTCATTTTTCAAGTCTTCGTACTGCAGCTCCTTCACCAAGATTTTACTCGTATAAAAAAATATCTTCCTTGTCACGTGAGCGACCCATGGCTTAACCCAAAGACATTCGCTTTATCTTTCCGTTTCTTTTATATACCGGTATTGCCACCACAGAATTTCAACTACCATAATATAGTTAAGTGAACACGGAACTGTCCTTCCATTTTGCTGAATTATGATAAAATATTTGATGTAGTGTAAAGGTGTGATAATTGCTTTGTATAACTTTGATAAAAGTTCAGTTTTATAAAATATTTCAAGAGTTTAGTCCTTTTCAGTCGGTCAACACGAATGTACCCACATTCGTGTTGACCGACTGAAAAGCACTAAACTCTTGTTTACTAAGGCAACACTGAAAATATGGCTTCAAACACCACAATAAAATATTTGATAACATTTATTTGACACATTTCTTTAGCAGTGTAATACCGGCCTAACACAAATTCCAATACAACAACAGAAAGTCACAGACCTTACGGCTTGGAACGCGCGTATTGGGCAACGTCGCACGAGTTTCCACGACCGAGCGTATCGTTCCCGTCGCTTGCTACGATACATTCTTCTCACATAACCACCCGATTAAATATCAATCGATATAAAAGCAATTATCAAAATTAGATAAAATGTAGTTTTACGTTAAGCCTTGCATTGCTATGAGCCTCATAACAAGCCATATTTCATACTGCTATGACCACCCAGGCCCGAGAAAAAGATGTTTTACAAAATTCACAACTACTTAAGAAACGTCCGATCTGATTAAAACTTCATATACGCATTAACAATAAGTTCCTTTAAGACGTATTAGAGTTTCATTACGATCCGATTAATACTTTTAACGTAATGATCCTTCTAAGTGACCGCTCCGTGAACTTGGTAAGAAAAACCGGTACTTTTTTTGTTCAATCTGCTATAAAATTTTAACGAGCTACAATGCAAATATTTACTCTATATCGTTAAACGACAAATAAAACAAGGAAAATTTTGGTGTAGGTTGTTCTTAGGTAAGTCTAAGGGTAAAGGTTTTATTGACCTCTAAACTCGAGTATCTATACTTATTTCCCCGACAGTAGTTAGTGTAGCCATAGAAATGACAGCTTATTCACACGCCAGGCGATGCGACGAGCAGCTGAAGCGGGAAAAGCCAGATTGGTCTGGCATTGTCAATATGAAGACATTCGCCATTGCGCTGCAAAGTGAAGTGTAATTGGTTGAGCCAGTCATCGAATCATAATATCCCATCTACCTCCTGTTACTTTATAATAAATATTTATTGCAGCCAAGTGGCCATAATGGACAGTTATAAGGTGTACTTACAAATAATTATTACAGGTAGATTAATCTTTACTGTATTCAACTATGCTCCATGTCCGTTTGCTGCATGATGTGATGTGGTATTTGTCGCAGGGGTTATTGCACAGAGAACATATGCATTCCTCATTCGGTTCATGGTATTTAACATTTTTACAGATCTTGTGGTGGAAACCGTGGATGGCGAGACTTGTTACCACATGTCTCATCACCTGGTTCTCGTTTGTCCATCTTCTGTCCACCATTGCTTCTGTTGCGTAGAATTCAAGCGGGATTTCGTTCTGCTTCTGATGTCTTATCTCGAGGAGTAGATGGCAGTTGTAGTCTTAATCTGAGATCTTCAATGTAGTATGTTTCTTTTGTTAGGACATATGCCAGCCTGGACTGGGACGTTCTTGCAATTCCTAGCACCCTTTTCAGAAAAGAAGCCTTTACTTTTTCAATTGTGATTAGGTCTGTCATGGATAGCCTTTCCCATATCAGTTCTAGACCATATGTAATGACGGGGGTTATTTTCGCGTGGAAGAGAATCATTGCTGTTTGTAGAGATAGTTTGGTAATATTGTTCAAATCGTACATTCCTCTAATGGCTGCTGCTGCTCGATCCTTTATATGTAGTCTAAAGGATTGGCACGTTGTCTGTAGGGTGAGGCCGAGGTATTTGTAGGAATTGACTGTCTCAAGTTCAGTCTCTCCCAGGATCATTTTGTTTTCGGCGGCTAGTTTTCCTCCTTTTCGGAAGGCCATATGCACTGTCTTCTCTAGATTTATACTGAGCTCATTTTCCTCCGCCCAGTCTTGCAAGTTGTTGAGCACTTCCTGTAGCTCCTGTATGTTTGTAGACCCCAGAACCATATCATCTGCGTACAGGTAAAGGGATACTGATTTTGTGTTTTCAATAGTCCGTATAACATCCGCTGTCGCGACGTTGAACAGAGTGGGACTCAGTGGGTCGCCTTGGAGTACTCCGTTGGTTTGGGTGATCTCTCTTGATGTTGATATCCCATCATTTATCTCTACTTTGTTGAAAGCCAGGATTTTTTATATCATATACATGATTTCAGATTTTTCATCCATCATTTGCTCCAGTTTTATAATGAGCTTCGATCTGTTTAGTAGGTCGAAGGCCTTCGAGAAGTCGACAAATATTGCATGGAAAATTCCTTTAGGGTGTCTAAGCGCTTGTTCTATGTCATTCAGTAGATTGTTGATAGCTTGAAGGGTGGACCTTCCTTTCCTGAACCCGAATTGTTGATCGGGAATCAGTTGACAGACTGTCGGGGTGAGCCTTTTGAGCAGAATGTTTGAAAATACTTTGAATATATTGTTCTCTAGAGCGATCCCTCGGCATGAGTTTGGGTCGTTGTCTTCTCCTTTGCCTTTGTGTAGAACCTTAATTATGGATTTTCTCCATTCGTCGGGTATTTCCCCTGTTTCTAGGCATCTGTTAAACAGATCTGACCATAGTTCACTTAGAATTTCAGCCGAGTCTTTCAGGATCTCATTGGAGATGCCGTCTGGGCCTGTCGCTTTCTTGTTTCTTGTCTTGCTGATTGTCGCAATTACTTCTTCCGATGTGATGGGTGTGCCCAATTCTACGCTTGTGTGATATGTTGCGTTATACGCCGCTTGTGACTGAGTTAGGTTCAGTACTTGTGAGAAGTGGTTTTCCCATATGTCCATATGATACCTGGATGTTGAGGGACTTCTGCGAATGAAGAAAACAGGAGTGTAACAGAGGTATATGAGTACTATTCGTTCAGTAAATGTTGGGCTTAAAATTTCAATCAAGAATTAATTTGTGTACTATTCGTTCAATAAAAGTAGAGTCAGAAGTTGAACATTTTGTGAACTGTTAGTACAGTAGAAGAAGCTCCTCCAAGAACAGGATAACAGAAGTATATAAGAGGTGCTTTCACTCTGTCCCAGTGTCAGGTGCAATCAACGATGCAGTCCTACGTGCGCAGTACATTACATACAGTGGCTTGGGTGGAATATGTCAATCTGTTTCATAAACCAGCAGATAAATACATTTTCGCTAGAAAAGCGGCAACTTGAGAAGCATAAAACTGAGCAGCACTGAATCGCGGAAGACAATTTAGCGTTATAAACATGTCAGCGATTTTCCATTATATTATTAACTTACTAGCGGACCCATGCGAGAAATCTCGCGTGTTCATAAGCCACACTTCCCCCAATAGGTTTATAATGAGAGACTTAGGGAGAAAGATTGTTATGTTTTTATTTCAACCAAATGATTATAGAACACTATTTACATTTCAGTTAGAATTCCAAGTTCTACGTTCCCTAACTTAAGAAGGCAATCACTGAAAATTGGATCATCATTCGCTGTCATATTTTTTGCCAAGTGTCTACTGTGAATTTTGGACCATAAAGGCGATTGTTTGATGTTTCTCACAACAATGGTAGTTCGATTGCCATGTCTTACAATAGGGAGTAGTCTACCTGTCTAAAGTCTCTACCAAACAGAATGGTCTTACCTCCAAAAGGAGGCATTAAATTTCTTTATTTAAATTAATTATTGCAACAATAGTTAGCATTCAGACGTGTGATTTCTGGATGAGCTATCAATCGTTTTGATATCTTCGTTGCGTCGTTATTTCTGCTTATTTAAGGGACTTTTCGACATACTGTAGTGGCCATGTAACCCCGTGTAGGCCTACTTGGCGTGTGTGAAATGTGTGTGATAACATATGTTATTATGATGGCTGTACTAGTGTGTGTATTTGCAATTTGTCGATAGGGTTGGGAAGGAGACTGCCGTGGCCAGAAGTTAGATAATCACGATATTTGTTGTTTCATTTCGGGGCTTAGGGTATTGCGGTCGTCAGCTCCATGTGGTTAGAATTGGAAAGATGGCAAACGTGACCAGAAATAAAATAATCCCGGTATATGTCAATTCGTTCTAAGGGTTTGGGACATGTCCTTGGGTGTGTGTTCAATTGGTCTGATAACTTGTCTTTCAGACGTTAGTAGTGTCTAGCTGGAACAGGATCGATTCCCCGGTACTTAAAAAGGTTAACATCCGGACATTTGCCGGAAGAATGTGTGGAGAACTCCGTGGTAATACCTATGTACCATGCTCAGGATAGCCCTAGTCAGCGCCGTGATTCTTGGTGGAGCTTCCATGGCAGTCGTGGTTAGTGATTTAAAGCGCACGGCTACGCCGCGGGGTAATCCCGTGAGTTACTGTACCTGGAGCAGAAGTGAGATACCGGTAATGTAAAGTAGTAGTCGATTCTTTAGAGAGTTAGCAACATCGTGGGACATGTAGCTCCGTGTACTTGGCTGTGTGATAACCTGTGTCACTGCGATGTCTGTGCTAGTGTGTATTTGTAATTTAGGTAGGAATTTGGTAGGAAGCGGCCGTGCCACAATCCTTCGTTTTGCAATCCTGGTCTCATTGTACACATATTCCAGGTGAAAGGTGAGACACATCCAGCTGGTGTTTGAGAACACAAAATTCTCTTATTTCTGTGTCATTACATACATTAGATTGATTACATTTCAGTTTTAGACTGTTTTGCCTTTAACCCTCGAAGTGCTACCGTGTCACTACGAGATGATTCGGACCCCCGCTCAAGTGCTATCGTCTCGCAGTGAGACTATTCGTAAAACCTATATAACTCCTAAAATCTAATAACAATTGATTTTACGAATAGGATCGCTGCGAAATGAAATTCTCTAGTCTATCTGGTAAGCAATACAAGTTGGTTATTGATCTTCTGAAAAGAAAGAAAAGAAAGATTACTTTCTACTTAGGCTATATATGGATTGAAAAACAGTGAAAAGTGATATGGATAGACTTTTTAACTGTGCCATTTTTATTATTCATTATTCATCAAAGTTTCTATTATAGGCCTACATCATTGCGCTTGTAAAGAAATTTGGCACATTTTGTATATCTTCGAATTTTATTTCAGATAAAGTAGTGCTTGTGACCAACTTCTAAAATTGGAATTTCTTTTTCTTTTTTTTTAATATCACTAATCATCCACTATAAGCAGTGCTTTTTTTTCTAAAAATAATTTAAGGGATACTCTCAGTTCTAGTCGACAAAACATCACGATCTTGCAATTTAGAAAGTCCAGTCTTTATTTGTGTTCGATTCATTAACTTCCATCTCTTACGATCCCTGGGTGGATGTTAAATAGTTCGTTATTTTCTTCATCCTTCAAAACTAAACACACACACAAACTAACAATCTACCCCGCCTCCAAACACGGAGTGCCGAGTTGTCGACCAAAAGAAACTGATTCGATAGATCGATTTAAATCGAGGATAAGTCGAATTCTCCTCTAGGTATTGTGAACAGCGCGTTAACACCAGCTGATCGATGAACTTTCAAGTCGGAAGTTATATTTGCAGGGCTAGATAGCCTACAAAATGTACCGATATTGTTTCTTAAACATTTCTCAAATGTGTATATTAAGGCTTTCACGGCCCGGATTACTATATAAATAATTCATTAGAACCATACGTATCGGAGAAACCTTGCCTCCTTTTTCAATGGAATCAAACAATGTGGCCAAAGAAAGTATATCAATGAGATTACAAAAAATAAAGATAAATTCCTCTGTTCGACACCAGAGAGCAGTTGCCAGAAATTACTGTATGGACCATGGTAGAACGGCGGACAGAGTAATAAGTAAGGAGACGGTAAAGGGGGCGGGGTGAAAATATAGAGACTCCTCGATGAATGAGGATGTCCAAAATAAAAAGAGGGGGGGGGGAGGTGGGAGGGTTAGATAAATATAAGGAAACAAATGGTCTCACCCTGCTGACATTGTTAAAATTATTGACGTAAATTATGAACAGATGCATTCTTTCAATGTTTACACTGATGGAAGTAAAAGTGAGGATGGAGTAGGATCAGGAATTGCCATATACAATGGAAACGAGTTCATTCAACAGCTGCAATATAAACTAGACAAACGATGTTCTAATAATCAAGCAGAACAGCTAGCTATCGTTAAGGCATTGCAACATCTAGAATCCATGGACACGGAGCAGAGACCCGCACTCATTTTCACAGACAGCCAAATTACAATAGATGCACTTAAAAACTACAAAAACCATACATTTCTCATAGAGAAAATTAGAAGAAAAGCAATTGAAATGGAGAAACAGAATTGGGTGATTGTCTTCAGTTGGGTTAAGGCGCATAACGGAAATGAGGGAAATGAATTAGCGGACCAGCTGGCTAAAGAAGCAGCACAAAGCGGTTTAAGTGAGTGCTATAATAGAATTCCAAAAAGTAATATGCTAAAAGAATTAAGTGTGTTTAGTTTGAGAATGTGGCAGAATGAATGGGACAATACATCCAAGGGCGAAATTACAAAATCATTTTTCCCCAGTGTACAGGACAGACTAAAATTGAAAATGAACATAACGCCCAATTTTACAGTTATGACAACAGGACACGGCAATATTAAATCATACTTATTCAGATTTAAAATTATAGATAGTCCAACATGTATATGCAATAACGGTCACCAGACTGTAGATCACTTACTATATGAGTGTAAGTTATTAGGGAAAGAAAGAGGTATATTAATAGCACATGTTTTAAGATCAGACAACTGGCCTATAAAGAAAGATGAACTTGTTAGAAACTACCTTAGGGAATTCTTTACTTTTGTAAACTCTATCTCATTTGAAATACTAAATAGATAATTTTTATTTATATTTTCTTAACTGTTAATCATTTTAGTGTCACAAATTTCATTTAACAGGCCATAGATATAAAATATTTATAATATAAATTGTATAGTTTTAATCTGAAATGATTAATAAGTAATAATTAAGCATGTAGTATTACTACATTGTAATGGGGCATGCTGTAAAAATAAAAATAAAAAATAAAAATAAAAAAAAGGAAACAAATAAAATTTGAACCACGAAATCTTAGACTATGAACCAAGGTCGCTGCCGTTACGCCACGGATGCGCAACGATAATACTTGGCAAACAACTGTGTTAGTATAACTGTAACTTATCATATTTTGTGTTGAAATCGACGATGTCATTACCGTTTTCTGCCGTTTCTATAAACCATTTGATACTACATTTTGTTCAGTACATTCCTAAAAGGATATAAACTTACGAAGTTATGGAAATATATGGATTTACTAGCAAATATAGCGGCCATTTTAACAACGGGACGGCATGGCTCCACAACGATATGGCACTGTAAGCCAGACCTGTTATTCACTTCTACGGTTACATATTCTGTTATAATATGCTAATATCCTACCGGTCACCTCCTTGAGGACAGTTTAAACCTCCCTATGTACCATAAGTTGAATTGTTGAGGCCAGGCCTTGTTGAATCGTAAGTTACGGTTACGCTATAATACTTGCATGATTCATACATCCGCAATCTTGAAACTATTGAGCTGATGACCTTTTTGTTTCGGCAAAAGATGCTTCCCACATTAAGGCATATTGTTGCAAAATTTGGTAGCGGTCATATGATTAGGTTAGTCGTAATTTGATTTAAGCTCAGAACATTTGGGTGGGTGCCATTTCTTTTTTGTTATGAAGGTGGCAATTGAGTTGTCCCTTGCTACCTCTACCTCTGTGCCAAGGGTGTAATAATAATAATAATATCGTATGGCCTCGGGTGCCGGCTGCAAGCTTTGTTAATTGACACCCAGAGGTCAGCTTGCATGTTGAATTTTTTGTTCCTTGAAGCACTATGCAAGTAAAGGAGGTTAGATATCTAAGCTTCTTGACACTGTAGCGCTTCCTAGTAGGGAAATGAGGAACTTTGTGTTGGCGGAAAATCCCGAGATTAATTTCGCCATTATGACCACGGCCCACTGAATTCAAATGGGTTCTTTAACATGCCAACATCGTGTGACATGCGTGCCATAATTTTTGCTACCTTTCAAAAAAATCACTTACCACGGCTAGGAGCGAACCTGCAAGCTTGAGGTTGGCAGACTGACACGATAACCACTCACCCACCGTGACAATCTGTACGAGGGGTGGTTCGATTTGGGTTTCGTTGTGTTTGAATTGATAGGGGGATCGATTTGCACACATACATGGCCGCCATCTGCAAACTATTGGGCTGATGACCTTGTAGTTGGGTCAAAAGACGTAGTGCAGTGCATAAGGAATCGTCTGATTCGAGCATTCTCTATCGATTCTGTTGAATAACATCCCCCCCAGGGGCTCACGAATAATGGAACGTGTGTTGGCGACCACAGGACCCCAGTTGAGTACAGTATTGCTTCCATTTACTTGTGCCAGACTCCTTTCTGTCATTTTTCCTGTCGACCTCCCTTGGTCAACTCTTCTCTTCAGACCCCTCCACCGCAGGGGCCTTTGTCTCATCTATGACATGGGCCTACCGGTTTCACTTCCCCTCCGAAGGAAGGCATACTAAGGGATTTTTAACGGTCTTAAAAAATCCGACGACTTCGGCCGGGTTTGAACCCGCGATCTAGGACATAGAAGCTCAGCATGCTACCAACTACGCCTCCGCAGCCGCTGTCAGTGCCGGATTTCAAACCTACAATTTATGGACTTGCTACAGCTGCCCTCGTGGCCGTGGTGCACGACTACGCCGCGGGAACCTTAAAATGAAGACTGCACACAACAGACGTGTGAGCCGCGGTGTGCAAACCATAGTTTAAAATGGACCACCAGGCAAATGCCGGGACGGTTCCTTTCAATAGGTCCACGGCCGATTTCCTTCCAAAAATCCCTTCCCTGACCCGTCCTGAAAAGAAAAGTACATGGCCATTGGCTGCATTAATAAAAATAATAAAATTAATTAAAATGTACAAATCGCCAGCAATCACTCCAAAGAACGTAGGAAGTCAGTTTGAAAAGCTACGAATATAACCTTGACCTTATTGACGAAGTTTAAATACTCAGTAAGTTGAAACCTTATGTCAGTAACCAGTTGTACTTTAATCCCAGTGCAGTGTGACCTTCTACAGCGCTATATTATAAAATACGAAACGAAACAACACTTACATAAGTTACAACTTCCTTATCAAAAGTTGTTATCAAAATAATTAGGCTACTTAAAATACTCAACCCAACAACAACAACAACAAAAAGTCAACCCCTGGCACTATACAGCCCATGACGAGCTAAGGCTGACCAAGCGACCGCTGCCCAGCCATTTGGCCTGCAGATATTGGGGTGACGCGTGATCAGCGCGTCGGGTCCCCTCGGCCGTTAATCTTGGTATTCGTGATCGGGGCGCTGTTTCACTGTCAGACAGCTACTCAATTGTCCTCACGAGGCTAAGTGCACCCCGTTCCAACCCTCACGTCTTTTTTAAGATCCCTGACGGAGCCGGGGATCGAACCCGGGGCCTCCGGTTGAGAGACAGGCGTGATACCCCAACACCACGGGGCCGGCTACTTAAAATACTAACAGTGTAAAGTCTCAAAAACACTTGAAAATGAAAATCCACAGCCTGCTTCCAGTCTCCGACCGGGTCAGGAATGGAATGAATGAAGCCCCTATCTAGCGGCGAGGATATGAACTGTGCCGGCTGCCGAGGCCTGACGCACTCCTCTGGGGCAATGATTAAATGAATGATAGATGAAATGAAATGATAGTGGAGAGTGTTGCTGGAATGAAATTTTGACAGGGAAAACCGGAGTACCTGGAGAAAAACCTGTCGGCCTCCGTTCTGTCCAGCACAGATCTCACATGGAGTGACCAGGATTTGAACCACGGACTCAGCGGTGAGAGGCCGGCGTGCTGCCGCCTAAGCTACGGAGGCTCGCTCTCAAAAACACTTAAATATTTTAAAAATATGATCTGGTACAATGTGTTAAGCGGCCCATAGGCGGTCAATGTTATTGCGCAATATTTCGGGTTGTGCAATATATTGCGTGATTAAAAAAAAAAACGAGCCTTACAGTAGTCGCATATGATGTGTAAGATCTGATATGTTATTCGAATAATTCCATATTACTTACTCGAATTCTTTAAAGAATGAACTCATAGTGCTACCTTGTGCCAGCAAACATGAAAGGATTCTCCAATACATCTGCAGTAGTGACATATACCTGCAACTGTATGCGAGAGCAATCCACTGCCTACTTGATGCGAGGTGCGCTTTATACCGGCCAGTTAGTGAACCCATGCCAGCGGTGTTATTGAAAAAGGCCTCTTATTGCCGATATAGCGCACAGCCAAGTATAGGCGCGATTAAAAATTAGGTGTGCAGTAGGTATATTAAATGCGTTTCTTCCAGTGATACGTTTAGTCCAACGAAGTTTCAATTATTGTTAGTAGTCGGTGTTAATATACTGAATTCCTACGTTGTTTGGAGTGTTGGTTGATGCGATATAGCACTCGAGGTATCAAGTGCTTACATTAAATAAGAATACAGAAAAAGTATGAAGATTTAATAAATCGTAATTGTTTTCGGCAAATATGATATAATGAATATTTTCACACCAAAGAACGACAACTTGAAGACGATTTATTGGAGGAATTTCTTTAATGGGGCCTCTAAACCTTGCGGTAAACCTATGCGATTTACATTCCACAAAGTCACATTGCTTACAGTACGTCGTTGTACCGATCTCCGCCACCGCGCGCGCTCATTGTTTCCGTCCTATGCACTTACATCCCATCCACCTCCGTCTCTTCTCCAAAAGCACTCCCACAAAAATGTCCAGCTACCGAGTGCCACAAAAATATCCAGATACCGAGTGGAAAGATGTTACACATCAAAAGCTGAAAATATATTGTGCAAACGGGAAAATATTGTGTCGCCTGTTGGCAGTATTGCGCAATGTCCCGCCAGTTGGTATTCAAAAGTGGCCGAGTTTGGGTCGTCATGGGACAAGAATGCAGAACAACAATTTATTTTAGAATGTATTGAAGTGTACCTGGCCTTCCGGCTCTTTGGGATGTGAAGAGCAAGGATTACAGTAATCGTGCGAAACAGGAGGAGCAGTATGATGTGCTCTTTTAGAGAAATACCCAGACACGGACAAACAACATGTGGTAAAAAAGATAAATTATTTGCGCACCAACTTCGGCAAAGAATAGGGGAGTTTCAAGAGCCGTGTGGGTTGCCTACTTTTACTCCTGCGAAGCTAACGCCATCTATGCGTCGTAATCAGAAACAGCCTGTCCGCCATCTTGTTGTAAAGGCCAGTTGGTAAACAATAGGGAGGTACCGTACTTGCATTTTGAGTGATAAAACATAATTATAAAGTAGCCCTTCTCATCGTTGAATTCGAGATGGTATGCTGTGCAATTGTTGCTTGTCACACGAGGACCAACAAGGATAGAGCTGAATACAAGGAGGGTGTACTTTTCTTCATCATACCGTCAGTGATGAAGAACCAATGCGAACTCACGAAGAAACGAAGCGAGAGACGCCGAGCACTGTGGCTTTCTCGTATAAATCGGTAAGAGATCGTGGTTATCAGCCCCATGCATTTGGGTGTATGTTGAATTGGTCAGATAAAATGCGTCCCTGTGGTAACTGCAGCAGTGTATAGTTAGATTCCCTCCTCAGCATTCCTGGAAGTGGTTTTCCGTGGTTTCCCCATTTCTACTCCAGGAAAATGCTGGGATGATTCCTAACTTATGGCCATGCCCACCTCCTTCCCGATCATATTCCTAATTTACAAATACAGGCACTAATACAGCCATCACAATAACACAGGTTATCACACTAATTCCACACGCAAACACCCAAATGACCACGATGTCACAGCCCTTATGCAACAACAACAACAGCAAAGAAGCGAGAAAGCGCTACTCTCCAGCTTTTAAACTTGCCTCCGAGGGATGTTGACGAACCCAGCACAAGGTCAAACATATTGGCCTAGGTATGACTCGTGTGGTATTTTTGAGGCAGTAGTAGGTCGGAATCCGAGGTGACCTGTTTTGGTATTGCAGGATGGTCGACGGGAACACGAGTTTTTCTTTCTTACCGGGACGCTGTAGGAATTCGCGGCAAGGTGTTATTCTGGGGAGGTGTTATAAGTCATTCTATGAGTGAAAATATTATTCTATGGTATGTGTTAACTAACCTGAAGACTAATCGACCACACGAGGGCCATAATAAAATTGGCAACAGTTCAGAAGTGGTGAACATTCTACAAAACTACTTAAATTAGCCGAAATGCCTTTTTAAAGGATAATAATATTGTAGAAATTCTATGGTAATAGATGTTTTCTCCTCCGTTGTCTATAACCCATCCACCATCCCCTTTTCAGTTTTGTCCGCCATTATATACATGAATTATGGGACAAATACAATATTGCCAACCGCGTTCGTACGGTACTACTCATCAATAATCTTTATCCGAATCAATGATTTTTGCCGCGATAGCTAGTACACTGACATAGGAAATGTCATGGGATAGTCACCTAATAGCATGTGGGGCCTCTGGCAGCTCAACATATCGCATAACATCAAAGTCTCTTCCAGAACATCCAGGGGGCCCATTCCATACCAGAAACATGCACCCCAGACCATAACAGAGACCCCACTTCCCTGGACCACACCTTCGAGGCATGCGGGAACCATCGATTCATGTGGTCTGTACCACGCACGGTGCCTCCCATCGGCGTGGTGCAATTGAAATCATGATTCGTCTGACCATATCACGTTACGCCATTGTTCCAGTGCACACCCCTGGTGATTGGCGACAAATGCGCGTCGTTGTGTCGATGACATTGGGTTAACAGTGGCACCCGTGTGCGGCGCTGGCTGCCATACCCCATGGAACCCATGTTCCTACGGATAGTCCACTGAGGGACGAGTCTAGCACGGCCTGTGTTGAATTGAGCCGTGATTTGTTGCACTGTTGCCCTTCTGTTTCTATTGACAATCCGTCTCAGATGTCGTCAGTCACGATCATCGAGGGTAGCTGGACGGCCAGCGACACCCACATTCAACCATTCACCATACACCCTGGACATGGTTGACTGTGAGAAGCCGAATTCCCGCACCACTGCCGAAATTGCACTTCACATCCGTCGGGCACCGACCACCATACCTCGTTCGACAGTTTCAGCTCAATGTATAATCACAGGCAGTGAACAAAAATCCAACCTTTTGGTCGGATGTTTGAGGGGTAGAGTCAGGTTTGACAAATACTTCTCCATAAAAGGAATTTTTATCACTAAAAGTTGATGCTCATACGCTTCTCACCACACGTATTTACTCTGGCTTTTGCAACAATATGGCGGACGCTTTGTTTCTCGGGAGAGGCAATAGATGGCACTCGCATCGGCCCGTCACACCCCCGACTAGTGCAACCCACCTATTGAAACGTATTCGCGACGCTGAGGAGAAACCAATGCGAGGAGTTCATCGAATAATTCTCCGTACATCCGTAAAAAGTTGCGAAAATCATTAGGTTAAATGATTCTCAGTTCATTGAGTAACGTTTCGTGGTTATACTTCTCCCGATCAATAAACCACAGTTTGGCCCATTTCCGTCCTGACTTCTTTTTCTTTTGCGCACCTACGCCCACAGCAATTAAAACACAACAAAGTTCAGTATCCAAGATCATTAACATGAAACTCTGGCGGAGACTGATTTTGCCGTTGTGTGAAGGTTGCACAATATACTGCCATTGAGGTTGTACGTCTGTGCTCGTGTTTGCGCAAAGTATTGCACAACCTTCAATATTGCCTTCACACGATTCAAGTTATTGCGCACACAAAATTATTGCACAATATTATTGAACGTCTAGGGGTAATCGTTAAAATCTTGTGCAATTTATATTGTACAATAATATTGACCGTCTATGGGCCGCTGTATAAAATGTAAGATATAAATCTTGATAAAATGCAGCTTGACGTTAAAACAGTGATGTGGTTCTTCTTCTTCACCTTTTGAGACTTTAACCTACCATTAGTTCGTCGACTTGTAAGAACTGTACGAGCCTTGCGGTCCTCCCAGTACTTCATTTGTATTCATCGTCTTGCCCTTTCTAGGGCGGAAAATATTCTTGTTGGAATTTTCTTTTTCATGAGTGGAAAATTAAAAGACATTATACGTGCATGGAAAATTTTTAGGTGTTACGACTGACGTGAACATGTATGTGAGCGAATATATGACTGTGAAATTATTATAGAAGAAATTGAGTACCGTACAGTACTATGATACTAGTTGTCATAGTAACTTCAAACAATCTATTCCTTGCCGTAAATATACATTGGATAACTGAATTTCTTCTATAATCTGTCAAGATATTTAATTCCGGTCTGAGGGTAGGATCAACCTGTTGATGCAACACTTCTCCAGGCAAATGCCAAGATGGTTCCTAACTAAAGGCAACGGACGCCTTCTTCCCCATTACAAATACTATACTAACACGGATACCACAACATCACAGGTTGTCAGACATGTTGTACAAACACCGAAGTATACGTGCCTGATCAACAAAAATGAAGCAAGAAGAACTGCTGGTACACTCACTCAGTGTGGCCATCTGAAGGCTGCTCGTTGCTTATTGCTTCCGATATTCCAAGTCCTGTGTACTTACCGTTACATCACACCAACTGTAATTTCCTTGACAAAGCAACACTCTTGGGAATGTCACCATCAACTAGCTGAGGGCGGTGATCACTTACCTCCACAAATTGAAGAAGCTAGGCTATATGTTGTTTTGAAGCATTGATTTATTTATCAAAATATTATCTGACTTGTTGAAATAAGATGCTCTGGAATGAATGACAGTAGTACACACATAATGGAACGTTCAAAACACATCATAGGTTAGGTTAGGTTAGGTTTACCTCTGAAGGAGTACAAAAATAGATTCACTTCTTCATGTCAATTTTAAGTGTACACGAGAATTAGGCTATTTATTTTTACTTCCATGCATGAATTCAAGTCACTCCTATTAAATGAAGACGGAGATCTCTTCTATGTAATGGTCAGTTATGTCGGCAGGATGGTGAAAAAATAGTTTATGTCTTATTGTTTAAGATTAAGGAGAAAGTATCTTTGCCCTGCTGCATAACAGAAACAATCTGTTTTAAATCATTTATTAAACGAACTTACACGTATAATGCATATTATTAAATATTATTTTAAGTTTCAATAAAATACAGTTTAAAGACATCAAGTTAGTTACATATGTCGTGGCTACAACACTAGTTATTGAGTGTATTTACAAACATTTTAGTGTTCCCTCATGGATGACCTTGTCCCCGTATCTTGTGTTTAGAGTGTTTTGTTCGGAGTTAGGAACATTATTGCACAGAACATACTGGAATTAAGTATTTTACTACATTAGTAACACATACTTGAAGAGAAATGATGAAACATTAACACATGCAAACGGTCTCGAAAATATGGTTTACATTCCTTCTTGCAGTCCTCAAAAATATATGTTTACATTACACAAATAATATGTCTCAACTTCTGCATATTTCTCCTCTCATCTGTGACAATATTTGGGTGCAATACACAGTATATATATTTAAATATTCAACGAGTAATGATACAGGTCGTGTTGGCCCAATTATAATAAATATATCATTTTAACAACAGGAAATATAGCATAATAGGTGACGCTCTGCGTCTCTCGGACATGCCTGAGTACAAAGTAAAATACAACGTGGACACTGATATACATCACTTTCACACGTGTGGCTCCCTTATCCACATTAACTCACTGTCAGTGAACCCTTTATGGGATATTAACCACCTGCCGTAAGGACAGATTTGCTTTCAAAGATGCTGATGGTTGAATCTTTCAGCCAAATTTCCGAGAATTTTCAAAATCAAAAATTATATACGTATCTACTTGACGTAATGTGCTGGATAAAATTTTAATAAATTTTAAAGTAAAAACATTAACAATAAAGTATAAAAATAAAATATATAAATATAGAAATGAAAGTCATAAAAATAAAATGATTAAAGAAGTATAAACATTACAATAATAAACATAACTATTAAAAAGGGAAAATAATTGTAAAAACCAATTCAAAATTAATTAATTCAATTTAATAATATCGTATGGCCTCGGGTGCCTGGTGCAAGCTTTGCTATTTGACACCCAGAGGGTAGCTTGCATGTCGAATTTCGTAGTTCCTTGACTATGAAAGTCAAGGAGGTTAGATGTTAGATATCTAATCTCCTTGAACACAATAGCGCTTTCTAGTAGAGAAACGAGGAACTTTGTGCTGGCGGAAACTCCCGAGATTAATTTTGCCATTATGAACTCGGCCTACTGAATTCAAATGGGTTCTTTGACATGCCAACATCGTATGACATGCGTATCGTATTTTTGCCGCCTTTCAAAAATCAATTAATTCAATAAAAAGATACCAAAATTAAATCTATAGGAGCATCTGAAAAAATACATAAACATTAAAATTAGAGAAAACAAAAATAACATTAATAATAGTCAAATTAAAATAAATTAAAATATAAAAACACATACAAATAAAAAAAATGATTTGCCCCACAAAGTGATAATTAGTGAAACGATGGGAAATACCCCACGCATTGGAGGCCTAAAGCAATAGCATATTTAAGATTGGACCTACGCAGTGATTTAATGGACGGGAAAGTCTATTTTCCTTACAATACGTTTGTGTTTTACAGTTCTATTCAATTCGTTAACAGCAATGAGTCGTGGATTTACGTCCCTTTTAACCCGTTATACTGTAGGTTAGAGGTCTACTATAAGGATAAGGACTATTTATATTGTCATTGATGCTGATGGTTGAGTCTTTCAGCCATTTACCAACAAATATTATTTTGGAAGTGTTAATATTAGGCCTACTGACAACCAAATAAAATCTCTTTATTTCCTTGACCTAAAGTACATGAAACAATGTTTTTAATAAAAACAATTAAAATTAAAAGGTTTCAAAATTGACAGCCCTAAAGAATTATCATTAAAAATAAATAAGTTCATAAAAATTAAAATTATAATACACTTTTTTATATCCATAATTTTTTGAACGTTAAAATGTTAAAGAAAATAAAAATTATTAATTAATATTAGGGTGAAATAATTAAAGTAAAACATAAAAATGATAATAAAATTAGAATTGAAAATCAATAAGCTTATAAAAATTAAAAGTCTATTATTTTCTTCTTCTTCTTCTTCTTCTTCTTCTTTTACGGCCTCATTGGACCACTTCAGTCAATCATTTCTTGGTCCTCTTCTTCAGTGAGTTAATATTAACACTTCCAAAATAATATTTGTTGGTGAATGGCTGAAAGACTCAACCATCAGCATCAATGACAATATAAATTGTCCTTATCCTTATAGTAAACCTCTAACCTACAGTATAAAGGGATAAAAGGGACGTAAACCCACGACTCATTGCTGTTAACGAATTGAATAGAACTGTAAAACACAAACGAATTGTAAGGAAAATAGATTTTCCCGTCCATTAAATCACTGAGTGGTCTATTATTTTATAATATTAATTTTTATAACATTAAAATATTAAAGATAAAGAATTAAATTAATAGTAATTAATAGTAGGGTAAAACAATTAAAATTAAATTAATAACAAATACAAATAAAAGATCTGTAATAATATTCTGCCCTACGATCGAATGTATAGGCTGTGAATTTATTCGAGTTGCAAGGTAAATAAACCTCACCAGGCAAAATCAAAGAACTAGGGTATTTGCCGAATCGTTTGATTGAACGTTGCAACAAGTGCTGCTTGTATAGGATCACTGTCTAATCACACATATGCTCAGTTCTCTTTCAATGCGCGGCGGCAACTTATTTAGATCTACAACTTCAAAGTAAGCAACTGTTAATTTTTAGGTTAGTGACCGTACAAAAATAAGTTTTGGTACAAACATGTAATATCCTGTGATATATATGAGTGTCCACAATGCGGAACTAAAGGTCAACAGTAAGAACATTAACAATAGCCATGTAACAGTGTCTTCTCCTGTGGTAGCAGTTTGTATCTCGGTAGCACCATTTTGATTTCTTGAGCACTTAAGAATCCCAAAATTATGTTGTCATTCTTCGTATGTTCTCATCGGTTGTGTGATACGGTCATTGTCTTGAGATAGAATCACTTGGTCTCACATTCAGCTACCATCTACGATTCTTATCGGCATCAAGTTGTACAATTTGCACTATCTGGTTTCTAAAATATCGTATGTATATATATATGAACATTTCTTTACAAATCCTGAACGAATAAAATTACACATACTCATACACTAACTTTGGTCGAGTCTGTTTCAAGATGGCTGTTTGGCACAAAAGCAGGGATCTGCACATCTGTGAATCCCCCAATACACTTCACAGTTGTTATAAGGCGCGAAATTCCGTGGTCAACTGCTTCTCAATTATTATTATTACTATTATTATTATTATTATTATTATTATTATTATTATTATTATTATTATTATTTGGTGTTGCAAAGTTGAGGAAGTACACAAGAAATTAAATACCTGGACCAACTAATTTAATGAGTTTGGACTAAAAGTTAGTCCTACAAAGACAATAGCCATGAAGGTTAGCAGACAAAAGGGTATTTGGAATATCATCTTGGATGGAAGGAACTTGCAAGAAGTTGATCAGCTCCAATACCTTGATAACTCGAGATGGTCGTTGCTCAGTGGAAATTACCAATAGCGTTCAGAAGGGAGCTAATTTGTACCACCAAGTCAGGAATATCATTTGGGACAGTCAAATTCCTTTATTATAAGAAAAAAAAAACATTGTATAAGGCCTACTTTGTAGCAACAACAATATATGGTCTGGGAACGTGCACCACTAATAGAAGGGATAACAGCAGACTTCAGGCTGGAGAAACTATAGCAACATCAAGGTTGAGAGAGTAGCACGGAAATGGTTTGATAAGGACATAAAAGGAAAGCGAACTAGGGGAAGACCAAGGACACGATGGATCTCCCAAATGAAAGATTATCTGGAAGATAGAGGAGTGGAATTGTGTAAAGTTGAATAACAAGAAGAATAAACTTACACTGCACCTGGTGAAAAATGGACACGGTTCAATGGTGATGATGATCGCCGGACATGAAATAAATGCAACACAATATCATTAATTATACTGTAGTTTATTAAATTGGGTGTTTGACGTGGAAAGTGCCTCTACATTTCGCAAGGATATTTAAAAAAAACGACGGCCTAGTCTTGAAGATGTGTAGAAAACTGGAATGAATTTAAGACATGCTTTGTGAAAATCACACGATTAGAAAATTAATCTCGATAAATCAGGTACAGTGGTTAGCCCAAGTCTGGGTGGACACCAGGCGCGCATCTAGGACTTCTTTTTCGGAGGGAGTTGAATTCATAAACCATAAGCCCACTTCTTTCACGTATGTGAGGAGTGATGGCGCAGTAGTCAAGCTGCTTGCCTCCCACCAAGGCGATTTCCAGTTATTGCATGTGAGATTTTTGAGGAGAAATGTATCGTCAGGTGGTTTCTGATTCTACTGTACGCAGAAAGGAGTTCAACGTGGGTCATGATCAAAAGATGAACAGTCACGTAAAACGACAAGTTTTCTTCCTTCTTTCAAATATTGGGGAGGGATAGAACAACAATTAGATGTTACAATAGTAATTAAAGTAATACCGTAATTATTTAGCATTTCAAGGAACAATCAGTTCAGCTCATTTCTTTAATCCAGGTATTGATGATATTTAGATTTGACCTGGAATGAATTGGAAGGCTTTTAGCATTGAAATGTGAGGGAACGAAAGTGTTTTGCCTTTGCTTCCTTATCTGTTCCTTGTTCATTATTCTATTCACTATTAATGGTGAGTGGAATGGTGCTATGGAAGGACAAATAGCCATCTTGAAATATTCGGACGAAAGTCAGTATACATTCTGAAATGAACTGAAATATCCACTTGTTTCGCTCAGTATCTTCTTGGTAGGATTTCTTCGTTGATATTAGAATATATCTTGAAATTGTTGTATATATTTAAAACACATGAATAATCCTACCATCACAGAACGGTTTCGATCTCCGCTATTTCAATTTCTGTTCTGCAGGGTCTGGAACAACAGAGAAAACATAGGTTAGTGTTCACCAAGGAGTGTACAGAACATAGGTAAGTGCTAACCAAGGGTTGTACAGAACATAGGTTAGTGCTCACCAAGGAGTGTAGAGAACATAGGTGAGTGCTATCCAAGGGGTGTACAGAACATAGGTTAGTGTTCACCAAGGAGTGTATAGAACATAGGTTACTGCTCACCAAGGAGTGTACAGAACATATGTTAGTGCTCACCAAGGAGTGTATAGAACATAGGTGAGTGCTATCCAAGGGGTGTACAGAACATAGGTGAGTGCTATCCAAGGGGTGTACAGAACATTGGTTAGTGTTCACCAAGGAGTGTACAGAACATAGGTTAGTGCTCACCAAGGAGTGTATAGAACATAGGTTAGTGTTCACCAAGGATTGTATAGAGCAAGAACTGCATCTCCATAGAGTTCACAGACGTAGATTAGTGTTCATCTAGGGCATGACGCATAGAAGAACATAGTGTGAGGACTCCGCTATTATAGCATGGTAGTTTTTGGTCCCGCCGCTACAAGCACTGCAAGCGATTATGTCCAACACGTGTCCTGTTGTTCCGTCGAGCCGGGTCATAGAAAAGTGCGGGAGAAGTTACTGTGTGAGATATTTGTGTGAATTAAATTGAATTTTCTTTGCTTTCAGTTCTTGAATTCAGTTCATTGTGTCTTGTGTACATCAGCGTTTTGTATACTTCAAACATATTTCTTATGTGGCTTTTTTAATTTAATATTTCAAAATGCCGTACTGTTTTGTGCCTAGGTATGGTAGAGTAGTTGACGATATACGATTTTTTCACCACCGAAGGATACAAATCGATTTGAAAAATGGGCCAGAGCTATTCCACGAAAGGATACGGAGTTAACGCGTAGTAGTAGAATTTGTCAAATTCATTCCTCTGATCATTTGATAGTGAAATCAGATAATTTTATATTGAATGGTTGGTTGGTTGGTTCTTAAG
This sequence comes from Meconema thalassinum, assembly GCA_946902985.2. Classification (NCBI taxonomy): domain Eukaryota; kingdom Metazoa; phylum Arthropoda; class Insecta; order Orthoptera; family Tettigoniidae; genus Meconema; species Meconema thalassinum. The sequence goes on from OX336388.2 coordinate 285,123,190, forward strand.
TTTAGGGGCTGCGACAACGCGGTCATGTAGCCCCGTGTACTTTGGGTGTGTGTAGAATCTGTCTGATAACCGGTGTTAATTGTGATGACTGTATTAGTGTGTGTTATCTGTTTTTTAATTTAAGTACTGCAACTTAGAATTTTTCAAATAGTTCCTACTTTTGCCGCCAAGCGCCACCGTCAACGACTACTAGGCCAAGTTCAGAACTTAGCTACTAGACGCCACCGCAGTCGGCTCTTGGCAACGAACGTAGAAACCTAAGAGCGTTGTTTACATTCTTAACCTATCCAATTTAGCTTCACACAGGTGCAATTAGTGGAAGGTTCTTTAACATGCCATAAATCTATGACATGGGACCGCCGGCTTTACTTCCCCTCCGAAGGAAGGCATACTGAGGGATTTTAACGCTCTTAAAAAATCCGACGGCTTCGGCCGGGTTTGAACCCGCTATCTTGGGCATAGAAGCTCAGCATGCTACCGACTACGCCACCGAAGCCGCCATATTGAATGGTGAGGAAGTGGAAGTCTCTCGTGTGAGGTGTAAGTTACGTCCTGGAGCAGAGCCTCATGTTTTCCCTAATTTACTGAAGCACCGGTACCTGTCAAGTGAGAATACGTCCCATAAAGCTCCCAACAGGAAAAAGAATCTCGACACCACCATGAAGAAGAGAAAGAAGATTGAAGATGGGAGTGGATCAACGAATGAGGAATAAAAGGTCGATCTTATGTTGATAAGAATTTGGGTCATTCTATTGTACTTACTCATGCTGAAACGACTATAATATTGCTTAAAAGGCGCCTTAAGATTGCTAACCGTAATTTAATTCGAACTCGATCCTGTCTCAACTCAGCAAAGTCAAGAATTAATTTGCTGGAGAAGCAAGTTCGAAATTCACAGTCATTTAATTACCAAGATAACAAACACCTTAGCAAGAATGAAAAGATGATAACAGACACTAAGCTCAAGATATGCCAGGTAAAATCTCCCTATGGGATGAGGTACATCAATTAATTCATTTTAAAGAGTTTATTGTTGAGAATAAAAACACCGAAAGGATTCCGTTATTGTCGGCGACATAATCTCTTGCCTCTACCCTCTGAAAGTCACTTGAGAAAACTTTGTAAAAGACTTAAGTGCCCTTATGGAGTTAATACGCATAGTATAAATGCTATTTCAGGCTATTTTAAGGAAGAAAAGAATAATAATTCACGTTACGGTGTTGTAATTTTTGATGAGGTGAAGCTAAGAGTAGAAACCCAGTTTCTCATAAAGTAGATGGATTAGTTGATTTAGGTGAACACACACCTGACCTCCAGAAGGACGTACTTGCAAATCACGCTCAGTGTTCATGTTCGTACCTTTCATGCATAATTGGGTGCAGCCAGTTGCTGTTTATGCTACTCCAGGGCACATTCTCGCAAAAATTCTAATACAGGTGATTTTGCAGTTAGAAGAGCCTGGGGCAAGGGTGTTTGTCTTTACTTGTGATGGTGGTCAGACAGATAAAGTGGCCTGGGAATCGGTAGGAGTCAGTGGCAAGACAGTGGTCAAACTCAACGTCTGGGACTAGTGCCCAGGAGATCAACCCAACGGTAAAAATACAAGGATTTGACCTTCCTAGAAAATTATGGTGTCGCCTCAATAGACTGAGAACCAGGCACGGCCGTTGCAATTACCTATGCCATAAGTGGGGTTGGATAGATTCCCCATTGTGTCAATGCAATGAGGAGGAACAGACCATGGACCATATCATCCAGCGCTGCCCTCTACACGCCTACTCCGGGAGCCCTAGTGATCTGTTTGATCTTCGAGAATGTACTGTGGAATGGCTCCAAAACTTGAACTTGGATTTGTGATTTGTTTTTATGTAATTCACCATATGATTAAATAAATAACCTAACATCCTTAATCCTGCAGATGTTACGAGAAAAATCTGGACTTTCTGCGACTTCGTTCAAGTATTGAAGTGCATAAGAAACCACTTTCATGATAAAGTAGAACTTCACTATAATGACAAAATTATTAATTTCAATTTTTAAAGGGAACTGTTCAAAGAAGATCTGTCATGGTATGCTGGCCATAGAGCCTGCCCTAAGCTGGCAGTTTCTCATTTCGACCCATCATCTTTCTAGAGAATGAATGCTAGGCTTACATTCCAACTTTTCAGTGACAGTGTTGCCAAAGGTATTTAAGTTTATCGAGAAATGGGACTAGCTGGATTTCAAGGTAGTGAGGACACTGAGACATTTACGAGTGATATAAATGTCATTGCTGATGCACTAAATGCATGCATTCCGTCTCAGGCTCTTCTTAAAGGTTCACCTTCTCATACAGCTGTTGTTAATTTTCTTCAGACCGTGAGATCTACCAATAACACCTTTGCCTCCAACAGAATCTTGGAATGACTAGTAGTAACTCTACAGAGTACTTTGGAGATGTGTGAATGGCTTTCGGAGAAAGGTTATAAGTATGTGTTGACAGGAAAGCTCACCCAGGATCCCTTGGAATGGCACATCGGAATTATGCGTTCTTTCAGTTCAGATGATCATCCATCGACAATAGATTTCCTTCATTTACATCTACTTCAATGTGTATACGTCCCTATAAAACAGGCTTTAAATGTTGGTAGAAATTGTGAACCCGAACGGGAGAAGATCTTGACCTCGTATGTTAATCAAATGCGTATATTAGCCCGGATTGTGGAAACGCATAACAAGACAGTGGAAACTTCCATTAAGAAAAAAAAATGCGGTTAAAGATGCAGTAAATATCGAAGACTGGGAAAGCTCGGTACCTGAATTTGACGGCGCAGTTCGAAACTCTTCGATTGATAAGTGTTTTGCCATTAGGCTGGCTATGTTGTAAAGCACTCTTCTAAATTTATTAAGTGTTCGCCCTGTGCTCATTCTCTACGTGACAATAATCTAAGTAAATTTTCAGATCTTACCGAAATAAAGGACTACGGTTCAATAAACAATGAAGTTTTCTAACACGACCTTCGAGAAGTGTATGTGACATTCTTTTCCAGGCCGAGAAAGTAATTACCGGAAAATTAAACTCAAAATCGATGCGGAGCGAAATATTTTTTGATTGTATCGATTCCATAGAAACAATTTCAGTTGATCCTTCAGGAGCTGGTTGCTGGCTTCAGCATGTCATGGATATTATCCCCCGACTTGTTTATCATTATATGAAGTGCCAATTATTATTCAGAACGAAGGAAATCCGCCGAGATTTGCAATCTCGAACATCCACCAAGTCGTCACGCAAGCTTTCGAAAGCCCAGTAGCCGACAAAATGAATTGGTAAGTAGAGTGTTACTTTAAATAGTTTATGTGTGCTTGTTTTAATATGCTGAGGATTATGTATTTTTATCTGTGTCTGTATACTCCAGGAATCTGTGCTTTCCGTAACATGTAATGAAGAAGTGAATTCTATTTTCCATTGTGCCCTTCCGTGCTATTTTAATTGTAATCGCTAATTACTTTTTAAAAGAGTATCAGTTACAAAGTAATTCGTTTCCCTTGGCATTATCCCTAAGACCAGCTGACCGGCAGTGTGGAACTTCCCACTCTAGCGCTTGAACTTGAGGAGTCCTCTCGCTTTCTCTTTCATTCGTCATGCTAGGAGTGTAAGGGCCCTAACCCACTGGCGCGACTAGTCGCGAGCGATTTATACACACGGGATTACTAGAAACGTCAAGGCGCGACAAGGGTCTTAATTAATATATCAAAATGGAGGTTGATGATGATGATAATTAAGGGGCCTAACATCAGGGCACAATTGTCTAACTACTTACCAAGTGTCTTTTTTCCTCGAAATTCAATATTCCTCTCCTCCAAATGTATTTACTATTTCTTATTAGCCTTTTTAACATTTCTATCAGTGTACTCCTTGAACGTGCTGTTCCAAAGTGCAGGTCTTTCTTCTATTTCCAAAATGAGCAACTATGTATCAAACTGCTCGGACATATCGAAATCTGCTAATAACTACTAATAATGTAACTTCTGTTTCCCCACGCGTGACTGCCCGAGTCAGTGAGTTTTGTTTACTTTTCTCCCCGCGCGCGGCAGGTCAGTCGCCTGTGCACGCTCAACGCAGTCGCGCCCATTCAACTGTAGGTACTTATACCTCGAGTTCAATGGTCGCGCCACGTTAGTGGGTTTTGTTTACTTTTCTCCCCGCGCGCGGCAGGTCAGTCGCCTGTGCACGCTCAACGCAGTCGCGCCCATTCAACTGTAGGTACTACCTAGAGTTCAATGGTCGCGCCACGTTAGTGGGTTTTGTTTACTTTCCTCCCCGCGAGCGGCAGGAGAGTCGCCTGTGAAACGCTCAACCAGGGGTGTCAACCAGATAAGGATCATTTGGCACCATCGGTGTAGTAGCGCGTGCCAGTCGTATGGAGCGCTGTATATCGTCTTGCCAGCATATGCATGATACACGTTGTAATTAAATTCCAAACATATCCCTATATTTAGTCAATAAATATACACATAATTCCTAATTGACATTTCCTTGCAATTATCTTGCTCACAGACGATAATTAGGGCACTTATCATTAAATAAACATTATTTCTACTGGGTTGGCGGCACTGACCATGCCATGGCGGCTCTATTATGTGTTGTATGTAATAATATTGGCCGTATATAAATAAGCTAATGTTGTGTTCTATCACATCTTTCTTACATCAAATCTTCTTCGTGGTAATGAGAAGTGAACAGTTCTTCTTCTGCTACGACAAGTAAGTACGCTTATTTTGAAAATTTAAGTTAAAACGTGTTTCTGTATTGCGTGTGAAAAATATAGTTTTGAATTGATATTTGAAGCAGTGTACAAGCAGTCTACTTGACATATCAATTAAATTTCACTGTTATTTATCCCATAGGTAGGCCTACCAATTCTGTGAACAAATCCTAAATTGCTGTTCTCGAAATAGCAGAGGAATGTGGCAATTACTCTCCTGACAAATGATCAGGTAAGAAGTCTATGTTTGCGTTGAATCAATCAATTCAAGTGCAATAACTCCTACTGCAGAAGGCAATCTGCAACATAATGTAGATTTTACATGAGGCTAAAACTCAGGAACTCACTGCTGTTGAGTAGGGTATGGAAAATGGCAAAACAATATAATTTGAGCTAGCCTGTACCATTTTACCCCAATAACTTAAGTTTAAACAGTGTTGTATGCCTTGCTTCTCTTGATATTATTGATTTCAAAACCTAATGTCCTCCTCTTTTGAACACAGTGACATGAAACAAGTAAACTGCTTGCATTTTTTTTTCAGGCAAAATAGTTTAACAAGGAGTGCACAAAATATATGTAGGCCTATATTTATTTTAAAAAATTGCATGCTTATAATTGGATTTATAACAAAGTGGAGAAACATGACTAACTGGTGATTCACAATAGCTGTACGTATGCTCTGTGGAATGCTGAAATTTAGCACAAGTTGGCAAAGCCTATGAATGCCAGTGTACCATTGAATATATTATCGACAAGCATTTCATGCTTACGTGGTTGCTACTTTCCACGTGTACCTGCATGCATCCTTCAGTGTGGCTTTTCAAATTGTTACAAATTCTACAGTTCCTGTCAAGCCACCACCCAAATAGACCTACTGTTAAAGCCAGCTACTGGACACAGAGACACCAGTCCAGAAATGTAAACCTTACCGATAACATAGGTCGTCCTGCAGGCAATATTAAAAGTGAAGTAACGATACTCTTGCTACAAAAATTGTAGTATCGTGTGGAAATATACCGGTATAACACTTAACATATTTTTTTAAACTCTTCATTTGCAAATTTTCTTTGCCTGTGTGACTCTCCCACTGTGCGTGACAAAAACTAGGGGAGCATATATGGCTAACGCGGTCCTACCTAGTAATTATATTAATAGTGAATGAGATGAGAACCTGCCTCTATGAAACTCTCAACTTCGTTAATACGGATAATACATGATTTGCATACCTTATATTCATAATCTAGGGGACAATACCAATTGAAATTGCTGTCCATTATCACAAGTGCGCTGGAAATTTGTGCTTTTGTTTCTTGACCATTGAACGATGGCAGCCATATTCCTCAAGCGCATGAGGTCTCTTCAACTGTTACCTAGGTGCATACATTGACGTCACGTTCGTGTTGCCAACATGTAAGATAGGCCTACAAAATACACCTGTCATGAGGTCGGTCATATGATTGATTAATTCCACTGTGTGTGACAAAAGCGAGGGTTGCATGTATGGCTAATGCTGCCCGCGCTACCTAGTAGTTATCGGTCCAGGCAAAACCCATTGGTCTAGAAAATATTAACAAAAAAATAATAAAAAATAGAAAAGATTATGCGTGACAAAAACCGGGGTTGCATACATGGCTAACTCAGTCCGTGTTATCTAGTAATTACTGATACCATATACGTGGGGTTGGCAATACTGTACTTGTGCATAATTCACGCGGATAATGGCTGACACAGATGGAATATATATAAGTTGTGATCTAAAAAGAGAAAGGTGGGTGGGTTATAGACTGCGGAGGATATTAGCCAAAATAACTACCTTCTGTAATGATATAAATTGAATCTGGAAATTATGTACGGTAACTTAGTTTACTCCTCCGCTATCTATAACCCACCGTACCCTTTATTAGATCACGACTTATATAGTAAAATTCCAGCTGTGTCGACCATTATAGCCTACGTGTGAATTATGGACAAATACAGTATTAGAATGCGTATATATTTACCATTTTATTGTGATAATAGTTAACCATATTGGCTGGTGATACATTTGATGAACCACTGCCTTGTCAATACTATTATGTAATATTTATTAAACGATGTAGGCTACATGTTTTGGCATTACATTGTTACCGGTACTGTACCTTCTTCAGCATCAGCGTAATTGGATTATGAACTAGGTTACCAAGTGTTAAGAGAAATTGATATCCTTAAAATAATTTAATTAAAAGTTCCTTATTGGTTCGTATTTTGGGTGTTAGCAAATTCTTCAAAACTGGATCAGCGATATACCATAGTATTTGAGTGTAAAATACTTAGAAGTTGTTGCATTTAGACTGTGCCATTGGGGTTGCGATGGACTGTACTGATTTTGTTAACATCGATAGAGGAATTGAGATTTCTATGTTCGATATCTGCCATTGCCAAACCATTATTTGCTGGCTTATTCTCTTTGTAGTTGTTCAAATAGCTCCAAAAGAAATATGTATTTACTCCACAAAGCTCTTAACTTAATATGTAGGCCTATATCATTTTGTGTAGTTTAATGAACGATTCCTTGTATAAAAGTTTTAATCGTATTAATGCTATGCTCTCTTGTGTCCAGCAGGTTTCATCTGCATCGGAGTTGAAAAATGAAATTGTTCCAACGATAATTGTGTCTGGATCACCTATTGCTGGTGGTATTACAATGTATAACATGGTTGCGAGACCAGTATCTATGAACTTACGATATGTGCACTTACAAATGCACATATTGGTTGTAGCATTAAGATATAACTACAAAACTTTTGTGTGCTTTATTTTTGAGATACTCGTATTCAATTTCACAACGTTCTGATCACAGTACAATGTCCATATGCTACAACCAAAATGTGCATTTGTAAGTAGTACACATAACATGATAAGTTACTAGATAACCTAATGGTCACAACCACGTTATACATAGTAATACAACCAGCAACAGGTGATTCTCAAGATACAATTAACGTTGGAACAATTTCATTTTTCAACTCCGATGCAGATGAAACCTGCCGGACACGAGAGCATTAATTCGATTGAAACTTTATACAAGGAATCATTCCTAAAACTACACGAAATGATAAACATGTCAAGACTTTCTGCAGAATATAATTATTTCTTTTGAAGCTATTCGAACAACTACAACGAGAATAAGCCAGCAAATAGTTTAGCAATGGCAGATATTGAACGTAGAAATCCCAATCCCTCTCCCTCTATCACGTTAACGATTTCACCACAGTCCATCGCAACTCCAATGACGGTCTAGATGCAACAACTTTTAAGTATTTGCCTCGACCAAATATTACTAACTTAGATAGTGCAGCCTATGCAACCCAAGTTCTTGTCACACACCGTGCGAATAGTCACACATCAAAAAATCTTTCTCTAGACCAATGGGTTTGGCCTGGAACAATAATTAATTAATAGGTAGCGTGATAGCCATATATGCAACCCTGAATTTTGTCACGCAAAGTGGGTATAGTCACGCATCCGTATTAACCAAGTTGTGAGGGTCAAATGAAGGTTCTCGTCTCAATCAGTTTTAATGAACAGAATTTTCTCTTCGAATAACATTCCAAATAATAGGAATAATACAGATGAAGTTCGTTCGCTTCACTGAGAAACATGATGTTTTTAGGCCTAGATCAGGGGTTCTCAACCCTTTTCAACCATCGTACCCCTTTAAAAAATTTAACATCCTGCGTACCCCCTACTAACCTTTCTTAGGCAGTAATAAAGGTTATTAAAAATGTAAAAGGTATTTAGTTAGTATGGTTTAAACTTTGTAATTTTATAAGGAAAGATATTTTAATACAACAAAATATAGTTGTTGTTTTTCAGTTCCTTTTCCCAAAGGGTGATTTTTGCAATCATTGCGTTAGTTTTCATTTCAACATAGAACATATCAGAAACACTACCTTGCATACACTTATTCCAAATGTTCAGTTTTTCAAAAATATCACTTAAATAGGCCAATTTTAAAAGCCAACCAAAGTCATTGAGTACTGATGATAAATTAGAATTGTGCTAGGTAAAGAAAATATGCAATTCTTTGTGGAAGTCAAATACACGCGCCGTAAATAACTCACACAGTAGTCACGGCACGAAGCTCACTGCGCATGTGGATCGAGTAGAAGGATGGCCTGCCGCGTACCCCCTGAAATGTTTCGCATACCCCTAAGGGGTAAGCGTACCACAGGTTTAGAACCCCTGGCCTAGATGATGAATATTTGTTGCCTAGGTAACAGTATAGGAGGTCTAGATAACAAACTCTTAATGGCATGGTAACTAACGGTATGAAATTTATCTCTAATGAATTATAAGTGTGTGTATGTCTACCCCTTATTATTACCGTTTTTCCTACGGGGTCGGGGATGAGATGCGATGGAAGTCTTTGTTGCGATGGTTTTTAGGGCCGGATGCCCTTCCTGACGCCAACATCATGAGAGGAGTTAATGAGAGATGAAACGAATGATGGTGAATGAAACTGGACAAGGATGTGGAAGGAAGCAGCCGTGGCCTGTCAGAAGGTACCGTCCCAGCATTTGCCTGGTGTTGAAAATGGGAAACCACGGAAAACCATTTCAAGGACGGCCGACGGTGGGGCTCGAACCCACGCGTCTACCGAGTCAGCAGAGAGCTTGGCTCCATGGCCTAATGCTGCGCTTTAGCCAGCGTAGCCACTACTGTCGGCTATCTGTAGTAGTAGGTAATCTGTGGGCTCAACGCAGTCGCGCCACGTCAGTGAGTTTTGTTTACTTTCCTCCCCGCGTGCGGCAGGACAGTCGCCTGTGAAACGCTCAACGCAGTCGCTCCACGTCAGTGAGTTTTGTTTACTTTCCTCCCCGCGTGCGGCAGGACAGTCGCCTGTGAAACGCTCAACGCAGTCGCGCCACGTCAGTGAGTTTTGTTTACTTTCCTCCCCGCGTGCGGCAGGACAGTCGCCTGTGAAACGCTCAACGCAGTCGCGCCACGTCAGTGAGTTTTGTTTACTTTCCTCCCCGCGTGCGGCAGGACAGTCGCCTGTTCAAACGCTCAACGCAGTCGCTCCACGTCAGTGAGTTTTGTTTACTTTCCTCCCCGCGCGCGGCAGGACAGTCGCCTGTGAAACGCTCAACGCAGTCGCGCCACGTTAGTGGGTTTTGTTTACTTTTCTCCCCGCGCGCGGCAGGACAGTCGCCTGTGAAACGCTCAACGCAGTCGCGCCACGTTAGTGGGTTTTGCTTCTATATAAATAATGCTAATAAATGAACAAAGCCAAAATTACCCCTTGACATAGCACTAAAGGTCCCTAGAGGGCTGAGAGGCTACTATCATATGCAACGAAGCCGGCTTTCGCCGGCTTCGCTTGCATGGGTCAGGCCAGGCCAGGAACAAAGCCAATCGCGCCAGTGGGTTATGTATGGCACTAGAGAGCAAGAACTGGACTCGCCCAAGAGTTCTCTGATGGGAGTAGTTGAACAAATTCATTCGGTCAACACGTACACGGGAGACCTTTCGACGGTAATAAAAATAATCTACTCTACTTTTACGGCACCTGGAATGAATACAGATGTGATAAGGTACACTTGGATTACATAACATTATTCCTCGGTGGATCAGTGATATACTGTAGTGATGATCCCGATTCCTGGCTAAGGAAGTTGGATTTTGTAAGGCGGCAGAAATTCGCGACACTCAGTGTGGTCTGCTCGTATCACATTGGCCGTTAAACCAGATGCTAGTGCTAAACGGAACATCAACATTGGCGAGTTGTTCACCTAAATGGATCCAAATTAAAGGATCAGAACATAGATACCATTTCGGTTATTATTATGGTACCATGGGAGCCTTCAATTGGGCATCACTGTTATGTCGACTGCGATCTGATATCCAAATATTTCTCTATCATGTACCGTAATCAATTTTATATGTATTGCTGAAATGTGGCAATGTTGATCAGTCTTCAGTCAAAACCGTAGTGGTGCCGAATTGAATTTAACGGGTTTAAGTCTGGGTTGTGTACGTATTGACACACAAGGCGGGGTAAATTCTGTTTATACCACGTATTAAGATGCAATAGAATGCGTTGATAAAATCAGGCCGTGATATAGACAACCGATAGAGGAAGGATCCCAAATTTGGACAGGTTTCCCAATTTGGGGAGGTGAGTTGTCAGCTCGGACGCTGGTCGAATGCTCAAAGTATACCACAGCTGAGACCTCAAGACAACACTATAATGAGGTGCATTAAGCAAGATAGGGAGCGAGGACACCACAGCCACATTTTGTTCTAGCCTGTGCCAACAAACAAAGGACTTATTATTATCTGCATTCTTCCAATGTGCTATTTCCTCGGAATGATTTGTTTTCCAAATTTTGCACAATATTTTCACTTGTTAAATCCTAGTCTAGTGAGTCGCCTAATGGCGTAGTGGCTAGCATTTTAGGCTGTCTCCCCTGAGGTCCAGGTTCGATTGCCGACACTGCCAAGAAATGTAATTCTGGTCTGAGAGCTGGAACGGGGTTCACTGAGTCTCACAAAACAAAAGTCAGTTGATTCCCACCTCAGCCATCCTAACCACTTCTGCTCCAGGCAAATGGCGGGGTGGTTCCTAACGTAAGGCCACGGCTGCCTCACCTGACGCACACACGCTACTATAAACAACACAATAACACAGATTGTCAGATACATTTTATCTACATACACACACACACATCCAAAATAAAGAACATTTAGAGTAGCCTGGAAACAAACCACACTTTTTCCAAAAACATGATCATTCAGTAGAGCCAAAAAACTGATTCCAGCTGAACTCAAAGTTAATTAGTGAAACTGATGAGTGTATACTAAAGATTTGACTTACAGATCACATATGCAATACATAAAACCAGATTTTATTGCCCTACCTGAACATGTAAGGAGAATAAATGTTAGAGAAAGTACACTGTCTCTAGATCATGGATAAAGTGCACTTTGACTCAACGGACGATAGATGATGGCAGTCAGGTGTCTATATAAAATGTAATTGAAAAATACATCACATTTGCAAGATGAAATAAGGCATTTTAGGCGTAATACATTTGTATTTTACTGAAAAATGCAGACTATTACAAAAATTAAGGTGAATAAGTGGGTTTTATAACCATTGTAATTACTGTACAGTAATGATTCTTAAAGAAATAGTGCACCCGCTTACTAATAAACAGAACAAATTTATACGAAGACATCTTGTTCTTCATCCAGTGGTTGACAGCACTGTGTATCATTCAACTCTTCTGCTTGTAGAACTCAATATTCCTCCACTAGTCTCCATAATTGACCTATTTGCCATCTCTTGATGAATGCAGTACATTTGCATTTGTCAGTTGGCACAGGCAAGAGTATCACCGCTGTCTCAGCCTCACTCATGGCTGTAATTATATGGAAGCTACTGAGGTATGGGTGGCACAGTTAGTGCCTGTGGTTGCTGTGAAAGGTTCTACTCATAGGGTTGGTACTGATGTTCTGACTAAGTGAGGAAAGCAATGGCAAACTAACTCAGTCCTTATCTTGCCTAGTACGCCTCAATATAGCGCTGCCTTGGTTTTTTGTGGGTATCTACCCACATAACCTAACGCCGGTACTTTTTGAGGATCCAACCAGCCTTCGGGCTAACTACATAACAGACAGTCTCCATAATGTTTCTTCAGCAAGTTCTCTACGTCCTTCTTCTTTTTATGAATAGTAATGAGGCTAATGCCATTTAATCGCCTAAAGTCTTGCAAAGTACTTACGTTGAAATGAGGTTCCCCACATAGCCTACCACAATCTTGTTTGTTTTGGACCGCTTCAAGAAAAATCTTCATATTTGAAATTTGAAAGTGCCAAGATGTACATTTTTACGACACCTTTCATGGACTCCTTAAAGTCATAAATTTTGGTGTCCGAACTAACCTCCTTGACAGTTGAGTACCTTGATACCAAATCTATCGCGACGAATGGGAGGCTGCCATTGGCTGGCGCTAACTTGGAGTAGGGATGGGTTGCGAACGGAGTCGCGAAGAGTCGAGACTGCTGCCGCTGGAACCGATACTCTCGACTCCAGTCTCGACTCCACTGATGCACTAACGCCATCTAACATCTGTTTTAGGAACTGCTTGAACATGTATGCCACACAGCGCCAGCAGCAACGTTGTTCGCCATCGCTGCGGCATGTTTACAATACAGCTGACAAATTCTTGCTGCTAGCTTGCCAGTTATACTTTTTTGGTATTGAAATGCATGGCAAGCTATTATAACCTGCAAAACGATTCAATAGAATGATTATATGCATAGTCGTTCTTTGTTATGATCTACTGTAGGATTCTACAGTATGAGAATATGCTGCATAGTGATGGGATATTTATTTTGCCGGCAGGATCGTTATATGGAATGTCGAATACCAATTACGAAGTTCTTGGCACTGTGTGTGTATTTTTACTTTCATTATAGGGTGTTTCATTTACGTGTCTCAAATAACAAATGTTGGGTGTTGAATTAATGTAAGATTTGGCCTATGTTATGGTTTGTTAATTGCTTTGTTTATGATGTGCGCACAGGCCTCTCATATTGTGACGGTCTTGTTATCCATCCACGTTCGTCCCTTGATACCTTGTGTTACGATGAATACAGTAGGATTATTAGCCAGCAAACATGGAAGATTGTTTCGGGTTATCATCGGTAATGTTGTAGGTGTAATTGTTATTGTGTTTATTATGATGATTATTATTTATAACAATAATAGTAATACAACCTGCCTAAAGTGCAATATTACAACAATTTGGTACAATGATTGTAAATAATAATAATAATAATAATAATAATAATAATAATAATAATAATGAGAGATTCGGAAAAAAAAGCGACCGTGTGCCCCTCGCAATACTCATCAGGTGAGCTTGGAGTCGCGAGGATTAATGAGAAGCGACCCCACAATACTCATCAGGTGAGTTGGAGTCGCGAGTGTTCATGCGAAGCGACCCCGCAATACTCATCAGGTGAGTTGGAGTCGCGAGTCTTCATGCGAAGCGTCCCCGCAATACTCATCAGGTGAGTTGGAGTCGCGAGTCTTCATGCGAAGCGACCTCGCAATACTCATCAGGTGAGTTGGAGTCGCGAGTCTTCATGCGAAGCGGCCCCGCAATACTCATCAGGTGAGTTGGAGTCGCGAGTCTTCATGCGAAGCGTCCCCGCAATACTCATCAGATGAGCTTGGAGTCGCGAGTGTTCATGCGAAGCGACCCCGCAGTACTCATCAGATGAGCTTGTAGTCGCGAGTGTTCATGCGAAGCGGCCCTGCAATACTCATCAGATGAGCTTGGAGTCGCGAGTGTTCATGCGAAGCGACCCCGCAATACTCATCAGGTGAACTTGTAGACGCGAGTGTTCATGCGAAGCGGCCCTGCAATACTCATCAGATGAGCTCGGAGTCGCGAGTGTTCACGCGAAGCGACCCCGCAATACTCATCAGATGAGCTTGGAGTCGCGAGTGTTCATGCGAAGCGACCCCGAAATACTCATCAGGTGAGCTTGGAGTCGCGAGTCTTCATGCGAAGCGGCCCCACAATACTCATCAGGTGAGTTGGAGTCGCGAGTCTTCATGCGAAGCGGCCCCGCAATACTCATCAGGTGAGTTGGAGTCGCGAGTCTTCATGCGAAGCGTCCCCGCAATACTCATCAGATGAGTTTGGAGTCGCGAGTGTTCATGCGAAGCGAACCCGCAATACTCATCAGATGAGCTTGTAGTCGCGAGTGTTCATGCGAAGCGGCCCTGCAATACTCATCAGATGAGCTTGGAGTCGCGAGTGTTCATGCGAAGCGACCCCGCAATACTCATCAGGTGAACTTGTAGTCGCGAGTGTTCATGCGAAGCGGCCCTGCAATACTCATCAGATGAGCTTGGAGTTGCGAGTCTTCATTCGAAGCGGCCCTGCAATACTCTTCAGGTGTGGTTGGAGTCGCGAGGCTTCATGCGAAGCGACCCCGCAATACTCATCAGATGTGTTGGAGTCACGAGTGTTAATGCGAAGCGACCCCGCAATACTCAACCGGTGAGCTTGGAGTCGCGAGTGTTCATGCGAAGCGGCCCCGCAATACTCATCAGATGAGCTTGGAGTCGCGAGTTTTCATGCGAAGCGACCCCGCAATACTCATCAGATGAGCTTGGAGTTGCGAGTCTTCATTCGAAGCCACCCCGCAATACTCATCAGATGAGCTTGGAGTCGCGAGTCTTCATGCGAAGCGGCCCCGCAATACTCATCAGTTGAGTTGGAGTCGCAAGTCTTCATGCGAAGCGGCCCCGCAATACTCATCAGGTGAGTTGGAGTCGCGAGTGTTCATGCGAAGCGGCCCAGCAATACTCATCAGGTGAGCTTGGAGTCGCGAGTGTTCATTCAAAGCGGGGGCGTGGTGGCTCAGCGGTCTAGCTGTATGCCTCTCACCAAGGCGGTCCGGGTTCGATTCCCGATCAATGCATGTGAGATTTTCGAAGTGAAATGCCATGTCCTGTGGTTCGGATTCCACGTAAAACGGAGGTCCCGTGGCTCATGATCTCAAGATTAACGGTCACGTTAAACTACAAGCTTCCTTCCTTCCTTTTGTTCATTCAAAGCCACCCCGCAATACTCATCATATGAGCTTGGAGTCGCGAGTCTTCATGCGAAGCGGCCCCGCAATACTCATCAGGTGAGCTTGGAGTCGCGAGGCTTCATGCGAAGCGACCCCGCAATACTCATCAGGGGAGCTTGGAGTCGCGAGTCTTCTCCAGCCCCCCTGCTATAGTCTATTTAATGGCCAGGGAATTCCTGTCTTGAAATACTACTACAATACAGAGACAGGGGTACATTCACGAAATAGAGAGGCAAATTAATGGAATTGCCAAGGGTCGAAAATTGTCGGCAGCATTTATATAAGGAGTGCGACATACCACCAAATACAGGAAATACGTAGCCTACTTACGAATAAATTCGCCATAATATGTATTTATTTATAAAAACGGCAAATATATGTAAATAAATAGAAAATATTTAGTAAAATTAAATATATATAAACACATAACTATCCGGGCCTTACTCATCAGGTTAGCTTGGAATCGCGAGGCTTTATGCGAAGGGACCGTGTGGCCCCGCAATACCCATCACGTGAGCTTGGAGTCGCGAGGCTTCATGCGAAGCGGCCCCGCAATACGCATGAGATTAACGTGGAGTCGCGAGGCTTCATGCGAACCGAGACCGGTGTTCGGAGTCGATCGAGTCGACACTCTCGATTCCAGGCTTCAGTCGCGCCCATCCCTAACTTGGAGTCACTCTGCACTGTTCGTCTCCAAACGGTGATTTTCTTACCGATTTTAACATGGATTCTGTGCAGTTTGACTCCAACCGATCAGATTATTATTTTTTCCACAAAATTCCGCATTGAAACATGCAATAACCTCATTTTCGATAATTTTGGAGAAAGTGCGGTTTGATTCTAGGCTACTCGCAAGCTAGATTTAATAGCCATTTGATTAAATAGTCCACAGTACCAACCACAACTGGGATAATACTCTAAAATAATATCAATCTTCGGTGAAGGATGACGTAGGATTCTACATTACCTGAAGAGCTGTCCTCCTCCCTGGAAATGGCCGGAGAATTCGGTGGAACTGACGTGATTTCTCGTCATGTCCCGCGTTTTAAGGACGTCTGTTGTGTCCATGAACCTTAAAGTATTAAGACAATTGTTAATATCAGCACAAGTATAAAGAGCTGTAACTCAAACCCCTGTGGAGTTGAAACATGGGCAGGCCAACTAGATGCTAAGTGCAGGCAGTCAGCGCTGTAGGGCCAGTACACAGCTGGAGTGAAAACCATATCAACTCAAATTTTATAATACGTATGAGACATGAGAAAATGCAGTGTTTTCCAGTGAATGAATGACACGAAGGGCAGTAGCAATTGTTGGGTAGTTTGTCTGCCCTACCGCTTGAGTGCGGCACAAAATAGGCCTATATAATAAAGTAGGCTTCTATACTTTCACAACTGTTTTCATATGCAAGAAAATAACCAATATGATTTTGGCCACGGAGGTGGGTTTGACATATAAGCACTGTACATGCAACAACACTCTTCCAAATGTACAGCGTCATTATCTCTGTGCGCCCCGATAAACACGGCAAGCTAAAGAGGTTTTGACTGGCGCAGATCGTGGGCGCGCGTACACGGTTCAGCCGGTGGTTCGCGCGCTCCGCTGACTCATATAGTAAGTTCACACGTGCTTTGTCATTCATATGGACGTGTATCTGCAAAGCTTAGACGTTAGTGTTGCACGTTTAGTGAGTATTGTGATTACTGTGATTGTTGGTCATGCCCAGACACCAATTCACATTGTGTGAACGTATATATCCATAATTCGTATATGAATAGCAGAAAGTCTTGTTCTGAAACAAGACGAAAATTTCTATCCAGTTTTCAGGAAGACCTGTGCCTAATGCCAGTACAATTAGGAGGCTCGCTAAACGATTCAAGAAAACAGGTTCTGTAAATAATGATAAAGTTAACAGACAACGTTGTGTTCATAGAGAACAACAATTAGATGGGATACTTGTCCATTCTTGCATCAGAAGATGTCAGGTGTGTGTCACAAGAGATGGAGGACATTTTCAGCATCTGCTATGAGCACTGTAAGTACACATTTTTGAACATGTTTGGTAAGAGTGTAACAGTGCGCGCCACCACCGGCTGAACCGTGTACGCACGCCCGCGAACTGCGCCAGTCAAAGCCGGCTTAGCTTGCCGTGCTCATCGGAGCGCACATAGATAATGACCTCGTACATTGCGTAGTCAGCTTCTCTGCTTGTCTTCCTGTGACACCAGCAAGCGCCGGAATGTCTCATGTTTCGTGCAATACTGAATGTTGATAAGGGGTTCAGACCAACAATGAGCCCAGCTAACGCGGTGACTGCCAACAGAGTTACAAGTTACACCTAGTTCACAACATATAAGCACATCTATAGCGTTTAAAATAACCATTCCAAACTTATGTGTTTTACCTACAACGCTAATCACAAACATGTAGAACAGTTTTATGATAAAACATTTTACGTATATTTGCATATCTATAAATTGTGTTAATTTACAAAATTCAAAACACAACGGGTGTTTTTCCTGATGGGGTTGGGAATGGTAAGCTTCCGTATTTTTCAGACGAAATGAGGATCGTCTTTTACGAACATTGCTTCAACCAGATATTCACGATACAGGTGTATTTTGATTAGTGGCGGCGTTGTTTGAAGAGGCCTTCCATCCACAACACTATTTTAAAGTGGACAAGAACTTAAGAGCAGAGAAGAAACCTGCCATGAGCCACATGGTGAGGTCAATGTGACCGAATGTAAGCAGCAATGACAGTCATGACAGAGCGGAGAGAAGCAGGTCAGAGAGTAGAGAGAAAGCTAGATCGCAGAGTTTGAAGAGGAACATAGCAGAGAGAAGAGTGAGATGTGAAAGATAACACGGAGATAGGACATAGAATGGAGAGAAATAGGTCAGAGCTTGGAGAAAGGCAGGTCAGAAAGCCATGACAAAGAGCAGAGGAAGTCAAGACAGAGAGAAAGATTGTGACAAATAATGCGGAGGTTTTCCGTCAATCAATAGACTACAATCTATTCATTAACAACTCTACACTTTTGGATACATGTTTCGGGCTCTGGAAGCCCTTCTTCAGCCCTCTTCCATCACACACTCACACAAAGATCACCAAAAATACCAACATGCAGTTCATCATATATGACATAAAACTATAAAAATAATAAAACACTTAAAAACTATTAATACTTAATTTGTTCATTCATTGGAGTCATGTTTGACGACTCAGAATCTGTCTTGTTATTAAAAAGTCCCTTTAAAGGATGCATTGCTTGTTGTGGTGAGCTTGAAAACTAGGACGCAATCTTATTTCAACATTAGCCGAGGATCGCCGTCAACACATGACGCCAGCACCAGGCCCATTTCATTCACCAGAGATAGAAACATCTGAAGTTTTCCGAGACGTTGTGCACAGTTTTCAAGCTCACTGCAACTTTTAATATCATAACAGATTCTGAGACGTCAAACATGACTCCAATGAATGAACAGATTTAGTTTTAATAGTTTTTAACTGTTTTATTGTGTTTTACAGTTTTTATGTTAGTACTTGGAAATGGCAATATCTGGAAGGAGACCTGTTGGACGTCCAAGAAGGAGGTGGCTAGACCACGTAAATGCACACCTTATCGAGAAAGGAACAACACTGCAGGATGTGGAAACAGAGGAACTCTATAATGACAGGAACCGATGGAGGCATATTGTCCATAAAACTCCTACCAGGCCCGCTGGAAGGATACCCAGATGATGATGATGATGAACTGCATGTTGGTACTTTTTGTGATCTTTGTGTGATGTAAAAGGGCTGAAGAAGGGCTTCCAGAGCCCGAAACATGTAACCGAAAGTGTTGAGTTTTTAATGAATAGATTGTATTGATTGACGGAATTCCTCGGCATTATTTGTCACCGTTAATCTTGTCAATACGGACCTAACAAACGATTCCAATGTGGAGTCAAACAATATTAAGAGAAAAAGAATGTCAGAGAGTGGAAAGAGGACAGCATCGAGAGTGGAGAGAGACATGCCAGAGATTGGAGAGAGTGGAGAGAGGAGGGACACTTGAGCGTCGAGATCAAGCAATACCGGTAGTGTGGAACTTAACTCTGTAATGCCTTGTAACGAAAATATCTCAGATCTTATAACATATCGGAATGTGTGGTGTATTCAGATGAACTTGATGATGTCGCCACCTAACCAGACTGTACAGGCTGAGCCAAGAGGAAGGAGCCACATACACGCGCTCTATTGTCAACGGTCTCTTATAAAACTGTCTGGAAAGCACAGGAGGGAGTCATCACAGTTGCTTACATGACTCGGACGCAACATTAGCTTGATCATACATGCATTTTAAATGTTTGTGCTTACGTAAAGGAATGTCTGAATGACAAGAAATGTAATTGACGGTTTGAACATATTGAGTGAAGAGAAATATACCATTGAGGAGAAGATCATTTACGGTACGAATACCTGCACCGATTCCGGTCGTTATTTTACAATTAGTTTTCACCGAAATAGTTCAGGATAAGACATAGTCTAGGGTTTGTTAGGAATTGAAGGCTTTTGGGATGTTATGGTACGTCATATTCATTGACTAACCGACGTTTTGCACTTCTACTGTGGTAGGCATTATCAATCAGCTAATGGTGAGCTAAACATTCTACTCTTGTACCGCGATGCTCGGCTGTGTCTCCACAATGGGCCAACAGTCAAACAGTACCAAACGAAGAGAGCACTGTAGGAACGGGCATGTTCTAGAAAGGGGCAGATGGCCTAGCTGTTCCGCCCACTTACAACTCCAATAACTAACTAACATTTAGTGGAAACTAGGAAGGGTATAATGTGGTCAACTCCGCGTACAGAAAATAAGGATATATATAATGGGTATACAAGGTATATAAAGCATAACTGAGATCCATGTGTTCATTTAATGTTTAATTTTGCAGGATCTATCACTGTATGGCTCTTTCCTCTTGATTCATCTTGAATACATCACTGGAGTGTGCCGACACGGTGTCCAGGCTATACAAAAGCTACTGCACTAAACACCAACTACTCGACATAAAGGTAACCCCTCGCTATTACCCTCTGGTCTTCCCTCTACCGATCCAAGCAAAATACGATCCTCATACAATGTTACACATTGACATTCACCCTTATGATGCAAAATAATTCTTAACACGGTCTCGAGTTCATTAAATTTGCCGTTTTAATTGGTGATTTTTCCATTTGGGAACTGATACACGACACCCATTGAAGGCAGACAAGAGGCACCGTCGCAAGAAAATAGGCTGAATATCTAAGGGGCGTAACAGGCATAACACACAGCCCTTATGTAACCCGTTCATGTGGTTTTACCGTTGTTGTTTCATTGCTCTATGTACCATCATCTAAGTTGTTTTCGTTTAGCAATGAGGTAGATGTCGCAGTAATTAGCACACGTTGGTTAGCCACTGTTAACACCTGGGTTCAAACCTCAGCCTTCGAATATGCATTCCCCTCACACCTCACGAGACTTAAGCTCTTTGTGCACGGTCAAACTTTCATCAACTGAAACACGTCACGAGATCTTCCGAGACTCTTCAAGGCTTCAGACTTTTCTTGTGAAATTGCTTTCTGTAGCTCGAAAGTCTTAGAGCGCCATTAAATAAAAAATAAGAACAAGCTCCAATCTTTCAAATATATGAGAAATCTTCGAAGGAGTCGACCAAGTCGATTCAAGGATTGTACAAAGACATAATTATGACTGAACGGTCACTCTTTTCTTTTTTAGTACCATAAGCGCGGGGTCACGCGCAAAATGGAACATCACTTATGTAAGTCGTGATCCTATTTGGGACGGTTACAGACCCACAATTTTGCACAATAAGGGTGAATAAGGCAATGTTCTACCACGTTACAGACTACATAAACTAACACCGAGTTGAGGCAACATCCGCTACTGGTCACATAGCGCCATCCTTTCCTAGAACAAGAGAAAGCGGAGGCACAAACACTGCAAAGCCAAGCTAAGCAGGAGAGACAGGAATCAGGAGACATGCTCTTAAATTCAACACATTTGTCTCCTAGAAGCTACATATTCATATTAATCACAACAATATTAATGTGTACACAAGTGAAGAGCAGGTTTTAGTTCTTCACTTCCTTAAAGGAAAAGATGTCAGCATTCTTCTTGGCTCATCGTTGGTTGCGACTCGATCGCACGGTGAGTAACCGTCACTCATCCAGGCCTCAGATTAAGGAATCTTGATTTCTCGAGCAATAAACACTTCGTCTTCAATTTTCACAAGGTAGATATCGGGATATATCCTCACCACACTCAGGTCAGTAGGCTCAAAGTGGCCATCTGGGGGCTACTAGGGCTGAGTACAAACAGAAAACGACTTCTGGAAGGACCAAAGATGTTGGAATACTAACACTACTTGCGGTACATGCTGGATGATATCCAGAAACGAACGCCACTATGATTAGAAGGAGTACACCCTCAGCAAAGCCTTGTATAGGGTCTTTATCTATGTGCACTCCGATAAACACGGCAAGCTAAGCCGACTTTGACTGGCGCAAATCGCGGGCGTGCGTACATGGTTCAGGCAGTGGTTGGCGCGCTCCGCTGACTCATATCGTTAGTTCACACGTGTTTTGTCATTCATATGGACGTGTATCTGCAAAGCTTAGACGTCAGTGTTGCACGTTTAGTGAGTATTGTAATTACTGTGATTGTTGGTCATGCCTAGACACAATTTCACATTGTGCGAACGTGTATATATCCATAATTCGTATATGAATACCAGAAAGACTCGTTATGAAACAAGACGAAAATGTTGAATCAAGTTTCCAGGAAGACCTGTGCCTAGTGCCAGTACAATTAGGAGGCTCGCTAAACGATTCAAGAAAACAGGCTCCGTAAATAATAACAAGTTAACAGGCAACCTTATGTTCTTACAGAACAAACATTAGATGAGATTGTTGTCCATTCTTTCATCAGAAGATGTCAGGTGTGTGTTACAAGAGAGTGAGGACATTTTCAGCATCGCTTATGAGCACTGTAAGTACTCATTATTGAACATGTTTGGTAAAAGTGTAAAGGTGCGTGCCAACGAAGGGCTTCACCATGTACGTGCACCCGCGAACTGCGCCAGTCAAAGCCGGCTTAGCTTGCCGTGTTTATCGGGGCGCACATAGATAATGACCCTGTAGTTGGCAATCCATGCACTTTGAACCGCCAAAGACCCATTCTCGTGTTAGCTCTGGAGCTTGATGTAAGCTTACCTTATGAAGGTTGTGTACCGTCAGTGGTGATAGTTTGCCAACTTCTTTGGAAAGGACACAATTGGATTAAAATACTGAACTCTGCTTGGCCAAAGATGAGAGTTGGCTAGACTGGAGATTATTTCCACTTCCAAACGAAGGCTGTAATTTGAGGCGACAGGAACTACAAGGAGTGGAGGGGAGGGGCCATGCGGACACACCCATGCAGTGCACTTACTCGGCTGGCTGCGGCCTCTCAAGCTCTCTCCGTGTCAAGCAGGTGGCCCAACAGGAAGGCGCGTTCTTCTTCTTCCTGTATGTGAGAGGCGACGCCACATGCACATCATAGCTTATGAGACGTTCAACTCCACCGGCTTCGTCGAGGGCCTGCTTACCTAGCCTACCAAACGATTGCGGAAGACAAGACAGCATGAGACATGTTTCATTTCCTCTTAACCTGGTTTTGGCTTCGGAGCGTCTTCTAATCTAAAGCAATTTGTCCGCGGACAAAGCATGATACAAGATGCCACCACTGGAAAATGAAACAAACATTGGCGAAAAAGAAATATGACATAGGAGCTTGGAAGGACAAGTTTGCAAAGTACTGACGACAGGAAGTGGTGACTGACTTCAAGCTTTGCCTAGGCCATACAAGGTACAGCACTGACCACAAGGAGGGGAAAAGGTAGACTGCAAGCTCTGCCTAGGCCATACAATGTACAGCACTGACCACAAGGAGGGGGTAAGGTAAACTGCAAGCTCAGCCTAGGCCATACAAGGTACAGTACTGACCACAAGGAGGGGGTAAGGTAAACTGCAAGCTCTGCCCAGGCCATACAAGGTACAGCACTGACCACAAGGAGGGGGTAAGGTAAACTGCAAGCTCAGCCTAGGCCATACAAGGTACAGTACTGACCACAAGGAGGGGGAAAGGTAGACTGCAAGCTCTGCCTAGGCCATAGAAGGTACAGCACTGACCACAAGGAGGGGGAAAGGTAGACTGTAAGCTCTGCCTAGGCCATAGAAGGTACAGCGCTGACCACAAGGAGGGGGAAAGGGTAGACTGCAAGCTTAGCCTAGGCCATACAAGGTACAGCACTGACCACAAGGAGGGGGAATGGGTAGACTGCAAGCTCTGCCTATGCCATACAATGTACAGCACTGACCACAAGGTGGGGGAAGGTAGACTGCAAGCTCTGCCTACGTCAGACAATGTACAGTACTGACAGCAAGGGTCAGACAATGTACAGCATTGATAGAAAGGGCAGAGAATGCTAGGCTGCAAGCTCTGCCTAGGCCAGTTAGAAATGAAACATGGGAAGAAAGTATTCAAATCTTGCTTAACGTTTTATATTAGATTTCAGTTAGCGTAAAACAATATTACGGTACTTGATGTTTATTTATGTAGGTATTTATTATAATTGCCGTAATTGTTTGGTAGAGTAGATACCGGAGCTCTCGCTAACTACGTTCAGTATATTACACGTTCTAAAGTACGCATGTGTTAGGGCTATTTCGGATGACCCTGGAATGAATATTTACAAATTACTAACATAACCTTACAAGCAAATATTATTTTGGCCCCCGTTACATGTTTATAATATTAAATATAAGCAGTTATATGCGTGATGTTTATATTGGAAATTATGCGCCTCTACGACTACGAAGCTTCATTTTGCTGTATATTAATATTAGTATTTTATGAAACATTATTAGAAAAGCAATATTAATTAAGCATTGCAATTATTAATCAATTAGTAATATACTTGGAGACAAGGAATTCGAGGGAGTCAAGTATCATGACATGCATTTCAAAGCAAAAGATCATACAAAAAGCATGTATTTTTCTCCACACTGTGTTTATACAAAGGGATGTTACGGTAGAAGTGATGTATTTATCGTTTGTCAGCAAACTGCGATCTTACCTTTCTAGAGCTTACTGTGGAGTGACATCCACTTGCACAAGTTCATACCATTACTCAGCCTTGTGTAACCTTGTAGTGTCGACCTCGTTTTAATGCCGATGGCCTAAGCATTCACTATAAGCTAGTTCAAGATGAAGTCACGTAGCAGTACCTAGTGTTTGTTGCACAACCAATAATATTGACGTCTAGTATTTATAATTATTTGATATTAAACAATATTATGATGTGCAAATTTCAAAATAAGAAAAATCCATTCAAAAATAATCATTGTAGGTTCGAAATTCTATCAATGCATTTATTACTGATGAACTATTTGGAAATTGGACAACGCCGGTATGAAAATTTAGTGACGTATAAACTGTTTCAATTAAATACCAAATGGTGAAGAAATGTAATTTCCACCAAAAGTCAATAAATGATAAACGTTAAGTGCTGATTACGATCACGTTGCGGCCTTCATTAGCTAGGTGATTATAACGACATTGCGAGCAAATAATCATTAACTACTTATAATTAATGTGACGCTGTCTGTAAGCGTAGATAAGTCTAATTTTGTGGGAAGCATTATGTTCAAATAACAAACTTTACACAATATAGCCTACTTATTCTATCAAAGATGTTATGAGGAAATGATATAAAATACACGTAAGGAAATAAAATCTGTTGCATGTAGTACCGTTAAATATCATTTTATAATAACATCAATAATGTTGTGTAAAAGTATGGATTAATATCCAATCAAAATCGTTATTGAAATCTCTTCAAAAATCTAAAATGTGCTCTATGTAATTTGTGGCAAAATCTTACCGTCCCTTGAAAATTCTAAAATCTAAAAAATCTAAAATCTAGCTTCAAAGTCTTCATAGCTAGAATCGTATGCATGGCATGTAACATCAATTATACAACCTTCCTCTGAGTATTTCCAAAAGAACATCTGTCCGGCATTCCGGGGCACCATAAACATCCAGAATAACATATAGAGTAGGTGCATACACATTACGATACACCATATAAATGATTATGTAGCATGTAAATTGAGGCTCTCAATATGCTAAAGCAATTTTTTTCAAGATCATTTTCAATGATGCCAACTCTTTCAGGATGCTCACGACGAATTTGAAGGATGTTCCTTGAGGTCCATGCATTTTCAGGCAGATTATATCTCTCACTCGAGTGAGGTATCCATAGTCACTTTGTCCTCGTCGTCTCGTACCGCTTGTTCAACGTCCACTCTTCATTTCGTACCTTGGGGTCAGGAATCAATCCACTTCTGTTCTTCCTGTCAATGAAAACTATACCGGTATCTGCTCTACTGTGACCGCCTTTTTCCGAAATGCAGTGCACCTCCAGATAAACTTCCCATTTCAGAGACGTGGCTACCGATGATCGTACTCGGTGTTGGCGCTCCTTTAGAGCATGTCCTAGCGTCTCTGGTTGTGTGCTGGCTTCTCACCGGCACAGCTCTCACCGCTGACATGTAGCAGGGTATTTCGCCCGTTCAGACCACGACAAGCCTTTTCTGATGTTTCTCCACGAGTTGTTCTTAGGATGTCGCTCCTTTCCCTTTGTGCGAAAGATTGCACCAAGCTTCATATGGCAGTTTCCGTAGCTCATTTCGCACCCAACGTCCTGATTTCGATTCTGTATCCTCACTGGATGGATTATTAAAATAATGAAGTATTTCGTTCTTCTCCCAGTTAAGATTTCGACAGATATCTAAATGAACATATTCCACTCCGAGTAACTTTTGATCTATATTAAAATGCTGTATATAGGTTATTTACACAAGAAGTCACTGAACTTCAGCCTTTAAGAATTTTCAAAACCAAGGTGACATTGTACACATCCTACTACACATACAGCTTGGAAACACCACACTAACAAGGAAGGACAATTTGAAACTTCAAGCAGCAGAAATGAAGTTCCTGCATACTATGATCCAGAAGACCAGGAATGATATAATCGGAGAAGAGTTGAGAATAGAAGACTCTACACTACAAAACATCCAGAAGGCTAGAATGAAGTGGTTCGGCCACGTGAAGAGAATGAGTGCCAATAAAACTGCAAGAAGGGAGGAGACTAGTTGGCAGACCTAGAAAACAATGCACTGATCTGGTGAAGAAGGATGTACAGAAGAGAGGTCAGAATTGTGAGAGGATTGTGAACGAAGATAGAGATGGAGGGGGCTCGTATACCACACCCACGAAACTGGAGTTGATCAAAGATGGTGATGTTGATGATTGTAATCGTTATTTTGCCATATGTTGAGGAGACATGTGTATTTCATTTTGGTATTAATTGTTGAGGAAGAATCCCCACTGTTTGGGCCGCCAATGTGTAATATTTTTGAACCTGTCTGCGACACATGGAGGTGACAAATGGAATGTTTAAAATAAGAGGAAACAACTTTAATAGTAATAATAACTGGAATATATCCGGAAATGGCGCGAGCCCCAAGCTTAGCTTGGGAACAACATATTTAATGACGTGTCGTGTGGTTATCTTCAGTACCAACCAGGGCAGGATTCCTTATTTTGAAATGTAACTTCAAGGAAGGATTCATATAGCATGAATTTAATTTATTACCAAAATAGAAAAGAAGATGTTGATGTTGAAATAATAAAAAAATGGAACTTAATATCAAATTAAGAAAATTAATAAAAAAAGAGAATCTACTAAGAAAACTTGTGCTTTACCACGAGTGTTGGTTTAGTTCACTCACCAGGCTTCTTCCATTCTGCTGAATATCATCTCAGGGATGTGAGATTGCCGCTCCACGACTCCTTAGATTGACTTAGTTCCATGATACTTGTGACTGAGGTTCAAAGTTTGTGTCTTGAAACTTGAAGAATGAAAATTCTGAATGAAAGATTCTCAATGAATGAAGAACCCCTCTTCCATTCATATGAATGCCACTTCAAATTACCGCCTCTTCTGCTATCTTCTCCGCCAATCACCGAGGAGCATCTTGGACAAGACTCCTACCCCTTGTTCTGATGTGTGAGCTAATTGTCGCTTCAAACACGTGGACAAACGCGTCTCTTCTTCTTAATTGTAAGATATGCTTACACGTCACATCCTTGGTATAATCATTTATTCCGGTGGCATAAAGCTGATTCTTCTTCTTCTTCTTAGAAATACTTTTATCTCTGGCGTAGGGTGTAATCTCACGAAAATTGCCCAAGTTTTCCTGTCACGATGTTACTTCTTCTTAACTCTTAACAACAGCACAAAATTGCCATCCATTTGTTAATTAATTTAGTTGTTTAAATTAAATAATTACATCTGTATACTCATTTGTATGTGAATTGATGAATTCAGATATAAATGTTGATACCTCAAATTATCAATGTCCTCCGAATATACAATATAATGTGGGAATATTAGAACAATAACGCACCTTTACGTCGTGACCCAGCGTACAGACGAGAGTTGATAGTGAGTGCAGGCGAGGACGCGTGTCATGCAGTGTTACTTACCACCTCATGTTCATGTTCTATAAAAATCGTTCGAGAAATTAAATTGTAGGCCCTTAATTATTTACAGCCCCTCAATTCTGCTAGCGAGATGTGGTGCGATTATATCAAGCACGTCCGTTGTTCTTAGTGAAATGTCTAAATATATTCAAGCGTAAACCTCAGGAGCCGATAGATAGAATTATCAGTAAGCGTTCAGAAGAGCTACTTTTTGCTCCAAAATTCTTAAAGTACTGAAATTAACCAAATTACCGGAATGAATGGTCGGGAAAGTATCTGGAGATGATGTAGTAATAGGTGTTCACTCCTCCGCCGTCTGTGACCCGCCCAGCCGTCCCAAATATGAGCATGACTTATATAAGTGAAATTCCAGCTGATTCAGCAATTTTAAGCATCATGTACCGTATTGCCAACCCCACACATTCGGTACTACAGTATATCCCATCTGGCAGACCAATGGTTTTCACCTTGACCAATAATGGTTAGGTAGCGCAGCTAATACAGTATAAACACCCAAACACCCCTAGTTTTTGTCACACACAGTGGGGGTAGTCACGCATCAATAATCTTTATCCAAGCCTTTTATTTCATTATTCACGTGTCGTGTGGTGTATTTTGTATCGGACATGTTGGCAACGGGTAAGACGTAGTGTACGACGTCAATGTGTCATGGCGGCAGTCGTCAAATGAACAAGAAGGAGAATGATTTATTTACGTAATAAAATAAATATTTCTGGTGCAGTAGTGACAATTCAAATTGAAATGAACTTCTAATGTCTCCCAGAAATGTTTGTGAATCATAAATAATCATTCCCAATAATGTGCCTTGTAAATGTTGTGAAAACGGAAAAGTACCTCTTCTGAACATAATGAAAGATATTCTACCTTACGATATTTCAATTTCATACAAAATTTCACCAGAACAACGCCACACATTGTTTGACATTTTGGAAAACCAATTTTCACTTTCAGTTAAGTGAGTATTCGTAAAATACAGTATCTCTGTTAAAAATGTGATGTGTTTCGCTCAATGTTCCTGTGTTCCTGTGAATTACTTCCAAATATTTGAGTTGATTCAATTGTGGCGATGATACTTTCAAAACGTAAAAACTGATAAAAATATACTGTGGTTTATTTGAAATAATAAGTAGGCTAGGCTAAGGCGAGACTCACCTACGACTCGGCTTGATACCATGGCTCTCTAACTCCTTCTGAAGCTGTCGGATCTTCATACGCGCGAGATCCAGTTCATGTTTCACCTTCCAGAGGTGAGTGTCGCAGATGGGGTCCGTGCATCTGTGATGGCGGAGAATGTCCTGGGCCTCGAACACAGCGCCGCGGAACGTCAGCGACTTGCCCATGCTCTGCGAACAAGTCAGTTAGTGTGTCTTTACGTCAAGATACAGGTCTTACATGACATTACATACTGTAACATTGTAACTTGCTCCTTATATTTGAAATAAGTTACATCAATAAAAGTAGATTACTGCGGGGTTGTTAATGTTAGGGGCGTGGGGCAATACTACGTTGAGTCGATATCATTCCTTATGCCTTACCTACACATTCGTAATTATGAAACATACTGTATAAATTTAATTTGTTAACGCATGAAAACAGAAACAGTGTTGGAATGCTGTAAGAAAATAAATTATATTCTAATAAAAACAATAACACCACAGAGTGAGAGTGGTTACAGTATTGAATCAAATTAAAAAAACATAAAAGCAAGTCGTGTGCGTGAATTGATATGTATGGAAGGTCACAATACCTTAGCCTAAGCAACAACGATGATTGAACCTGGCTACCAATGCATGTGCAGTCAGCCATCTCATATGATACTTTCAGTTCCACTTTAAAATCGAAGAAGGCAAAGCAATTTCCTCATGAAATCCGTTCACAAACAGCCCGCCTTTTACTTATATAGATAGCAATGATGTAACAGCATTCAATGTATAAGCTCCAGATTTTTCAAGGCGAAGATGCCAATCCAAATTCAACAAAAGTACGTCCTCAGAATACCAAGAGCAACCATGAGTTACAGATAATCCATAGAGTAGCGTCGAAGTGGCTATTGCAGCTTAGCAACTGTACATAGCAACGGAGACACAGAAGCAAAGATTATAGTGCAAGGTCGAACCGTGCCCTACATACGGCGCGCGTATGTCCCAAGAGCACATGGGAAACCCGTAGCTCCCATGCGTAAATATTCAATATGCTAGGAATAGCATTTGGTTGTGGTATTATACTTCGGATATGCTCTGTATTGGCTGTTAAGGTCCAGGTATGTCGCCGCGAGAAAAGAAGAAAGAAGGCGACCTCTTTTCCATAAATGAATGTGACATACAACTTGCCGCATCTGACTTGCTAAACACTTACTGTAAGTTACTTCAACCCCCACTCTTTCTGTGGCTTCCAAGCCACATGGGAATTGCGGGAAATGAGTTAGCGGATCAAGCTGCAAAAGAGGCGGTATCACCACCACCTCGACCAATGGAGGTACCCGTTAGAGATATTCGCTCTCAGTTACGCCTACAAGTTCTGGCTTTTTGGGAGAGTCAGTGGCTAGCTGACCCATTGCCCAGTAAACTGAGAGCGATCAAGGGAACTACTCGCGTGTGGCGGAGCTCCTTCTGGGCCCGGAGAGAGTCCGACATTTTGTGTAGGCTAAGGATAGGTCATACAAGATCCACCCACTCGTACCTAATGAGAAGGGAAGACCTCCCCCACTTTGTACCTGTGGAGCCGTTTTCATTGTGGCCCATATTTTCACCGAGTGTGTGGATCTTGCTGACTTACGAAGAAACCTTGGTTTGCAGACGACACTCAAACTTATATTAGCCGATGACGCGGTGGCTGCTGATCGCGTTATCCGCTTTATAAGTGAGAGTGGGTTAGGGCCAGCAATCTAAATTTTCCAGTGAACATTGACTCAACGACTTGTTCGTTTTTGAATGATAATGTTTTTGTTTTTCCGTAATTTTTGTTTATTTTTATAATTTTATTTAATATTTTGTTTTTGTTTGATTAATTTTTTGGTATTTTTAAAATTTAGATGTCCACCTCAAAATTTTAAATTCAATTCAAAATTTGTATTCTTTAATCTGTGTTAAGAGGGGCAGATGACCTCGTAGTTCCGCCCCTTAAAACAACAATAACTAACTAACTAACTAACTAACTAACTAACCAGTTTCAACCAGATTATGCAAAACTTTTAGAAGCACAGTCACAGTTTCACTTGTCACATACTCATTCCTCTTCCAACAAATAATGAAGGTGTGTTCTTTTCTCCCAAGTTTTCAATCATTTGTAGCCTACCGTATAAGTCTTGTTTGATTTAAAATACCAAAATAAAAAGTTTATAATCTATCTACAAACATGTATTGTTTATTTTTTGGCCCGCCGCGCCTGTAATAATGTGTAGCCGTGACGCTTGGAGCACTGTCAGCAATCTACAGTACAGCCAACACCACCTAGAGAGAAGGCCATGCAATACGGTTTGTATTAACGAGTGACGTCACAGCCCAACGGCTGTGTGGCCATGGAGACACAGGAATAATATTCGTGTTTATGGTGTGGTTTCCGCGTTATGTGTTTAGTGTTTACGGCCCCGGTACTGATTTTATCGGAATTCCTATTCGCTTATACTTCATGGTTATCAGTGCAGTGTTAAGTTATGCCTAATATGTGCAGTGTGACAAATTCTTTAAGGCAATTAAGCCAAGGGACCTTTTCCTTATTATGAAGGGAAGAATTCGAAATCGGTACCAGCAATTCACCGCAATATATTCCTACAAGTCATTCTAAGGTATGTTTAAACCGAGACTGATTAAAGATTAGTAAACAGATAGTCAGGCTAGCCCCTCTGTTCGTGAAAATTCATTTAGTTGTAAAATTCAGAATTTTCTAACCTAAACGATGTGCTACCGTACAAGTTATGTCGTTAGGCCGTGGCAGGTTCTGATTATTCCGTTTTTCTATTCCACTAATCTCATTCATTACATTTATTATTGGGGCGGGGGAAGAGGGGTGTGTGAATCAGGTTTAAGATTGAATACATTTAGAATAAATAGAGTAACCAATGTAGTACAAGGTGATAATATTATTGTATCGACATGTTCGAATGAAATTCCTCACTGCAATATTATCTGCCGAGAAGATCCAGATGATAGGAGGTGTAGGATTGAAAATGAAAGTTTATCATAGGCTCTTGCTGAATGTATGCAGACATTGGCGAATAATCTGGGAGCAGTTTTATTTAGCAAATTTCAGGAGCTGAAGGTGAAGTTAAACAGTGCGTGTCTTCATCCTGAGGGGAATTACATTAAAGAGGAATCGTGCAGCCTATATATTTTATTTTAATTGACACTTGAATGAACTCTTGCGTTGCTGCATTAAGATAACAGAAGGTTTGAGTGCCTGCTTGTATGTATAAAATACAGAAGTGAAACGTTGTAATAACATATCTTTACCAGTGACAGTTAGGTGCAATGCTAGAAATTGACTAACTTATAAGGAATGCCCATTCAGTGCATGCACATCAGCATTAAAGTGTTGAGGACACTGTACCTGTTATACATGAATCAACAAGTTTGTTCTTTGGTAAATGTTCTGATGTCTCTTTAAGACTGCTGCTCTGTTTCATTTCGGTAGGTAGCCTTTTCTGTGCCCAAGATCGCGGGTTCAAACCCAGCCGAAGTCGTCGGATTTTTAAGAGCGTTAACAATCCCTCAGTATGCCTTCCTTTGGAGGGGAAGTAAAGCCAGCGGGCCCATGTCATAGATTTATGGCATGCAAAAGAACCTTCCACTAACTACAATTGTGTGAAGCTGTAGGTTAGATTTGATTATCGCTCTATTAAGTCCCAACGTTCACCGCCATAAGCTGGTTGCGGTGACATCTAGTAGCCAAGTTCATAGCTAGGTGTCGTTGACGGTAGCATTTGGTAGCAAAAATAGGAACTACTTGAAATTGATCGTCGGCAGTCCTTACCTGAATTACAGATAACACACACTAATACTAGCATCACAATTAACACCGGTTAGCAGACAGATTCTACACACACCCAAGGTACATGGGGCTACATGACCGCGTTGTCGCAGCCCCTAAACTGAGGAACCAATCAACCAACCTCTTCTGTCATAGGCATTATTATTATTACCAGCCTGGCTTATTATCACGAAGGAAAACTTTCTGTGTCTAATTGGTGCTGTTGTTTCGTGAGTGGGTTAGGACATCACTGTCATCAGCCTTGTGTACTCGGATACGGGTAGAATTTGTATGTGTATTGTCTGTGCTCTGTGGTAGTGTGTGTATTGTGATGCTAGAATTGGGAAGGAAGTGACCATGGTCTTCTGTTAGGAACAATCCCAGCATATACCTGGAGGAGAAAGGAGAATCAAACCCACTTCTTCTCAGTTCAGTGAGGCTGAGTGAAGTTAGTTTCAAACCTCAAATCAGAATTACATATCCCGGCAGAGGTGGGAATAAAACCTGGACCGTTGGGACAGATGATTGACTATAGATATTAATTTATGTTTTAACTGTTACAGATTAATTGGTTATTCGTGTATGTGTCTTTTCTTCCCGTTGTGTAGTCGACATTTCACGTTAAAATGCGGTGAATATCTTTCAAAGTTTTTGATTGAATACTTCTATATATCGCATTTATTGCTGAGACAACAGTGTCTTCGGTCAAGTTCAAACTCGCAAGGTTCGAAATGTATACCGTACTTATCGAGTCTGATCGAAAGCGTCGATTTATTTGTGTAATGTACCGATCGCATCAACTTCTGGCCATGTTTCATTTATGGTTTCGTTATTTATTTATTCGCGTCTGTAGAACGTAATTTTATAAGTAAACACTCAGTCTCGTTCAGCCGCGGCTCGTGGCGTTGGAGCCGGGGAAGGCTCAGCACGTAGTGTCAAAATGCTGGTATAACGCATTTCTTATATGACACCCACATACACGGCTGCAGGATTTTAAATTTCACGGTGAAAGGTGGGGGAGCTCGGAACAGATTTCTTGTTGACAAACAGATTGGCTCGTAATAAATAATATATAAACAGATTGGCACCATTATATTATTTTATGAAGCATTTTTTCCTAATTAAAATGAATTTATTTACCTAGTTTCGAAATACGGGAAGAAGCAATGCATTCGTTTTCTAATTTAACCTAGTCCCCATTCTAATTAGTCCCGATCAGAGAAGTCTGTTTCACGGTTGTACACTATCAAACAATCGCATTTTACTTAGAAAGCAGCGTGCTTACCAGCTAGAACTGTAAGGGAATTGATCTGGAACATAGGCCGAAAGTGTACCCGATCTTGAGGGATAAATGGAAACAAACACAATTGTAGATATTAAGAACAATGAAGCTACTTGCTATTACTTTATATAAACACATGACCTACCTTAATTCATTGGTTTGTAAGTGAAGTCTGCCCTCCTCTCCTTTTGCGCTGCAAAGTGGTCAATGACAAGCTCATTGAAGTTCGGTGACTCCAACAACTCCTTCTCTGTGGAACACATTGCAAGTGCACAGAGTCGGCCTTCTTTCATTGTGTTACGTAAAAATGTTTTCACTCGTTTTAGGGTAGAGAAACACCGCTCTGCCTCTGCTGTGGTCATTGGAATGGTCACTATGATCTGTAGGAGTTTAACGCTTTCGGGCAAAGCTCCCGCCAAGTTGTTTTCGTAAAGAAAATTCAACAAGGTCAACGCACCTGATGCCTTTGCAAAGTCAGGTCGGCTGTATAGCACATTCAGCTCATGGCGCAGCTCTGTAGAGTTTAACCTAAATAAGTCGACTGCTATTTTCAGTTCTTTTTCAGGGAAAACAATGCGATGTTTAGGGAACAATGACGCCTCAAACAACTTGGCAATTGTCAGGTGGTCACTAAACAGAAAGCGATCACTGATCTGCGTCATAATGATATCACAGACTTCTCTCGCACACGCACTCCGCGACTCAGTGAAACGCGCACGTTTTATGGACGGTCCCTCCCCCTCACAGAGTTGATCAGTATCAAGCGAAGACCTAGCCCGCTGAATGCTTGAAACAAAATCCGACACATACATCATTGTTTTCACTGCATCAACACACTTTTGTTGAAGTTGATTGAATAAAATGTCACAATGAGGCATGACTTTGTTAAAAAACTCCAACCAAAAAATGAAATCGTCTTCTTGTAGGAAACCCTTTATTCCCATAGCCTTATTAACTGTCTTATAGTCATTTGTAATATCGTCAATAATTTTGACCAGGCACTGCACTATTTCATCCTTGTATTTGTGCACAGTGGTCACGCAACGGGATTTGAAATTCCATCTGATGGACTGAGGACAGCTAGGAATTCGCTTTTTTACAATCTCATCAAGAACAGCTGTTCGTTTGGGAGACTGCGAAAAGAAGGTGGAAATCCCTTCCAAGTTGCTGAAAAATAGTCGCACTTGCTTATTCCCAGTTACACAACGTTCAACAATTAAATTTAACTGGTGTGCGTAACAGTGAATGAAGTGGGCGTTCTGATATTTCTCTTTAACCCTAACTTGAACCCCGCTCCTTTGACCACTCATGACTGGAGCCCCATCGTAGCTTTGAGCAATGAGTTTTTCAGGGGTCTTACTTACTTTCATTTTTACCAGCTCACTAAATATAGCTTCAGTGACACCTTCTGCACTATGGTCTTTTGGCTGAACGAAACTGATGAATCTTTCGTTTATTTTTCCCATTAACTCGTATCGCATTATCAAGACCAGCTGTGATAGAGAGGCACAGTCTGTGGTTTCATCAACTTCGATTGCTACATAATTAGTCTGTGACAGTTCAGTTCTAATCAAATGAAGGCAAACTTCGTAAATCGAGTCCAACAATTCATTTTGAATTGTTTTTGAGAGACCTAGGAAAACTCGATTATCGGTCTTTTCTATGTGTTGCTTTAAAACACTGTCGAGTTCGGACATTAGACTAACTAACCCGCGAAAAATTCCTGGATTTTTGGAATTGTCTGTTTCGTCATGTCCCCGCAAGGCGAGCTCGAACTTACCGCAAAACTTGATGCAATCTATGAGCTTGCCTAATATATACCGGTTCTTCGATACATTTTCATTATATTTCTTTACATTCAAGCGGTAAGCACTGTCTAACTGGCACCTTATGTCCACTTTCCCTAACATGGCAAACTCAATAAAGCCATTTAGGTGATTTTCACTGGAGTTATGTTTTTTAACTTTGGCATGAAAATTCTTCAAGTCCGTAATACCTGTCTCAGTCCATGAACTATCATTTGAATTGGTAACAAGGCAGGTGAAACAAAAGAAGGAATTTTTTCCTCGCAACCACACAACCATTCTGCTGCATCGTACAATGCTCTATTAAAATTTCTAATATAACCCCCCCCCCCCCCCTGGATTTACAATGTTTCTGAGTTTGAGAGATTGTAAGATCTGGTTTAGGTGCCCCAAGACCTTTCACAATGAGTCTAGTTTCGTGGTCAAGAATTTTGCCCGATACGCTACTAACTGAATTCATTGTCTTGAAGACATACACTTACCACTAATGTAGCCCGTAACACGCAAATTAAGACTTGCCACTGACAATCAACAAAATTAATAAACTTGTAAGTTACACCAACGATTTTCACGCGCGAACACTTGTTTACAATACACAGCATGCATGAACAGCGGCTGATTTTAAACAGAATACTTCCGTTAAGTCTCGGTAGATGGCTCTGTTACTCCTCGCCACCTCATGGTGCTATCTGGCGGAAGTATTTTAGTTATTATACTTCAAGGAATGCCATCTGAGTTCTCAATAATGAATATCACTTATTAGTCGTCTAACTGTTTCTGGTAACTTGTCAATTAATAATCCTTCGGAAATTAAAAGAAGGAAAGGATAAACTTTCTCGAGAGTGGTATGAGTCTTCTAGAACTAATTTCAATGCATTCCACTGAATAGAAACATCCTGTCGGCGTTGGCAAGCCTGGGTTAGGCTGTAGCCGCTTGAGCCTTTAGCGATACAATGTAAACGAATGGAGCTTTCCAAACCACGCCCCCCAGCCCTGTTACATGGGAAGGAATGGCACAGTTAAGGCGCAGCCTAACGGCGCTACTACCCATCATAAGAACATGCTTTTATCAACAGTTCCAAATATATTGACTCGTGACTTAATGGATTAGTGAAATGTATAAATGTTTCTAATTAATATAAATTATAAATTCCTCAATTAAATAGGTATATTTATAGAATCTTACAAGAGAGGCTCCGCCTAAGAGCCTTTAATCACCAGCCGCGCCTGGTCTCGTTTCCTCACAGCTTGTTCATAGCTGGGTAACGCGTTCGCTGATGGCCGGAAGGCTATGACGTCATAAATCCTATTGCATGGCCTTCTCTCTCGGTGGCGTTGGTACAGTCAAACCTCCGTACAACGATTACCGTTGTTGTTGTTGTTTTTTGAGTCTTCAGTATCTTGACTGGTTTGTTGCAGCCCTCCATGTCTCCCTGTCCTGAGCAAATCGTTTATTCTCTACATAGCTACCACACCCTACATCTGAGCAATCTGTTTAACATATTGTAACCTTGGTCTACCCCTACAGTTCTTATCCTTGACCCTTCCTTCCATAACTATGCTTGCTATTTCTGGGTGTCTTAGTATGTGTCCTACCATCCTATATCTTCTCTTCATTAGCAGTCGCCAGAAACATCTCTCCTCTCCCACTCGTCTTAATACCTCTTCGTTTGTAACCCTATCTACCCATCTGATCTTCATCATTCTCCTGTAACACCACATTTCAAACGCTTCAATTCTCCTCTTTTCTGCTGCACCAATAGTCCAAGTTTCACTTCGATAGACCGCCACGCTCTTGACAAAGGCTTTCCAAAATTATTTCCTTATACCTAAATCTATATTCGATATCAACAGATTCCTTCTTTGTAGAAATGCTTTCCTTGCCTCAGCCAACCTACTATTTATATCCTCTTTGCTTCGTCCATCACCGGTTATTTTGCTTCCGAAGTAACAGGAGTCTCAGCTTTTCACCTGCCAATTTGATGTCCATAGAGGGTTCTGTTTTTTTTCGGCTGCATTCCAATATTTTTGTTTTACATTTAATATTAATTTTCATCATGAATTCTTTCCTCAAGACGGCGTCCATACCTTTCAAATCCTCAAGCGTGTCGGCCAAGATGACGATGTCATCAGAAAATCTCAGAGTTGAAATTAATTCTCCTTGAATCTTCACTCCCACTTTAAATTTTTCTCCAATTTCCTTCATTGCTTGTTCAATGCAAAGAATGAAAAGTATGGGTGAGTGGATCGGGGGATGATGCCTAACTTAGTGTTTTGAGGATCAAAATGCAAGTGAAAAATTAGAATTTAGGTTTGATACTGAACTAGTATTCTCTGTCAAGTGTTCTCTATATAACGGCTGGTTATCATTACCACACTATTAGTAATTTTATATTTTTCTACTTTTTAATGAAAATTTGAATTTAGGCATCTCACCCCGACCATCGGGGTGAGATGGCAATTACTCTGGAAGGAGATTTAAGTGCTGAGTTTTGTGTATCCATGGTACAAATTAGCTAAACTTAATTCACAGAGCAAATTTATTATGATTTTAATACAATGAAAGTATAAAAAGTACATTACAATCACATAAAATCAGCCGTAAGCGTGGCTCTTGCATCAGAGAAATCTGTAGCTTCCTTATGTAGGTAATCAACTGGTTCTCGTTCTCTTCACCAAGGGAGCCTGTAAATAAATAAAATATGGTGATAATAATAATAATAATAATAATAATAATAGACCTAAAATAATTATAATAATGATGATGATAATAATAATATAAACTGCAGTACGTGTTTGCATACTTAACGTGGATACATTTGTATGTGAATAATTATTTTTTATTTAAAATGTTACGGTTGATAACGAGTCTCATTTTGCTCCACAATCAAAGAAAACACTAAAATTAATAAGAAATTACTTACTTTGAGGGCCCATGGCATGCTTCTTGTCATCATACTTCGGCAGACGTCTTTTCAGAGTACGGTATGGGATGCCATAATCACTGACCCCTCTTTGATGTCCTAATATACGTTCTAGGCATTTTCCTATTAAAAGAAAATTGTATGCGTGAGGATTCAAATTCGGCATCTTACTCCGCACAAAAAGTGGCATCTCTCCCGTGGGTCGGGGTAAGATGCCACTTCCCGTGACACGTGCTACATGGCAGCTGCGGATCAAGTGCCGGTAGCAACCTACACTGCAAAGTATTCAGCATGCTCCACATACAATAATATTTGTCTGTTCTACTTTTTTCACAAGCTCATAGGCACTTGAAAACAATTGTGATTTATTAACAAGACGCTAATATTTGTTCTT
The DNA here is from genome assembly GCA_946902985.2 of Meconema thalassinum. NCBI lineage: Eukaryota > Metazoa > Arthropoda > Insecta > Orthoptera > Tettigoniidae > Meconema > Meconema thalassinum. The sequence goes on from OX336388.2 coordinate 285,162,608, forward strand.
ACCTTGTATATGTTTGATCATGAAGCAGAAAAACAGTTAATCACAGCGTCATTTGTATTGGAATTCTCGGCTGCCTGATGCAAGCAAGCGCGCTCGGTTTGTGTCGTGATCTGTTGGTAGCCGAAGGAACTACAAAGCTATAGGCATCTCCCCCCCCCCCCCCCCCGATCCAGTCCAAACAACGATACAATGATAAAGCCGGGTGCAGCGATAATTGTATATGGTTCCGGCTGATTTCTTATATTTTCTATGTTAATTACCCCTCATTACAACGATGAAGTAATTTTTGCAACACTCTGTTACAACGAAAACAAATTTTCGGGGTTCTTACTATTTTTTTGCTTCTAATAAGAATGTGACCATCATGGTTCGTATTGTTTGTGAAACCTTTAGCGCTGTATTTTGAGAAGATTCGCTCCATACTGTGCTGGCGGTAAGCAGGTAGTCGCGGGCGAGCTCTGCTGGGCGGCGAACTAGAAAGAGTCATACAGCTCCTGTGTTTGAACCAGTATTAACTGTTTTACTCTGTACATTGTTGAGCTTGAGTTGCAGTCAGAAGTGTTGTGTTGGGGTCATACGCAGTTAATTTCAGTGATTTTTGCAATCTGTGATAATTTTAAGTACACCGAACGGTTCCTCTCTGCATCAATGTGTCAGGGACACATAAGTTGACACCATTGGTAATCGGACGATCAACAAATCCCCGATGCTTAAAAAATGTAAGAAGCTTGAGTACATACATTTCTTTTTACCTTCCTTTAATTTATAAGCTGATGCAGTACGTTCAGCTGTAATGTCATGAAGAGTGCATACACCACTCTACCAGATTAATTTTGTATTTATTTCGTTATTCTATTATTTCTCATCAGAAAAGTGCTATTGTATATACTGACCTTGGTACAGTACTGCAGTTTATTTATTTAGCGTATCGCTTCACAGATACAATACAGTTTACAAACTATATATTTATATCTAGATTGTTTATGTCTGTGGTGATCCACGAGCGAAATCAGTGACGCTGCCTCTGTACTTTCTTTTAGGACACTTGGTGATGATATGCTGGATGGTCTGCTTAGGGTCACCACAATCACAGGTGAAGAAATAATTTTCCATTTATAATGGAAGTCTGCACAGTTGCCATGACCCGTACGAATCCTGTTGAGAGTTGACCATGTTTTCCGAGGAAACTCAAATCCAGGTGGCAGTGATGATCCAATGTGTGGTAAGGTTGATCCAGGCCTAGTATCCTGCCTGCCCTGGCATTCTTTAGTTATGTTGAAGTTGGTATTCTCCAAGTCTATTGCAGTCCTTGTTGATGGATTTCGAGATCTTAGACGATTCAGGCGAATGACACAGTGTATTGGAAGTTGTGGGTTATCCATTATTTTCTTGAACTCCCTGAGGAGAGCGTTTTTACGTCGAAGATCTGGTGGAGGGATGTGGCTGAGGATAGGTAGACAATGTGTGGGTGTAGACCTTATTGTGCCAGTGATTAGGTGCATGGTGGTGTTGAGCTGGATACCTATGAGGTTAGTGTGAGGGCTATTCAACCAAACTGGGGCACAGTACTCTGCAGCTGAAAACACAAGCCCCAAAGCTGTACATCGAAGTGAAGTACTGCAGTAGTCGCTGTTGACAAAATCTCATTATAACAATAACTCTGCAATTACATGGTCCCATGAATATTGTGTAAGTGTATACTCACTAAGCTAATGAGTGCGCAGCAGCCTCCACGGTCCGACTTGGCCAGGTGCTTGCGCACGTACTTGAAGTAGAGGTGCTCCAAGAGCAGAAGAAGTGCAGCTAAGAGGATCCCCGACATGAGCAGGAGGAAGGCGGACAAGAACTGCTCCAAGGCCAGGGGATCGCTGGACTTGTGCTCCTGTTTGCCAGGCTTACACGTGCCCGTCATCCAGTAGCGCCGCAGCCTCTCCAGGTCACCTAGACACCAACAACACCTTGTTATCTAGTAATGCCAGGGTTGTGCTCCTGCTTACACGTGCCCGTCTTCCAGTAGCGCCGCAGCCTCTCCAGGTCACCTAGACACCAACAACACCTTGTTATATAGTAATGCCAGGGTTGTGCTCCTGCTTACACGTGCCCGTCATCCAGTAGCGCCGCAGCCTCTCCAGGTCACCTAGACACCAACAACACCTTGTTATATAGTAATGCCAGGGTTGTGCTCCTGCTTACACGTGCAAAAAAGTGGGAGCAAAAAGTGGGAGCAAAAATTGAGAGCAAAAAGTGGGAGCAAAAAAAGTAGGAGCAAGTATGGGAGCAAATGTGAAAGCAAAAGTGGGAGCAAGTATGGGAGCATATGTAAAAACAAAAGTGGGAGCAAAAAGTGAGAGAAAAGAAAGTGAGAGCAAAAAGAATAAGCAAAAGTGGGAGCAAATATGAGAGCAAAATAGTAGGAGCAAATATGGGAGCAAATGTGAAAGTAAAAGTGGGAGCAAAAAGTGAGAGAAAAAAAGTGGGAGCAAATAGTGTAAGCAAAAGTGCGAGCAAATATGAGAGCAAAAAATAGTGAGAGCAAATATGGGAGCAAAAAGTGTAAGCAAAAGTGGGAGCAAACAAGTGTGAGCAAATATGGGAGCAGAAAGTGGGAGCAAATGTGAAAGCAAAAGTGGGAGCAAAAAGTGAGAGCAAAAAGAGCGAGCAAAAGTGGGTGCACAAAGTGGGAGCAATATGTGGTGTTTTACTAAAAACAATCTCCCCTAACCTAACCTAACCTAACTTCACCTAACCTACCCTTCCAACTCTCAGATCAAAAATTAAATTCTGGCCATAGTCGAGTTGGAACCCAAAACCTCTGGGATAACACCCAAGTATACTAGCCACTACACCGCAAGTTGGGCAAATTATCATGCATCACAACACAAAAATAAAAGTTTCCTGTGGTGTAACTCATTGGCTGACAACCATAGTTGAGAATTCAAACCCAAGACCTCAGGACTTTTGTTTTGAACATTATCAGAAATATTATTCCATTTACATTTTGCTGTTGCTTATAGTCATAATATGGGAGCAAAAGTGAAAGCAAAACAGTGGGTGCAAGCATGGCTGGTTGTTGAGACTTTCATATCAACTAATACACATAAATTAAATTTTAGTAAAGTGACTTGGCTAATAATAATAATAATAATAACAGTTTAAAAATAATCAGCAGAAGCTACTACCCCAGGTGGTAACCAATCCACCTTCACCTTGAGTGAAGCATGCAGGCCTTCGGATTCTGGGGAGCCTGCGCAGACATGCGTGGAGGTATCGGAGACTCCAGGAAAGATCAGTCACAAACGCCGGAATTTCTTTGCTACTTTCAACGCAAACTCACTTCTTAAGATCGGCAAACTCAAACAGGTTACTGATGTCTTGTCCCGATATCAGATATTGATCGCTGCAAATCAGGAAACAAGATTCACGGATGAACAGTGCTTCGAGTCACAAGGTTATAGAATCTTCAAAGGCAAGACCGGTAAACGTGTAGTAAAAACCATCCCACACTTAGGCACAGGATTTATTGTCAACAGGAAGATTTTGGGTTCGATTGTGGACTTCACATCCCCTAACAGCCGAGTCTCTACTCTTTCTTTTCGGTGTACAAATAGAGTTTATACAATGGTGAACGTACATGCGCCAATCAATCAGGCGAATAAGAAGGACCCGGAAGGAACAGACGCATTCTGGGAGGAGCTAGAATATATCCTCTCAAAGGTACCTGACAAACATACCATCATTCTCCTAGGGGATTTCAATGCCCAGCTTGGCAAAGAACGAAAATATCAGAAGATTATTGGAAACTACCCAGCTCACAGGAGAACTAATCGTAATGGAGAGAGGCTTGTGGAGTTATGCAGAGCATTCAATCTGGTCCTAAAGTCAACGGCGTTCAAACACCTACCCAGAAAACAGAAGACCTGGATTTCTCCAAACTCCAACCTTGGTGAATTTCAAATTGATCATGTCGCCATTGCACGGAAAGCGCAACGAGAGATCCAGAACGTGAAGGTTCTGAGAAGTGGCAACTTAGACTCGGACCACTACCTTTCGCAAATCAAAGTTAGACTAATTCCAAGAAATAACAAGAAGATTACTCCAAGAAAAACTGATAAGTTTGACAGAGACAAGCTAAGGAGCAACCAAGAATTCACCCACAAGTTGGAAACTTTAAATCCAGAGAATTGGGAACAATTACAAGAGGCTATAGTCAGAACTGCAAAGGAGACTGTCCCACTCACAAAATCAAGAAAGCATCCTTGGTGGGATCATGAATGTGATACAGCAGTTCAGCTAAGACAGGTTGCGTGGCAGAAATGGAATTGCCACAAAAATGAAGAGAATAGGGTCAACTTCCTAAACGCGAGAAAATCTGCATCAAAAACCATCCGTGGCGTGAAACGTACGTTTAATAGGGAACAGTTGGTACAGATTGAGCAAGACTTCCAGAAAAATAACACACGTAACTTCTATAAAACCTTCAAGCACAGTCTGAACAAATACAACCCCCCAAGTCTACAGTTTAAAGATTCCAACGGGAAATTGGCTCACAATGATAAAGATAATTGTCAGATTCTAGCAAGTTATTTTGAAAACCTCCTCAACTGTGAGGCTCCAGTGACCCCTTTCGTTTATGAAATAAATCCAAACATCCACCCCGATTCGTCCCCACCTACAAAGGCTGAAATCACGAAGATAATCCAAGAGCTGAAGGACAACAAGGCACCGGGTGAAGATTTGATAATTGCTGAACTGTGGAAACATGCAGGGGAAAAGGCAATCGACAAGCTTGTTGCAATTATTCAAGAGGTCTGGGAGAGCGAAAAACTCCCAAGTGGATGGACCTCTGCCGTAATTCATCCACTACATATGAAAGGGGAGAAAACCGATGTGAACAATTACCGTGGCATCTCTCTTCTGCCAATAACTTACAAGATCCTCTCAAAATCTCTACAGAATAGGGCGGAACAACAAATCGATCCACAACTGGGGGAATACCAAGGGGATTTCAGAAAGGGACGGTCATGTGCTGAGCAGATTATGAATCTGAAGTCCGTCCTTTCATATCTGAAAATCAGGAACAGGGAATTCGTGGTGACCTTTGTTGATTTTAGAAAAGCGTACGACTCAATTGATCGAACCACCCTATTGCAAATCCTTGAAGAGTTTGGCTTAGATAACAAGACACAATCAATTATCCAGCAAACCCTGACCAACACCACCTCCAAAGTGAAGTTCAGAGGAGAGTTGTCCGATGCCTTTGAAATCAGGACAGGAGTGAGGCAAGGAGACGGTCTCTCACCTCTACTCTTCAACTGTGTTTTAGAAAAGGTCATCCGAGAATGGCGGAAGGAAATGAAAAATTCAAGGGTAGAAAATGGGGTAAGGCTAGGGTACAAGTATATGAATCTTACGATCGACTGTCTAGCCTTTGCAGATGATCTAGTGATCTTTTCAGATTCCATTGATACGGCAGAAGAACAACTTAACCAACTGAAAAATCAAGCACTGAAGGCTGGGCTTCAAATCTCCTTTGAGAAGACACAATTCATAACAAACATAAAATCAGCGCCCAGGGACCTGGAGGTCGGACTAGGAAAAGTTCAGAAGGCAGAAAAGTTTAAATACCTCGGTGAATGGATAGAGCCTAACCTATCAGAGAAAGAAGCCTTCGTGTCACGCATTAATAAAATGGAAATGGCATACAACCTGAGTAAGGACATCTACAATAAGAGATCGATATCCTTAAACGCCAAAATTAGACATTACTGCACTGTTATTCGACCAGAGGCTCTGTATACAGCAGAGACTCTAACAATGAACAAGAAAGGTCTAATGGAAAAACTAGAGGCGAAAGAAAGGAAGATTTTGAGGAAAATCCTGGGTCCTATCAAAGAAAACAGCGAGTACAGAAGGCGTCACAACCACGAATTATACAAGCACGTGGAGAAGATCAGTGACACGATTCGAAAAAGAAGGATTGCCTTTTAAAGCCACGTGACACGAATGAGCCCAGGCAGGATATCAAAACGGATATTGACGTACTTTCAGGATAAGAAAACCAAAGGGGCATGGTTCACGGAAGCTGAGAAAGATCTACGTGAAATGGAAATTTCCCCTAACGATATCCAGGAGCGTGTTCCACTTCAGGAAAAACTACGTACGCACAAAGGTTTCCAGGAAAAGCCGAAGCTGAAGACAGGGAAGGTGTGGTCCCAAGAGAGAAAAGAACAACACCGGAGACGAATGCGGGAACACTGGGCGGTAGTTAAAGCTCGGAAGAAGAGACAGTTGAACTGACGTGGTCCCTAGTTGGCCGAATCGAAGAAAGAAGAAGAAGAACAGTTTAAAAAAAATCAAGGGGATTGATATTTTTCAGGGTGTAATTTCCAAAGTACTGTCAAGAATAATAATTACATGAACAGATTCCAAGAACTCTAGAGTGCTTTTAAGGTTAATGATTGGCTAGTTAACCTCAGCTCACTAAACCTAACCTTGTCACATGACATGTTCTACAAGTATAGACTTGCTTTGAGACTGGCTATGACGTCACAGATGAATGGCGGTGGGAGGCTGGCAAAAAGGAAAATGTTTTTGTGTAATAAAACGTCGCCCCCGTCGAAATAGCCATTTCCCGTATCCACCATGGCCAATCATAGCCTCGTTGTAACATACGTCAAGCGCTACCGGCTCTCTGTCTACAAACACGCTTTTATTTAAAAAAAATGCCTAGTGTTTTTGTCCTAGAGACTTGACATTTATTTTCACGGTAGATGGGGTAGGGACCTATCATTTATATCAAACAAACTTATTTGTCAACGTATTAGTTTCCAAAATAATAAAAATTCAAAATTTAAGGCTTTTCAAAAAATCTCAAAAAATAAAAAAGTTTTATTATAAAAAATAAAGGTCATAGAGCCCATTGGTTTGAACTATTGAACAATGTTCTATCATGTTTGGTTTTCAAACTATCGCCTACTTCTAAAAACAAAAAAATCCATTTTTTTTAATAACAAGCGATCTATAGAAAAGAGGACGTCAGCTCGAGTCCAACGACACCTCATTTGTTAAAATCCGACCATCCGTTCGCCAATGATCACCAATGTTCGCGAGAAAGTAGGCTATCATTTTTTTCCCTCCTACACCATTGAAACTTGCTGTCCGCCTAGAGGGCATACCCACCTTTCATTAACGTCAAACAAACTTTTTTCCAATTCACCGTGGTGTATTCTTTGGAATACACGGTAAGACAGAGTAAGCTTTTGCTTCTCTTTGCTTTAGTTCATCCCTTCCTTTTTTCGCAAACACCAACAGTGATCTCCTGGTTTCTCTTTATTGGTATATTTTGCTTACACTACCTGTGAGTCTGTTCTAGATATATATCTTCCATGACCCACCTAGCGTCATCTAGCAGCGAATCTCTGAAGTTCCTCAATTTTTCCCTGTACAAGAGGACTTCCTTACCAATCTAACCACCAGATCTCGTCGCTATCGCCAGCTATCATCTCCATGATCGAGAGGACTTCGTCTACTTTTTCATCCACCAGTCTTCGCTAGTGACGCCTGCTATCAACTCTTTGAAGACCATTTCATCAAACGAAATTATTGTTACAATGTTGGCTATTCTTATGTGTATTCCTTTTGTCTCCTACCCCCACCTGTTTCCCTTCCCTGGTCTCTCGGCGCTTCGTTGAGCTGGCCTCACTTGTGCGTCTGAAGTCAAACCAGTCAGTTGGAGCTTAACTAAAGCTCACCTCCTCTACTCGAGAGGCAAACTTTTAAATTCGACGCCATGTTCGAGTTTTAAAATCAAGCGTCAACAGCAACATCACCTTCTTCATGAAGCAAAGATAAGTATCGACTTCATGTTTTAAACACATTCTCATTGCTTTTAAAAAGCTAAATGCTTTTATTTTGATTTTATAGACAGTGAAAATCGCTATAAGTGATAAAATAACTGCTTTCAAGAGATCATCTTGATCAAACTCGAACTATCAAGTCTAACTTTCAAATTGAAATAGTACTCCTTGTACAGATTTTCTGAGATGCTATCTCACATCGAGAGATATTTCTAAAATACCCACTGTCTATATAATCTAGTTTTCCGCCGAGGGATTTTCTACCCATTTCAACAGTCATCATTGCTCTGAAACTTTCCAGAACAAACAATCTATCTACCAGTTAAACTGTCAAGTATTTTCCACTTTGATATGGGAGTAATTTTTCTTCACTGAGAAACTTATGTGGGATAAACATCTAATCCTCATAAATTGTCTTCCTACGTGGGAAATTTTCTACCGTATTTATCTGCCGCCTATAGAAACTACAACTCATAATTCTCTCAAGGTAAAACTCAACTTTTACATAACTGCAATAACTTTTCTTTCTATAAACCTTTTGTGCTACTACAGTGAACTTTCAACTATATCAACAGACTATAGTGAAAACAGTGCTTGTTCACCTTTTTCATCCGCGTCGCGATCGTCCGAGTACAATAAATACGGCCATGAACACTCTTCCACAATCCCATTTGATCTTTCCCAAACCCTTTACTAACAAACTAAAGTAATAAAATTGTAACTTTAGGTCTTTTTTCAATGAGCTGTCACTCTCAGTAAGTGCCCTCCCATATTGCTCCATTTACCACTAATTAATGTCTGTACAACTTCGTGTCTAGTACACGCCTTAAAATATGTTGTTTCTCCCTTCTAATGAGGGAATCCAATTCCTTCTACTCAAAAGTGAGTTATCTCTAGGTTTCACGAAAGGGAAATTTTTCTCGTGATCCCCACTTAAACATAGAAGTTCTAGAAACTTCTGCTTAATTTTTCTCTACAGGTTTCACAATAAGTGACCTGCCCTATTTGTATAAATCACCTCAGTAATTACTGTAAAAATATAGGAAGTTATAGAAACTCCTATTTAATATTTCTCTTTTTTTGTTGTTATAATTTCAAATTTAATATTTATTCATACTTTTAGAACTTCCATTAGGAATTCCCAAAGTGCATATATTGTACCTGATTAATTCTGCTACGCTAGAATTACTTGTTGTTACAAATGAAAAAAAAATCCATTTTTAGCACCACCTTTAAAATCTTAATAAGATTTTTAGTGCTTACCACAAAATCTTAAATTTGTAATTGATTTAAAATTGTTTGCCAATTATAAACTTGTTATCTTTAGGTCTCAGACCTTCACATGTAACCTTTTATAAATCACAATCATGATCTAACTGTTGTTAATTCTTTGTTAATTCTTCAAAGTTTAATTTATTGTTAATAAACCTATTATTTTTTTCTCGTTAATTCTTTTCGCTAGATTCACGCTTATGTAGGACCCTGTCTTCCCTGACTCTTCCTTGGTTTATGCCCTCTTTAATAAAAATAAATCCATTGATAAGGTTTGCACTACTTGTAGCATTTGAGCAAAAACTCTTCATAAAATCTGTTTCCAAGTCTTTCTCAGCTTTTATAGCTAATTCTAACTCGCCAGTAAGGCAAGCATAGCTCGCTCCGCCAGCTTCCTGCTTGTTGAGATTTTCTCTAAACTTATGGTTGGTTTTGCAAATTTTAGTGTTTCTCATTGTCTAAACTTTTAGTCGGCGCTTTGCTGAGTAAAAGCTTAGCTATTCTTGAAGGCAACTATTGGTGCTCTTACCAAAATTTTTCACAAGGGTATAACTAATTTATAGCTACCTTTCTTGGAAACATTCGGTCGCTCTTTAGAAATTCTACAATTTCAAGAACTAAAACATCACGGCTGATTCAAATTATTTGCATTCTTCAAAATATTTGTTTAAAACAAACTCCTTTGAAGGGATACACAGTAAATCTGTTACTCTTTGTCTTGCTAGACCACCACCCTTCCCCATAGTAGGTAAATTTATGCTTGAGAGGGAATACGCTATAGAGCTTGCTTGCGAATAGCCCAAGTTCCAGCTGCGTTTCCTGTTAGCTTCGCCCAGGTCCCTACCCACTTTAGGTATCGGAAAGCGGGTTTACAGTGGCAGCTGCCTTTGAGTGTACTTAAAGTTAAAGTTATAACTTATGTCAGACTCTCTTCCTATTTCTCCATCCCTTTTCTCCAGTCCGAAACCCACTTCTTTTCTTCTTCATCTTCCCTTGGGGGTCAGGTTATTCCCAAGCTAATAATCTACCCACACCGTTTCCAAAATAGCGCCAATCCAAAAAACAAACATTTTCATTTTTTTATATCATCACACATGCTTAGCCAAGAGAAGGTCATCCCAACGCCAACAATACCTCGTTCGTTAAAATACGACCACGCGTTTGGGAGATATCGGCAAAGTTTATATGAAAGTAGGCGACTAAGCAGAACCCCCATTCTAGCACTACTGCACAGTTTTAGTCCTAGAGGCTCGAAATTTATTTTGCGGGTAGAGGGGGTCAGGGCCATTCATTTATGTCAAACAATTTTTTTTGTAAATTTCCTAGTTTCCAAAATATAGGAATTTCAAAATTGGACTGTTTTCAAAAAAACATAAAAAATAAAAAGTTTTATTATAAAAAATAAAGGACATAAAGACCATTCGTTTGAACCATGGCAGAACGGTCTATCATGTTTGGTTTTCAAACTATCGCCTACTTTCAAAAACAAAAAATTTCAATAATATTTTGAAAAATATAATACGTGGTCCATAGGAAAGAGGACGTCAGCAAGAGTCCAACGACACCTTATTTGTCAACATTCGACCTTGGGTTCACGAGATATTGGCTTGAACTCACGCGGGGGCCATGACACTGGTTAGAATCCCTACCACTCCCCTACTCACGAACCATGACGCAGCGTGACGATTCCACTTGCAGAGGTTTTGGAGACGAGCGATTTACACTCCACTACAGCTGGGAACCAACTGTGTGGCTGGTTCCCAGCCTTCCTTACACCCCCCTCCACCAACCCCAGGCGGAGAAGCCGCGGGCAGAAATCAGTCCGACTACTTTCAGGACAGACTCTGTATATTTCGTATATAGCACTATTTATATACACTGAATCCTCTGTGGTCTTTGAAGTATAATACGCTAAGTTCCATCTTAAATACAACAAATACAGAAGTCGTTTACTTTGACGTAAATAGCAGTACGTGATCTCTCCAGCCTCTTATACTGTCTCTGGCTTTTATGAGGTTGTTTCTATACGGTAATCCTTCTGTAGTGATGTGACATATGTACATCAAATTCCCCACCTCTTTGTTATTGCCATGGAGAAACCAATATGTTGTTAAATTCAAGGATAGTTTTCAGGTAATTCTTTGCCCCACGATTATGCCTCTAGAACTGATTGGCATTAATAACCAAAGCATTGACATCACGACCATAGACCAGTGGAAGCACTGCTGGAAGATGGTAGGGTGGGGACAGATATAGAGGGAATTCTAAGCAGTTACATTATTCATACACGTGCATTTTAACTATTTTAGTATTGTAGGGTTAATGGAATTAGCAAAAGTAGTTTTGAAACAGTTTGATCTAGTTATCTGTAACTCACAAACGGTTGCAGATCAAATTTCAAGTTCCTAGCTGTGCTCAAAGTAACATGTCTCAAGTGATAACAGAAGGACTGATATTACAGGTGAAGGTTAGTTAAATCCCAAAACAATAAATTTGACATCAAGTCAGGTATCAAGAAGTACCTCATCCTCGGTCTTCCCCTTTGGTGCCTTCCCGTGACTTTACCAGTCATATGTCCATACCATTTTAGCTTACTGATCTCCATCTTGTCTTGTAACTTCGGGAATCCTGTTTTCTCCCTGATTTCCTTGTTTCTGATTTGTCTCTGAGGGTCTCTCCAATTATACCTCTTATTAAATATCATTATATATTTCATTTGGGCACGTGACCTAGACGTTTCGTTGCTCAAACTACCATCTTTACTACTTGCTTAGTTTTAGATACCATTATTTATTTTGACATACTATTTTCGCTCTCGCACTATGACTTAATTTTAGTACAGCCTGTACTTATATTGTTCTGTTCAAGAAGTATAGGCTGTTTATTTTTGTTTTTTGGTTGGCTGTGTGGCGCAGCGGTACCGTTCACACCTGCTGTTCCCAAGGTAGCGGTATTACATCCCGGTGCAGTACGTTGGCATTTCAGGACGCTTAAATGCGAGGGAGCTGCGTCAGTAGGTCTACTGGCACGTTAAGATTCACTTCAGGACAAAACGCCGGCATCCCGGCGTCTCTTAAAGCCGCTGTAGTTCAAAGAGACGTAAGATCCAAATCATTATTATTATTCTTTCGATTCGGCCATCTAAGGACCACGTCATTTCAACTGTTTCTTGTTGCATCGAGCTTTAACATCCTCCCAGTACTTGCGCATTAGTTCTCGATGCTGATGTTTCCTTTTTGCAGTCCACTTCTTGCCAGTTGGAAGCTTTGGCTTTTCTTGGAAACATCGGTGTGCTGTTAGTTTTTGTTTAAGGGTGGAACGTTCCCAAATATCGTTGCCTGTAATTCCCACTTCTTGTAAATCTTTGTCCACCTCAATGAACCAAGCTCCCTTGGTTTTCTTTTTGAGGAAGTAGGTGAAAATTCTATTTGTCAATCGTGCTGGGTTCATTCTTGTTATATGACAGTAAAAAGCAACTCTCCGTTTCCTCATGGTATCAGTTATTTTTTCCACATGGATGTTTGGTTCGTGGTTGTGCCGTCTCCTATATTCCCCATTTTCTTTTACCAGACCCAAGATTTTTCTTAGAATGTTTCTTTCTTTCACTTCCAGATTCTCTGTTAGTCCCTTGCGATGCATTGCAAGGCACTCTGCAGCATACAAAGCCTCTGGACGGATGACTGTTTGGTAGTGTCTTAACTTGGCATTTGTTGATATGGATTTCTTGTTGTAAATGGCCTTTGTTAGATTATATGACATTTCCATTTTCCTGATTCATGACTCGAAAGCTGCCTTCTCGTAGAGATTGGGGTCTATCCACTCACCCAAATATTTGAACGCTTTCGTTTGCTTGATTTTCCCCTGTCCTACATCCAGCTCTTTTGGCACTAGCTTGATATTAGTGATGAATTCTGTTTTTTCAAAGGAGTTCTTAAGGCCCGTTTCTGCTGCTTGAATCTGGAGTTCATTAATTTACGCTGCGGCTGCATCGAGGGAATCTGAAAAAAATTGCGAGGTCATCTGCGAATCAGGTTCTGTTTTTTGTAGCACAATCTGACTCCATTTTCAGACTTGTTAGTGTTCATTACTTTTCGCCACTGCCGGATGACCTTTTCGAGCACACAGTTGAAGAGCAAAGGTGATAGTCCATCTCCCTGTCTTACACCAGTCTTGATTTCGAAGGGCTCTGAAATTTCTCCCCTGAATTTCACTTTGGAAGCAGTGTGGTTAAGGTTTTCTGAATAATTGCTCGGTTTGTTGTCCAGTCCCAGTTCTTTCAGTATTATTATTATTGTTTATTTTTTTGGCACCATTAACACGCCAGATACCGGTAACATTTTATATTACAGCCTGGTTCGGTCTTAGCAAGGAACCATCTGTACTGAAATACAATGTATGTAAATTATAGGAACCTCACATTACATAAATTTCGTGTCCGGACTCTTCACGAGTTTCCCTCATTTATAGAATGAGCTAAATATCATTATATTTAATATTATTATTATTAATATTATTATTATTATTATTATTATTATTATCATATGTTTAAGTTAAGATGCTGATTGATATATTTTTTCTGCACACACACTTGTGTTGATGAAGAACGTAACAATTAACAACATAGTCATTCACAAAAGTATAAAAGTTGGACGACATTGTAATAGGCAACCATGCCTCCAGGTTTAACAAAGAAAAGACTTAGACACACAGGTATATTTATGCCATTTGTTTACAGAAAAATGGAAACCTTCTAAGGATTTTCTTCTCACCACGTGACATTTGTTTTGATGATAGAATTACTAATAGATATATTTCTTCGCAAGTTCCAAATTTTCTTTGTTTGAAATATGGTTGATTTCAACTATTACTCTTTATCTGTTGTAAAGATACGGTACTACTACACTCAGTAGTTGTAGGGTCATTACTAAATAATGTACAGTGCTGCAGAAAGTTCAGGGACAGGTTTAAATGTCGTTTGAAGCACATGTTTGTCCCTGACGTAACAGCAATTCAGTCATTCTTTTACATCATGTGATTAGACATCTATACGAGGGGTTTTATTTAAAATTTCTCTGCGCTAGCTCTAATACTTTTCGAGATGGAATGTTTACCTTTTAAACAGGGCAAAAAAACATGTTTCTCTAACTAACTTTTTTTTCTTAAAATCTGCTAGTCCTATAACTATGAAGTTTTTACTGCAGTTTTAATACAACATATCAATCATAAAAATACTACTCATTTGGTCGCATCTCAAACAAACTTCCTTCCGTGGTAATTTTGGCTGCAAAATTGGTCAATTTCGTTCCGCGATAACTCCCGATTGGCAACACTTCCAGAAATCGCCCACAGAGGATCCATCACAAACAAGACATGGAGAAAACAACTGCGCAGTTAGAACATCTCGAAGTGTTGGAAGTTACCGCGGAACGAAATTGACCAATTTCGTCGCCAAAATTACCACGGAAGAAAGTTTGTTTTAGAGGCGACCAAATGAGTAGTAATTCTTTTTTTCCCCATGCGTATTTTTATTTTTATGATTGATATGTTGTAATAAAACTGCAGTAAGAATTTCATAGCTGTAGGACTAGCAGTTTTTGAGAAAAAAAATTAGTAGGATAAACGGTTTTATTTTCCCTGTGTATAAAAGGTAAGACATTCCGTCTCTTAATGTATTAGAGCTAGAGAAGCGAAAGTTTAGATGGAAACCCCTCATATAGATGTCTAATAACATCATGTAAAACAATGACGGAAATGTTGTTACTTTAGGGACAAATGTGCATCAAACGACATTTAGACCTGTTGCTAATCTTTCTGCAAGCAGTGTACGGTAAACATATAGTGGGCATATGACCTACATGTTACTCTTAAAGCAACAACCACAACTAAACAATCTAATAAGATTTCTGTTGATAACACAGCACTATAAAATGAAAGCGCGCACGACAAAGTGTCCAACTCTTGTTAAAGAATTCATACCGTTCTCTCTGAAATCCAGAAGGCGTTTGTTGAACATCTGAACATATTTGGAGTTTCTACTGAAAGCGATGCCGTAGCCCGTCATGGCGTACCAGGACCCGACCGTCAGCAGTCGGCAATCCTCGTCTTGCGCCACCAGATAATCCAGTACCGTGCCATCGTAGATGAAGGCGTCCAGCTCCCTGCAACACACAGAATATCCAAGGACGCTGTAGCCAATGACCAGGTAAAACAAGCACAAGACAACTGAATCCATGGAGCTCAGAGTGTAGGCCAAGATCTCTGTGGATCACTTGGCCATTGCAAGGCGGAGCGGGAATGTGGTGTAGGCTACATTTGTGGAATAATATGCACTAGTTTAGATTTGGAAAAGGCCTTTGATACAGTTAAGAGAAAACATGTATGGGAGTGCCTACTGAAAAGGAATGTATTGAAATCATTAAGTAATAACATAAAAATGTTGTACCATGAGAGTAAAAGCAGTGTACAAGTCGGAAGTGGTGACTCTGAAACATTCTATACAAAAAAGGCCTCAAGCAAGAAAGTGCATTATCACCATTATTATTTATTATACTGATGGATGAAATTATAAAACGTATAAAACAGAGTATCAGTAATGATGAAGTGAATGCTTTGGTATTTGCAGATGATGTGATGATTTGGGGAAAGGGAGACAATGAAGTACAAAAGAGACTGGACATTTGGAATGAAAATCTGAAGGAGTTTGGAATGGTAATTAGTAAAAAGAAAACTGTAGTCATGTACTGTGGAAAAGAGAAAAAGAAAAGTCAAGTGAACATAGATAGGGTACGGTTAGAGAATGTAGAACAGTTTACATATCTAGGTAGCACTATAAATGGAAGTAATGACATCAACATTGAAATTAATAACCGACTAAGTAAAGGTACAACATTTTATCATCAAGTCAGAGAACTTTTATGGGATGACAAAGTACCCAAGAGAACGAAATTAACATTATATAAACAGTATTTCATACCAATTGTAACATATGGACTGGAAACACTGGTAACGAATAAAACGCAAAATAGTAAGATACAAGCAGTAGAAATGAATTTTTTAAGAACTTCAGTTAAAATACAAGAAGGGATAGAATTCAAAATATTAAAATCAGAGAAGAGTTGAATATGGAACCGTTATATCAGAAGATACAGAAAGCAAGGTTACGTTTGTTCGGACATGTAAAAAGAATGGGTAAAGAAAGAGTAGCAAGAAGGGAATTAGAAAGAGAAGTCAAGGGAAGATCGAGAAGAAGGTGGTTGGACCAAATTTTGAAGGACATTGGAGAAGCTGGATTCGATGTGGCAGAAGTGATGGAACAGGAAAAATGAAAGGACCGAAAGGAGTGGAGGAGGCTTGTAAACCACACCCGGGTGACTGGAGTGGGACTTCGTTGATGATGATGAGTTTAATAAATACACCAGCACGTCACTACCATTATTGACGATGAGTGTTACTTGGCCAGAAAGTACGCAAGCAGGCCCGACAACAGAGGAGGCTTATGCTTAGGTGGGCGCGGAACGCCTGATATATCCAAGAAACGGTAAAATAAGCAATACCGTATACGAGGGCTGTTTTTTTTTTCAAGTTCTGAAGGTCTGTATAAAAATAACAGATTGACATACCAAACTGATTTTACTACTAAATGTTTGCTTGTTTTATTCTTATGTCTCAACATAATCGCCAAAACGATTGAAACATTTGTCGTATCGTTACAGCAGCTTTCCAATGCCCTCGGCAAAATATTCTGCCACCACTGAGGTGGGTGCGTCTGGACAGTCTCCTGAAGTGTTTCCTTTTTGGCGAGGCGTTGCCGCCCAACCATACCTTCCATTCTCGAAACAGGTGAAAATCATTCAGTGCTGGTTTGGACTAAACGGCAGATGATCCAAAACTTCACACTTGAATTCTTTGAAAACGTCTATCGTAACGTTGGCACAGTGCAGTCGTGAATGATACCTACTGTTTGGGTCTCATTCATTTTTCTAAATTTCTCCCTTGTACCGTACCTGTGAGTTTTAACATTGCGAACAACGCATGTAGTGCGCATTAACCACAGAGCAAGAACAGAAAGTTAGTGAGGGTTCAGCTAGTTGAATACCATCATGGCGTACGAGGACCCCGCAGTGATCATCTTGCGCCACCTGATGGTCCAATACCATCTTAGTACCATGCAAATCTCTTCAATAGCCTTAAATTGCCTCTTAAATAACATCGCTCTCTACCAGGATTAGAGTTATTCTTTGTAACATTTTGAGAAATCCCCGGTACCGGTAACAAACATACGCTCAAAGACAGATAAATCACCCCGCGTGAAGAAAACGGCCGCAAACAAGCGGCATGCGCATTTCAGTTTGTTGCGATGCTACAGTACATGCCAATTCACCAGACATCGCGTATACCATTGCATTTGCTTTACAGTTAGCCACTAGACTGCACAGACACGATGTGATAACTTCCTTTGCTCGCTGCTTGCTATAACGATACGTACTCATGTACCATAACTTCCTTTTTCCCCATTGACCACTTAGGATCAGGCAACAACTTTATTTATTATCATTTTAAATGATTATGTCGACTTCGCTGGGGTCTGGCGTTACGTTACCGGTGACGGGACGAAATGTATTGAGAATGCACTAAGGTGTGTGACGTCATAGTAGTGCTTGAGCTTCCTCCTTTCCCCGCGCGCTCCGGTGAGCGTGACGTCATCCAGCCAGCTACCTCCTTTGACTTGCATTTTATTATTATTATTATTTTGTTAACGGACACGCAGCATTTAAAATGATATAAAGTCTAGTCTTTCAGACTGACTATCAGCGTTTTTGTTTTTCTTTGCCTGGAGTTCCCTCTGTCTCCAATATTCCATCATGCGTTCACTGGCATGTTTCCTTTGATCTTCTGTCCAAGTTCGTCCACTTCTCTTAGGTCTTCCTGCATCTTGAAACCCTTCCAGATTTTACACTTCTCTCCTAAATTCACTTCTTTCTAACATCTGAGACTCTGTGATGTTCAACTTTTCTAAATCTTTCCTCAGTCCACGTTGGAATGATCTTCTTCTTCCAGAGATAGTCGAATATTTGTTTTGTTAATCTATGTTTGTGCATTCTGTATAGATGTCCGAGGAATGTCAGCCTCATCTTCCGCATAGTCTTTGAGATTCTTTCCATGTTCTGGTAGACTTCTCTGTTGCTTCGCAGTTTCCATCCGTCTTCAGTCCGAACTGCACCCATGATTTTTCTTAGAATTCTCCTTTCCAGGACTTCTAGTTTTTTGAGGCTATAGCTCATCGAGAGTCATTCAATTCCTTTATAAATAAGCATGTTATTTACCAGTTTACTAACTAAGTGATCATAACCACGCCATATTAATATACAGTCCACTTAAATAAACATTAATTACTCTGTAGAGATATTAAGCCATTCTTTTTCAGTGTTGCCTATACAAAGTGTCCTTTTGCAGTGTGTTGACCGACTGAAAAGCTGCAAAAACACTATTAATTACTCTTTCTTAACTAACACAGTTTGAAGCATGACGTCACAACATGTGGAAGATTTCTGGTACCCTCATTCAGTTCGGAACCATATTTGGCACACTTGTGTCCATTAGACACCGCACTGTCCGCTGAACGATCCGTCATCCTATATTTGTACTGCCCTATGGTGGGACAATAACCCTACTTAAGATAAAATACAAAACCTGAGTGTTCCCTTGGAACAGTGTACTTACCCATTCAAGACAGACTCCACGCCCTCAGCGACTGTGGTGCGGTTGTAGGTCCTCATATAGGCATGCATCTCCTTGAAGTACTTCTTCAGAGTAGAATCTGAGTGGCTCCAAGGGATAGTTCCAAACTTGAACATGGGCTTGTTGCTGAAGGGCTTGGCAAGCTGTAAGTAGAGGATACATGTCAGACTACTTCTCACGGTTCCAAAATCCGCCTAATCCAGTTTTTAGGAAAATTGAGTTTTTCGCTCATCTCCATATCTCATATGATTTATCATCTTTATCAACAATAAAATAGTTCCTAAACCCGCCTTATACCATCCAAATGTAACATGAATTCAGGTATCGTTTCCAAAACCCACTTTGTCCTAAGATGATGTTCCCAAAACTCTCCTTATCCATACACGTGGTACTGAAAGTGGAACGTATCTCAAAGAATACGCAATGGAGAAGGCGTCAGCACGATATTTAGGAAGTTCTCAATTATTATTATTATTATTATTATTAGGTGTTGCAAAGTTGAGGAAGTACACAAGAAATTAAATACCTGGAACAACCAATTTAATGAGTTTGGACTAAGAGATAGTCCTACAAAGACAGTAGCCATGAAGGTTAGTAGACAAAAGGGTAATTTGAATATCATGTTGGATGGAAGGAACTTGCAAGAAGTTGATCAGTTCCAATACCTTGATAACTCGAGATGGTCGTTGCTCAGCGAAAATTGCCATTAGGATTCAGAAGGGAGCTAATTTGTACCACCAAGTCAGGAATATCCTTTGGGACAGTCAAATTCCTCTAATATAAGGAAAAAACATTGCATAAGGCCTACTTTGTACCAACAACAACAATATATGGTCTGTAAACGTGCACCATTAATAGAAGGGATAACAGCAGATTTCAGGCTGGGGAAATGACATTCCTGAAGACAATGCTTCAGAAAACGAGACGTGATAAGATCAGGAATTAAAAGATCCGTGAAGACATACAAGTGAAACCACTTAAGGAAACTATAGCGACATCAAGGTTGAGATGGTTCGGTCACTTGAAGAGGATGGATCTAAAGAGAGTAACACGGAAATGGTTTGATAAGGACATAAAGGGAAAGAGACCCAAATAAAAGATGATCTGAAAGATAGAGGAGTGGAATTGTGTAAAGTTAATGAAGAATAATACTTGCGTAGACTGAAATGGAGAGCGCTCTTACACCGCACCTGGGAAACTGGAGACGGTCAAATGATGATGATGATGATGGTTTTGGGGCTGGAGGTCAATTATTTTGAGTCAAGCGTTTGTCTTGAACTGCTGCTACCTAATGTAAACCGTGGGTGATGATAGATCGTTACCTCAATAGTCAGAGGGCTGGTAGTGGAATCAGTCGTGTTTATGACGCGGATGAAGCAAGTTATGCCTGTTTTACGAGCTGTAAACATGACATTAGCTCCTGATAACGATGGCAATGGCGCCATCACGGCTTTATTCTTATCTGACAGAGTCTTGCCTGTACACGTTTCGATTCCCCCAAACAACTGGTCTCACGGATTAAGTAACATGTTCTGAATTCAATTCTATGGAATATGTCAGAATGTAATGTGTAATATACCGAAACATTTATAGCTCACAAGACAACACTCAGTTGCAAACTGACCTCAATCTGGTTCAAAAATGGGGGGTTGACAACACAATGAAGATAAATATGGCGAAGGCATGATTTTCAATATGATATCGACTCGGTAATACCTAGGTACTTGTAGAAGAAGTCTCATGCAAATATTTGGGCATCCATGTAAGGAATGATATGAAATGGAGTACTCATGTGGGTTGTGTCGTCTCCATAGCGTACAAATCACTTCATTCTGTAATGCGGGTATTAAAAGGCAGTAGCTCTACCTCACCCTGGTGAGGCCAATCTTGGAATACGGCTCAGTGGTTTGGGACCCATATCAAGTAGGGGTCATCAATGAGTTGGAGATGGTACAAAGGAAGGCTGCTAGGTTTGTGCTCAACGAGTTTAATCCCAGAAGTAGTGTAACTCGAATGATAGAAAAACTAGGGTGGGAATCTCTGGAAGATAGAAGGACACTTACACTAATCGGCCTGCATGGGGAGAACTAAGCAAACGTCTGGGAAATCCCACCTACCTGAGCAGGGCCGATCAAGGTCCGACCACAGCGTACAAATTATGGGGAATATTCTTTCATTAACGTGGTATTGATAATTGGAAATCATTACCTGCCTCAGTCTTAGAGCCTTTACCCAAATATATTGATGTGTTTAAGACAAGATTGAAATTTTGTGTAAATACTTCGATGTAATTACTGTAGTTCCTAAATTGCGAATGGTGTATATTGTGTTTGATGTTATTGCTGGTAATTCTCTGTATTTGTACAATTTGCCAACGGGGAATTATCCCCATTTACAAATAATAATAATAATAATAATAAAACATAAAACCGTGTGCATAATTTTAAATACCTTGGTGAGTGGATCCAATCAAACGGACTAGATACAGAGGCCATAGCGGCCAGATGGACAAAACGTATATTGAACAATTTCGACTCAAAACCAAAAACAACAAATTCCATATGTACTATGTGTACTACAAGAAATATGACTGTGTGTATTCTAAAGAGCCATCAGGGCTACCAACTATGTTTAACCCTAATATTTAATATATCAGAAAGTATGCAAGCCAACAGCTCTTAACTTTGCACACGTGTAGTACCTGATATTCTACCTTAGTTTGGTGTAACTTATATAGGCTACATCAGTGCTGTCAACACGATTCTAAGCCTGCTGATAGGTCCAGATTTTTAAATGCATATAACTTCTATACCGTACTAACAAATCGCTTTCAACCAAATTTCGTATGTACTTTGTGTACCATAACAGTTATGACTATGCGTATTCCTAAGAACCAGCAGGGCTGCTAACTGGTAATAAATGCCCTATCTATTAGTTTAATCCTAATATCATTATATCAGAAAGTAGCCTATACAGGGTGTATCTGAATTATACCGACCAAAAACTCAGGGACGCTCTGCGTGTTATGTAAAAGACGATGCCGCAATCGGATTGGCGGAGAAAATATTTCCCTTCGAGAAAATGAGGTTACTTTTTTACTTCCGGGCGCGCGATTCAAATCTACGAACTCGCCGTATTTGCTGACCGAGGAAGCAAGCCGCTGGCTACTGCTGTGCTTCAAGCAAGGGAAGGGAGTGTGATAGAAGGAGACAGAGATATGCCGGCGGGCATGCGGCAAGCCGAGGCGATCCAGGAAACTTGCGCATGCCCGCCAGCATATCTCTGTCTCCTTCTATCACACTCCCTTCCCTTGCTTGAAGCACAGCAGTAGCCAGCGGCTTGCTTCCTGGGTCAGCAAATACGGCGAGTTCGCAGATTTGAATCGCGCGCCCGGAAATAGCAAAGTAACCTCATTTTCTCTAAGGGAAAAATTTTCTCCGCCAATCCGATTGAGGCATTGTCTTTTACATATAACACGCAGAGCGTCCCTGATTTTTTGTCGGTATAATTAAGATACACCCTGTATATGAGGAGGCCATGATAGGACGCAGTTTGCGATGTGGTGCAATATATTTGTTTTTATAATTGGTTTTTGTGCTGTTTTATAGGGATCATCAGGTGTATTCAATGTTCATTAATGTTTTTCTAGCGTGTGTGCATGTTGTCTTCAGGATTGGTGATGTCTTTTTGGATTGTTCTGTTCAATATGTGGAGTGAACTGCGGTGTCTTGGATAGCTGCCATGTTGTTTATGAAGCGTTAATTGGATATTTTCTTTTGTAGTTCCTTGCTTCAACAGGGTCATGCCTTGCAATTCCAAAGCCACATAACGTCGTTGATGGAGAGCACTCGGGCCTACACCGCTTTCCATGTAATGCCCAAGACAACCCGCACGTTTATGTGAGGTGTCCGATCTTAACACTTGACAATCAATCAATTACCATTTTAGGTTATGTACACACCTTTTCTCCTTGAAGTAGCTGGTGATTCCTACCTTTTTATTATCTTTTGTATTGATAGAACATTTTATATGAAGCTTTTCTTTAAATATATATCCTTTATTATTATGTCCCACCGAGTGACTCCCGGTATAAGGAGTCCCATCCTACCAAGTGCCAACGGTCTCCTTAGAGAGCGGATGAGCGGGTAGAGGTCCAGGGCTCTCTCAAGCCATTGGGGCAGGAAACTTCCCCTAAAGGCGGATGAGCCACTAGTTGGCCAACGGCATAGGATGAAGAAGGCAAAGGGAAACCACTTCATTAAAGATCTATTAGGATATCCCAAGTATCAGCAGCTCAAGATGATGTTAGCTTCTACAGTAAATTCTTCCGGAGGTAAAATAATCCCCCACTCGGATCTCCGGAGGGGGACAGATAAAGAAGCCAATTTAAGAAATAAGCAGAGAAGAATCGGTACGTGGATTGTACGGACCTTACTCCAGACTGGAAAGTTAAAGAACTAGATCATGGAGATGGAAAGGATGGATTTACATGTATTGGGTATAGCAGAAATGAGATGGCCACATGCAGGAGACTTTTGGAGTGGAAATTATCGGATAATTCATTCTGGTA
The DNA here is from genome assembly GCA_946902985.2 of Meconema thalassinum. Lineage (NCBI taxonomy): Eukaryota > Metazoa > Arthropoda > Insecta > Orthoptera > Tettigoniidae > Meconema > Meconema thalassinum. Next base: position 285,186,044 of record OX336388.2, read on the forward strand.
CAGCAAATACTAAACCAGGATATGGTGGAGTTGGCATTATATTGCATAAAGAACTAGGAAACAGAGTAAAGGGATTCGAGGAAGAAGAGAAGAAGACTACACAACATCGATGGTCAGAGCAGCGGAAACAGACCCACTCGTTGCGAATGAAGGAATACTGGGCCAACAGGAAGGCTAGAAAATGTTGATTTCGCGTGGTCCTAAGCGGACCATTCGCGAAGAAGAAGAAGAAGAACGATTGATTTTAGTACGGATCGAAACTAAACCAAAGGATACTGTGATAGTCCAAGTTTATATGCCGACAACACAATGAAGAGGTAGAGAAATGTTATGAAGATCTAAGTGAACTTATAGCTAAAATAAAGGGGGAAGAAAACATTATTTTACTTGGTGACTGGAATGCAAATGTCGGAGAAGGAAATGAAAGAAATGTTGTTGGCAAATACGGATTGGGGAGAAGAAATGAGAGAGGCGAGAGACTTGTAGAGTTTCGTATACTGCATAAATTAGTTGTAACGAATATAAGACTATATTCCAACACCATCCAAGGAGGAGATACACTTGGAAAGCTCCGGGAGACCTAAGAAGGGCCAAAATAGACTACATATTAGTAAAGGAAAGATTTAAGAACCAGGTGAAAGATAGTAGAAGTTACTCTGGAGCTGATGTCGACAGCGACCATAACCCAGTCGTCATACGCTGTGAATTAAAGTTCAAAAGATTAAAGAAGAAAGAAAATAAACATTGGGAAATTTCTAAACTTAAAGATGAGTCCACTAAAATACTCTATATGGATCAATAACATAAGAGACATTGAAGAACACTTGGGAGTAGAAGAGAAGTGGATCAAAATAAAGAAGAGCATTTTAGACTCAACAGAAACTGTATTAGGAAAAAAGGAAAAAGAAAATAGGAAAGAGTGGATAAGTCAAGAAGTTGTGGATATGATAAAGGAAAGAAGACAGTATACAAACTCAAATGATGATGATGAAAAGCAAAAATACCAGACCTTAAAAAACAAGATAAATAAGAGGGCAAAACAAGACAAAGAACAGCATTTAATGGGAATCTGTGCAGGCATAAATAACAACATGAAATCTGTACAAATAGATATGGCCTATAAAGATATTAAGAGGTTCTTTGAAACAAGGAAGCCAAAAACAATGAGCATTGAGGACAAAGATGGGAAGTTAATGTATGATGACGAAATGATAGTGAAAAGATGGAAAGAATATTTAGAACAACTATACAGTGGAAACTGTGTTAACTTGCCCATTGAACAAGAAGATGAAATAACAGAGGATGACTTGGGGGCACCTATTATGGAAGAAGAGTTTGAGAAGGCGTTGCAGGACCTCAAAGGAAATAAAGCTCTTGGAGTTGATAACATACCAGGAGAACTATTGAAAAAATCAGGTGTCAAGTTAAGAAAGGAATTGTACAACTTAATATGTACTATTTACAAGACTGGAGAATTGCCTAAAGACTTTGTAAAATGCATAATAGTACCTATACCTAAAATATCAAATGCAAGGTCATGTAAACAATACAGAACATTGAGTCTGGTGTGTCATGCATCAAAAATAGTCACCAGAATTAGTTAGTTATTGTTGTTTTAAGGGGCGGAACTACGAGGTCATCTGCCCCTCTTAACACAGATTAAAGAATACAAATTTTGAATTGAATTTAAAATTTTGAGGTGGACATCTAAATTTAAAAAGACCAAAAATTAATAAAACAAAAACAAACAATTAAATAAAAAATAAAAATTATAAAAATAAACAAAAATTACGGAAAAAACAAAAACATTATCATTCAAAAACCAACAAGTCGTTGAGTCAATGTTCACTGGAAAATTTAGATTGCTGGCCCTAACCCACTCTCACTTATAAAGCGGATAACGCGATCAGCAGCCACCGCGTCATCGGCTAATATAAGTTTGAGTGTCGTCTGCAAACCAAGGTTTCTTCGTAAGTCAGCAAGATCCACACACTCGGTAAAAATGTGGGCCACGGAGTCACCAGAATTATTATGAAGAGAAAAGAAAAAAATCGATGACAACCTCTCTGATGATCAATTTGGTTTTAGGAAAGGAGTAGGAACAAGAGAAGCAATCTTAGCATTGAGGCAAGTGATAGAGAAGCAGATGAAGAAAGGCAAACCTACCTTCTTAGCGTTCGTCGACCTTGAAAAGGCGTTTGACAATTTGAACTGGAATGTTCTATTCAGCATTCTTCATTAAACAGGTATCAACTTTAGAGACAGAAGACTCATCTACAATAACTATAAGCAAGAAATTGGAATAGTTTGTTTTGGTAGCAAGGAAGAAACAGCACACATCAGAAAGGGTGTTCGGCAGGGTTGTTCCCTTTCCCCATACCTATTCACCTAAGAACAAAAGGCGATCGACCGAGTAAGAGAAGAATTTGCCACAGGAGTGAATATTCAAGGAGATAAAGTTGACATGACAAGGTTTGCTGATGACATAGCGCTAATTGCAGAAAGTGAAGAAGACTTACAAAAGATCCTGAGCAAGACGGACAAAATAATGGAGGAAGAATTTAATATGAGAATAAATACAAACTAAACAAACATTTTGGTCTGCAGTAGAAATGGTGAAAACCAGACATCAATAGAGTTAAGAAATGAAACGGTACAAGAAGTGAATGAGTTTAATTATCTGGGAAGTAAAATTACGAATGATGGAAGAAGCAGCAGAGAGATATTAAGTAGGATTGCCCAAGCCAAGAACGCTTTCTTTAAAAAGAAGAACCTATTTACTGCAAGGAACATAAGTCTTGATGTGAGGAAACAAATGTTGAAGACCTATGTATGGAGCGTCGCGCTATATGGCAGCGAATCTTGGACAATAGGAGAGAGAGGAAAAGACTACTAGCATTTGAAACCTGGTGCTATAGAAGGATTATGAAAACCAGTTGGAAAGAAATGTCTTTAGAAGAGGGTAGAGAGAAAATGCTTCCTTAAATATTTAGAAAGAAGACGGAATCCCCTCGTGGGCCACATACTGCGACACAATGGACTGTTTAAGCTTATAATCGAGGGAAAAGTAGACGGCAAGAATTATAGAGGAAGACCCAGACTGGAGTCAAATACTGCAAGATATGGGTTGTGGCTCATACTGTGAACTGAAGAGGAAGGCGGAGAGACGGGAAGAATGGCGAGCTGTTGCCAACCAGCCTCACGGCTGTTAAACACAGAGAGAGATGCAAGCCATCAGCTCTAAGCTTTGCACACGTATAGTTCCTGACATTCTAGATTAATTTGGAGTAACTTATATATCTCAGTGCTGCCAACATGATTCTAAGCTTTCTGATAGTTTCAATTTTTTATTACATGTAACTTCTATACTAACAAATGGATTTTATCCAAACTTGGCGCTGTAATTTATCGTAATATTTCAGATTAATTCTGAGCATCACATTCATGACATTGTTCACAACATGATTTTACACGCACTGATAAATCCAATATCATACAGCATTAACGTCCATACTATCCATTAGACTTCAACGAAATTTTGTATGTGCATTTTATAATACCTTAAGAGATGGAACTAGGAATATATTCAGAGTCTCCAGGGCTGCCAACTGTAGTAAGTTACTCTATTAGGCTACACTATTTCAGGTGTATTTCAGACTGCAGCACTAATAATGTTAGTATTAGCAACTTGATTTCGTCATTATTCTAGATAGGTCTGCAGAGGCGGCCCGTGCTATCGGACTCAAGGACGCCGCCTCTCCACTGCCTCCTGCAATCGCAATGTTCTTTCTGCTTGCCGCTAGGGAGCGCTCAATGATTTGCCATCGCAACCAAGTTCCTCTTCTCGCCGGAAGATGGCTCCTGAACTCGTTTGGACTCAGTAGAAATCGCCCGCTTGGTAATTTACGTTGCTATGACAACGAATTCCTCCATGTATCCCCTCTCCAACCCCTATCCCGCTACGTCAGGCAGGAAGTGGACTCAGTGTGCTTGAGTCTTAAGCCAAGCTAACTACAGGCAAGGAGCGCATGGATTGAATTAGTACCAACATGAAAGTGCGGGAACTTAAAGAAACTGTGTTTAGCTCATTGAGCTTACCTGAAAAAGTTGACTTAAAGAACAGTGGTCGTCCAGTGCCAGTATTGAATATAACGCAAGTTCAAGCTGCGTGTAGGGCCCGTGGCGCGTTTACACGTAAATTTGATGCGTCCGTATATGATAAATGTTTTTGGTTGTGTGAGTGTGAGGGCAGTAACGCTTTCTTCTGCTTTGTGTGTTTACTGTATGGAGGTGATGACAATTGGACAAAAGAAGGAGTAAATGATTTGAAGCACCTATATGTGAAAATAAAGAAACATGAGAAATCAACTAGAAATCAGCATAATACTGTCAGTTTCCAACTTCTCGGCAGATGTAACATTGCGAAAGTTTAAGTAGTGCGCATATGGAGGCTGTTCGTGCTCATAATGAATTGGTTACAAAAAATAGGGAGGTTCTGTCAAAAATAATTGATATTCTGAAATTGTGTGGTGCGTGTAATCTGCCTCTTCGTGGCCACGACGAATCGGCTTCCTCGCATAATAAAGGTGTATTCTTGGAGTTAATAGAATACAGCAAGAATCTTGATCCACTTACGTACACATTTTGAAAATGCAAAAGTTTTTAAGGGTACTTCAAAAACAATTCAAAACGAGCTCCTGGAATGTATGTTTCAAGTTTGTAGAGATTTCATAACAAACGAAATCAGGCAGTCGTCATTCTTAGCCTGTATGGTTGATGATACTACAGATGTATCGACTCGGACCCAGACAGTGATTGTGTTTCGATACGAATTGAACGGAACGGTACACGAACGTTTCTGGGGATTTTTCAATGCAGAAAACCATACTGCAGTAGGTTTATCAAAATGCATTTTACAAGAATTGCAACTTTTATTACAAGACCATCCCGAAAAATTGATTGCACAAACATATGATGGCGCTGCAGTATTTCGAGGACATTTAGGTGGTGTCATTGTCATAGTAAAAAATGTCTATAAATGTGCGCATTATATTTACTGCTATGCACATCAGTTGAACAGGCTCCTGGAAAAGGCGTCATCGAGTGTTTCCAGTGTAAAAGTTTTTTTTGTTAATCTCAAAGGCATGTCAGTTTTCTTCTCGAATTCTCCGGAAAGACAGCCGCACTCGATGACGTATGCAGCGTAAGAATACCAAGAGTGTACGAGACCAGGTGGAATTTTCGTTCGAGGTTGGTAAGGACAATGTTTGAGAATAAAGACTCAATTCTGCAGCGCTTTGAAAACATTCAATCTGAGGCGTCAAAACCTCATACCGCTGAAACAGTGTCACAAGCTGCTGGTTTTATTAAGTGGCTGAATGATGATATTTTCTTATTCTGGTTGAATTTCTTCAATAAAGTGATACATCATGTGGACATTTTAAATGCTCAGTTGCAAAAGGTCGAAACAGACGTTGCAAAAATACAACATGCACTGCATTGTTTTGAGTCTTCATTGAAGAATATCAGACACAGTTTGCCGAGCTCAATCCAGACAACACAAGAGCCATTACCAAAAAAGCGATGTGGAAGCTCCGCACAAGATTTAAATGCCGCCGCAAGAGAAATATGTGATTACATGCTCGCTGAGGTGAAAGATAGATTTGAGTTCAGAAATCGTCTTTCAGGAGCCAAATTGTCCCTGCTTGAAAACTATGAAGACTACAGGAAACGGCCGCCTGTTGAAGATGTAAACCGTTTTTGTGGTGCTTTTCCTGTAATTGACAGAGATGATTTCGTACACGAATTGGGTGTTTTCTACTCACGCCCAGAGTTCTCTCCAAATGGCAACATATCCGGGTGTTTAAAAACTCTTGATTTCCTTATTTCATTTGGACTAGATACTACTGTTTTTAAGGAAATAACAAAGGCATTAAAAATATTAGTGACAATGCCAATGACAACATGTGAAACTGAAAGATGTTTTTCGACCCTGAAGTTGATAAAATCATATCTACTTAATTCTATGGGGGAGGACAGATTAACAGCTTTAGGGATGCTGTCAATTGAGAAACAAATGGTGAAAGAAATTCCTAACTTTAACAATAAAGTGATAGAGAAGTTCATTGGTGATACTGACAAGTGCAGAAGAATGGAGTTCCACTACAAATGAGAGCTTTTGTGAGGAAAATAGAATTATAGGCTATTGAAATATGCGTATTTTATATGGTTGAGTCCCCCCTCGGTAAAATTCACGAGCCGCTACTGTAGGTCTATATAGATTAATCATTGGCATGAATATTAAATTTTAATAAAAGTAGGCTCTTTAGTTATTCACGGAACTACTTGTTCCAAGTGCAATACCGTATGTGCCTTAGCAGCCATTAATATGCCTATTCACAGAGTGCACGGGACTACCAATTGCCTAGTAACATTCTGAGAGCATTTGAACCCTGGACTCAATATCGTAGAATCTGTTGACATAAACAGTTTGGAGCAACACGTACAATGTATCAGTGTTACCGATAGTTCTGCGCACGCTTATAGGTTTCTTGTTTAACTGAATGTAACTTTTATAACTTTCACTGGAATCCTGCCAAACATTGTATGTACAGTAGGCTAGTCTATATACCCACATTCTCAGATAGAGCAGATACCTATTAACTCTCCCTGAGAATTTGAGCCTTGGCCTATCTCAGAATCCACTGCTGTATTGGACCACAATATTTCATTTACATTTTGAGCAAATAGAATAATGCCAGTGGTACCAGCAGAATCACTCTAAATCGATCTAATTGCAGGAATAAGGATTAAATCTTATTTTTTATAAAATAAAAGTAAGCAATTTAGTTCTTTGCGAGACTACTTGTTAAAGCAATGTCATAAGTTATATGAATCATTGTGCTGAAAACACAAACCACCTCTAAGAACGCATCCTGAAACAAAATGCCAGCTAGTGTCTCAAGCCACCAAACGTCGTCGTTGCTCAATTACTTGTCAAGATATTTCAGTTTTAGTAAAGGGACATACAACGCTTGGAAGCAGCGGAAATTTGGATGTGGAGAAGGATGCTGAAAATAATCTGGACTGAGAAAAAGACTAACGAATGGGTCCTCAAGGAAGTAGACAAAACAAGAAAATTGATCACTAGTATAGAAAAGAGGAAAGAAAAATTCATGGGCCACACCCTACGTCATAATGAGTTCCTGACTACCATACTGGAAGGAAAAGTTCTGCGGAAGATAGGAAGAGGAAGACCGTGGAAGGCTCATCTGGATTCTGTGGTCCATGGACTTCAATTTCAAGAGTACGCTGACTTAAAACGCTCAGCAAGTGAGAGGCAAATGTGGTTGCAGCGACAAGGCCTAGCCTTTAGGTGATGATGAGTAAAACGTGAAGTTTCTTCAAATTATTATAATATATCATACAAGGATGTGGACTATCACCACTGTTATTTAATATCTACATTGAAGAAGCCATTCAAGAATTCTTAGCTACCAACAGTCATTGAATAAAAGTTAATGGCAAGCTGTACAGTACCATATGTTTTGCAGATGATATAGCCCTGATAAGTGAAAATGAGAGTGATATGGAAAATGCTCTGAATCACATAAATGAATTATTGCAAGAGAAGTGTGGTATGAGGATAAACAGAAATCCAAAGTAATGGCATGCACTAGGGATGGCGACCAAATAGTCAATGTGCTAATGGATGATGAAAAACTAGCCCAAGTAAAGGATTTCAATTATCTGGGGAGCTTGATCACATCAAATGGAAAGTGTACGAGAGAAGTAAATGCTCGAATCGCACAGGCAAAAGAAGCCTTTTCAAAAAAGAAGTCTTTACTAACATCCAAGACCGTTAACTTAAAGGCGCGAAAACACTTTGTGAAAAGTTTCGTATGGAGTATTGCAAGTTATGGCTCTGAAACATGGACTCTGCGACAAGCAGATGTATCAAAACTTAGAGCATTCGAGATGTGGTGCTGGCGACGACTATTAAAGATACCTTGGACTGATAAAGTCACGAAAGAGAATGTTCTCAAAAGAGCAAAGGAGACACGTACTGCCCCCGTAAATTGAATTTTTTAGGGACAAAATGAGAGTATTTTTCGTCCCCATGATAAAATTTTAACTAGCAAATATAATTTCTGGAAGTGTGACACAAGAGTGTAGTGTTACAAGCTCGAGACTGTGGGAGAGCCCGATCACGTGATATATTGCACAATGGACGCTTCTAGAAGGCTATATTTAGCATAGCAACAGCGAGTTTGGAAATTAATATTATAAATATTGTTATAAATTATGCTGTTGGATCCCGGCCCAGAGCCAATGAGAACAGGTCTTATTGAAGACGGGATCAACTTTAATTACACAATATGATGAAATTATGCATTTAGGCCCTTAGAAGAAGATTTTCTTATTTGGTAATGAAGAGAATATTAAGTGAAATTATGTCTGATACTTTAAAAACCACAGATCGGTTAATCTACGCAGTAATAAGCGTTGGTAATCTACGCGCTAAAATTATGGCGGGAGATTGATATGGCCGCCAAAAATTCGACTTGGAGGGGGAGATCCAAGGTTCGATGTTCTTATTCCAGCAGACTTTGAAGAGTAAGGAAGTGTTTTACTGGGTTAACGGAGATCCCAAGGCTTAGTCCGAGTACGACGACTGTCGACTTGTGGAGACGCGAGGATAGCTAGGTGGAACGTTAGAGATCACCGCACTTCCATTCTACGTGAAGTTGCGAGGAACATTGTATTGATTATATCTCTTATATAATTGAGATCTAAATATAAAAAAGCGAATATATATAAAGAACAGGTCGCATACTATATATTGTGAAAAGTCGAGCGCTTTAATATTCACCGTTTCGACAATATAAGCCTGTCAAGTTAGATTTCCAAATGTGTTGGAAACAAAGCTGAATATCATTATAAATTTCAACGTGAAGTTGACGAACGCAGTTCAAGTGAACAGTGGCGGAGAACTTTTAATATTGGCGCAACACATAAACATTAAAAGAATGACTATTATTATTCTTCAAACATTATCATTCAGCATAATTAACATTGTTGATATGATGAACTAGACAGTCATGCGCCAGAGACATATTCGATAACAGGAGTTAAGATACAACGATGGAGCTTCGTTAGACAACGTATTCTTGAATACAGACGTAGTGTACGGTCCATCTTGTGCATTTTCGTCAGTCTACGAACACTAATATAACATCAATTAACATTTCATTCACTATTTATATGAATATTTCCATAATTATATTCCAATGATGAAGCTGATACATATTTACGACGGAGAATGAAGACTTTACAGAAGAGATTTGTCAAGATGCTAAGGAAAGGTAGCCCAGCAACACAGAAGAATTTGCCAGAAGGATGTCGTTCGAGCCCAGGCGAATGTTGGTGAATTCCAGACAGAGACGTTTCTTATCTCTGAGGTCGCAGATTCGAGGTTCGAATGCAGATCCATATCAGTGTCTGGTACTGAGGAAACATCTAAAGTATTGTGGGAATACTTATATAGATCTTCAAGTTTTCGTCCAAATAGGGTATTAGTGTATCTCAATTGTTATATAGAGCTTGATTAGTAATATTCTGAGCCAGCGATCTTATTCCATATTTTCAGCGATCTTATTCCATATTTCTATATTTTCACATTTCATGTATTTCAGTGCTTTTATGTATTTTACACTTCAGATGTGTGTTGAGATTTTTATGCTGCAAGATTATTTAGAAGATGATTGCATTTCATCTATTTTTCAATTTTATTCTACGGATCAGTTGTGAAACTGACATTCAAATTTTTGTTTCAGGAATCATATTGCCTCATAGGAGACTAGTCATTTCAACTCTCGAATTTCAATAATTTCATTTAAACCAAGTATTCTGACATTGTGTCATAGCTTCACATTAAATTCTTATTAAATTTAATTTGAGCACTTTAATGTAACGACATATAACTTCAAGAAAAGAAGAAACATCGAATGATATTGTTATATCATTATTGTACATAATCTATCGACGATCTAAGAAACACTAGTCGTTTGATAAGACGGAAGTCTTAATTCCTATGAACATTCTTTGTGTAGAGTGGAAAAACATTACGACATTGACAAACCTTTCTTATTATTTGTAAAGCTAAGAGCTTTGTTCATTTAATATGTTAGAGGAAATACCTTTTGATAGAAGATTATTCAAATCTTTGGCTAGGAATTCAAAGCTAGTTTATCCCGGTCAAGATTGAATTCTATCTGCCACTATAAATAACATGTGTGTTATTTTATGCTATTTGTGTAACATCACGTCATTTGTCGACATGATATTACAACGATTAACAATTTATAGCTTAACAAGTGAGATGAGACAGGAGTATTATTTTATTACATGTATTTGAGACAGACGAGTTAACAGTTAATTATCTTGTTGTAGAGTAAACCTTAGGAGGTTAATCACGACTCTCTAATATCGTTCATTACAATGGGAAGTTTCGTTTGAAGAACTTACGCATGTATAATTGTAGTCCAGTAGTCATGTGCAATGATACTGAGGGTCATGCCATTATTTGAGAGAAGTTCCTACATAAGATATGTTAATAACAATTAATCCCTTTTGGTTATTGTTTAACATAGTAGATGATAATTTTTTATGCCATATATACTGTTATATGAGGATTTATAGATCTATGGAGTGCTCATGCGAGGGAATTCCGTATTTTAAGGAAGTCAAAAGTATTGTTGTTCTTTGATAAAAAGGCATGTATCATGATAAGAGCCGTTGTATACAAGTAGTCCAGTTTTTGTGAATTAACGATTTAGCTGTGTTAACAGGAGGGTTTCAGCGGAAATGCAACTTGAGAAAGATTGTCTACTCACATCTATAATACAATTATTAAATTTTTATTAAACCCGAAGTGATGTAATTACGTACAGTTTACCTTAATTAGTCGACTGTATTATACCGATAATGTAATGAAACCTATATAAGACGATGTGTAAGCAGTATATTAAAACTACAGAACGTTAGAGAAGGATGGTTATGTGAAAAACCAGTGTATATATTTAGTTAAGAATTATACTCGTATTATAACCGAGAAGTAGAATCTCGAAAGTGTCGCGTTAGCAACACTAGATAATGGATATTATTATAAACATATTACATGTAAATAATTTTTGTGGAAATGATTTAATTAGTTAAATAATTTAGTAGGATTTATTAATCAATTGTTTTGGAACAGTGTGTGTTTATGAGCGGATGTTTTTGGTGTGTATGATTATTCATTGTTAAGAGCAAATGTGGAACCGAATTGGTCTAGAACAATTGCGGAGTGCGAATGAAAGAGTGTATAAAAATTTTAGAATGATTGTTTAAGAAACAAAGTAGTTATGTGAACTTTTGTAAGATATGAATGTTAATTTTTACGTGTTTTATAAATACACACACAAGCAGCCTCTGTGGGCTAGCGAGAATGATTCACCGTTAGCATTGGAGAGCGATGACATAATATTAACAGGTGTAGACTCACAGCCTTGTATTTGTATAAACCAGTTTTGAGTACGGCGTGATGCCGGGATTTCATTGATAAAACAACGTTACTACACGTGCGTTCTGCAAACGCAGGCTTGTGAATGAAACCATGTGTATGGAATGCCATTAAGAGGCTTCATTAAACGTTTTTATTTTTACGTAGTGTAGGCCTAGAACAAGCCAAGAATTTATACTCATAATTTTAATACAGCATGGTAGTAAGATGTAGAGTTGAAAGGAGGTATGAATGATTGCGTGTTTTTAATTGTAATGTCTATTGTTAAATTCGCTTATTGTTATTTTGTTTATAGTAGATTAGTTTACCCTTTTGTTAATAAATTTGTTCAGATTGTTTTCCATTGTTGTTGGAGTGTGATTCATTTTAAATATAAGGAGCAGAGTATTGTGGATGTAGTGTAGGCGAAGCTGAATTCCCAGTCCCCGAGAGATAAGTAAAGTTGAGTGCCCCGTGTAGTTGGTTGTTGATCCACAATATTCTTGTAACTGCTGTCTGTAAATCCCTAAAGGTCGTGTTGGAAGCGATTTCTAATGTTGTATTTGCCGGAGCAGTTAGAAATAGGCAATCCAGCGGGGGCAATGGATATTCCAACAGGATCCTTTCCGGATTATCGGGTACAGTACCTTGGTTGAATCCTTAAACAGAAGAAGGAATAGTTTTGTTGGCCATTTGATTCGTCATACTGACTGGTGCACCACACTCTTAGAAGGGAAGCTAGAAGGAAAGAGGAGTCGAGGAAGATCAAGGACTCAATTTATAGACAGCGTTAAAGGCACGCACACTTATTGCCATTTGAAACTACAGGCGTTTTGGAAGCCATGCATGTTACCACCAACCTAGCGCTTGAGGAGAAGAAAAAGATCATACGTTAGGGCACAATGGATAATGAGTCATAACGTGCATAGTGTCTCAGGTCAACAAACATAGTCGTAGCAGAAATTACTTGTCACGATTTTATTTAATTTTTTGTAAAAGGTGACGTTTGGCACATCTTCGCTAATCCAACTATCATATTTCAAAACTCACCATTCTTTCCCTTCCAGCATCCCTGAAGCCCACATTTCGCTCTCATGTAGCAGCACACTCCACACTTAACAGATTGTTCGAGGAAATGCTACTTGAAGTGAAGAGGCTACGTTGTCTTAACCTGATTTATTTAGCTTAAAATCTCACCAACTGCACGTATCCTGTGTTTGACTAAGCCTACACATACTCTACAGTTTGTGTGTGTGACATGTCTGCTTTGTACAGGATTTAGGTGTTTGTTTTGTTTGTTTTCATGCTAAAGAGTCCTCCACCTTCTTCAGTATCATCAAGTTAGGTTTTGGAAGACTTGCGACTTTTATGGTTAACTTTATCCACCTAAATTTGACCGCAACTTTTTTACATACATATACAAATCCCTTTCCAGCTATTGACGGGTCGGGGTGTTTACGAGGCCTCTCCATCTTATTCTATCTTCCGACCACTTTTAGGGGTAGATGACTCCGTATTTCCGCCCCTTAAAACAACAATAACTATCTAACTAACACTTTTCATCCTCCACTTGATACCAGTTAACTCTTCTCTATACAGACTCTCACCCCTGTACTCTAGAAGAGCATTCTTGAACGTCCTCGAGGTCTTCATCCATCAATCTTAAGTTCTTCCATTAATTTTGGTAACCTTTGCCCGCACACCCTCTCATGTAGCTCACATGAGGCTCACAGGGCCGAAACATGTATCAAAATGTATAAATAAAAATATATTTTTGTATTGTAAAGTGGACAAGTGTATAACTTAACTTACCCTCTTAACATGCCCATACACGCGTATACCCCTCTCTCATTTCTTATTCTCTCGAATCTTGTTTTCCCTTAGTCCAGAGCCAACTAATATGAACCCAACAATCAAGTCCGCCATATTGATGATGTCATAAAAAACGCTCAAGGGTGTAAACTGTATACCCGCAATTTTCAGTTTCAGAACACTTTTTGCATATAGAAACCATCAACAAGGGTTGTATAAACTAAAAACTACGGTGTAAAAGCTCGTTTCGGCCCCGGACTACCTTTAACTGCTCTGAGAAACCTAATTTCACCTGCTTACCGTCTGCTCCAGTCCCTTTCCGTCATTGTTCATGTTTCTGCTTCATACGTGACAATGGGTCTTATACATGAGGAGTTTTGCTTTTTCTGGAACTTGTTTATACCAAACCAGATGTTATATTGTTTGTTAAAAAATTCCTCCTTTTGCAGTCTCTTGGTAATCTCATCTGTTATTTATTTATTTATTTATTGGTGCCTTTATTGTGGCGAAGTTAGGGCTCTAGGCCCTCTCTTACACTTAACCACACACAGTGCAACTTACATGAATACACATATGTTATTCTTAACCTACCAAACTTAAATACTAGGAAAACCTTAAATACTAGAATAAAATAAAATAAAATAAAATAAAATAAAATAAAATAAAATAGAATAAAAATAAATTAAATTAAATTAAACTACCATCATTAGATATTTCACTACCTAAATAAGTGAAACTGTCTTTTCTATATACTACTGCAAACATCTAGGACCTTTCGAACAAAGATTGGTAATAGGACGAAGATTTAATGTAAAAAGCTAAATGTGCTATCTTAATGTATAAGAGATGCAGGTTAGTTAGTTACCCGATGGTCGTCGACGCCGGAGAACTCGTGGAACTCCTCCCTGGTGATCATAAAGGCGGCGAGGTTGGCAGTGTAGATGGCGAGGAAGACGACAGCGAACATGGCCCAGACGTTGGTCATGAATCTGAAAACAAAACATGGTCATTATTGCAACTCTAGATATTATATTTTCAACAGAAAATATGAATTACGATTATTACAATAATGTATCGAAGCCTCGGCACATTTTGCCCGGAACGTAAAATGTCCGGGTAGTGCGTACTGATATCACGGGCAAAATCTTATTGATCACACAATCGAACTTCAGTTGCTAATCAAACTTGGAGGACGCCTTATATAATGGAAATAGGGTACGCTATATCTGATCTAAAACGCGGGAATAAATTGATGCTTGCAGACGACGGGAACAATTTCCATACGGCCTTGGCAAACATGAGGTCAATGAATATTAAATTTTAATGAATTGCCACTGAATTTAAAGGAACAAAAAGAGTAAATAGGTTTATTTTGCTAGCTATTCCTTTTGGAGACATGGTCAGTGACTGACAAGTGAAGACGACAGACTACCGGTCTCTCATTGTAAGTGGTAGCTTGCCACGGTGGGTGAGTGGTTATCGTGTCAGACTACCAACCCTAGCCCAACGGCTTCGGTGGCGTAGTCGGTAGCATGCTGAAATGCTGTGCCTAAGATAGCGGGTTCAAACCTGGCTGAAGTCGTCGGATTTTTAAGAGCATTAAAATCCTTCAGTATTCCTTCCTTCGGAGGGGAAGTAAAGCCGGCGGTCCCATGTAATAGATTTATGGCATGTAAAAGATCCTCCGACAGACTAAACTTGTGTGAAGCAAAATTGTTAGGTTAGATTTCGTCTGAACGTTCTATCAAAGTTCCAACGTTTACCAGTAGGTATCATTCATATCTGGTAGCGAAAATTGGAACTACTTGAAATTGAACGGAACTTGTAGCTCACCCTAAGGGTGTCCGCTGGAAGCAGCTACAGACTCAGGCGAGCTGAACATGTCTTCGGACACTACCGGCACTAAAAGCCACATGATAAATAATAACCAATCCCAAGCTTGCAGGTTCGCTCCTGGCCATGGTAAGTGATTTTTTTGAAAGGCAACTAAAATCGGGACACGCATATAACACGTTGTTGACATGTTAAAGAACCCATTTGAATTCAGTAAGTCGTGTTCATAATTGCAAAATTAATCTCGGAATTTTCGGCCAACACAAAAAGTTTCTCCTTTCTCTACTAGAAAGCGCTATAGTGTCGAGGAGATTACCTATAGATACTTAACCTCCTTGACTTTCATAGCGCTCCAAGGAACAACGAGCTGCCCTCTGGGTGTCAAATAACAAAGCCATACGATATTATTATTATTGTAAATGATGCGTGTGAGTATGGCCGTCTAGCCAGAACTGTTTCTTGTAATTTGAAGTGCGGAGTCTGTGCTTTGAGTGAGAGCGTCTGTGCCTTGTTTTGTTCCGCGTTCCGTTTTAATCTTTAACTGTACGCCTAAAATTCCATTTTTTGATTAATTTGACAATATATTCAATTTCGCACCAATTTTCAGATGTTCCGCTTCAGAATTGATTGTAATATCTAGCTTTATACAGATGCAAGTTTGAAAGAGAAAATGATTTCTATGTCTACGTCAGGTAGACGGGTACCGTACATGTTATAGATTTATTAGGGGCAACAAAATTAAGGAATACCGTATCTTAATCCTTGTAAAATTAATACTCAGCATTTCCCCTCGAATGCTTTTACGGAAAGAGCTTTTTTCTGTCATGAATATCAAATGGAGAGATGATAGAAACAAAAGTTAGATAAAACATGAATTGTTCACATTTTACAATTATGACGAAAATTGTTGTGAATTTTATCAAAAGGTGCTAACAAATAAAAAATCCTTGGAAAGGGTCGTTCAAATGTAAACCATGTGTAAGTTTGTAAGCAATATCTAGTTTTAATTTCGTGTATTTGATTAATAATAATAATAATAATAATAATATCGTATGGCCTCGGGTGCCGGGTGCA
The DNA here is from genome assembly GCA_946902985.2 of Meconema thalassinum. Lineage (NCBI taxonomy): Eukaryota > Metazoa > Arthropoda > Insecta > Orthoptera > Tettigoniidae > Meconema > Meconema thalassinum. Next base: position 285,202,305 of record OX336388.2, read on the forward strand.
AGCTTTGTAATGTGACACCCAGAGGGTAGCTTGCATGTCGAATTTCGTTGTTCCTTGAATCGCTATGAAAGTCAAGGAGGTTATATATGTAAGCTCCTTGAATATCATAGCGCTTTCTAGTAGAGAAATGAGGAACGTTGTGTTGGCGGAAACTCCCGAGATTAATTTTGCCATTATGAACTCGGCCTACTGAATTCAAATGGGTTCTTTGACATGCCAACATCATATGACATGGTGTCGTAATTTTGCCGCCTTAAAAAAAAAAAACACTTACCACGGCCAGGAGCGAACCTGCGATCTTGGGGTTAGTCTAGACCGACACGTTAACCACTCACCCACCGTAATGCTTATTTAATACATATGTGTATTATTAGTACATTTAACAACCTTGATTAAAAAAAACAATGTTTTGGGACGTGCGTTCCGTTTTTCCATTCTTGAAATGTGGCAACCATGGTCCGTACCGGGTCACTGATGCTTCTACGATCTTCATTTGAAATGCGCGAGCGAGTGGAGGAAAGGAATTGGTGACTCTGCTAACAGGAGGAGTGCGGCGTATTAGAGAATCGCTTAGTCAATGCCAGGCTTTATTGTTAGGGTCAATTTTTATATTTCTTGACGTAAATTAGAGTCATTTGTGACATGTTTCAGAATATACTGTAAAATGAAATTAAATTTTCTACAACAGTTCCTTTAGTTACGGTACATGCCTGTAGTTCGCCTTCATACCTTTTATACGTCTTAGGAGGTGCAGGTAAGTCCCTTTAAGAATTTCTGCACTCACCCGGGGATTAAGAAGAGTCTTGGTCAAGTTGTGGCCGGTCCCGTAATGTTGGGGTAGTGCGCCTGCCTCGTACCTGGAGGCCTTGGGTTTGATTCATGGCTCCGTCAGAAACTAACGTGTGGGCTGAATCGGGGCGCACTCAGCCTCGTGAGAACGATTGAGTAACTGTCTGACGGTGAGGCAGCGCTCCGGTCTTGGAGATTAAAATTAACGGCCGAGGGGACCCGACGCGCTCACCATGCGCCAAATGGTCGCATAATTGTTGAATATTATCATTTATTTTATTATTCATTCTTAAAATTTAATTAAAATTGCAAATGAGAACATTTATTAGGCAAGTCGTTATTGTTATTACATTTTCTGTGATTTTAAAGCTACTGGTACATCTTACATTTTTTCGTAGTTGGTAGCTTGCTGAGTTTCTATGCCCAAGATCGCGGGTTCAAACCCGGCCGAAGTCGTCGGACTTTTTAAGAGCGTTTAAAATCCCTCAGTATGCCTTCCTTCGGAGGGGAAGTAAAGCCGGCGGTCACATGTCATACATTTATGGCATGTTAAAGAACCTTCCACTAATTACACGTGTGTGAAAGTAAATTAGGTTAAAAATGTAAACAATGCTCGGGTTCCTACGTTCGTCGCCAGGAGCCGATTGCGGTGGCGTCTAATAGCCAAGTTCTGAGCTAGTAGTCGTTGACGGTGGCGTTTGGAGCAAAAGTAGGAACTAATTGAAAAATTCAAAGCCTGCAGTCCTTACATGAATTAAGAAACGGATAACTCACACTAATACAGTCATCACAATTAACACCGGTTATCAGACAGATTCTACACACACCCAAAGTACACGGGGCTATATGACCGCGTTGTCGCAGCCCCTAAACTTAGGAACCAACCAACCATCTTACATTTAGGAAAGGAAGAGAGAGTTCAATTTTACTGGTAAGTTATATGAAGAGGTGGATTCCAAAACGTACCAGGTCAATTAATACATATTTCATTATATTACCCTAGGGTTCCTCACAGGGATACATGTATTCCTCTTTCAATTTACCAAATATAGGCCTATGTGTGTAAAATATCCATTTTTTAACACCAACCTTAACAATGACGCGTTTCTTGCCAAACGAGCTAAGTCGTTCATTGTGGTTCAAAATGCATAAATTGAAAAACGTCTAAGCATTAATTTTCCTATTTTTCCAGGGTCTATCACTCTGCCGCGCGGCGCGTGGAGCACATGGCAACTCACTGGGCTTGGGGTCGAGAGAGCGCCCGTAAATAACAAGCACACATAATAACACATATCAAAGTCACATGTCACAGAAGATGTTGAAAATATCCTCCACCTGCATCTACACATTTCTGGCATCTTCTAAGGAAATTCTCATTCACACGCATTAGTTTATCCACCGAGATAGCCTCAATATCTCTCGTGATATTTAGTTTGAGTTCATCTAGAGTGTGAGGGTTTGTAACCGAACTTTAGGTTACAGAGATCACCTTTTGTTTTCTGTTGTTAGTAATTATTTTTGTTTCAAGTTGCCAACCATGGCCACCTATTGGAGGGGCACCACGGTGTGTTGTGGCATAGAGATTCTTTGTGTTGGTCCAGCAGTGGGTGGCAGGAGGCTTTGGCTTAGGGCAAGGTAACAATGGTGATGGGATATTGATTGATAGTTGATGCCAGGCAGAATGGAGGTTATCTATGGAAAAGGACATGGAGAGAGGATTTGAATGTTGAGATTTATTATTTATTTATTTATTTATTTATTTACTTATCGTATGGCTTTTAGTGCCGGGAGTGTCCGAGGACATGTTCGGTTCGCCTGAGTCTGTAGCTGCTTCCAGCGGACACCTTAAAGGGTGAGCTACAAGTTCCGTTCAATTTCAAGTAGTTCCAACTTTCGCCACCAGATATCAATGATACCTAGTGGTGAACGTTGGAACTTTGATAGAGCGTTCTGACGAAATCTAACCTAACAAATTTTGCTTTACACAAGTTTAGTCTCTGAAAGGATCTTTTACATGCCATAAATCTATGACATGGGACCGCCGGCTCTACTTCCCCTCCGAAGGAAGGCATACTGAAGGATTTTTAACGCTCTTAAAAATCCGACGACTTCGGCCGGGTTTGAACCCGCTATCTTGGGCATAGCAGTTCAGCATGCTACCGACTACGCCACCGAAGCCGCTAATGTTGAGATAAAGGTATTAGACTTGTTGGTGATAGTGATGATGTTATGTTCTATGGTATGACGATTTGTTTTGGGAGAAGAATTATTATAGAAGTAATGTCTTGAAGAATGCAGATGTAGAAAGAGACGTTTAAGAAAACTCAAGAAGAAAAGAAAGGAGCAGAAGAATATTAAGCGTTGTGAGGGGTATTTATTTTTCCCTTATGGAACTTGTTACTGATATTGTAGTTTGCTTTTATTAATAAATGTGTATGTTAGTGAAGTCGGTGTACTGTACTTCGTGTGATTCGTGAGGTGGCTAACTTAGATATTATATTTCTTACAATGGTAGCCCAAATTAGGGGCATTATTATATTTATTACAATGACGCACCAACGTGTGGCTAGATGAAGGAAGTGCCAATAACGATCACGACTTTAAATACCAGTATTATTATTATTATTATTTTTATTACAGGTTTGTTGCATACACCTTAAGTTATGTTTCAATTTCCCCTATAAATAAAAATCGAAGCAATAGGCTTTAACACTTAGCAATAACACGTTATAAATTTTTGAAACACAATAACAATAGAATAACCACGGACATACGTTATAAACTTATAACACATGTACGGTAACTTAAAATAAGCTATAAACGAAATAACGAAGTCAACTTTACTCGTCGAATCCTGCGTCGCAACTGTCTCAGCTCCGTGTTGCAATGTGCTCGTCTGACCTTGGCTCGACCTTCTACCTGCAACACTGCGCCAGCCGGCCCCACTTTGAGTGCACGACTCTGTACCAAGCTACACCGAGACGTGGCATAGAGTGGTTTAAGAAATAAGCGATATACCGATAGACATATCCCAGTTAGGAACATAAACATAAGCTTGGAATCCAGCTGTGTAACTGACCTTGCTGTGAATCCCCGCGGAGAGTCGACGTGCACCGCGGCTTGAAACAGCACGGCCCAGACGAGCCAGTAGGTGCGGAACAGCGAGAAGCGGTGATTCGGGGACGGGGAGGTTTGCTGAAACACACACTGAAATAGCATCACCGTATGAACTAACTGTACACTGACTACACGCTTTATACTCTTTCAAATAAAGATCTTAAAAAAGATTATAATACATGCATCAAGGTTACAGTGGCATGGACACGTGAAAAGAATGCGAGAAGAGAGAATACCACGGAAAATATTGGAAATAGAGTGGAAGAAAAAGGGACCTAGAGGAAGAACAAGGGATAGATGGATAAAGGGGGTGAAGAAAAGTGTCGAGAGAAGAGAAGTAACAACAGTGACAGAAGAGAAGTGGTGGATGGACAGAAAACGATGGAGAGGCTTGTGCTCCAAGCAGACCCAACCTGTGGTCCAGGCTTCCGAAATGAAGTATATAAGAACAATGCTTCAAAGGACAAGGAAATATAAAGTAAGGAACGATGTTGATGATGATGATGACAATTTCATGATATTAGTTTTATTTCTGGTATTTGGAAGTATTGGTAACGTGTCGAGAAATGCAATTGCACAGTAGATTTTTCATGACAAAATTAAGAAAATGAAAATACTCCGAAATTATTAACGTTACATTGATAGAATAGAACTTGGCAGTAGAATTAATTTTGAATGAAGAAATAGCTTTACTTAATGCAATGTTTTACTTTCCTGATACGATTAATATCAACAATGGCATACATTTTCGCAAGTATTTTTTTTTTTCGGGAAACAAATAATTTCGTAAGCTCATAAATTGGCTTAATTATTTTGGTATCTTTGTATTTATTAAACAAAGAGGGGTGGGGTGGAGGTGCAAGGTTCTGTGCGTACAGTGGAAGCATTTCAATTCTTCACCAGGTGACGATACTTGATCGACCTCTTACGTGGGGGTCAACATGCTTCTTGAACTCGATTATATTCATATTGACTCAATACAATGAAGTACATTAATGTCAAATCAACAGAACTTACAAGAGAGGAAAAAGGAACTTGCATTGTAAACGTGACGATACTGAACATTTCTATCAAAGATATGTCCAGCAATATGTTTGAGAGCATTCGAACTGGTAGTAAGGAACTGGAGAAGCCAAGCTCAAGGCATCATGCTCGTGACCCCACCCTTGCACAGTAAGTGAATGCCGCTTTCAATGGACCTGTCTGTAGGCAACCATTGCTCCTCCTAATGATAAGTGAAGTTAGTCACACCCAGCAAGTACCTAGATCTATAAGTAAATTGAAATCCAGGACAAAACCCCTCAGTTCGTCATCAGTAGTCTACAATGTCTTCTCGAAGTGCCAGAGAGCAAATTATGGGCTGCAAGATATACCATCCTCAACTTGGTGAATGTTCACCATTTGGAGGTATTTGGATCTATCCATCTGACTGTCTTTAAATAGACCCATATCAGATGGTAGTGAATCCAGGGATAACCAACAAAATTGGAGATATTCCAGTAGGCCTACCATCGGGACCGGATTTAACAGTACCGGTATGCCGCTTATAAGCTGAAGTCCATTTGCCGCCTCCTCAATAGTTCATATTTGCTTAATATATTTGTTTTATACAACAAAAGGATAGAGTTCATTGGCGTTTTCGTCCTTTTTAAACATAAAGTTAATTTATATTAGATAAAACTACAAATTTAATGGCTTACATAATAAATGTTATTATGAAATTAGTTATCTACTTGGTTTTCTTTTACTTACTAATTTTAAGATTCGTTAAAAAATGAAATGGATTTCGAACTTAATTAATTAATTTGTTCTTGGGGATCAGTGATCACTATTTTACACATATTTTTATATTTTAATGCTAATGAGTATCTTTCCGTAATTGAAGAACTGTGTTCAATTTGAATTAAGTTGTCCTACATGATGAAATAAAATCACACAAAATGTAGTTAATTACTGGTTTATTTGTTTAAAAATATACAAACTTCTCTAAAACAACTTACCCCACGTAATCTAGATGTTCAAATTTACATAGCTTACTTACGAGATTTCTTAATGGCAACTCGTTAATAATGTCCTCATATGAATGTGTTTTTGTTGTATTTGCCGCAATACAAAGTAATGAAAGTGAGTGTAACCGTATTTCAGAAAGACTAGTTCGCAGATTGTTCTTAACTCTTCTAAGGCAGGAAGAACTGTAGAAGGACTAAAACATATTTTAAGTAACTTGTATTCTTAAATTCGTACGGAAAATATTATTAACGTCTGAGATACTTCATTTTAACTTTTGAATGAATTGCTAAACTGCCGCCCATGAAACTTTGCCGCTCTAGGCTGTAGCCTACTTAGCCTATTTAGAAATACGGCCCTGCTCACCATGTACGAGTAACTGTGGAGAGGACTGGCAGCTCTGGTAGAACAATTCAGTGGTTTTATTTCCTTGGTGAAAATTCTTGTATTGATTTATTATTATTATTATTATTATTATTATTATTATTATTAGTCTGTTGATTATTGTTATTATTCAAATTTCATTGAAATTTATGACGTCTTTGAAGTAAATGATTATACAGTAGGCTAAACATATCTCCTCTTCCGAATCAGCTCATTACTTCACCTGAATCGTGAAACACCAAATTAGTAAATAAATTGAACTAAGAGGATGCCATTGCGAAGATATTATTTGGAGATACACGTTGAAAAATAATAATAATAATAATAATAGCCTAATAATAATAATAAAAGATATTCCTTTCTGTACGTGGTTAGGGATGAGCAAATTGGTTAGTATTGTATGAGGTGCGTTCAAAAGTAACGAGCCGGAGGCTGGAATGCGCAAACCGGTGACTACATCGGCTAATCGTGGCGTGTGTAACGAGGTGTGGTTCCAACCAGAGCGTGTAAGGTCACAGCCCGTCGCTAGAGGGCACGCGTGCACGTCACGTGGCGATACAAAGTGAGCAGCAGCATGCATCAATCGTCCAACGCTGCCAGTCGCATTGCAAACAGTGACATGGAAACGTCAACTGAAGAACAAAGAGGTATTGTTCGGTTTCTGACAGCGGTAGGAGTAGAGGGAACGGACATTCATCAACGAATGTCACAAGTGTACGGCGAACACTGCATGTCCCTTGCAAGGGTCAAAGCGTGACACAAGCGCTTCAGGGAAGGAAGGGTGTCGTTAGCCGATGATGCCCAGTCTGGGGCACCCCCCTGCATTACCGATACGTCCAGCTGGTTGATGCACTCATTACCCAGGACCGCCGAGTGACAGTGAACGCCATAGCCACCGTGGTTGCTCCACGACAATGCACGACCTCATACGGCCAACACAGTCGCGGCACTCCTGCAGATATTCAAATGGGCGGTTCTCGGCCACCCTCCATAGAGTCCAGAGTTCTCTCCTTGTGATTAGGCCATGTTTGGTCCCCTGGAAAGGGCTCTGCGGGGCCAACGATTCACCTCGGACGCCGACGTCCAGCTGTACGTGCGGAACTGGTTCACATCGCAGCCCAGGGAATTTTAAGAGACAGCCATTCACCGCCTCGTGTTACAGTGGGACAAGTGCCTCAACATCCAGGGCCAATACTTCCAACATACAGGTAGATAGATTGATAGATAGATTTATTTTGACTTGCAAGATTAGGGCCATTGGTCCCTCTCTTCCATCTAACCAGATTATACAAATAATAAGTAATGAACAATACAAATACAACTTAAATCTAACGATATTACAATGTTGATATAATATAAAATACATATAAACTGGAGTAGCTTGGTGGTGTAGGCTGTAAATTGTTGCATTGTTAGGGTGAATAACTAAGATACTTAGAAGTAAGGTAAAGGAAATACTGAAAAAAGTACACTAATGATGGTGATGAAGATGATGATGATGATGAAGATAATTAGCCGTTACTGAAGGAGGTTATTTAGATATCTAAATAGAGAGTAAATGAGAAAGTGAGAATTGGAAAGTTTGAATATATGTAATACGACGTGAGAATATAAGCATAAGTGTTGTTGAGTTCAACTTTCATTTACTTAGTGAGTATGCACTGCTGGCAACGCTGCTGGAAGCTGGACGGGGTTGCTCCTCTGACAGAGCGAGGCAGATTGTTCCACATCCGTGCAGTAGTAACAACGAAGGAGTTGGTATAGCGTACTGTGCGGTGTATGGGTATCAGCAAGATTGTGTCGTTTTTTGACCGTGTTCCAAGAGTATGCTCGTACGAGAGGCGGTGAAACTGAGAATGCAGGTAAGCTGGAGTTGAAGTTGAGAGTATTTATTGAAGAAGACATAAGGAATGGAGGTCGCGGCGTTGATTTAGACGTAACCAGTTAAGTTGCTCATAAGCGGGGGTGACATGGTCATAATACCGTAAATTAAATATGCAGCGTACACAGGCATTTTGTGCATGTTGGAGTTTGTTTTAAGAGTAAAAGTAAGATCTTTGTATACCACATCGCAGTAATCAAAATGAGGCAATATTAGGGAGGAAACAAGTCGTTCCTTTAATACACGAGAGAAAATATTACAGAATCTTCTAAGTGAATTCAATGTGGAAAATACTTTTCTGGAAACATTGCAGACGTGCTGCGTCCAGGAAAGATGTTCATCTATAATAACGCCTAAATCTTTAACTGACTCTCGGAATTCGACTGGGGAATCGCACAAGCGTAATTTTGGTAAAGTGGGTTCATTTTTTAGTTTTAGGAGGATTTTCGGGTGGGAGATTATGATTGCTTGGGGTTTAGCCTCATTGAGTCGTAGTCCATGTGAGCGAGTCCAGTTACAGATTTCAGTTAAGTCTTCATTAAAGGTGCCAATTGCTTCCGATAGTTTTTCTGGTGCTGAATGCAGGTAGAGTTGTACATCATCAGTATATAGGTGGTCTTTGCATTTAGTGATTGATGACGTAATGTCGTTTATATATATTGAAAACAGGAGCGGTCCAAGGACTGACCCCTGAGGGACTCCTCTCTCAACTGGACGCCATGAAGACATTTGATTTGAGTTAATTTTAACACATTGTTGACGTCCACGTAGATAAGAGTCCATCCATTGGATACTGTTCATGGAGAGATGAATTTTAAATAGACAAGAGAGTATTATGTCATGGTCAAAAGAATCGAAGGCTTTACTGAAATCAAGCAGTGTTAGGATTGTTACTAGCCCACTATCCATAGCCTCTCTTATGTCATCCGTGACCTTGAGTAGTGCAGCAGTAGTACTATGATTTTTGCTGAAGCCGGATTGGTGTTCATCAAGGATATTGTGCTCTAGCAAATAGGAGGAGAGTTGTTCATGGACGATAAATTCCAGTGATTTGGAGAGGGATGATAGTATACTGACTGGGCGATAATCGCTTACATGTTTAGCCTGTGTATTTTTTGGGATTGGGATGACGAAGGCCACTTTCCAAAGCGATGGGTACATACCTGTCATTAACGAGTGATTGAATATGTGTGTTATTGTGGGAAGTATAATTTCAATGATACGTTTGAATAATTCGATTTCTATATTTTCAATCCCTTTAGATTTCGATTTTATTCGAAGAATAGCACGTCTGGTTTGTGAGGGGGTAACATGCGAGAAATTGAATTTTTCTCTGTTAGGGGTGGGGATGTTGTAGTTATTGATCAAAGTTCTGTGTTTCATGTCAGGGTCAACTGAGTGTCCGGTAGTTGTAAAATGGTCGTTGAGTGTGTCAAGAGGTAGATTAATGGGGTTGTCAATTTTCTCTCTACCTATTCCAATGTTTCTTAGTTCCTTCCACGCCGCAGAGGGTTTAATATTACCTCCTAGCAGGTTATGAGCATGTCTGATTCGAGCATTACGTACCGTTTGGGAAGTTTTGTTTCAAAGTTTTTTGTAATCATCATAATTCTGTTGAGTGGGTAATCTCTTAAACTTTCTGTGTGCCACATCGCGCTTAGCCATCAGTACTTTTAGTTCCGGGCTGAGCCAAGGTGCAGGAGGTCACGTCGCTCGAACAGATTTTACTGGAGCATGTCTGTCATAAAGTTCTGTCAAGTATTCGGTCATTGTCTGTACCTTATCATCTATATTGTGAATAGTCAGTATATCGTGCCATGGGATACATAGAGCATCTTCTGTCAAGGAGTTCATATCAATTTTAGAGAGGTCTCTGTACATGATGGTCCTTGGTTTGGTCTTGGGACATTTTAATGAGTAGGACATATAGATTAAATCGTGGGCTGAAATTCCGGGTACAGATGTCTGACCAAACTGAAGCACCTGGTCAGTGTTCTTTACTGATATCAAGTCAATTGTCGTGTGTGATGTACGCGTGTGATGTGTTGGTAATAGTTCTAATATTTTCAGGTCTCGTGACGAAAGCATATGCAGCAGTTGGCGAGTTTCAGACTTGGTATTGTCGCCTATATTAGTATTCAAATCGCCCATGACTATTACATGTTGGTAAAGTGGTAGGATTCCTAGTAACGCATTCTCCACGTCCTCCAAGTGACCCAGTGAAGGTGCTTTGTAAACAACACAGACAACGCACTTTTGATGGGCGGCATCAATGTCGAAGAGCATAAATCCAGGCCTCCTATTATACTGGCTATCTGAACATGCTAAGACTTTAGGATTAAGGTTTGACTTAACGAAAGCTCCTACCCCTCCTCCTCTCTTCCCGACACGGTCATTACGTATTAGAGTGTAGCCGGGAAAGTGGAATGATTTAGATTGATTTAGTGGTGATAGCCACGACTCGCTCATCAAACAAATATGGAACAAATCAGGTATAATGAGTTCAAGTTCATGAAAATGTGCCGATAAGGATTGTACATTCACGTGGGCTATATGGAGTCCGGTTGGGTTAAGTGACAAATTTTCAGACAGTCAATCTCGAGTCGAGATAAGGTCATTGTTTCCGGGAGCTAATTTTAGCCCGTTATTTGAAGTGAATGGCAACTGTTCGGTAGGGGAGAGGAGGGGTGAGGGAGTGCTGGAGAAATTCCTTTCACTGAAGGGGGTGGCTGCAAGAGTGCTGCTGTCAGAGGTAACATGATGGTCGATCAGGTTGGCAACTTAAGAAATGAAAACTGAACTAACCGAAATGTACTAAGGTTAATTAAGGCTAATACAACTGAACTAAAAGAAATGTACTATGGTAAACTAAGTCTAATATAATATGATAGTAAACAGATAATAATAATTAGAACTAAGATGGCATATATTGGCCGCAGTCAGCTAGGTGAATTGTTTTTACACTGTAGATACTGATTAGTTAGGTAAGTCACTCATACGGTTAATCCTGATTTTGGTACCATCCGGTTTCTTGATAAGGATATCGCCCTGAGAACTCCAGCAATTTCTAACTGAGAATCGAGAAATTGCAGCCTTCAGAATCGCCAGTCGGGTGGAGGTGAGATCCTCACGGAAGGTCACATTGCTTCCCTTGAGCAATCTTTTTTTAAGGAACACCTCCTGCCTCGTACGGAATGAAGTGATTTTCACAATGATGGGCCTAGTTTTTCCAGGGGATTTGGGTCCAACACGATGGCTACGGTCAATATCAAGGAGGTTAAGACTTACACCAATATCTTTACGTTTAGAGCAAGTTCATCTGTATTTTCATGAGTATTTTCATGCACACCGAAAATCCTGATATTGGCTCTCCTGCTATACTGTTCTAAGGAGTCGTACTTTTCTTCAAGCTCATTTCTCAGTGCTTGGATTTCAAAGTCACGACTCTCAAGTTTTTTAGTGAGATCAGATACCAGGTCCATATTGAACTGAAGAGACTTCTCCAGTTTTTTAGCCTACTTTTCACATTTTGCAAAAATGAGGAAAAAGTAGACTTATGAGATCGGGCAAATGTCTGTCTGTCTGTCTGTCTGTCCTTCTGTCTGTCTGTCTGGCTGTGTGTGTGTCCCCCCCTATCAACTCCTAAACGGCTGCAGCAATCGAAACAAAATTTGGTAGGAGTAAAGATCTATACCTGAATATCTCACGACCATATTTGAAAATGATGTCAGTGCTACCAACTGCTAAAAAATCGCAATTGAAATTTGAGCTCCATGTTGGATATCTTGGAAAGTATGAATGGGAGCTATTTCAAAATTGGCACACGTACAGATCATAATATTTCAGTTTAATTTCCAGGAGGCCAAACATGGCAGTGTTGCCAAAATGATTATAAGCCTCCTGATAGGTCCAATTTTTAAATGCATATAACATCTACACTATCAAGCGGAATTCAACCAAATTTCGTATGTTGTATGTGTACATAACCAGATATGACTGAGCGTATTCTTAAGACCTACCAGGTCTGCCAACTGTTAATAAATGCTCCTAATTTATTTTATCCAAATACCAATATATCAGAAAGTATGCAACCCGACAGCTTTAAACTATGCACATGTATAGTACCTGACATTCTATATTAATTTGGAGTAACTTATATACGTCAGTGCTACCAACATGATTCTAAGCCAGCTGACAGGTCCAACTTTAAATACATGTAACTTCCATACTATCATTTGGATTTCAACCAAATTTCGTATGTGCTATGTGTACCATAACAGATATGACTATGCGTATTCTAAGGAGCAACCAGGGCTGCCAACTGTTAATATGTGCTGTCCCTATTTTTGTTACCCTAATATCAATATATCAGAAAGTATGCAAGCCAATAGCTCTAAACTTTGCACACGTATAGTACCTGGCATTCTAGACGAATTTGGAGTAACTAATATACGTCAGTGCTGCCAACATGATTCTAAGCCTGCTGATAGGTCCAATTTTAAAATGCATGTAACTTCTATACTAACTAATGGATTTCATTCAAAATTGACACAACAATAGATCGTATTATTTCAGATTATTTCTGACCAATACATGCATGACATTGTTGCCAACATGATTTTACGCGCGCTGTTAGATCCAATGTTTAACTGCATGTAACGTCCATGCTATCCAGTGGACTTCAACCAAATTTTGTATTTAGTACCGTAAGAGACGGAACTCAGAATATATTCAGTCATCAGGGCTGCCAACTGTAGTTCTCTATTAGGATACAATATGCCAGGTATACAGTATTTCGAACTAATTGGAAATTTCGATATTAGCAACTTAATTTCGTCATTATTCTAGATAGGTTCATATTCTGTAGAATAATCATTGGCATGAAAAGTAGGCTGTATAGTTCTTAACGGAACTTCTTGTTAATAACAATTTCAGTCACTCTCACAGAGATAGCGGATATAATAGTTTCAAGAAACTTACCCGAACTGAGAGTCTTGTCGAGTACCTTAGCTACGGTCTCTTCAATAAGTTGGCACTATAGCTGGCGTCTCTTGAAGCACGCTTATTCTTGCTTCTCGTCATCCTGGTTTAACTTAATTATGATTTTATTATGTATGTAAGGGTTATCACTCGAAATAACGTAACACAGGTTATGCTCACTTACTATACACACGTGAACCACTTATTTTGGATGTACCTACTACTCAATAACACCTTCTAATTCACCTAAACTGAGGAGCCGAGCTCACGCACGTCTGTCAATCATGGCGGCCTTTTGAATACTGGTTTCTGTAATTATGCCTCCGGCTCGTTACTTTTTGAACGCACCTTATAGGTTATGGTCGGAAGGGTCCCAGGTTTGAATCTCGGCTGGAACAACTTAAAAAAAAAATCAGAAAATAAAGTAGGCCTATACAGAAAAATTAAACATTGAAGTAAAAACAATTTCTTTAATATCAGTATTGTCTGTGGGGGATGGATTTTGCGGCCAGATGCTCTTCCTGACGTCAACCCCAAGCAAAAGAATTAATGGCATATAAAATTAAAAGAAGTTATGTTGAATAAGGCAAGGAGATGTAAGGAAGCGGCCGTGGCCCAGTTTCAATGCTTACCTTCATGTCGAAGCCCGACGGACTGAGCCACTCGAACAGGAAGATGGTGAATGTAGCAGCCTGGATCGCCACCACTCCGACCAGCATCCAGGACGCCGTGTCGAACGGTTCTGGAACACATTAAAAGCATCTATCATGTATTGTCCCCCAGCAAATAGCGTGCTGAGGATACATTTTTAAACTCGTTCTTTTTCCACTCCGCACTTTCCCATGGGTAATAATGTTTACACTTTTAGCTTTCAACTTTCTATGAAACAAATACATTCGTAACGAAACAGACAGTTCGTATCTAAGAGTTTGTGTTCTTATAGACCCGAATCTGATTCATCCTCCCTAGCTACCTAACTTGCTGTCAAAGACGTTCATTGGTGAGAGGAAATGAGGACAAGAAACTCACCCAGGAAGGCTGTCGGGGATATGATCCCCGTTCTTTTGGCCACCAGGATGGCGATTCCCGTCTCCATGAAAGGCACAGTGAAGTCCACCACTGCCTCCCGCTCCGAATTGATCATGAGTGACGTCATCACCATATCTGTCTTCCTGTTGACCAGGTCAGCGATCAGCCCGTTCCATTTGCCAGTCTGAAACATCCAATACAAATAGAATCATACTTCATAATATAATATATGAAAGTAGCTCTGCTTGGCAGTGTTCTTTCACGCAAATAAATACTTAACCTATTGAGCTGAGTATAGTTTTTATCAATGGCGGCTCAGGAGTGAATCATTGGTGACGTGCCGATATACGCGAAAAAAAGCAATTTGTCGTGTTGGAGTTGGGTTTTCTTGCAGAACATGTTCATGTATTTTTCCTAGCTCCTTACTGCCCATTGAATTCCTTAAATGTTCAATTGAAGACTCATGTTTCCGAAATGCACGAGTTACATTTTTATTTAAGTCTCCAACCCCATTGTTGTTCTACACTCCTGCTTTTATTCCAATCAATAAACGTGGCTCTAGAGACATTTATACTTTTAGTTAGTAAGCTGGCTGTTTGTAGTTCAGTTGTTAGAGACATTGACAGTGAGTTATGGCATTCATCTGCTGTTCCAAAAAATGTACGTGATAGTAAAAAGTGAAAAAATTAAATAGTTGGTGTGTATAGAACTAAAATAAGAAAACATGCCGACAAAGTGGTGACCCTTCCGATGTGATTTTTGAAGGAAAGAGTAAGTACCATGGACACCGATGAAAGAAATATTGCCGCCTCCAGTAAAGCCGAAGTTGACAAGATTAGTGTGAAATTGCCGACTTTTTGGGTAGAAAAGCCCGGCATTTGGTTCTGTCAAGCTGAAGCACAATTTCATATCGCTGACATAAAGACTGAAATTACAAAATTTAACTATTTATTAGCGCAGCTAGAGCCACGTTTTGTTGAAAATATCTGGGATTTAGTTACTAGTTCCGAGTGTAATAAATGTTCCTTGGCTAAAGAAAGGCTCTTAGCCGTGTTCAAAGAGAGTGAAGGGAGTCAGATAAAACGACTAGTCAGTGAACTTCAGTTAGGTGACCAAAAGCCAAGTTATTGAAAATGAAAGGTTATGCCGGAAACAATGTTTCTGAGAAGATTCTTAAAACTGTATGGCCATATTCAAAGTATTTTGACTATTTCTGACGAAGGTGTGGATAATAGGTCTCTCATGGTAGATAGAATGATGGAGATGCGCTCAGTTAATGAGGTTCAGACATCATCTACACAGAAGACTATCACTGCTGTAGTTTCTAGCTTTCAATTACATGAATTAACTGCGCGCATCGAAGAATTCGAACATCAGCTGGGGGTACAAAAGAATCAAAACAATCAACGTCCTCGTAGTGGGAGTCGTAGTCGATCAAGATATAACAACAGAGGGATGTAGTCTACTGCTACTAACATTTTCGTTTCGGTGCTGACTGTAGGCCAGAAAAATGTGTTCAGCCTTATGCATGGCAGAAACAGGGAAACGAAAAGGGGCAGACAGACTAGCGGCTGAAAGTTCTGCCACAGATATTAGCATAGGCCGCCAGTATCGCCTTTTTGTCAAGGATTATAATTCAGGGCAGATGTTTTTGGTAGATAGTGGAGCAGACGTCTCTGTCCCACCAGCAACAAATCCTGATAAAACAATATTGGCTGAATATATACTGTATGCAGCAAATGGCTCTCAGATCCCAACCTATGGTTCAAATTTTTCTGGATGTGGATCTAGGATTAAAACGTAGCTTCGAATGGCCATTTATTGTAGCAGGAACTTCAAAGGGCATATTAGGCGCTGATTTTCTTCATCATTTCCACTTTCTGATTGGTCTCAAGAACAACTGAGCAACAGAGACAGTTAATTCTTTTCGTATTACCTGCAAATTTTCTGAAATTGTAAATAAATTTCCCGAGTAAACAAAACCATGTGTCGCGCCAAAAGAAATCAATCATGGTGTTAAACATTACATCACAACGGCTATCAGACCTCCTGTTTTCTGCAAACCTCGTAGGTTAGACCCCAAGAAACTGTATATCGCTAAGCAAGAATTTCGGTAGGCCTACATGTTAAATTACAATATTAATCGACCATCTGAATCACAAAGGGCCAGTCCTCTACACATGGTTACAAAACCAGATGGTCATTGGCGTGTTTGTGGAGATTATCTCCGTCTGAACGACTGCACCCTTCAAGACCGCGTTGTCGCAGCCTCTAAACTGAGGATCCAACCAATCAACCAGACTTCGCTGCATGAGCAGCCCTACAACAGAAACAAGATGGAACGTGGAAGCCTATTGGGTTCTTTTCAAAGAAGTTTTCTCGTGCTCAGAGGAACTACTCAACCTATGACCGGGAGCTTCTCAGTATCTATCTAGCGATAAAATATTTCAAATGCCTAATGGAAGGAAGAATACGTACCTTTGCATTCAAACAGAAAAATGAAAGAGCTTCGCCATTGCATTTCTCAATTTACAACTGATCTGCGGCATGTATTTGGAAAGGAAAACGTGATGGCTAGTCATCTATCCAGACTGGAAGAATTAACTACAATAGACTACGATGGGGTGGCTGTTTCACAAGAATCAAATGAAGAACTTCCAGACCTCAAGTCAAGCTGCATCGCCTCAATGCAATTTTAGCAGTTTACTAGGATTAAAACTCTTGTGTGACATGTCCACTGAAAATATTCGTCCATATGTACCAAAACAATTTAGAACCCCAGTCTTTGAGCATTATCACAAAATGGCTCATCCAGGTGTAAGATCTTCAGTTTTATTACGATTCTTATATTATATGATTGAATATATATGTGATAACTTATTGAATCAAGATAATATCCGTTTAAATATTCATCTTATTGTAATCCATCTCCTATTTAAGCTCATATCTTCAAAGTTTGTCTGGCAAAACTTAAAAAAACATGTAAAACAATGGACTAGGGCATGCATGCTTGCCAGAAGAGTAAAATTTCTAGGCATACTAAATCATCTATTGGAAAATTCCCCGTTGTTGATGAACGTTTTCAGATAGCACTTATTGATCTTATTGGTCCTCTCCCGCCTTCTGATGGATTCACCTACTGTTTGATTTATAGCTTTGGCAAAGATTTGCGGTTGTAAACTGACGAGAACGACTGTGTACCACTCACAGGCAAATGGGAAAACCGAAAGGTTTCACCGTACACTGAAGAGTGCCATTCGAATCCATGGTACAGCTAAATGGAGTGAGGTGCTGCCCATGATTCTACTTGGTATTCGTTGCTCCTTCAGGAATGAAAGCAATTCTACAGTAGTGGAGATGGTATACGGCACTACGTTAAATTTGCCTGGAGATTTTTTTGAGGAAGCTCATACCACAGTGGACACTGACGTTCTAACATTCGTCACAGAACTGAAGAAACGGATGAATTGCTTGAAGCCAGCAGATTGCTCCCACAAGGACAAAGAAAATTCGTTCGTTCACAAGGATCTCAAAAGTTCAAATTATGTGTTTGTCAGATTCGATAGGGTAAAGACATGACTCACACAACCATATGAGGGACCTTATGAAGTATTTCAACGTTCACCAAAATTTTTCAATTTGAAGATTAAGGACAAACTGATCAACGTTTCTATCGATCGACTCATACCAGCTTACTTCATTGCTGATAGCAGTACACATGAAGACCCACAAATATCAGGTCAGCTGCCAGTTAAGAATGATACGAATTGTCCCCAAGTGCCTCGCAAAGCCACAAAATCAGGACGTGTTGTGAGATTTCCAGCAAAATTTGCAAACTTTATTGAGTAATACCATAGGAATGCTTTGTGTAAGTACGTACATACAGTGTAGAAAAAAAAAGACTTTATTGAGAGGGGAGTGATGTAGGGACATTTATAATTTTAGTTAGTAAGTTGGCAGTTGGTAATTCAGTTGTTATAGATCGTCAGTGAGTTATGGCATTCATCTGCTGTTCAAAAAAATGTACTTAATAGCTCACCATACCATCGAGATTTGAATTTCCTAACAAAAACTTTTGAATTGACGCTGTTTTTATCACCACATGATTTTTCCAAAGAAAGTAGTGGCTTAGGCCTACCTTCGTTAAGTACCGGTAAATCCCTCTTGACTTCATCTTTCCAACGTGAAAATGGAGTTCCAATAAACTGCACACAAAGACTTGTAGGTTTCATTATTGCTAATTGTCATTACACTAAACAAACAAATGTAAAACATATTACACTCGCAATACGTCGCTATCTAATATACGAACTGCACGTGCAGCTGTTATAGTACAGGATAGCTTGAAATGAGAGCGATGTGGATGAGCGATCACTGATGAGAGACGACTCGCATCACGGAACTACTGTTGCCATGGTTACCGCTGACTTCCCTTCCCCCTCCGGCCTTACTCAATCACCAAGGCAGGGACGTTCATGCCAGCACATTCCTGTCGCATCAGGCTAGTTGAGCATCGCGGCAGTAGATTCGCCACCACACCGTTTGAAGGTCGACGTTCATGCCTTAATTTGTAACATCTAAAGCAGTAAAATCATGTTTTATCATTTCAAATGATCTTGTCGACTTCGTCGTTATGCTTGGGTCCAACGTTATGCGTTACGGAGACGGAGAAGGAGACGGAAGTGACGTCATGCAGCCACGCGGGAAGCAGAAGCTAATGGTTATTGGAGTCTGTTGAAAGATTCCTGGGGCTTCGAGCGACCTGGGGCTTTCAGCGAAGCGAAAAGTACAAGGTTACTCCTAAAGAGGTGTGCAGGATGTCAGAGCAAAATACAGTACAAAATGCCAGATAACAATACAGGGTGACTCCTAAAGATATATACAAGATGCAGGATAAGAATACAAGGTGACTCTTAAAGAGGTGTACAAAATGGCAGAGAAGAATACAGGATGACTCCTAAAGAGGTACACAAGATGTCAGACAAGAATACAGGGTGTCTCCTAAAGAGGTGTGCAGGATGTCAGAGCAGCATAGAGTACAAGATGCCAGATAAGAATACAGGGTGACTCATAAAGAGATATACAAGATGCCAGATAAGAATAAAAGGTGACTCATAAAGAGGTGTACAAGATGGCAGAGAGG
This sequence comes from Meconema thalassinum, assembly GCA_946902985.2. Taxonomy (NCBI): domain Eukaryota; kingdom Metazoa; phylum Arthropoda; class Insecta; order Orthoptera; family Tettigoniidae; genus Meconema; species Meconema thalassinum. The sequence goes on from OX336388.2 coordinate 285,221,636, forward strand.
AATACAGGTTGACCCCTAAAGAGGTGCAAAAGATGTCAGACAAGATTACAGGGTGACTCCTAAAGAGGTGTACAAGATATCACACAAGAATACAGGGTGTACAGGATGTCAGAGCAAAATACAGTACAAGATACCAGGTAAGGGTGACTCCTAAAGAGATATACAAGATCCCAGATAAGAATACAAGGTGACTCTTAAAGAGGTGTACAAGATGGCAGAGAAGAATAGAGGGTGACTCCTAAAGAGGTGCACAAGATGTCACACAAGAATACAGGGGTGACTTCTAAAGAGATATACAAGGTGCCTCCTAAAGATGTGTGCAGGATGTCAGAGCAAATTACAGGGTGACACTTAACGAGGTGTACAGTATGTTAGATTCATTTCAAATACAGGGTGACCCTTAAAGTGGTTTGCGAGATATCAGATTTAAATAATGGGTGACTCTTAAAGAGTTGTAAAAGATATCAGACTCAAATACAGGGTGACCCTTAAAGAGGTGCCCGCGCGGGAAGGCTAAGTTAATGGGTAATGGAGTCTGTTAAAAGAGTCATGAGGCTTCGAGCGAAGCGAGAAGCCCTCCTGAGCCTTTCTAACATGTGTAGCATTTGTAGCATGCGTCATTTGAAATGATATAACGTCTAGTCTTTCAGACTGACTGTAATTTTCTTAAACCTAATGAATGTCAACATATTTATTTTTTAAATCATAATTATTTTGTACGAAAGCAGGTGACGCGGCGATTCAAACGCTTCAATGGAGAAATGCCACTGGTTTTTATGATCGGCTATCACATTGGCGTATTAAGATTTTGCTATGGACAACCATTTTGAAACGACGGCCATTAAACTGTCTCATGTCTTATCTACCAAAAACCAATATAAAGGGCAAACGTTTAGTCCTAACATAAAATGATGCTCACCAAATAACTTACAATATTCAACTATCTAAACCCACTTCGAGCACTGTACTGTTCCTTTCAGTTCATGGGAAGGAGAGGGGGTGTTACAAAATGCTATTCCTAGGTGATGAAAAACAGTACTCGAAAACATAGTCTTCTTCAAAAAAAAAAACCTAGAGTTATAAATATTGAACCTGTTATTACTTACAAGCGGAGGATACGATGTATGGGTAACCTATTCGAACCAGCTTTGGTACACGTGTAGGACATGACCAGGCGTGTACAAGATGCAAGTAGTAAGGCGCGCTTCTCAGCCGTTTCCGAGAAACTAATTATTCGCAATTGCAGTGCAGCCAACGAGCGCTTGGTGCAGTGGAAAGAGCCCTGCTTCTTAAGTGCCGTATCGCTAGATCGAATCCCACCGATGAGCTTTTGCAGTGTGTTGTGTTTTTTGTTGTTGTGTGTAAACATTGGCAATTCGTACAACTGTAGGTGTCGTGAACAATGTTCATTTTGCAGTCAATTGTAATAACGTTTTATGTGAGCGGGAAAAGGAATTCTGAAATCATCGTATGGGGGTCAAAATTTGTGACATTACATTGTGTAAAGTATCGGCATTGCAAATACATTGGTATTATTGACAGTCAGGTGTATTCTATTATATGTATACATTTATACATTGAAGGCCCAGTCTGTTCCGTTCATTGCACGTCTGTGAACCATCAGACCACCCCGTAAGCAGTGACTCATGCTATGCGTATTGGTTGGAAATTGCCAATGGTTAAAAAAAAAAAAACACTACACACTGCAATGGTTCACCGGCGGGATTCGAACCAGCTATCCCTCACTTAAAAAGCAGGGATCTTACCGCTGCACCACGCGCTCGTTGGCTTCTAACTAGCGTACAACGCACTTGGATACCGCATTGCAATTGCGAACAAATAATTTCTCGGAAACGGCCGAGTAGCGCACCTTACTACTTGCACCTGGTATACGTCTGGCCATGTCCTATACGTGTACTAAAGATTGTTCGAATTGGTGACTCATGCATCGTATCCTCCCCTTGTTAGCACTGCAGGATATGAGTATTGTATACAGTGCAACAGCGAAGTTTTACAGATACTTTATTTTAGTCAATAAGTTGGCTAACAAACCTTCTGAAAATTTAGCTCACAGGAAACAAGTAGTTCCGAGACGAACTAAAGAGCCTACTTTTCTCGAAATTTAAAATTCTTGCCAATGCATACAGTATAGACCTGTCTGGAATAATGACGAAATCAAGTTGGTAATACTAACATTTCTAAGTACTGCAGTTTGAAGTTCACCTGAAATACAGTAGTATAGCCTAATAGAGTAACTTACTACAGCTGGCAGTCCTGGTGACTCTGAATATATTCTTAATTCCATCTCTTACGGTATAGAATGCACATACAACATTTGGTTGAAGTATAATGGATAGTTTGGACGTTACGTGCTGTTTGATATTGGATTTATCAGTGCACGTGCAGAATTAATCTGAAATATTTCGATATATTATAGTGCCAATTTTAGATAAAATCCATTTGTTAGTATAGAAGTTACATGTAATAAAAAATTGAAACTATCAGAAAGCTTAGAATCATGTTGACAGCACTGAGATATATTAGTTACTCCAAATTAATCTAGAATGTCAGGTACCATACGTGTGCAAACTTTGGGGCTGACGGTTTGTATACAAATAGAGAGAGCATTTATTAACAGTTGGCAGCCCTGCGACTTCTTAAGCATACGCATAGTCATAACTCTTATGGTACACAAAGCATATACGAAATTTGGTTGAAATCCAGTTGTTAGTATAGAAGTTATATGCATTTAAAAACTGGACCTATCAGCAGTCTTACATTCGTGTTTATAGCACTGATGTATATGTAGGCTACATCAAACTAAGGTAGAATTTCAGGTACTATACGAGTGCAAGCTATTGGCTTGCATAATTTCTGATATATTGAGATTAGGGTTAAATTATAGCGAGAGCATTTATTAACAGTTGGCAGCCCTGGTGGCTCTTTAGTATATGCACAGTCATATCCGTTTAGTACACATAGTACATACAACATTTAGTTGAAATCCAATCGATAGTATAGAAGTTACATGCATTTAGAAATTGAACCTATTGGCAGGCTTAGAATCATGTTGGCAACACTGGCATGTTTGGACTTGTGAAAATTAATCTGGAATGCTACTATCTATATGTGAGCCAATATTGGAATATTGGCTTAACTTCTGAGATATCCAACAAAGAGCTCAAATTTCATCAGTTGGTAGCACTGACGTCAATTTGAAATAAGGCCGTGAGATATTCTTCCAAATTTGGTTCTGATATCTGCAGCCGTTTAGGAGTTGATAGGGGGGAGGGGGGCACACAGACAGACACACATTTTCCTGAGAATAATAGGCTAAACATATCTAGTGGCAAATTAATACAGAGCACAATTCCTGCTGCAGATTCTGCGTTAAAATAGGATACTTTTTGGGAAAGAAATCTGTCACGTAGACACACACAATGAAGAGTTGAAGAGCAAAATGTGGGGGAACAGTAGGATACACCAAGGAATTGAGATAATGGGGCACCTTCTACCGTGTTTCAATATTCCTATGAGCAAGCACGTCACCTGGCGTGCGGCGTGCAACAGGTGGGCAATTACACGACCCGCTTAACTTATTCCAGCCAGGGAACAATATCCATAACGTGCTTGTCATTTCCAATCATCACGATCCCAAAACATCCCACCGAGAATCATAATCCTTGCACGCACCAAATTCAACATTACTTTCATTCAAATCATAAATATGAGCGGTATAGGCCTAGTACAGTACTTATTGTAGTTATAGCATGGAAGTGAGGTTAATTCGTGTCCATTACCATTCTTCATGTCATTGTTTCACTCAACAATAGCGATTCATTGACATGATGCTGTTTCCCGCGGAAAGATGTGCACGCCATCGCTATCGTCAACAATGCAATGTTTAATTCTTTTTTCTTTTGCCACTTGTTGGCTAGGAAAAGATCAATACAGCCACATCCTCAGTTGTTCTTGTGCAATACAGAAACGAATATGCGCTTGAGGCCTGAAGATGTTGCCAGGGCAGTGGCTATGATCGCGCACATCTTTCCGCGGGAAACAGCATCACGTCAATGAAACAATGACATGAAGAATGATAATACATCCAGGAAAACAATTAACCTCACTTCCATGCTATAAACAGTAACGTAAGTTATGTACTAGGCCTAGAGCGTTCATATGTATGATTTAAATGATAGTAATGTTGCATTTTTCAAGTGATCTTTTTTTTTTGTCCGCCAGGTTTAAGGACGACTTTCTCGACCGCAAATTTGGTTTAGTTTTTTCGTAATAACATCACATCCTCGTCAAGGGAATCGCCCGCCTCCATTCGTCAACGCCTCTTCCAACTCCCCTTAAGGCAGGCTGTTCCAGCGGAGCAGCTCGCTCGTGAGCAGCAGAGTACTCGCCACCTTACGTGAGTAAACCTGCAACATGCAATACAGCTCTGATGTGGGGGGCTGCCGTCACTTGGCGGTGGATACATTAAGACTGGCAGGAAGCGCATGTACTTGTGCTATGACCTTCGCTCAGTGACGTATTGGCTCTACCCCCCAGTCCCTACCCAACCGTGCTCCGAGCATTACTGCTGAGTACTCGCGTGTACGCATACTCAAACTCATTGATTTGGAACAGCCTGCCTTAGGGGCTCACATCTAGTGGGACGTGGGTTGGCGACTACGGGACCCCGACTGAGTCCGGCATTGCTTCCACTTACTTGTGCCGGGCTCCTCTCCGTCTTCTCTCCTGTCGACCTCTCTTGGTCAACTCTTATTCCCTTCCGACCCCGACGGTGTTAGGGTGAGGCCTAGGGAGTCTTTCACTTTCCCACCTTAATTGGCTCTTGTCTCATCTTTCCTCATCCCTCAATCCGGCTTTTCATGTCATCTCTTGCTTTCTGCTCTAGGCCCTCAAGGAGTCAGGGTGTGTGTGTAGCCCCACCACTTCTGGTGTACCCTGGATATTGCTACACCCTCAGAGGCTCACAGCTGGTGTGTTTGGGAGTCGGTGACCCTAAGCGATTCCTGAGCTAGGTCGGTTTTGTCCTTTTTTCTCTGACTTTGGGGCGGGTCCTCTCTTCTTTCCCTTTCCTATCTGCCTTTCATGGCTCTCCTTCCTTCCAAGTTCCTCAATCCTCATTCTTCGAGGGTTGAGGGCATTTCTTTTCTTCCTGTCCTGTATTTGCCTTATCCGTTATTTGTTTACCATTTCTTCTTCTAGTTTGTAAGTCTGTAGTTAGTATTAGTTATAGTTTTCATTCTCATCTCATCTTTCACTATCACCCAAACCATTAGCGGCCGATAACCTAGATGTTAGGCCCCTTAAAACAACAATTATCATCATCAACCTCTTCCAACTACGAGCTACTCGCTCTTTTATAGATGTTATGTACCTTACACGAAGATATCGATCAATTCAATTCCGCGTGATGGCGCAGTGATCAAGCTGCGTGCCTCCCATGAAGGCAAACCGGGTTCGATTCCAGGTTCCTGCATATGAGATTTTTGAAGTGAAATGTTATTTCTTGTGGTTTGGATTCCACGCTAAAATGAGACCCCATGACTCCTGATCGTGAGATTAACGGTCACGTAAACTAAAAGTTTCTTTCCTTTCGAACTCAGCTGCATATTAGGCCTAGACCTATTCATACCACTACCGGACAAAATATTACTATTCAGAGAATGTCTTATGTCGTAGCTATGCATTCCAGAGTTAACTGTGGACTGAAATAGTAAATCTAGGGGATTCCGTACCTCAAGAGGGCTTCGGTGGCGTAGTTGGTATCATGCTGAGCTTCTATGCCCAAGGTCGCGGGTTCAAACCTGGCCGAAATCGTCGGATTTTTTAGAGCGTTAAAAATCCCTCAGTATGCCTTCCTTCGGAGGGGAAGTAAAGCCGGCGGGTCACAGATTTATGGCATAAAAAGAACTTCCACTAACTACACTTGTGTGAAGCCAAAACTTTGTAGGTTAAATAAAATTGATAACGCTGTATTAGTTCCAACGCTCGCCGCCAGGTGTTGACTACGATGCCATCTAGTAGTCAAGTCCGGAAGCTAGGTGTCGTGGACGGTAGCATTTGGTAGCAAACGTAGGAACTACTTGTAATTATTGTCTGCAGTCGTTACTTGAATTAAAACAGTTAACACACATTAATACAGCCGTTATCAGACAGATTTTACACACACACAAAGTACACGCGGCGACATGACCGCGTTGTCGCAGCCCATAAACTAAGGAACCAACCTTCCTCAAGAAGGTTAAGGTTAAATTTCCCAATACGATCTGCCTGAAAACTAATTACGTAATAATTTTATTATTGTGGCCTTGGGACTGAGTCTTGTGGAGAAAATTGATTTTCAGGGCGAATTTTTTATGTTATTCTTAACATTGAAGATCTAAAGTGCCTGAACCTCTTGGTCACATAGTTTGGCGCACTGTGCGATTGACTGAATATAGTATACAGTAATGTCATGTTTGAATTAAACAATTTCGTTCTCATGAGATACTGAAAAAGGAAGTTATCAAAGCTTAAAATCATGTCTGGCATGTGCCATTCAATGTTTAGTGCCACTCAAAAGCATAATTCAGATGAATCTAAGCCAGTTAGTTAAAGTAATATCCTGATAACCGTACGCAATTGTGAGTTATGATGATGATGATAATTGTTGTTTTAAGGGGCCTAACATCTAGGTTATCAGCCCCTAATGATCTGGGTGATAGCGAAAATGACAATGAAATGGAAACCAGAACGAAAATTAAGCGAGACGGATAATACTTACAAAAAGAAACTCAGATTGAAACAACTCACAAAATGTTCTTACAAAAGGGAATTTAGAACGGAAAGATTCACAAAAGGAATAGATTGAAAAATACGCACAAAATGTAGGCTAGGTTCAAAATACGTACAAACTGCAATGCAGAGTCGAAATACTTACAAAATACAACTGAAATTCAAAATACTTACAAAATGCAAAGGAGATCGAAAATACGTACAAAATGCAATTGAGGTTCAAAATACTTACAAAATGTAATTGAAATTGAAAATATACAATGCAATACAGTTTGAAAGATCCCATTTCCAATCCAAAATATTCACAAAGTGCAATTGAAATTCAAAATACTTACAAAATGCAATTGAAATTGAAAATGCTTACAAACTACCATTTGAATTAACAATACTTACAAAATGCAATTTAGATTGAAAATACTTGACAAAATGTAATTTAGATTCAAAATACCCACAAAATGGAATTGTGAATCAAAATACTTGCAAAATGCCCACCACACAAAATGCAATTGAGATTTAAAATTCTTGCGAAATGCGGTTTTGGTTGAAAATACTTACAAAATGCAATTGAAATACAAAATACTCACTAAAATGCCCTGCTCCTACATTGAATGATTTACTAAATAGCAATTTAGATTGTCAATCTTGACAAAATGCAATTGAGGTTGAAAACAATCGCGAAATCCAATTTAGATCGAAAAAACTTACAAAATGCAACGTAGCTTAAAAAATACCTACAAACTGTAGTGTAGATTAAAAAAAGCGCTAAAGGGAATTTAGATGAACGGGGAGGCAAGTAACAAAAACAGTGCGGGAATCTTAAAGAGAAAAGGAAATATAATGATAAGAAAACAAGAGGTCTGACCCTCGAAGAAGGAGGGATCAGGAAAGATGAGACAAGGACCAATTAAGTCGGGAAAGTGAAAGACTCCCTATGCCTCGGATACCCTAATACCTTCGGGTTAGGAAAAGATCAAGAGTTGACCAAGGGAGGTCGACAGGAAAGAAGACGGAGAGGAGCCGAGCACAAGTAAGTGGAAGCAATGCCGGACTCAGCTGGGGTCCCGTGGTCGCCAACCCACGTCCCAAAAGATGTGAGCCCCTGGGGGAAATTGTGGGTTAAGATAGTAAATTAATTATTTGAAAGAAATGTACCGATACGTATTTGGTTCGTTATTCCCAGCCAACAGGTTGCCCACAGCGCGGCGCGCGCTACCTGTGAGACTCCACCACTTGGCCAGTCGGCCGTTGGCAGAATATAACATTAGTTTTAGCCATTGTTCAATGATTTTCTCAACATGCGCATGTTGGCGCAGTGACTCGTAGTCTGAAATGGAACAACACACAATGCCATTAATCTCGAGCAGAGCTCCTTGAAGATTAGTAAGATGACGTCATGGCTTTGTTGTATTGTTTCACAGACTGTGGTAATATTTGTTTCGCTCGGAGCAGTGGGCGCTGGCTTCTTCATCAGCTGGTGCAGCGCTTTCTTTGACCACGCCACGCGGCTATTACTACCCCTGAGCACTCAGCCCCACGTCCCCTGGTTTCAGGAGTCAGAGGTCCACTAACAGTCGCAGTCGCGGCTCGCGGGAGAGACTCTCAATGAGCATATGACCCCTCTCTGAAAGTATTCTATCAATATAGATCTTCAATAATGGCAAACAGAACCTAAGTTGCTCTATTTATGCAGTGAAGACAGTAACGGTCGGTACTTTCTTTGAGACAAGTAGTAGAACCACGCCAGGTGGCTTCCATTTGGTCGTGCTCGCTGGAAAGTTGGAGAGAAGTTTTCTTTTTTGTGTTTTCCATGTTTTTTGGGGTGCTGGTTACGAGTCTGAACTTTGCCACCTCAAAAAACTTCTGGAAGTATGAAAAAATATGAAAAAAGGCCAAATTTGTGTTTTATTCTCGTTTGTTGCTTGTAACTCGCTAAATATGTGTTTTCAGATTAACATCACTATGTACTAAAATAAAGTAGATACAATAAACAACAACTTCGTCTTTTACAGCTTTTCTCTCAGAATAATAGTCTCGGATCTAGCAGTCATAGAATTCGAAACATTATCCATGTAGGGTGTGATGAGAGAAGAGTCAGACGTAGGTAGCATATGTACGGGAATAAAATTGGATTAAAAGGGGAGCACACGCTACAATCCGTTCGCTGAGTCGTTTTTGACTCCCATTCCCCCCCAACCATCAACCTCAAGTAAAATAATGCAATTTGAGAAATGATTATTCTTCTTCCTAGCAATAATCCCTTGCGGGGTCTACTATTTTGCTATATCTCCTCCACTTCTTTCTGACGTTGACATCTTGTCGTGTTAGACCAACAGTGTACATGCCAGCCCTGATGTTGTCAGTCCACCGCTTTTCAGGTCAACCACGTGGTATAAAAATAGTTTATTTTATTTTAAAACAAAATAGTACATTATGCGACGAGCTTAATGGCAATAATTAAGGCACGAGTTTGTTTATAAAACGAGCGTATGCGAGTTTTATAATTTCCATACGAATGTCTTAATTACCATTATAGGCGAGTTGCATACGACTGTTTATGTTCCACGATAATTATTATAACTATTTTATGTTCGAACATAGATATTCATAAATATCTGTCGAGATTTCGCCAGTTTATGTACAGAGCGCATGAGACGCAGAGAATGCCTTGTATTTGACCATGCCCTCCTCGATTACCCCACTATGACACTAGGCAACGCAGTGAAATTTAAATTAGAAGGCCGTGGAACTCAGCGCATCTAATTATCTAATAGGTCAAACAACTGTTTCTTGAACTGTGATTGGTGGGAGAAACTGTTTCATAATGAAAAATAGTGTTCTAATGACCATCATTATGATACAATTTCCTGGCATATAAATGTCAGGGTCGAACATAAAGTTAATTTTATGTTACATGAAACTAAGTTATAATTATGTGTTTTTGGAATAAGTCTACATTAGAAGGAAAAAATAGATGTACAGTTTAATATAAAAAGTTGAACAAATAAGTGCTAAAACGATAACTTTGTAGCCTACTTTATCTTTAGAAGGGGAAACCTATTTAAACCCTAGATCTCTATATTCCTGAGGGTCCAGGCTGCACATCTTCAAGGTCCATTGCATTTTCTACATCACTGCGTGTTAAAGTTCACCTGTTGAAAACACATTAGTCGACTAAATGAAGTATACTGAAATTAAACTACTCGTAGGTACTTTGAAGGTTATGAAGGATATAATGTCATACGAAACATTAACATACAATCAACAAAAGTATGTATAATTGAGTGGGTAGCTCGTAACGACCTCTCTCTAGGATCGTCCATGTCGACATCATCCAGGTCAGGATCGCCCGGATCAGGTTGCACTATGTTGTCGCAGCTCTTTTCACAATTCAGGCGAATTCGGGAGCAATATAAGTCTGCCTTCCAGCAGCCACAGTTTCCTCGACAGTCTTTCTTACATTTGGATGATATGTATTTCAGCAAGAAATCTGGGACAGGGGGCTACCTTGCCATTTTTGGACTTGGTGGTAAACCCGTAAAGAATTTTGACTCGCTGCAGCTGCAGTAGGAGGCAATGCAACAATGTTGGCTGTGATGTTGTATGCAGATTTAACATACTGATTATACTTCTTGTATTTCACTTCGTTCAGAGAAGTGATGCCTTGTTTTTCCCATACAGTGTTATAAGAAAACGTTCACCAGCATTAGCAACAGCTACTGCATCAGTTTCAGGGTTCTTAAATATCTGAATTATATCTGACAGCTGAGGGTTGTTCTTGAGGGTCTTCATAAATTGTGTTTTCCTCTGGTTGTACATAGCAGATGTAGTGTCACATCCGCTCATAGCATGCAGGAACAGGATGTGTTTGCCAAATGCTTTGTCGATCGCAGTAAGAGGGCGTGAAAAGGCTTGAGCTTGTTGTCCTTTGCCAGCTATTAGGAAGAAAACATTGGGAGAATCACAGAGACCAACGTTCTACATCTTCCCCAACAACTGCTACAAATTCATGGTTTGATGCTAGATTGATAGCCGTGTTTACAATTAAAGTATCAGCATCTATTTACCTTGTTTGCACACCTTTTATGCATCGGAGAATTTTCTATGGAGCATAGATATCAAACGATTTTTGTTTTTGGAGTTGGATGGAAAAATCTCCTGGGAAACCTTTGGTACCATTTCTTCTGTGATCATCAATTCAACACATTTCTTTTTTAACGCTCCCCTTGAGCTCTCAAAGTAATTCGTACCCCCGTCACCAACATTATCTAGATACCCGCCAGTCCTAAATACATTATGTTTATCTTTCTCTTTAAGTTAACGAAGAGAGTTGGCAAGATAGGCTATGTCTAAAGTCTATTCGCCGAGTCGAGACAGTGCAGGTAAATACTTGCACGTGATCACCTGGCTGCCGGGACAGGGGTAGCCAAGATGATCCTAGTTCGTTGTATTGTTTGCAAATACCTACGTCTCCATACAACTCCTTCTCTATGAGCATACTGTCTCATCCTCGTCGAATAAGTTCGAAGTTCAGTTCCTTCAATAAATTATTATAAAATTATAAAATGTTGTTCGTCAAAAATCTGGCAAATCTGTGTCTTCAGTCACAGCGATAAGTACTTTATCGATCGTAGGCACCTCATTGCGAAAGAAGAACTGGTGGACCTTTCTTCATATAGCATTCTTATCAAACTCATCAACTCCCTCCACAATCTTTGCCCTTGGTTACTATTTCTTAGGCGACTATAAACTGTGGGTAGCTTTATATTCTCAAACTATTCGATACACAGAAATGTCACTAACCCGTGGAATGAGCTGCTTTCCTTACTACGGTAGAAATTAGTGCAGTGTAGTGGGATGCATTTGTAACATGACCTTATACGTGTTTAGCACCGTATGCTTTTCAGAGCTACTCAGCGCTTTTCGCTAAAGCTGCTTCTTTGGTAGAGTAATAACACTCGCACTGTCCCCTGCTGAGTCTACGACGGAACATCAACGGTATAAAATCCGCGTACACACGATCAAGAGTAATTGTTGCCTGTCGTAAGCAGTTAAGAACTAATTAATTAAATACAAAAACTAACAATAAAATATAAAATCATAACTCCAAATGAAAATAGAAATCGCACTCTTCCACTTCACATGTAAGCGTACGTTCAACAGGCACAACTCGACCCACCCCTTGCGGACAGTCCTGCAATCAGCTGTGTTTACTTCTACTGTCACGACTCGCCGAACAGACTATTTCTTTTTAGGCTCTGACTCGTTAACCTTCAATGTGTCAATATAACGTAATGCAGTTAGCGATACCACGCTTCTCGTCTCGACTACACAGCGAACAATCAATTAGTCCAGTCATTGGGTGCTCTAAGTGATGGCGTGCTGGAAAGTTGGAGAAAAGTTTTCATTTTTTGGGTTTCCACGTTTTTTGGGGTGCTGATAACGAATCTGAACTTTGCTACCTCGAAAAAGTTACGGAAATATGAATAAAATAAAAAAGCGAAATTTGTGCTTCCTTCTTGTTTTTTGCTTATAACTCGCTAAATATGCGATTTCAGATGAACATCATCATGTACTAAAATAAGTTAAATAAAATTACCAACAACATTGTCTGGAACGAATTTCTCTCAGGCAGATAGTTCTGGCGCAATCGAGCTTGCAATGTTCATATATATTGCATTATGACGACTTGAACTTTGGCGCAGTAATAATATTGAAAGTGTAGGCGGCTTCTGTCGGCACTCTCCGCGTTTCGTGTTCAAGGTGAATGTTCTGTCCCCCTTCCATCCTACCTCCTCACACCCCTACCCCCTTTCATTGTTTGATGAGATAGGTATGAGAAAAGGATCCAAATCAATCTTATATGAAGACATACCAAATGAGAGCTCGTTGTTTGTTGTTGATGGAGGGTATCTGTTGCACCGAGTTGAGTGGCACAGTGGGCAAACATTTGCAGATATCTGCAACAGTTATGTGAGTTATGTGAAATCTCACTTCAAGACAAATGCAAAAGGATGGATTAATACCAATTGTTACGTGTTACAATGGGGGGGGGGGGCTTTTTGCAAACCGAACGTATTTTATGGATGACCCCTGGCAAACACTAATTGTTCTCAGATAAGCAAATACGGTATATTGAAATGATGCGTTACTTGGACCGGTAAGTGTAACGTAACATACCTCGAGTGTGCCCCAGCGACCATCCTCCACTCGGACCAGCTCGTATGTGAAGCCCAGCTCTTCCGCGAACTTCTCCAGAAGGTCGATACAGAATCCAGAGCAGCACTGGTAGAAGCTTCCGTTCCTGTGGGCCATCGGTATGTTCTCCAGGCTGAAACAACAAACAGCACGGTGACCACAACAATACAAGATGGACGACGGGTCACGTGATGGAGCTTAGTGGTTTTGAAAATCTCCCACAGGTAGCGCACGTCGCGCTTTGGGAATCTGCGGACTCAATGCATTTCAAGTACGGCAGTTTATTTACAACTGTGAGTATTCCGCACGGTTTTCAGGGTATCAATTCCTACTACGAGTAACTGGCTTAGATACGTCTGAATTATGCTTTTGAGTACCACAAAACATATTCGTACGATTTGAAAACTTCACTTATTTGAAATCTCACGCGGGCGAAATTTGTAAATTCAAACACGATATTAATATAATATTATGTGTATTAGAATTACACTACATTCCTTATACAGCCAAATGTACTGTACATAAAATTTACCGTCTCTTTCTGGAGGCATTAGCCCAGAAAACGGTTCACTACAGAACACAGCCATATAACCATAATGAGATCTTCACATTCCTGTGGAACAAGAAGTCAACAACAACCTGGGTACAAGACGTCAACAAGGATTTGGAAAGAAACATCAGAGAAGAAGATATACCACAGAGAGATATTTTTAGGCAAAAAGTGCTAAACATGGAAGGATTCCAAGGGAGGAAGGGAAAGAAAACCGGCTCGAAATGGTCCGAGGAAAGGAAGAGGAAACATAGTGAGATGATGAAGGAACACTGGAGGAAGAAGAAGGAGCAGCTAAGGACAAAGCCCGTGGGCCCTAGACCACCGAAACGAAAATAATAATAATAATAAAATCAGTGTCTAGTGTCGTTCCCCAGTTGGTAATATTGGGAAATTTCGGCCTAGCCATGAGGTCGGAAATCCCCAAGATTTACACTTTCCTTCCTCATTCAAATCGAAAATTAGTTAGTTATTGAGGTTTTAAGGGGCGGACGAGCGAGGTCATTTGCCCCTAAAGGAAGAAAAATGCGAACATTTATAGCTACATTATTCATTCGTACTTTCTTTCAAGAGTAACATTATCATACAAATACTTGAGCACAATAGTGATATTAATCGTTTACTCCCGCACGTCTAGGCCTTATTTTCATTTCAGCTGTGCTTACTCTTATACCAGAACTAAACATCAGCACGATGGACACAGCTTCATATTGTGGTTTTAATGATGTAGCCTACTCACATTTGTTTGGCACATTTATTAAGAGGGAATGACATACACATTTTATAAGAAGAATTAGTGAGGAATTCTAACTAGGAGACCAACAATAATAAAACAATACAACAAATTCAGAGATAAAATATATACAAGTAAAAGTTATTCCCGCTAGATGTCTCTGCCACAATATCATATGAAGTTTATCCGGGCAGCACTAGCGTGTAAAGTGAGGTTAACCATCCATAAGCCAGTTGACTTAAATTATCTTCTCAGCTTCATGGATTTTCATTACGGTACCTATTATTAGCGTAAATTATTGGCAAACTACAAGGACAGTTATGCAGTGTGTCACAGCTATGCACAACGCCGGACCACTACGTTCTATTACATGGAACAACGACCAGCAGTCTCACAGAATCTCGTCAACAGAGCAATGTAAATAATGTCACGTGGTGGCTTGACGTCACAAAGCGGAACTAGACTGGCCCATACCACTCAAACGAAACTATCACAACGAGTACTGTTCGATAGGTGTCAGAATGACGAGTTATTTGTAATGAATATTTCACGGATAACAGTAGTGGCTACTCTGGCTAACGCGCAGCATTAGGTCATGGGGCCAAGCTCTCTGCTGACTCGGTAGACGCGTGGGTTCGAGCCCCACCGTCGGCCGTCCTTGAAATGGTTTTCCGTGGTTTCCCATTTTCAACACCAGGCAAATGCTGGGACGGTACCTTCTGACAGGCCACGGCCGCTTCCTTCCACATCCTTGCCCAGTTTCATTCACCATCATTCATTTCATCTCTCATTAACTCCTCTCATGAGGTTGGCGTCAGGAAGGGCATCCGGCCGTAAAAACCATCGCCACAAAGACTTCCATCGCATCTCATCCCCGACCCCGTTGGAAAACGGGAATAATAAGGGGTAGACATACATATACATTTCACGGATAAATGGGCACCTAACTTATCCCTGTACAGTTACACATGCACTACTAGTTGGTTAGTTGCTGTTGTTTCAAGGGGCGGAACAACGAGGTCATCTGTCCGTCTTAACACAGACTAAAGTATACAAATTTGGAATTGATTTCAAAATTTAGAGGTGGACATCTAAATATGAAAAGACAGAAAATTAATAAAACAAGAGAACAAACAAAAACTAATAATTATAAAATAAACAAAAAATTCAGCATTCAAAAACGAACAAGTCTTTGAGTCGATGTAGCCTACACTGGAAAATTTAGATTGCTGGCCCTAACCCACTCTCACTTATAAAGCGGATGAGGAGATCAGCAGCCACCGCGTCATCGGCTAATATAAGTTTGAGTGTCATCTGCAAACCAAGGTTTCTTCGTAAGTCAGCAAGATAAACACACTCGGTTAAAATGTGGGCTACGGTGAAAACGGCTCAACAGGTACAAAGTGGGGGGTCTTCCCTTCTCATTAGGTACGAGTGGGTGGATCTTGTATGACCTATCCTTAGCCTACACAAAATGACGGACTCTCTCCGGGCCCGGAAGGAGCTCCGCCACACGCGAGTAGTTCCCTTGATCGCTCTCAGTTTACTGGGCAGTGGGTCAGCTAGCCACTGACTCTCCCAAAAAGCCAGAACTTGTAGGCGTAACTGAGAGCGAATATCTCTAGCGGGTACCTCCATTGGTCGAGGTGATAGTGATACCGCCTCTTTTGCAGCTTGATCCGCTAACTCATTTCCCGCAATTCCCATGTGGCTTGGAAGCCACAGAAAGGTGATTCGAGTGTCAGCGTGACACAGCCCGGCTAGTAGGTCGTGGATTCGCTGCACTAGGGGGTGTTGCGGGAAACATGTAGCAACTGACTGCAACGAACTCAAAGAGTCGGTACACACGAGAATGTGAATTCGTGCATCCTGTAGTGCAAACTGCAGAGCTTCATAGATGACAACGAGCTCCGCAGTAAACACACTACAAGCCTCAGGCAAAGAGATCTTGGTATTTGCACCATCAATAACGCAAACACAACCCACCTTCTCGTCCAACTTCGAACCGTCAGTGTAGAGAATGCCAGCGTTCGGAAATTGCTGAACTATGCTGTGGAACTGCCTCCGGTAAACGGAGGCATCCGTGTTCACCGTAGGACCTCGGTTAGATCTAACCGAATTTCCGGACGCGGGACTTGCCAAGGAGGCACCTCGCTAGATGTCCGGATCATTCAGGGACCTATAGCTACTCCTATTTCAGTACACGAGCTATCAAGTCTAATACCAACCGGCCGAGTGGCAGGAACACACACTACTACAGTACAGGCTAAAGCTGGGATAGTAAATTACTTCAAGTCCCGGGACGCCTATCTCATCCCTGCCCCTAATACAGTTATACACACTACTACAGGCTATTGCTGGGATAGTACCTTGCTGTACTTTAAATCCCGGGACGCCTACCTCATCCCTTGGTTGGTTGGTTCCTTAGTTTAGGGGCTGCGACAACGCGGTCATGTAGCCCCATGTACTTTGGGTGTGTGTAGAATCTGTCTGATAACCGGTGTTAATTGTGATGTCTGTATTAGTGTGTGTTATCTGTTTTTAATTCAAAGAAGGACCGCAGACGGTAGTTCCTACTTTCGCTACCAAATGCTACCGTCCTCGAACTGCGGACTTCACTACCACTAGATGCCATCGCAACCAGCGCCCGGTGACGAACGTTGGAACTTATGAGCGTTAATCAAACCTAACCTACAAATTTTGGCTTCACATTAGTGTAGTTAGTGGAAGGTTCTTTTTCATGCCGTAAATCTATGACATGTGCCCGCCGGCTTTACTTCCCCTCCGAAGGAAGGCATACTGAGGGATTTTTAACGCTCTTAAAAATCCGACGACTTCGGCTGGCTTTGATCCCGCGACCTTGGGCATAGAAGCTCAGCATGCTACCGACTACGCCACTGAAGCCGCCCTACCTCATCCCTGTCCCTAGTGCAATTACACACACTACTACAGGCTAATGCTGGGATAGTACCTTACTTCAAGTCCCGGAGCATCTACCCCATCCATGTCCCTATTACAGTTATCACACAAATAAAGGTTATCAGACAAGTTCAACACACACAACTACATGGGGCTGATGACCAAGGTGTCTCATGCACCTAAAATTGGTTAACAACAGAAGCTAACTGTTAGTTAGTTATTTATTTTTGTTTTAAGGGGCGGAACTACGGGGTCATCTGCCCCACAAGCTAATTGTATTTATTCTGATGACTAGCATTACCCGTCGCGGCTTCGCCGGCGAATGTTCTAGTTGTAAAGAGTACACTTAGCAAAATCTCAATCATGAAAGCTATGACTGATTTATCCTTGGTATGAATAATCAGACTTTATCAATTCAGCTACTGGTGCAGTGGTTAGGGGTTTGTCATTCCTTCATAGGTATATCAGAGCGAAGTTAGTTTTCTGGGAATATCACAGACACTGTTAATTTAAAGGCCTTTAAATGTGGTTTTCGGAGACCCTTTATAGTCGGGTGAAAAAGACTTTCGCACCACACTCACACGTGAAAATTTCGTGAAAAAAATCTAGAGTGCCCCTTGACCCCCTTAAGTGCATTATACTGTCTGTATTGATGAATTTTACAGCTTAATTTGGTTCAGTGATAACCTTATAACCGTCTGGAGACTTTCACAGTAATGTAATAATTGGAATTGCATTGCGTCTTACAGAAATAGATGGACCTGTGAGACTCTGTTACCATGGTTACCGTGTTGCATTCTTTCTTTATTTCTTTGTAAATATACATGTTTTAAGGTATTTATTTAATTGTGAGGCATTTAAAGAGTAAGTGAGTGCGTTTCGCTTACGCATTGGGTTATGCTGAACCTGTAGGTACTCCATATGTGTAGGTTGGTGTTAATGGGACCTTATTTTCGGTACAAAACTGGAATGGGACCTTAGCAGAATAATCTAGGGAGGGATATGCGGTAGGAAAAGGCTATCGCTGGAAGTACCCGATCCGAGATGGCTAATTTTAAGCCAGATGAAATAGAGTGCCACCTCACACGTCATGCGGTCCCCCGAGAACTTATCCCACGACTTGTAAACTTGCCGTTATCTTTTAATGAGCAAAGCTGCGATTGGCCCAGAGAATTGTTGCCCAGTACATAGCCTGCGGATTGTGGGGACGCATGGCTGGTGCATCGAAGCTCTTAGCTGCACTACCTTCATTTTAGGTCATGGGATGCTATTATTTAGATTTTTAGCCTACTTTTCACATTTTGCAAAAATGAGGAAAAAGTAGACTTATAAGATCGATCCGGGAAAATGTCTGTCTGTCTGTCTGACTGGCTGTGTGTGTGTGTCCCCCCCACCTATCAACTCCTAAACGGCTGCAGCAATCAAAACCAAATTTAGTATGAGTAAAGATGTGCACCGGAATAACTCACGTCCATATTTGAAAATGATGTCAGTGCTACCAACTGCTGAAAAAACGCACTAGAAATTTGAGCTCCATGTTGGATATCTTGCAAGGTATGCATGGGAGCTATTCCAAAATTGGCACACATGTAGATAATACTATTTCAGTTTAATTTCCAGGAGGTCAACCATGACAGTGTTGCCAAAATAATTTTAAGCCTTCTTATAGGTCCAATGTTTAAATGCATATAACTTCTACACTATCAATTGGATTTCAACCAAATTTTGTATGCAATATCTGTACATAAACAGATATGACTGAGCGTATTCTTAAGAGCCACCAGGGCTGCCAACTGTTAATAATTGCTCTCTCTATTTTTTTATCCAAATACCAATATATCAGAAAGTATGCAAGCCAACAGCTCTAAATTATGCACACGTATATTCTGACATTTTAGATTAATTTGGAGTAACTTATATACGTCAGTTCTACCAACATGATTATAAGCCTGCTGATAGTACCAATTTTTAAATACATGTAACTTCTATACTATCAGTTGGATTTCAACCAAATTTCGTATGTGATATGTGTACCATAACAGATATGACTATAAGTATTGTTAATAAATGCTGTCTATATTCTTTTTACCCTAATATCAATATATCAGAAAGTATGCAAACCAACAGCTCTATACTTTGCACACGTATAGCACCTGACATTCTGAATTAATTTGGAGTAATTAATACTAGGCAGTGCTGCCAACATGATTCTATGCCTGCTGAGATGTCCAATTTTAAAATACATGTAACTTCTATACTAACAAATGAATTTCATCCAAAATTGGCACAACAAGATATCATAATAATTCAGATTATTTCTGACCAGCACACGCATGGTATTGTTGGCAACATGCTTTTACGCGTGCTGATAGATCCAGTGTCTAGCTGCATGTAACGTCCATTGGACTTCAACCAAATGTTGTATTCTGTACCTTAAGAGGTGGAACTAAGAATATATTCAGTCACCAGGGCAGCCAACTGTAGTGCTCTATTAGGCTACATTATACCAGGTATATTTTGAACTAATTAGATATTTCGATATTACCAACTTAATTTCGTCATTATTCTAGATAGGTTCATATACTGTAGAATAATCATTGGCATGAAAAGTAGGCTGTATAGTTCTTCACGGAACTTCTTGTTTATTATTTATATGTGTTTTTCAATTGATATTAGCCTCTTATTCCATATTGTTCCACTCCAGCACTACTGGTATTGTCCAGTTCTCGCTAATGACAAAGAACCGATAATTAGGAGTGGACGATGAAAAGGGCTCTCTTCCCTTCCACGTCGTTGCGTCCTTTCTGCTGTTAATTAACTTCTTTGACTGGCACTTGGCCCAGTGCTGCCCATTGACACAACATGTCAACCTCTCGAATTACAAAACTGTAAAATTGTGATTTTCTAAATTTAAATATTCATATCCTCTTGGACCCCATCGCACTTTAGAACCAGCTGCTAGTCTGGGCTGAAAAATCCACTTTTCATGAACTACTGTATTAGGATTAATACAGGCTGATATAGCAGGGATTGAAACTCAAATGAGAAGATGTACCACACCAGAAGAGCAACTCTTAATAGCTGTAAGGTAAGCCACAAAAATTGATACCATAACTTACTATTTAGCCTATTGGTATTATAATAACATACGTTCCGACTGAATTGGAGCAAATAAAAAAAAACGCTTGTTAGGTAGATTTCATTAGAAAGCTAACTATTGCAATGGGTCCCATGTTTCGACTTCCGGAAAATTTCGACATATCTTCGCGTTTCACATCCTCCAGACCCCGAAACCACCGTCAGTTCAAAAGTTTATATATATATGTATATCAGTTTCTTGTGGACACGATAACTGCCGTAATTTTGCACCAATCACTTTGAATTTTTTACATAATATGTATCCCCTTAAAATCTCAGTCGAGTTCGTTAATGGGCAAAATCGGTCAAAGGGGGTGAAAATGGGAGGCTTTTTTCGAAAACGTGAAATATCGCTATAACTCTCTTAATATCTGAAATATTGAATCCATTCAAAGTTCCTACTATGTGTCGGACAATGCCCTAAAATTTATGTTTGAAACGTTTTTTGATAGCGCCAACCATTGACCAAAGGGGTGGGAAAAAGTGGGTTTTTCGGGAAACATTAATCATACCTCTGTTAATAGGCACAATATCAAAACCGTACAAAATGGACAATATTCCTCCAATAAGTACCTAAAACTTTTGTCTGAAAGAATTTTTGACATGACCCACCATTACGCCACGGGGTGAGCAAAATGATTTAAATTATAAGAAACTGGCCAAGTGCCAAGAGTGGTTGCCATGACAACTATACTTTTAATTGATAAGGGATGAGCCATCAGCAGTTGCTATGACAACGCCACTGCACGAGATAACATTCAGTTTTCCATCTGTCTGTGGGAAGCGACTTCGGTATCGGAACTGGTAGCATGCTGAACTTCTATGCCCAAGGTCGCGGGTTCAAACCCGGCTAAAGTCGTCGAATTTACTAAGAGCGCTAAAAAAACTGAGTTTACTTTCCTTCGGAGGGGAAGTTCCAACGTTCGTTGCGAGTTGATGGTTCCGGTGGCATCTAGTAGCCAAGCTCACAGCTAGGTGTCGTTGATGGTAGTATTTTAGGTAGATTTCATTAGAAAGCTAACTATTGCAATGGGTACCATGTTTCGATTTCCGGAAAATTTCGACATATCTTCGCGTTTCACATCCCCCAGACCCCAAAACCACCGTCAGTTCAAAAGTTTATATATAATTTATGTATATATGCATATATATTGTGCCCAATTGGTCACGGCAGTCTGGCATCGAACTCAGGTCTCATCAGAAAAGACCAGGCACATGGTTATGCCTAGAGTCGAACCATTGATCTCTGCGGGGGAGCGATTACCGGGAACCCAAAGAGCAATGAGAGGTATACTGACATATAACAAGGTAGCGTGATTTCACGATCTATAGGTGAATATCATAGCAATTTAAGGGAAGAACTGTAGCCAAATGCAAGGAAATATACATTTTCAGAGCATACGAAAATGAGAGAAGGCCAGTTTGAAGTTTTACAAATGACCCTTAGCAAGTGGGCGGAGAATCTAGGCGCCGACCGAACTACTTACGTTTGGAGCGGAGAGACAGCTCAGAATTAATGACTCGGGTATCCACCGCTTGACAACGGTGCAAGCTATGGTGGGATCGACTGCACATGGAAATTAATTAATTACAGCCAAGTGGAGCATTGAAATGCATTGAAATATACACCCAGGTGAATATATTCACGGAGAGGTAATTTAGGAGTGGTTTTTCACCTAAATTAAGGCCTTTATCTCCAAATGAATGCATCACAACCTAGCCTACGCTCAAGAGCATTGACTTTGTGACCAGTCAACGGGGAAGTACCACGATGGCGTGCCCACGCGCTGAACTAAGGCAATTAATTGTAATTAATTGGCCGAAGCGATCGCCGGCACGCGAATGTTTTTGAAACCTCCACACATAAATAAACAAGATGTAGATGTCATTTCGGCTGAAGAGGTATTATTTCAAGAAAGGAGTCGCTCTCATGTGTCCAGTGGACTATTTTGTACGAGAAACCTTTATATATGGGGAGCGAGGCAAGCCAAGCCAGTTCTTCACCAGTTCGTCACCAGTTCTTCACCAGTCGTTCGCCAGTCTTCTACAGTTGCTCTACAGTCGCTCTACAGTTACTCTACAGTATACACGTAACTAAGACGCTGCTAGTAGCGCGCCAAATGTTAAAGTATCAACGCGTCGTCGTTGGAGAACAATAGAAGCAAGTTATAAAGCTTCATAAGTAATCATGAAGTGCGTCGAAAGTAAATTATTACAGATATTTACCTATTATCTGACGCAAATATAAATTCGCCACAGCGAAAAGGAACTTATAATGTTTTGAACAGTTCTGATACCGGGAGGTATTGTCAGAATTATATCTGACAGCATCATCAGAAACACTACAATGATGGGAGCTTGGAAACCATTGCCACCTAATTTGGATAGTAGGCTGAACAAGATTGCAGGGAACGAGGATTGAACGTACGTAAAACGCTGTTAGATTGTCACGGAGACCAGCGGTTGTCATAATTGCAGCGCATCTCCGAGATCAGGCGTAGGAGAAGTCCAATTTAAGGATCAACATGTGAAGTAGTGGATAAATGTATATAAATTGTGAAATAGTGATTTAAAGTGTTCATGTGTATAGTGATTAATAAGCAGTGTATTGCAATGATAAAAGCCACTGATAAAAATATGTGTATCATGTGGAAAGTGTATGAATCTAAGTGTTGTGTCAAGGATAACATGATGGCTTAATTCAAGCGTCATGGTAGCGCTAAAGCTGAGGCGCTGGCACTATCCAGCAAAGAGGAAAAAGTGAGTACCCATTTTTAGCCTACTTTCGATTTTTGCAAAAAATGAAAGTAAACTTATGAGATCAACACAGGGCGAAAAAAGTGTGTCTGTCTGTGTGTGTGTGTGTGTATGTGTGTGTGTGAGTCTGTGTGTGTGTGTGTCTGTGTGTGTGTGTCTGTGTGTGTGTGTGTGAGTGTGTGTACTCTGAATGTCTGTCCCCCCTATCAATTCGAACACGGTGAAACCGAATGGAATGAAATTTGGTACAAAGGTAGCACTAGCAAAGGACACCTCAGTGTCATGTTTTATATCGCCGCCATCTTGACGGAAACGTAATGGCGGCCACACAAATGTTCAAAGCTTAAATCAAATTACGACTAACCTAATCATCCGATCTCTACCAAATTTTGCAACAACATACCTTTATGGGGGGAGCATCCTTTGACCAAACTAATAAGTCATCAGCGTAATAGTTTGCGGATGGCGGCCATCTTTGTGTGAAAATCGATTCCCCCTATTAATTCGAAAACGGTGCAACCGAATGGAACGAAATTTGGTACAGAGGTAGTACTAACAAAAGGCACCTCAGTGTCATGTTTTATATCGCCGCCATCTTGACGGAAACGTAATGGCGGCCACACAAATGTTCAAAGCTTAAATCAAATTACGATTAACCTAATCATCCGATCTCTACCAAATTTTGCAAAAACATACCTTTATAGAGGAAGCATCCTTTGACCAAATAACTAGGTCATTAGCCTAATAGTTTGCGGATGGCGGCCATCTTTGTGTGAAAATCAATTCCCCCTATTAATTCAAACACGGTGAAACCAAATGGAACGAAATTTGGTACAGAGGTAGCACTAGCAAAGGGCATCTCAGTGCCATGTTTTATATCGCCGCCATATTGACAGAAACGTAATGGCGGCCACACAAATGTTCACAGCTTAAGTTAAATTACGACTAACATAACCATCCGATCTCTACCAAACTTTGCAACAACATACCTTTATGGAGGGAGCATCCTTTGATCAATCTAATAGGTTATTAGCCTAATAGTTTGCCGATGGCGGCCATCTTTATGTCAAAATTGATTCCCCCTATTAATTCGAACACGGTGGAACCGAATGGAACGAAATTTGGTACAGAGGTAGCACTAGCAAAGGACACCTCAGTGTCATGTTTTATATCGCCGCCATCTTGACTGAAACGTAATGGCGGCCACACGAATGTTCAAAGCTTAAATCAAATTACGATTAACCTAATCATCCGATCTCTACCAAATTTTGCAACTACATACCTTTATAAAAGGAGCATCCTTTGACCAATCTAATAGGTCATCAGCGTAATAGTTTGCGGATGGCGGCCATCTTTGTGTGAAAATTGATTCCCCCGATTAATTCGAACACGGTGCAACCGAATGGAACGAAATTTGGTACAGAGGTAGTACTAACAAAAGGCACCTCAGTGTCATGTTTTATATCGCCGCCATCTAGACGGAAACGTAATGGCGGCCACACAAATGTTCAAAGCTTAAATCAAATTACGATTAGCCTAATCATCCGATCTCTAGCAAATTTAGCAACAACATACCTTTATGGAGGGAGCATCCTTTGACCAAACTAATAGGTCATCAGCCTAATATTTTGCGGATGGCGGCCATCTTTGTGTGAAAATCGATTCCCCTTATCAATTCGAACACGGTGAAACCGAATGGAACGAAATTTGGTACAGAGGTAGCACTAGCAAAGGGCACCTCAGTGTCATGTTTTATATCACCGCTATCTTGACGGAAACGTAATCGCGGCCACCCAAAAGTTAAAAGCTAAAATGTAATTACGACCAACCTAATAATCTAGTCTCTACCAAATTTTGCAACACCATATCTTTATGTGGGAAACATATTCAGACCAAACTGCAAGAACATCAGCCCAATAGTTTGCAGATGGTGGCCAAGTATGTGTGCAAATCGATTCCCCCTATCAATTCAAACACGGTGAAACCGAATTGAACGAAATTTGGTACAGAGGTAGCACTAGCAGAGGGCACCTCATATTCATGTTTAATATCCCTATAGCACGTTGTATTTCAACAAGCTACTACAACCAACATTCAATCATGCTCTTTGAAAAGGACAAAGGGTTATAACAATACCCATGCATTTAGGAGAAAGTAGGCTATACGTTCTTTACTGAACATCTTGTTTATAATGTAATTATAACTAAGTAGTTCACCATGTAACGATTTGTCACTTTGAGAATAAGATGTAATAGTCACTTACTGAACGAGTTTTCACCACTCGTCTTGAATGAAATATGGCTTGGAAGGTGATTTGTTTGAGGCCATTCAGGCAAAAATAGTGATGGATGTAACGGTAACGTTAAATGATAATAATAATATATTATGGGTCGGCAACAGTAAAGTAATAGGCATTTTTGGCCTAAATAATGTTCAAATAGTGTCACGTCTAATGTAAAGATACTGTATTTGATAAACAGTAAGAGTATAACGTGAAATATAGAGAAATACGAGAGCTTTTTCAGTGTCAGTGAAATATGAATGAATATGTGATATGGTCAATCCTTAGGATTATGTTTGAGGACCATTAAAGTAAAGTAAGCCAGTAAAATTTATTACATTTGTGTTAGGAGCTATGTAAAGCTTTGGCTTAAGTGGTATGACAGAGAGAACGCGGGTGCCTTAATAATTGAGTCATATATGTGAAGTATTGTTTGAGCCGCATGTAAGCGTGCAGAATTAACGTAGAATCCAGTGATTTACGTAATAAGTATTGCGGGGACAAACTAGTATAGCTTGCGCGTGAGGTGAGAAGTTGGCTAAATCTACGAGTAGTATCGCCCTTGAGCATACTGTATTATTTCGCAGCGAATTGGACAGAGCCTGTCTGTATCCAACGCTTGCTTGAATTATGCCACTAATGACGTCCGTCGAGGCGCTGTGAGCATGTGTGTGTTAATGACTTACCCTGAGGTAAAGATCATATTCGTCGTTTAGGAACGCAGATTTCCTTATATTTTATTGACAGCTGCTGGTGAAAGTCGTGGATTTTCACTATGATGCGCGTCTAAAAGCCACTAGTAGTCACCATAGAACGGCAAGACTATCACTAGAATTCCACCCCAGCCATGAATGTTAATTAAGGAGCCAGTTGAGCCCAAGACACTATTAGGATAGGTGTTAAATATTTAAATGACTCAATTATTTAGGAGCCACACTTAGCGTTACTCCAGGACTGCATTTTGTAAACAAACCTGACCTTGATCTTGACAGCAGAGAGAGGGGGAATGGGAGACCACTTTTGCAGCGGCCATCTTGGATAGCCAGCTGGAACGAATTTTATTGCCTGCTGAGGGAGAAGGAAGGTCGTTCGACCGGTCCCTTGTAAATTAGAGTCACAATAAGACACTGAGGAATCTCGATATTTAAATATACAATTAAGATATGATTATTTTGATGATGCCAAGTGAATTGAACGGTGGGTTGCAACTCACATACGTTGTTGAATCATAGAAATCAGATAATAGTTGGCTCAGTTATCCTCTGAGGAGAAAAGCTGAACCAAAATAATGTAGGCATCTTCTTTTAGAGTGCATTTTGCCATTCCTGCTAATTTATGCAGACGGGTATGTGTTTTCCCAGAACATGACACATTTGTAACGATGATAAGCCCGACAAGACCCTGAAAATCGTTATATGGTGAAACTATAAAATTAAGTACCACTTTTCTTAAGGCGTTCATATGGATGGAAGGAAGGAAGATGATTCACACAACACAACAAATATTTGTTAATGATTGCAGAAAATAATGAATTCATGATAATCAAGGTAAATGCCATAAGAAATGGAATAATGTTTTATTTAGTATCATTTTATGTGATATGTGATTTTGTGTTATGATACTCCCATTCACTAAAATTGTGTCACTTGATGAACACTATGGAAACCCATGGAAGTCTGAAAATATCATTGACAGGATGCTAGAATTAGATTTGAGTGCAGTGTAGCACTATTTTACGAAGAAAGCTCACAGAACAACCCTATTTTATTTGTGGGAATTAAATGTAATTTGTCCTTTATTTGTATTTGTTGTATAGCCATGATTTTAGACCAGTAAATGTGTTATTTTTAGGAAAATGTTGTGTGTTTCCTGTAGAGTAGTTACCTGGTAGACTCAAATCCTGAGCATGTGGTCGTATGGTGGGCAGGAACCTCGAAAGACCGTGAGTTAGTTGGGATACGAACACATGGTCCACATGATGACAATCGGGTACAATATATATATATATATATATATGTATATCAGTTTCTTGTGGAAACGATAACTGCCGTAATTTTGCACCAATCACTTTGAATTTTTTACCGAATATGTATACCCATAAAATCTCGGTCGAGTTCGTTACTGGGCTAAATCGGTCGAAGAGGATGAAAACGGGGGACTTTTTTTTTCGAAAAAATGAAATATTGCTATAACTCTCTTAATATGTGAAATATCGAATCCGTTCAAAGTTCACTATGTGTCGGATAAAGCTCAAAAATTTATGTTTGAAACGTTTTTTGATAGCACCAACCATTGACCAAAGGGGTGGGAAAAAGTGGGTTTTTCGGGAAGCATTAATCATATCTCTGTTAATAGGCACAATATCAAAACCGTACAAAATGGACAATATTCCCCTAATAATTACCTAAAACTTTTGTCTGAAAGAATTTTTGATATGAGTCACCATTACGCCAAGGGATGAGAAAAATGATTTCGGAATTATAAGAAAATGCCAAGAGCTATCAGTGGTTGCCATGGCAACACTACTAAATTGATGAGGGATGAGCCATCAGACGTTGCCATGACAACGCACTTGCGCGAGATCAGATTCAGATTTCCATCTGACTAAGTGTGAAGCGGCTTCGGTGACGTAACTGGTAGCATGCTGAACTTCTATGCCCAGGGTCGCGGGTTCAAAGCCGGCCATACTCGTCGGATTTTCTAAGAGCGCTAAAAATCCCTCAGTATGCTTTCCTTTGGAGGGGAAGTTCCAACGTTCGTTGCGAGTTGCTGATTGCGGTGGCATCTAGTAGCCAAGTTCACAGCTAGGTGTCGTTGACGGTAGTATCTGGTAGCAACATTAGGAACTACTGCTTGAAATTGAGCGTCTGCATTCCTTACCTGAATTACAGACTAATACAGCCATCACAATTCACACCGTTTATCAGACAGATTCTACACTCACCCAAAGTACACGGGGTTACATGACCGCATTGTCGCAGCCCCTAAACTGAGGAAGATATAATTTTGCGTGAAGAAGTAACAGACCGTTACATAGTTACACATCAGTGTCGAAACCTTGCATATGGACAGTGTGACCACAAGTATAAAAATGGACTCCAAATGACAAGAAGGTTACCGTCATCTTAAGACAATAGAATGTTTAAAATTTGCATAAAATGACGAAAAACAAAGTTTATTAAGCTCCAATTATAAAATACTTTCACGCAATAAATGAGGTCTGATCCTTCTACGAAAACCTGCATATTATGCCTATTTTCGGCTATCCCCAAGTTTGTCCGGTGAAATCTACCTCCGCCTTCCGGCGTGCCGAGAGGACTTTTTTTAAAACAGATATTACCACAAATCTCGTTATCTATCGAGTCGATCAACTTCTGGCACTCTTTCAGTAATTCGTCCTGTTTCTTCATTTCTAATTTCTCTGCACTTCTACTTGCACTCACTTCATTCATAGCGTTTTCCATTGCCGGTTCACTTGCCGTCAAGGCAACAGTATGCAGAGATCACTACCGGCTCTGACATTTCTCGTGAGGGAGGGAGACAGCGTTGCCGGTTCTGTACCGCGAAATATAAGACAACGTGGACCACATAAAATATTTCACATGTTTTTAAATGAATTCTGATGAACCGCTGACCATATTACTGAAGTAATATGCTTACACACGGTTAACCAGTAAGTGTGCACACACAAGCCAATAAAACAACAAACCTGCACTAACCCACAGAGCAACAGAAGGGAGCCTTGGCAACAACAAGCTAAATTTAAAGCCTGGCTTACCGGGAAAACCGCTGATTGGTACAGGTGACAACATTCTTCATGGCAGTAAGCGGCTTCGCCAGCATAGGCGGAATTCCACTGAGATCGAAGAATTTAGGGTTTGTAACCACAAAATGTCGGAATAACAAAATGATGTATAAAATTGCAAATGGGGTGTGGGACTTCCACGATACATAGTGAAGACGCTAGAGAAGAATTACAACAATGGCTAGTTTCAAGGTTCTATTAACAGCTCCTCAATGCCGTAAGTTGGCTATATTGTTATCTTTACCCCTCTTCTCCCACCATCACCCAACGTCGGGGCCGGACGCGAGATTGCATTTTCTAGTTCACTTTTAGCATTAGAGAGCGATACAGCTTCTTGATTGGCTGTTCTGACAAAACACGACTGCACAAAAGACTGTGATTAGTCTGCGTAGTTATTGAGAGGAACCTATCAGCGATGTCGTTCCAGGTTTGAACAAAATATATAGAACTCCCACTGTTTTTACGTCCTATTTTCTTGATACCTTCTATTGTAATGCGCCTAGCAATAGTTGCATGATCATTGTTCCCAGGCCATAAGTGTTTCCGTATCTTCTTAAGTCAAGAAGCGCGGTGAATGGCAAGATCATTTTTCGGCCCCATGGTTGCCATTCATGTCTTTCAGGCCGTCGGAAATAAAATATTTTGAGCCACCTCACATGTGCATACAATTTTTGATCCGCGTTTGTTCACAGTAAATGAGCTAATCGATGATAAACATTGTGGTAATGATTCTTCTTGACTTAAGAAGATACGGAAACACTTATGACCTAGGAACAATGAGCATGCAACTATTGCTTGGCGCATTACAATTTATGAAGGTACCTAGAAAATACGAAGTTAAAACAGCGGGAGTTCTACATTTTTTTTTCAAACTTGGAACGACATTGCTGATAGGCTCCACCCTATAACTTCGCTGACTAATCACAGCTCTTGGTGCAGTCATGTTTCGTCAGAATAACCAATTAGGGAGATGTATCCTTCTCCAATGCTAAAAGTGAACTATAAATTGCAATCTCGCGGCTGGACTGTAGTAGTCGTGGCGGCTCAATGGCTGCCTATGCTACAACGCCCGGCAGCCAGTGGTCGCGGGGCACGGCAGCCAGTCGGCCAACATCTTTGGTCGCGCGATTGACTTAGATTTAGAAAGTTTACTGAATCCTCTAAAACAGGCGCTCGCGAGCAAGAATAGCGTTTACGTTACAAGTTCTGACAGTGAAACATTTGGCAAAATAGTAAGTTTTAATCTGTAGTAAACATAACTGAACATCCCTGTTTGATGAGCAATACGAAATATGCTGATTTGACTCGACTGTGTCATTAAACCATGCAAGCAGTTGCAGCATGCCTGGTGAGTGGTGAATCCCTAGCTACTTCACCACATCAGAGGGAGAGAGACACAGGGAGGCGCGTGCTTGTTCCATTATCCTTTTTTGACGTGACAATGTCAAATACAATACAGTGACGTTCGTCAAAAAGTGTTACAGTGAAAGGTGATGATATCGTTTTATCTCTCTTCTGTTGCTGCGCTCGAGTGGCGCTACTGTCGTTTTTGGATGTCACCGGTGAACCTCTGGATGGATTTTGATGCGGTTTTCACCATTCAGTAAAGGATATCTCGAGGAAGATTTCTGTTGATAATAATTTATTTATGATCAAAGGAAGCCGAGCAGTAACGAGTCTATCACTCCAGTTACAGCCTAGCTAGCGGGTGAGCCTATTACCCCAGATACAGCCAGCAGCAAACTGTCGAGTCGTGTTCACTTAAGACTTCAGAGAAGAGTGGTTGTGTTTGGAGTTTTCATGGAAGTACAACTCGACTTTTCTGCATTTCGCGTGTGAAATTTCCGTTCCGCAAAATACATAATTAAACAAGTAGTTCCGTGAAGAACTATACAGCCTATTTTCATATATCCTACTTATTTTAATTGCCACTATCAACATACATAGTTTCAGTTTGATTGCTGTAATAGATTCGCAGATATTGAGAACCGACTAAATATTTCGGATGGTCGCCATGTTGGATTTTATATATGTAGGTCCTAGAGTTATGTACTGTTGCAGGAAGATTATTGTGTAGGTGTAGCATTCAAACTTCAATCGCATGATTAGGACACAATAAATAACAAGGAGATTTTAAAATGTCGCACAGCTGCCATCTTGTGTAATAAATTAGATGCCAGTGGATTAACATTCGTATGGGGTACACGAAAGGAGCCTCCCCTAAGATTGAGTTGATGATGATGATGAATGATAAGAAAAGCAATCGGGCGTACCCTGGGCAACGGCAGAGAATTATTCAACATTCTCTGACGGCTGATCCTTTCACACCAGAAACATCAACCGAGTCCTTTTCAGGGCCACAGTTATCTCTGCAAATATAGAGGGCATATCATCCGCCAAAGAAGAACTACTGCAAAACCTTTGTATCCAGCATGGATGCCATGTGCTATGCACACAGGAGACACATAGAAGCCATAATATGCACAGACCAAAAGTAAAGGGAATGGTCCTTGCAATAGAAAGACCTCATGATAAGTATGGAAGTGCCATATTTGTCCATCCAAATGTTCAAGTCCTCTCCACGGCACTCACGGAGGAAAATAACATTGAAGTTCTTACCCTAGAAACAGACAAATGTACGATTTCATCATCACCAAACCATCCAATTTCCAAAATAAAAGTACACGGATTGTGATTGGCGATTTTAACAGCCAAAGCTGCGCATGGGGTTACGATCATGAAGATGAGAATGGAATAGCAGTGCAAGAATGGGCAGAAATAAATCACAACCCTGATCCATGATGGAAAACAGCCTGCATCATTCAATAGTGGTAGATGGAAACGAGGTTACAACCCTGACCTCATTTTCAGTAGTAATAAAATCAGTGAACTTTGTGTAAAATCTGTCTGCTCTCCAATACCTAATACACAGCATCGGCCAATAATGTGTCAAATATTTGCTGCCGTCAGACCTCAGAAAATACCTTTCCGCAGGAGGTACAACTTCAAGAAAGCTGACTGGTCAAAATTTGCAGATATGTTGGACAACGAAGTGTCTTATATAGAACCTACACCAGCATCCTACGGCATCTTCACCACAACTGTAAAGAAGTGCTCCAGAAGGTCTATACCTCGCGGCTGCCGGACTTCATTCATCCCTGGTCTTACATCAGATGAAGTTAACCTACTAACAGAATACGGGAAGGAATTTGAAGAAAACCCTTTCGGCGAATCAACAGTAGAAGCTGGGAACAGACTCATCTCCGCCATTAGAAAAACAAAACGGGATCATTGGGTTAGAACTGTAGAAGACGTGGATCTGAGACGAGACAGCCATAAGGCTTGGAGACTTTTAAGGCGTTTAAGCAATGATCCGACAAAGACCTCTGTACATTACAACATCACTGCCAACCAAATAGCTCATCAGCTTTTGATGAACGGGAAGCCCATCTGTAAGCACAAAGTGCCCAGATATCAAAGAGGATTTCAAGAGGAAAGTAACGATCTTACAATACTATTCACTATGGTAGAACTGGAGAAGGCTATCAAACAGACTAAAAATGGAAAATCAGCCGGCTTGGATGACATTCGGACAGAACAAATTAAGCATTTCGGCTTAAAAACCAAGGATTGGATACTCCAGCTCTTCAATAACTGCATGAAGAATTATCAAATTCCAAAGATATGGCGGAAGAGCCGTGTGATAGCTTTGTTGAAACCTGGCAAAGAAGGGGACAGTCCAAAGAACTTCAGACCAGTTGCACTACTGTGTCACCTCTACAAACTACTAGAACGAATGATTTTGAATCGTCTTTTACCAGTAATTGATCCTCTGCTCATACCTGAACAAGCTGGATTTGGTCCCGGCAAAAGCTGGGCAGTTGCTGAACCTTACGCAATTCATAGAGGATGGTTTCGAAGCAGCTAAGGTAACTGGAGTGGCATTTGTCAATTTATCGGCAGCCTACGACACTGTTAATCATCAGCTTCTATTTGCTAAGGTCTACACGCTGACTAAGAACTCCAGCCTAACCAGGTTCATTGCTACTCTCCTGCAGAATCGGAGATATTTTGTGGACTTCCAGGGGCAACGCAGCCGTTGGAGACTACAGAAGAATGGCCTACCGCAAGGAAGTATTCTCGCTCCATTTCTGTTCAACGTGTATTCAAATGACCAGCCGATAGCTCCCAACACCAGGAGTTTCTTGTACGCTGACGATCTCGCTCTTGCTGCACAGTGGAAGGATTTTGAATCAGTGGAGAAAAACCTCACGAGTGCCCTTAAGGATCTGTCCAAATATTATATCGTAAATCAACTGAAACCAAATCCCTCCAAGACACAAGTATGTGCCTTTCACTTGAGAAACAGGGAAGCCTTTCGTAAACTGAAGGTAATATGGTCAGGAGTTGAACTGGAACACTGATACACCCCAAAATTTCTAGGAGTGACACTGGACAGAGCTCTTATCTACCAGAAACACTGTTTGAACACCAAGTCAAAAGTTCACACCAGGAATAATCTTCTGAGGAAACTGGCCGGATCAAAATGGGGTAGCCAACCTGACACTATTCGAACATTTGCAATGGCATTGTGTTATTCCGCTGCAGAGTACGCCTGCCCGGTTTGGTATAACTCAACTCATGCTAAACAGGTAGATGTAGCTCTCAATGAAACGTGTAGAACTATAACTGGATGCTTAAGATCAACACCAACAGAATGCCTCTACCAGCTTGCAGGAATAGCACCACCCTCTATTCGACGAGAAGTAGCTGCTAACAAGGAAAGGAAGACATTTGTCCAGGAAGCAACCCATCCTCTACATGGGAAGGAACTACATGCTCTGAGGCTGAAGTCTAGGAAGAGTTTCCTAAGAACATCCAAACAATTGAAGACTACATGTGAAAAAGCCAGGCTAGAATTATGGAAAGCTAAGAAATCTCCTCTCCTGGGCTGGAAAAGGATAGCCGAAACTTTACCTCCTGGTCATGATCAAGATTGGGTTACATGGAAATCCTTGAATAGATTAAGATCAGGAGTGGGCAGATCTAAGATCAATCTTGCAAAGTGGGGCTACATTATGGAAGATGACATACAGTGTGACTGTGGAGAAGATCAGACTGTGAAACATATGCTTCAGTGTAGACTGTGCCCGACCTCCTGCACAGAAATTTCGCAAGAGCGACAGTTTAAACAAATCAGACCAAGAATACGTTGTCACGCTCAAATATCGTCGCGTATCGTAGTTGCACACACCCAATAATCTTGTTTCCTTTCGGCCAAATAAGGACCTCATCATTTCAACTGTTTCCTTTTAGTTTTTAAATCAGTCCAGTGTTTCTTCATTCGTAGACAGTGTTGTTACTTTCTCTTTTTTGTCAACGCCTTTCCAGTTTTCAGCGTTAGCTTAGGTTGTAACCTCTGTTCGAAGAGTATTATCTTATGGGACATTGGTACAGAGTTTGATTCCCGGTCAATGCATGTGAGTTTTTCGAAGTGATATGAAATGTCCTGCGGTTCAGATTCCATGGCTCATGATCGCGAGATTAACGGTCACGTGGAACTACAATCTTCCTTCGTTATTTTGGTGTCATGTCTTCTAGCATCCTTGACTTGTAGTCATAACAATGCGAAGCAGTACCGAGTTTATAAGCTAAAGCTAGTGTTGATGAAGAAGCTGTTATGAGCGGGTAACATTCCCGGCAGTTCCACGAACAGGATCAAAGACTTCATTAAGGGGGATGTAAAATGTGTATTAAATACTGATTAATTTACAGCACACACACAAAGAGCTTATTGAGAGAGGCACAAAGCAGCAGCGAGGATACAGATTAGCCGGCTAAATGAGCTGTGATGAAAACACTCGCCTAGCGTAAGGCACAGTGTATTTCCATCGTGTGTGGTTAGAATCGACTCCATCACACCTTCTGAGTTACAACCCCACTTATCCACACCAGTGGCGAAGATTCCAGAGATCAGCCAGTAAGTCTGCTGCGAGACTTAGGCTATGGCCACACTTGCGTAATATCCCGCTGACGGACTGCGTGAAATCCCGCGATAAAAAAGTGACAGCCAGTCTGAAAGACTAGACTTTGTATCATTTTAAATGCTATAAATGCTGAAAAATGCTAGAAAGGCTGGAGGGTTCTCGCTTCGCTCGAAGCCAAAAACTCTTGACTTGTTAGAAAATTATCTGCATAATACTTATCTTGCTTTATAATACTTTACCTTGTTTCAAATTACTCGCGAACGTCAAGTGCAAACCAAGGGCAAAGCAAGGTCAAGCTCGCGGGATGCCGTCACGCTCACCAGAGCGCGCGGGGACGTGCCCCTTCCATCCAGTCTAAAAACACTTATAGTGGGCGATGTATTGAAGATAGAGATATGCTCTCGCGGACTTTTTTGTAGAACTTTTCATGCTGACCAATTCTTTTCCTCATAGTATATTGATATGTTTAACGGTTTGCCCAGCGTAAGCTTAAGAAGCGCACGGACGCCAAGTTTTTTTTTCGACTTTTTCACTGAAATCGTTACTGCTTGGCTTCCTTTGATCATACATAAATTATTTTCCACAGAATCTTTCCTCGAGGTATCCTTTACAGAAAGGTGAAAACCGCATCAAAATCCATCCAGTGGTTCTCGAGATTACCCGTGACATCCACGAATCGGGGATTTTTGTCTTATACTAACGAAGTAGAGATTGTCGGGGAACACATGCACCAAGCGGTACTATGACGTCTCACACCTCAGTGCATCTGGGTACATTTCGTCCCGTCACCGTAACGTAACGCCAGACCCCAGCGTTACGACGAAGTCGACAAGCTCATTTAAAATGATAAAATGCACAATAATGACTCAAACGTGACCAGCACCACACAGCATTACTTCCCGCTGCGGGACAAGGGACGAGGTCGCCCGTTGGAGAATGGACCGGGGTTCATTTTGCTGGCGCGTTTTCCCGCACAATGCCTGGCCACACTTGCGGGAAGAAGACGCTGCGGTGTTATTGTGCTCTAGTTAGTTTTGTACTGTGGAGGTCTTGAGCGAAGAGCTCCTTAGAAGCCTTTATCTCCTTTGGTTTTTACTCTGTGACAGTTATTATGTGCTTTGTTGATGTGTAACATCTTTCCACTCGGTAGATGGATATTTTTGTGGCACTCGGTAGCAGGACATTTTTGTAAAGTGATTTTGGAAAAGGGACGGAAGTGGATGGGACAGAAACAATAAGCGCGCGTGGTGGCGGAGATCGGTACAACGACGTACTGTAGGCCATGTGGCTATGTGGAATGTATATCGCATACAGTTTAGTTCAAGGTTTGGAGACCCCATTTAAGATATTCCTACAATAAATCATCTTCAAGTTGTCGTTGTTTGGTGTGAAAATATTCATTATATCATATTTGCTGAAAACAATTACGATTTATTAAATCTTCATACTTTGCCGTATTCTTATTTAATATAAGCACTCGATGTTCTGTCAGCTATGTGGAATCTATATCGCATCAACCAACACTCCAAACAACGTAGGAATTCAGTATATTAACACCGACTACTAACAATAATTGAAACCTCGTTGGTCTAAACGTATCACTGGGAGAAACACATTTAATATACCTTCTGCACATCTACTTTGTAATCGCGCCTATAATTGGCAGTGCGCTCTATCGGCAAAAAGAGGAAATTTTCAACAACATGGGTTCACGAACTGGCCGGTATAGAGCGCAGCTCGCATAAAGTAGGCAGTGGTTTCCTTCGGCTGTGCTCCCGCATACCGTAGTTCAACTGGTTGAAGGTAGATGTCACTACTGCAGATCCTTTGGAGAACTTTGTTTTAATTAAATATATATTTTCCATTGCAAAATGCACAATATAGCGCTCAATTGTATAACGCCTCAGTACTCAACAAACAATACATATAAAAAAATCAAGCAACAAAATACAACTCTGTTAGGATTAGGACCCCAGCCGGCCGGTTGAGAGACCAACGCTGTAACCCAAAATGAATGCTATCAATCGATTAAGATACAACGTCTTAGCCAATAATGACTGACTAAACGATTTCTTCACTGGAGTATATTTCAAACAAAGTTCATTTCAAACAAAGTTCTTATTATTTGTATATCTGTAGGCCATATTGCATGCAACATACTCAAATGAGTGAAATATAGTTCAGAACGAGAGATCAGCTGCCATCATGTCTGCAACCGAGACGGCTCAGCTTTTTAAAGCCACGTCTGCACTGTAATATTTCAATATACACTTTGAATTTTCCATTGCAAAATGCACAATATGTTATCAATCGATTAAGATACAACGTCTTAGCAAATAACAATTATGATTTATTACAGTCATGAGCCTCCGTGGCTTAGGCGGCAGCACGCCGTCCTCTCACCGCTGGGTCCGTGGTTCAAATCCCGGTCACTCCATGTGAGATCTGTGCTGGACGAAACGGAGGCAGACAGGTTTTTCTCCGGGTACTCCGGTTTTCCCTGTCAAAATTTCATTCCAGCAACACTCTCCACTATCATTTCATTTCATCTGTCATTCATTTAATCATTGCCCCAGAGGAGTGCGTCAGGCCTCGACAGCCGGCACAGTTCATATCCTCGCCGCTAGATGGGGGCTTCATTCATTCCATTCCTGACCCGGTCGGAGACTGGAAGCAGGCTGTGGATTTTCATTTTCATTTATTACAGTCAGGATTTGGCACTGGAGTTTTACAAGTAGTTATTTCAATGACCACAGAGTTCACTGTTAACAAGGGATATGCTCTCCTGGGACACACATAGTAGGATAACATGTCACATGTTACACATCATATGCTCGTATATTAAGAAAAAAAAGATAGTGTGAAGAGGTATTTAAAGAAATGTTAACTAGTCTAAACTTATCAGGCATATATATTTAAGTACCGTAAGTTACTGTGAGTTAATAATTTTGGAGGTACAAAGGTACCCGTGTCTTTACGATACAAAGGACCAAGACTTCAAAAACAGAGAAATGATTGACCCGTTATTAATTATTTTCTTTGACGACGAAGAACAACCAACGCAGCAGATAACGCAACAACATAGTTATTATTTAATGGAATGCCTTCCATATGCAGAGCAATGGCGATGCTTTGCTACTCACAATATACAACACATTAATAAAATCACACCGTGCACACACGGGGAGAGGATTGACGCCTAGGGACGTGGAATGACAATACATAATATACATGGCATACAGTATATAATATACTGTCATTCCACGTCGCTAGGCATCACTGCTATCCCCGACTTATGTTTTTCACGCAGAAATCCACCAAAGCCGCCCTACCTCCTTCCTGTCCCTAATACAGTTACACACACTACTACAGGCTAATACTGGGATAGTACCTTACTACAAGTCCCGGGGCGCCTACCCCATCC
Organism: Meconema thalassinum; assembly: GCA_946902985.2. Classification (NCBI taxonomy): domain Eukaryota; kingdom Metazoa; phylum Arthropoda; class Insecta; order Orthoptera; family Tettigoniidae; genus Meconema; species Meconema thalassinum. The sequence continues at coordinate 285,260,217 of OX336388.2, forward strand.
ATGTGCCTATTACAGTTATCAAACAAATAAAGGTTATCAGACAAGTTCAACAGACGCAACTGATGACCAAGATGTCTCATACCCCTAAAATTAGTTAACAACAGAAGCTAACAGTTAGTTAGTTATTTTTGTTTTAAGGGGCGAAACTACGGGGTCATCTGCCCCAGAAGCTAATTGTATTTATTAAGACTATCGGACCCGTGCGAGAAATCTCGCTGTTCTTTAACCACACTTTCCGCAATAGGTTTATAATGAGAGACTTAAGGAGAATGGTTGTTATGTTTACATTCCAACCAAATGAGTATAGAACACTATTTACATTTCAGTTAGTATTCCAAGTTCTACGTTCCCTAACTTAAGAAGGCAATCACCGAAAATTGGATCATCATAACACTCACTGGTTATTCGATATTTATGTAATTATACGATTTGAGTACTCATTCCTTTGATTTACTGTTTCTGAAATCCATGCAAAATGATAAAGGAAAGACCTCAGAATGTTAAAATGACATGAAACCGGCGTCACAGCGGCCAAAATGTGAAGTGAACAGCAATTATGGAGCGTATTTTCCTACATCAAGAGTATCTGCAAATCGCAGACTTCGTACAATTTTTAAAAGTCATTTTTAAAGAAATTATAGATATTATGAAATTAGAGGGCGATTTGTCACTGCTAATGTCTATTCTTTTTCATTTGAATGCTCATATGTCTTGATCGGTCGCAGGAGGGATCTATACTACTGAAATAATATATATGATGATTTATCTGAAAAATAGGTTTTAATTTTGGAGAATGTGATTTTTGTATCCAAACATTGGAGACTGTGAGTTTTCTGTCTGAACAAATTGGAGAATGTTACTTTTGACACTAAACAAAATTAATTACTTCAGACAAAACAATAGACAAGTTGGCCATGTTTGTGAAAAATTTAGACAAATGAAACCAATTGCTTTGTTGGAACACACTTATATTATTTATTTATTGTGTAGTGGTTACGAGTTGAACAGACAATAATAATATTGGCTTGCAGCTGTAGAAAGTCACATGACCAGAAGCTGTCTTGTGATTGGCCAACAGGGAGAATGTGCTCTTTGCAACTAAACAGTGTGGAGAATGTTAGTTTTGCATCTAAATTGAGTTTTTGGCATTTGAAAACCACTGGATATTGTGAGTTTGGCTTTTCAGCACTAAGATAGTCGTGTGTAGTTTGGAACGAAGAATAAAAAGCCTTGCTAACTAAATTCCGAACAAAAGTGGAGAATGTGAGTTTTGCATCTAGACCCCTCATATATTAACGCAGATGGTTTCAAAGAATCAATATGAATTTAATATGATATTTAGTAAGGTTGTATTACATTCTCTACATTTGTGAGTGCATGTACCCGAGGGAAGTGTTCCAATCGATACACTCACGTGTCTTGCCATTAATGTGCGTGGGTTTGGGCGGGAAAAATCACGAGATCCACAAAACCACAGCGATCACCACACACCAGTGGTTGGTGGCGGTTTCAACTCGGGACTTGGTGCTATTTGCTTGGTGGCCACTGCGTTTGTCAACTGACATTAGTGGGGCAGTGTATCCATTTACCTGGAGTACAAGTGGGAAACCACATACCGTACTTATTTACTTGTTTTAAGATGAAGAAAGTCTGCAGACACTGGTTGGTAATCCAACTGTTTCAATGGAAAAGAACATCAACCATGAACCATGCATTCTTTTCTTCCGCTCCAACACACGATTTTGTCGGTGCTCGGTGTTTTCTGTCGCAATTTATCAGGAAATTATTTATGCACAGAAGTTAATCACTTAATTATTTAGCGTATGGCATTACACAAGAAACACAATAATAATAACAAAGAATAATAATAATAATAAAGTTCATACAAGCAGAGATATAGACCTATAACCTTATGTCCAGTCTATTTATCCAGTCCAGGCTCGATGGTGTAGCACTGAAATCATTAAAGACCCTCTAAAATGCGATCAGCTTCATTAGTGGGTTACATCTCTGAGAGCGCTGAGTGAGGGCTCATAACGTCAGTTCTTTTTGTAGATCATGCTAGACAAGGTGAACATTTTCGATATTAAAAGTCAGCAATTTGTCTAAGTTTGTGCCGTGTCTTGTGTGGGGTTTCACCTAGGACACCAAGCTGGCTCATCAGCGGGCTCTTGATGTGCCCTCGTGGACCTGCGAGCTACCTCCCTTTATATGAAGTGCACCTGCACCTCTTCACTGCCAGAACTAAAAGCTCAAGCAGCCTTAACTTCCCTATGGAGGGACACCAAGAGCCCGCTGATGAGCCAGCTTGGTGTCCCAGGCGAAACCCCACTCAAGACACGGACGGCACAACCCTAGAAAAATTGCTGAGGTTTATCACTATAAAGATCGCCTACTAAAGGATAGATAATTCCCAGGACAATTACCTATTCTCAATAACGAAACCAAGAACAATGGAGCAAATCCATATTAGAATAGTAAGGACGCTGAACACTCTACTAACATACAGTATTTACGCGGATTCGGTGCCGTAGTTGGTAGCATGCTGAGCTTCTATGCTCAAGGTCACGGGTTCTAACCCGGCTGAAATCATCGGATTTTTAAGAGCGTTAAGAATTCCTCAGTAAGCCTTCCTTCGGAGGAGAAGTGAAGCCGGCGGTCCCATGTCATAGATTTTTGGCATTTAAAATAACCTTCCACTAATTCACTTGTGTGAAGCTAAATTTGACTAACGCTCTTAGGTTCCAACGTTCGTCGCTAGGAGCCGACTGCGTTGGCATCTAGTAACCAAGTTTAGAACTATTGTAGTAGTCGTTGACGGTGGCATTTGGTAGCAAAAGTAGGAACTGCTTGAAAATTGAATGTCAGCATTCCTTACTTGAATTAAAACACATAACACACACTCTAACAGCCATCACAATTAACACCGGTTATTAGACTGATTCTACACACAGCCAAAGTACACGGGGCTACATGACCGCGTTGTCGCAGCCCCTAAACTGAGGAACCAACAAACCAACCGAATTTGAGGCGCCTCTAGTTTTACTAGTATTTCTATGACACAGAGTCCAGGAAACTATATTTTGTCTTTGGAGTAGTTCCATTAAACTTAGCTTTTCTTCTCGCAGTTGTAGACATTGTGAGCAACGCTGTTCTACACGTGCTTGGAGAAACAACTCGCGCTCACGAAACGACACAAGACAGACAAGTGCGCACAAATCGAAGTAGGCTACACGATATATATTAGAGGTCATATTACCCCTAAATCAATATTAGGGGATAGAAATTACGATCGACAGTTACAAGGAGACAATCAATACAATAACGAATAGCGATTAGCGATACACTATTGATTATGACCGATGTAAGATGTTGCGCCAAGTGCGGCAATTTGAATCATTAAAATGTTGTAGTGTTTCTAAGTTGTTGTTGTTTGAGTCTTCTGCCGTTTGACTGATTTGATGCAGCCTTCCAATCCTCCCTGTCCTGAGCTAATCGTAACAATCGTGGAGGCCGTGACGAAGATTATCAAGCTTTTATATGATCGCGTAAAGAAGATTCAAGATATGCGTTTTATCGTAACTGCTTTATAATATTTTAGTGAATTTAGTTGAAAGTTATAGTGCTGCATCGCCATAAGTGAAGGCAAGTACTGGAACGTATAAAAATCTCTCATTTAGATATGTAATAGTTCTGGTTGGAAAGCATAATTTTTCCGCCATTACACTTTTGCATAGATATTCATCACTGTGTACAATACTAGAAAGCAGTGAGGAAAAATCTCAAAAGAGTAGTTTGAGAAAGTCTCACTAGGTGGACAGTGAATTACAAAGAATAAAGAATACCACGCTGTTCCTACCGATAACCCAGCGTAACGAAACAGTCAAGTGCGCCTATATCATATCGTCTCATCTCATAGTGGTTTTCGTTTCTATACACGGAAATCACCAGGAATAACCATGCAACACGTAAGAAAAAATACTTTGAAATGCTCCTTCCAGAGGAACGCAACACGACCCTCAGCAGCAGAAATACACACTTTTGTAGCAGACACCCTGAAGATCACCGTTGATCAAATAGCAGCTTTACAATTGGACGCACCTTCCAACTCTGTTTACATTAAGGTAATCTCTCCAACTATTATGGAACGACTTTTAAATACATTTGCTGGCATTAACAGACTCACCCTGTTTAATGGCGACACGGTCCCAGTAGAAATTACTGCAGCAGGCGTGGAAGCTACGAGAGTCCGCTTTTTTAACACCCCCCCCCCCCCCGGAAGTAGTCGCTGATAAAATACGCCTCCATTTCTCCAAATATGGCATAGTTAAAAATATCACTAATGAATGCTGGTCGCAATATTACAAGTTACCCGTAGCAAATGGCATCAGGCAAATTCACATAGAACTAAAGCAGCAAATCCCCTCCTTCAGAACCATCGATGGACACCGTGGTCAAGTCAGCTATGACGGCCAAGATAGAACATGTGCCGTTTGTCATGCAACTGATCATCTCCGCTCTGACTGCCCCCGCCGCTACAACGTGATGTCACGCCTCGACCAGGTCACCACGCCATCTGTCTTTGCTACTCCAGCCACCCCTATTACTAGCCATATTATCGAAGAGACACCGGGTCCCAACCTGAGCGACTCGCGCCAACAATATGACGAGAGCTATCCCCCACTTGAAAACTCTAATACGGAAAGGGCTACGCCCAGCCTGCTGTCCGTCAACAAGTCTTTGCCAGAAAACACACCAACGCCTGCGGTCACTCAACCGGAAATAAATCAACAACATTCCTCGGCCATTGACCTCCCACCCCTACAAACTTCCCACGTCACACCTAGTCTATTACAACCCGACAGTCCCACACATGATAATCCTGGATTATGCAAGAAAACAAAATGGTCGGAAGATAGTCCGGACGACATGGTAGTCAGCCGTACCTCTGATGAATCAGATACCACTACAGCTGCCGAAATAATGCCACCACGCCCACGTAAGCCTAAGCAAAAGGTTAAAAAAACAGAAGAAAATAGAGGCACATACCAGTGAAAAAAGAGACCCCCGCTTACGTGTACAAGACAACCACAGCCCCAGCCTTCCAGTTTCCAACATCACCCCCGCCGCTGTCCCTTCAACAACCGACGCTCACGAAGTTCACCGGATGATGGCAGACCTGTGCCAAATGACGAAGATTCCTAGCCCGGGGCAAATCATTTCCATTCTGCAAGTGTGTTCGCAAACTGGACAGCACGAACAAGTCTCAGACTTTATCATCACGATGCGAGCCAAGTTCCGTGCTCACTCCACGGAGTCGCTGCAAGCATTCGACTTACAGTTAGCACCAGTCTTAGCAGAACTAAACTCTTGTCAATAGTACCACCGTGACTTCCACGGAAAGATTCGACTCTCCTCGCGTGATGCTGTCCTGGTTCTTTTTCTTACATGGTGATTTTATATACACGGTTGCAACGGCGAATATTACAGCCATAGCTGGTCGCGCCATGTTAGCAACTTTCTACGCCACCTCATCGTACTCCTCATGATTCTACGTACCATCGCCACAGCAAATATCAACGGTATCACTAACGTCGGAAAATTAAAGCTAATAAAACAGTTCATCACCAACAATGATGTCGACATTCTATTGCTCCAAGAGGTTTGCACAGCCTGTCCCCATTTGAATACTTCGTCAACCTAGGGGAAGAGTCCAGAGGAACTGCTATAGTCTATAGAGCTGGGTTAAATCTTACGGCTTTCTTAGCCCATCCCTCTGGACGAGTGTTATCGGCTACATATGAAGACTTGGTCCTGGTTAACACTTATAGCCCACCCGGTACCCATCGTAAAATGGAGAGAGAAGCTTTCTTTTTGAACGATTTACCGCCACATTTAGCTCGAGGCACAAACATTATCTTGGCAGGTGACTTCAACTGTGTCCTACATTCAAAAGACCAGCTAGGGCCAACGTCCAATAAGTCCGAAGCCTTGAGGGAAATGATCCGTAACTTACACATACAGGATGCATGGGAAGTTATACACAAGGGTAAAGTTGAATTTACTTTTTACCGAGGCACATCAGCCTCCAGACTCGACAGAGTTTACATTTCTAACCCCCCCCCCCCGTCGACTCCCTGCATACTATCACAGTGCACCCTGTGCCGTTTAGTGACCATCACACGATAGTTTTTAATTTACAAGCTGGTACACCTGTCCCCTTTTTGGGAAGAGGTTATTGGAAAATAAATAATGCTATCCTTCAGACCCCCGAGGCCCGAGACAGGTTCTCTATATTTTGGAGCCAACTAGTACGACGAAAACCACAGTACCCCACTGTTCTACAATGCGGCAAAACCACAGTACCCCACTGCTCTACAATGGTGGTTTAAAGCAGCAAAACCACATTACCCCACTGCCCTACAATGGTAGCTTCAAGTGGCAAAACCACAGTACCCCACTGCTCTACAATGGTGGCTTAAAGCAGCAAAACCACAGTACCCCACTGCTCTACAATGGTGGCTTAAAGCGGCAAAACCACAGTACCCCACTGCTCTACAATGGTGGCTTAAAGCAGCAAAACCACAGTACCCCACTGCTCTACAATGGTGGCTTAAAGCGACAAAACCACAGTACCCCACTGCTTTACAATGGTGGCTTAAAGCAGCAAAACCACAGTACCCCACTGCTCTACAATGGTGGCTTAAAGCAGCAAAACCACAGTACCCCACTGCTCTACAATGGTGGCTTAAAGCGGCAAAACCACAGTACCCCACTGCTCTACAATGGTGGCTTAAAGCAGCAAAACCACAGTACCCCACTGCTCTACAATGGTGGCTTAAAGAGGCAAAACCACAGTACCCCACTGCTCTACAATGGTGGCTTAAAGCAGCAAAACCACAGTACCCCACTGCTCTACAATGGTGGCTTAAAGCAGCAAAACCACAGTACCCCACTGCTCTACAATGGTGGCTTAAAGCGGCAAAACCACAGTACCCCACTGCTCTACAATGGTGGCTTAAAGCGACAAAACCACAGTACCCCACTGCGCTACAATGGTGGCTTAAAGCGGCAAAACCACAGTACCCCACTGCTCTACAATGGTGGCTTAAAGCAGCAAAACCACAGTACCCCACTGCTCTACAATGCGGCAAAACCACAGTACCCCACTGCTCTACAATGGTGGCTTAAAGCGGCAAAACCACAGTACCCCACTGCTCTACAATGGTGGCTTAGAGCAGCAAAACCACAGTACCCCACTGCTCTACAATGGTGGCTTAAAGCGACAAAACCACAGTACCCCACTGCTCTACAATGGTGGCTTAAAGCAGCAAAACCACATTACCCCACTGCTCTACAATGGTGGCTTAAAGCTGCAAAACCACAGTACCCCACTGCTCTACAATGGTGGCTTAAAGCGGCAAAACCACAGTACCCCACTGCTCGACAATGGTGGCTTAAAGCAGCAAAACCACAGTACCCCACTGCTCTACAATGGTGGCTTAAAGCGGCAAAACCACAGTACCCCACTGCTCTACAATGGTGGCTTAAAGCGACAAAACCACAGTACCCCACTGCGCTACAATGGTGGCTTAAAGCGGCAAAACCACAGTACCCCACTGCTCTACAATGGTGGCTTAAAGCGGCAAAACCACAGTACCCCACTGCTCTACAATGGTGGCTTAAAGCGACAAAACCACAGTACCCCACTGCGCTACAATGGTGGCTTAAAGCGGCAAAACCACAGTACCCCACTGCTCTACAATGGTGGCTTAAAACAGCAAAACCACAGTACCCCACTGCTCTACAATGGTGGCTTAAAGCGGCAAAACCACAGTACCCCACTGCTCTACAATGGTGGCTTAAAGCGACAAAACCACAGTACCCCACTGCGGTACAATGGTGGCTTAAAGCGGCAAAACCACAGTACCCCACTGCTCTACAATGGTGGCTTAAAACAGCAAAACCACAGTACCCCACTGCTCTACAATGCGGCAAAACCACAGTACCCCACTGCTCTACAATGGTGGCTTAAAGCGGCAAAACCACAGTACCCCACTGCTCTACAATGGTGGCTTAAAGCAGCAAAACCACTGTACCCCACTGCTCTACAATGGTGGCTTAAAGCAGCAAAACCACAGTACCCCACTGCTCTACAATGGTGGCTTAAAGCGGCAAAACCACAGTACCCCACTGCTCTACAATGGTGGCTTAAAGCAGCAAAACCACAGTACCCCACTGCTCTACAATGGTGGCTTAAAGCGACAAAACCACAGTACCCCACTGCTCTACAATGGTGGCTTAAAGCGACAAAACCACAGTACCCCACTGCTCTACAATGGTGGCTTAAAGCGGCAAAATCACAGTACCCCACTGCTCTACAATGGTGGCTTAAAGCAGCAAAGCCACAGTACCCCACTGCTCTACAATGGTGGCTTAAAGCAGCAAAACCACAGTACCCCACTGCTCTACAATGGTGGCTTAAAGCGACAAAACCACAGTACCCCACTGCGGTACAATGGTGGCTTAAAGCAGCAAAACCACAGTACCCCACTGCTCTACAATGGTGGCTTAAAGCGACAAAACCACAGTACCCCACTGCTCTACAATGGTGGCTTAAAGCGACAAAACCACAGTACCCCACTGCGGTACAATGGTGGCTTAAAGCGACAAAACCACAGTACCCCACTGCGGTACAATGGTGGCTTAAAGCAGCAAAGCCACAGTACCCCACTGCTCTACAATGGTGGCTTAAAGCAGCAAAACCACAGTACCCCACTGCTCTACAATGGTGGCTTAAAGCGACAAAACCACAGTACCCCACTGCTCTACAATGGTGGCTTAAAGCGGCAAAACACGCCTTACAGCGATGTTTTCGTAACTTATCAATACAGAGCGCAACGGAACGCCGCCGCACGAGAGTTTTTTATGAACAAGCTCTCTATGATTACACAAAAATACAACAGCAGGGACACACGGTTCACCATAAACTGAAAGAAATCAATCATGTTCTCTGTTCTTTACAACAAAGTACACTACAAGGTGTCCTGCATAGGATCCGCATCCCATATCTGGAAGAGGAAGAACGGACTGCCACCTATCATATTGCAAAAGAGACACATCAGCAGAAGAAAAAATACATCACCGTACTGGAGAAAGGAAATCAACGTATTACCGGACTGCCAAATATACTGAAAGAAACCACGGATCATTTTACCGCCATCTTTTCCCATGACCCGAGTGATACTACCCCACCATTAGCGCCTTATCTCGGACCCTTGCAACGTCACATTATCATCGAAAATGCAGCTACACTCGACGGCGATGTCCTGGAACACGAGCTGTAGAACGCCATTAAATCCGCAAATAAAAATAAGTCACCAGGACTCGATGGGTTATCATTCGAGTTCTATAAACACTTCTGGCCATACATCAAACATGATTTATTGTCTGTTTTTCGGGAATTACTCTCACACCCAGAGCAAGGCACAGCTTTCGCACAAGGAGTCATTATTAAAGTCCCGAAAACCAGGGCACCTAGAACCCTGGCGGATTATCGCCCCATTACGCTCTTGAACACGGACTATAAGTTATATTCGAGTCTTCTCGCCACGCGCATTAAGCTTTTTCACCCAAACATCCTCAGTCAGGAGCAATACAGTGTTTTAAAACAGTCCAACATCATTGATTGTTTGTCGAACTTACGAAGCTTTCTCTTGCATATGTCCTTCACGACTGCTACGGAGGCCGCCCTAGTGAGTATAGATTTTCAACATGCTTTTGTCCGAGTACGTCATTCTTACCTATGGGCCGTGTTGCAACGATTCAACTTTCCACCCAGACTTATGGCCTCCCTGCGCACGCTATATAGTCATGCAACCTCAAAAATCCAAGTGAATGGTTTCCTCACAAAGGACATTGTCATCCAGAAATCCATAAGACAGGATTGTCCTCTATCTACAATACTTTTTGCTTTGAGTATGGAACCCTTCATCAGACACGTTACGACCCAGCTCCCTGGAGTCTCCCTGGGAACCACATCGATCAACCTACAAGCATATGCGGAAGATGTAACCCTCATATTAAGTAGTCGCCGAAACATAACTACTCTACAAGATCTCATTCATAAATATGAAGTACACTCAGGAGCCACCATCAACGTAAACAAATCAGCACTCCTACCCTTTGGAACGTGGCCTACCCTTGACACATGGATACCAGTAGTTCAAGAACATAAATTACTGGGCATCACGTTCTCTTCCAACTTGAGTGATATGATTACTCGCAACTGGAATCGCATACTAAACACAACCCGTGCGATCATCTTAGAACAAGCCACCCGTAATCTCACTATTCTTCAAAAAGTATGGACCCTCAATACTTTTATCCTCAGTAAAGTTTGGTACACAGCACAAATCCCCCCCAAATTGTGCTTAAGAAGATTGATCTTACAATTGGTTATTACCTATGGCGAGGGAAACCATATCGAGTTGCCAGACTTCAATTGTACCAGCCTTTGACCACTGGTGGCCTGGGATTAACATCTGTAGATTGGAAATGCACTGCGCTTCTAGCCCGAAATATTATCAAAGTGCAGCAGTCGGATCGCCAGACGTATGCCAAAGCGGTTCTTCACGACTTAACACGTCCACCGACGACCCAGCCACGTAATGCTACCCTACTGCACTCTCTCAAACGCACCCTGCGCTTCATAGATCAACTTCCTCCAGCGTTACGACATGCAGGCCGAGCCATTACCACACGTCAGCTCTACTCCGTGGCCAAGGAGTCTACCAGCTCCCTTTCCCACATTCAAACCAAGTACCCGCACCGGCTCTGGCCGCAAATATGGACAAACGTGCACGATAAATGGATTCCATTACAGTAGCGGGAAACACTCTACTACTACATGAATGAAGTTATACCCACCAAAGAAAAAATGTTTCGTCACAACCGAACTCTGACCCCCTCATGTGACATTTGTAATTCTTTAGATACGCTTGAACATCGTATCGCTGCTTGTACTGGACCATCCAGTCTATGGGAATGGACATGCCAGACTATCATGTGAATCTCCGGACTGCCCCTTACCAGTGCCAATAAGAAAACCCTTCTATCAATGGAGTACACCTGTCGTACCAGGCCTCTGCGCGCCGCGGTCATGTGGCTTTTGGCAGCACTGATCCACTACGTATTAGAGAAACGTTCTACCCCTCAGCACCTGAACCTGCCAGCCTACATCCAGTTCCTACGGCGAGAACGTTGGAAGTACATCTCTAACAAGACTCTTGAACCTGCTTTCTCTAAGTGTCTATATACTTTTTAAACTCCCACAGTGATTTTTCTTTCCGGTGTTTAATGTCATTTACTTCCTGTTCTTGTACATGTGCTATAGGCATCTCAGTGCAGTGTCATTTATTTTTGTGTTGGTAATTTTAAGCCTATGTGAATAAAAAAAATCGTTTCACCTCTACATAGCTACCACACCCTACATCTGAGGCAATCTGTTTAACATATTCTAAACTTGGTCTACCCCTACAGTTCTTGTCCTCGACCCTTCCTTCCATAACTAAGCTTGCTATTCCTGGGTGTCTTAGTGGGCCTCTGTGTCCTACCAACCTATCTCTTCTCTGCATTAGCAGTCGCCAGAAACATCTCACCCCTCCCACTCGTCTTAATACCTCTTCGTTTGTAGCCCTATCTCCCCATCTAATCTTCATCATTCTCCTGTAAGACCACATTTCAAACGCTTCAATTCTCCTTTTTTCTGCTGCACCAATAGTCCTAGTTTCACTTCCATAGAGCGCCACGCTCCAGACAGAGGCTTTCAAAAATGACTTCCTAATACCTAAATCTATATTCGATGTCAACAGATTTCTTTTGTGTAGAAATGCTTTCCTTCCCTGAGCTAACCTACTTTTTATATCCTCTTTGTTTCGTCCATCACTGACTATTTTGCTTCCTAAGTAACAGAAGTCTCCTACTTCCTTCAGCTTTTCACCTGCCAATTTGGTGTCCATAGAGGTTTCTGATTTTTTTCGGCTGCATTCCAATATTTTTGTTTTACTATTATTAATTTTCATCATGAATTCTTTGCTCAAGACGGAGTCCATACCATTCAAAAACTCATTCGAATCCTCTGGCGTGTCGGCCAAGATGACGATGTCATCAGCAAATCTCAGAGTTGAAATTACTTCTCCTTGAATCATCACTCCCACTTTAAATTTTCTCCAATTTTCTTCATTGCTTGCTCAATGTAAAGATTGAAAAGTATGGGTGATATGCACGAAAATTAGGGAGTTAGCAATTTTATAATCAACGTGCCGGGACGAAAACTTTGACACAAAAGTTCAAAGCTTAGAAAATAGGCTACAGCAGAGAGGACCCTGGCAGAACTAATGTCCACAAATTGTGAGGCCCTAGGGGTTCAGTGACTTTCTAAACAGTGAAAGACAAGCAACACAAATGTTGAAAGACCTAGAAAAAATTTGTAAAATATATGGGATGAAAATAAATGAGAAAAAAACAAAATGTATGGCACAGGTGGAAAAGGTGAGCATGGCACGCCTACCACATGCACCATCATCCGGCAGAGAAAGAAGGGACTCTTGAACAGCTTTAGTGGCACGTAAAAATCTCCTTGGGGGTGAAATTCCTGCATCCTGGTGTCTTTAACGCTGAAGGAGATTAAAGGGACGTTAAACCCAAAAGTAGGCATATTATGTTTACTGTTATTATTATTATTATTATTTTTATTATTATTAAATAATTAAATAATGGCTGAGGAGCAATACGGATTTCAAAAAGGGGTAGGAACAAGGAGTGCTATTGGTTTGTTAAAGATAATCGGTGAAAGATATAGGCTATGCAGAAAAGTATATGCAATATTCATAGATTTAGAATAACCTTTCGATCGTGTTAGATGGAAAATATTGATGATACTACTCAAAAAATTTGGAGTGAATTGGAATGAAAGAAACCTTATTAAACATATTTACTTAAACCAAAAAGTAAGAGTAAAAATTAGCGAAGAAATGACAGAAGAAACAGGTCTGGGGAAAGGAGTAAGACAAGGATATTGTTTATCACCTATTCTATTTAGAAGAAATTATTAAAGAATTTGATGGAAAAAGAGGCGGTAAAAGATTTGAGTGTATTCATTTTGCTGATGATTTGGTGGTTATGGGTGGGAGTGAAAGACAATCTACACGAATGTGGAAAGACCTAGATAAAATTTGCAAAATATATGTGATGAAAATAAATGAGAAAACAACAAAATGTATGGTCGTAGGTGGTAAAGGTGAAAAAATTACAATAAAATTAGAAGATGAAATTGAACAAGTGGATAGTTTTAAATACCTAGGAAGTTGGCTTACACAAGAAATGATATGCACTAAAGAAATATAAACAAGGATTGAAATAGCAAAAGAAGCCTTCAGTAAGAAAAGAACATTATTTTGTGGAGCAATGAAAGTAAGCTTAAGGAAGAGATTAGTGAAATGTTTTGTTTGGAGTGTAGCAATGTATGGAGCGGAAACTTGGACGCTTAGGAGAGAAGACGAGAGAAGAATAGAGGCTTTCGAAATGTGGGCATGGAGGAGAATGTAGAGAATACGTTGGAAGGACAAAGTGAGAAAAGAGGAAGTATTAAAGAAGAAATGATGATGCAAAAGAAGATAAGGGAAAGAAAAATGAATTGGATTGGACACTGCCTAAGAGGAGATGATTTGGTGAAAAGTGCATTAGAAGGGACAGTCCAAGGGAAAATCCGAAGAGGAAGAAGGAGGTTTCAGATGCTGGATTCCATCAAGATTGATAAATCTTATGAGCTGATGAAACGTGCTGCTGAAGACCGGGTAAGGTGGAGAGACCGACCATCAGGCAGATAAACTGATGATGATGGTTAAATGATGTCGAAGGAGTGAGTATCTCCAGAGGAATCTCAGCCCTATTGGATCACATCTGACGGCTCCATGATTGACCGGCGCGGCCGATCAATTGCCAAGGGAAATTCTATCGCGGGGGAGGAAATGGGCGACCTATTGCTGGTAACGAGCAACGGAACAGTGCAGCGGCCAAGCACGGTGGTTCACTTCCTGGCCGTCAGATGGCACCATCGTGTCCCCCAACACACCTGTCGTGTACTTGGTACATCAATCTAGCATCCAGCATATCATAGTGGCGACTGCTGACTTTTATAATGTGTAGGACATAATATGATAGGCTTAACTTAAGGTAATTATTATAGCTGGGTAAATTGAGATATTAGACTCGGTCTAATATTAATTATTCAGTCGCACAGCTCAATTGCTTCGGTGGCGTAGTTGGTAGCATGCTGAACTGCTGTGCCCAAGATAGCGGGTTCAAACCCGGCCGAAGTCGTCGGATTTCTTAAGAGCGTTAAAAATCCTTCAGTATGCCTTCCTTCGGAGGGGAAGTAAAGCCGGCGGTCCCATGTCATAGATTTATGGCTTGTAAAAGATCCTTCCACAGACTAAGCATGTGTAAAGCTAAATTGTTAGGTTAGATTTCGTCAGAACGCGCTATCAAAGTTCCAAAGTTCACCACTAGGTATCATTGATAACTGGTGGCGAAAATTGGGACTTCTTGAAATTGAACGGAACTTGTAGCTCACTTGTCCACTGGAAGCAGCTACAGACTCATGTGAGCCGAAGCATTACACAATAAAATATAATCGAATACCACTCCAAGGATGTGCACACGCTGAAAGCAAACTACGCTGATCCTTTCTGACCGCTCGAAATCGTGACCAATAAGCCCGTAGTGTTGGTTTAAATTCAACCAATAGCGTGACTTGACGATCTCAGTAGATGTCTCAGAGCGCCATTAAACAGACCAAAACTGCCCCTTCCCCCTCAAGGGCTCCCATACATTTCTAAAGCAATACACGTGCTTTGAGGATGCAAGGCTTCCTTCCTCAGCTTTCTACTCCGGGCGGTGAAGGTCTCACTTCACCCATCTAGGGGCGAAATGTAGAACTAGTTACAAGTACTGACAGTGACAGTGAGACGGAGCTTATCGAGGGGGCGCACAAGGTGGCCCCAAATACTAGTTTACAAAACAATCAATTTAATTTTTTAAACAGTTACAGCTGTGAGCTGACTGTAGGATGATCCTCACGTCCTACATAGAGGAATCGCCACTGACATATTATCACTGTAAATCTAGCTTAATTGCATGACTTTCTCGGTGCAAGTCTTTCCGTTTTAAGGGAAACTACTCTAGCTAGGCCTATAATGGATTTTATTCTACACTACTGCTCTAAAATATTGCACGCCCTATAGAATTTTGAGAATTTTGGTACAGAACATCTAAAAAAACCCATTCGTCTTTGAAATTTCAAATATTTATTAAAGAAGGATAGTCTACAAGTGAGAAGGAACATTGTAATAAACGATAAGATTGTTTCTAATATTTTAATTCAAGGAAATGTGTCAACAGTACGTACATATGTACAATGACATGCCATGTCACTGATGATATCGAAGTTAAATATTGAATATTTTGATGAAATTTGTATTTAATTTGGTCATAGTGGAACATATTGTGTATCATTACTGCATTATTCAGTAGTCATACTTTAAATGATGTTAGTATTTTCTTGGACCACCCCTTGGCCCTTATAACAGCATTCACTCTGTCAGGCATGGAGTCCATAAATTTTCTAATGATACTGATGTCAATTTCAATTTCATGGATCCACACATTCACAATCACCTCCAACAGCTCTTGTTTTGTTGCAGGCCTCTTCTGAACCCCTTTTCCATCCAGTCGCCACAAATTCTCAATTGGATTAAGGTCCGGCGAGTTTCCCGGCCACGGAAGTTCTCTGATAGCCCATTCAGTCATGACAGTAAAAGTCTGAAATGATAGATTTGGACGATTCGTAACGGCAGTAACCTTGGAAATTGTATTTCAAAGATAAAATAACCAAAACTCACCTTTTTGTATGTGTGACATGGAGCCAGATCCTGTTTTAAAATCCACTGCGCATCCGGGAAAGCACCACGTGCAGTGTTCATCAGAGGACGCCGAGTCACAACTTCGTAATGATCACTGTTCATTGTTCCCTGAACAAAGTACAGCCTTCCAACACCTTGGCATGTCATTGCTCCCCACACCAATTCCGATGGAGCAAGTTTCATGGTTCGCACAAGGCAGTCAGTATCCATCCCTTCATACCTGACGAGCTGTGGTCTACAACTCTTCATGGAAAATCGGCTTTCATCTGAAGAAAAAACAATTCCCCACTGCTCTTTTGTTCAGTTTACGTGCAGTGTGGCCCATGCCAGCCTCTTTTTCCTCATTGCAGCAGTTAGAAATGGCTTCTTATTGGCAACTCTAGCCTTCATTCCCATTACACAGAGACTTTTCCTAACAACTGATGAGCTGGAATCAACTCCCATGGACTTTTGCCATGCTTTTGCCAGTTCAATTGAAGTAGAACTCCTGTTTTTCCGGCTTAGTCGACGAAATATTCTGTCCTCCCGGGGCGAAAAAATGCGTGGGCACGCGCTTCGCGGTAAATTCTCCATGTTTCCTTTGACCATCATCTTCTGCAGATTTCGACTCACGGCTGGCCTTGAACAGTTCAATCTCTTCCCAATTTCAGTGTTGTTTAGGCCTTCTTTGTGTAATACCTCGACGCACTTTTTCTTTCTAGTTTTTTTTTTCATTTTTTTCACCATGACGGCAAATGCACACACGCACAGTAGGAAGAAAATTAAAAATCCAGCAATACCTTCAGACCAGAGCTAGCGATCGCGCCATACCTCAGTTAACACAGAACACTTTCTGAGGCAATAATCGGCAGTATGAGATCACATTGTTGCTAGGCATTGTCACAAGGCACACCCCAAAGATAAATAAATACAAATACAGTACATAGGTGTAAGTAATATATGCATATCTGCGTGAAGACGTGTAACTAACGAAAGAACATCATTAAAATCAAGGGCGTGCAATACTTTAGAACAGTAGTGTACTTGTACCGTACATATTAATAAGTTACTGGAACATTTTTTTCGGATTAAGCAAAAGTTTTAAATGCTGCTTGCATCAAAGAAATTGAGAAGCTCATTGTTGTAACTTGTATTCAAGCGTTGTTAATATGAGTAATTTCAAATATTAATGTATATAATCTCCAGAGACAATTCTAGCATTTGCTGACTATGTTGTGATCCTTGGTGACACTCTAGTGCAAATGTGTGCTGATACTTCTCGATTCATCCAAAATGCAGAGAAAATTGGGCTGGAGGTAAACGAGGACAAAACTAAATATCTTGGAGTATCACGTCGTCGAGTTCTCGCTCCTTACATTGTTGTAGACGGACATACCTTCTAACGAGTTGAAGAGTTCAAGTACCTGGGCTCAATATTAACCAACAAAAGTGAAGTGACGAAATAAGTACATCAACACATAACAAGTGCGAATCGTGTGTTCTTTAGTCTGAACAATATCTTCAAATCTCGTCTGATATCTCGGAAGAACAAAGTCCATCTGTACACGGCACTAGTGAGACCAGCACTTTTATACGGTAGTGAAACTTGGGCGACATCAGCAACGACAGAAGATTCTATATGTGCTTTTTGAAGAAAGGTACTTCCAAAGATATATGGACCCATCTACAATAGCATGGAAGGTAAATGGGAGAGAAGAAAGAAAGAAGACCTGTACCAGAGGTTTGGACGATTATCGGGACAGAGGCGACTACAATAGTTTGGACACATCTGACGAGCAGACGGATCCCTTCTTTAGAGAGTCCTCCAATTTCAACCCACGGGTAAACGCCCGAGAGGACGCCCAAGAACACGATGGAAGGATCGAGTGACGACGATCCTTCAAGAAGTGGAACCGACAGCCGTGAAGAATGATGCTAGAGACCGGAAAAGATGGAGTGCCATCTGCAACAAATACCTCCTCTTGTGATTGACTGACTTTCCTTTAATTTGATATTGTTTGTGTTTTGTAATAATTTTCCTTTGTTATATATTTTTTGGTTTTTGTAATATTTGTGATATTTATCTTTTCCTATTGTCCTTGTGTTGTAGGCCTCAAAGGCCCGTTCAATGCAATACATGATGGTGATAATGATGATGATGATATAATCTCCATTAATTAACTAATTACATAATTTGAATTAAGAGTAACTTAGTTAAAGCGGCTTCGGTGGCATGCTGAACTGCTGTGACCAAGATCGCGGGTTCAAACCCGGCCGAAGTCGACGGATTTTTAAGAGCGTTAAAAATCCCTCAGAATGATTTCCTTCGGAGGGGAGGTAAATCCGGCGGACCCATGTCATAGATTTAAAGCATGTAAAACAACCTTCCACTACAATTGGTAGTGTGTAGCAAAATTTGTAGGTTATATTTGGCTAGGTTAGTCACGCTCTATGAAGTTCCACGTTCGCCGCTTGGTGCTATTGACAATCGCATTTGGTAGCCAAAGTTGGAACTATTTCCTTCAAAAATGCCGAGCTATGGCTTTTGGCTGCGATTCATATATCTTACTAATATATAAAAATGCGATGGTGTGTGTCTGTCTTTCTGTCTGTCTGTCTGTCTGTTACTCAATAACGCAAGAACCACTGGTCCGATTTAAATGAAATTTTGCATGGATGTAGCTGATTTACCAGGTTTACATATAGGATACTTTTGATTACGATATTTTGCACTATTGAAAAATGGCGACTATTTTCATATTTCCATTTCAAATAAAAACAGAACGCTAAGATATAGCAACCTTTTGATGGCACTACGAGCTTTAAATTTAATTTTCTATCCGAAATGTCCTTACCACTTTTCGTGTATCTCCAACGGTTAGCGAGTTAAACCTACATTTGTGACGTCACTACACCCTTTGGTTTAAAAATTTAATATTTTCATCATCTTACTAATATATAAAAATGAGATGGTGTGTGTCTGTCTTTCTGTCTGTCTGTCTGTCTGTTACTCAATAACACAAGAACCACTGGTCCGATTTAAATGAAATTTTGCATGGATGTAGCTGATTTACCAGGTTTACATATAGGATACTTTTGATTACGATATTTTGCACTATTGAAAAATGGCGACTATTTTCATATTTCCATTTCAAATAAAAACAGAACGCTAAGATATAGCAACCTTTTGATGGCACTACGAGCTTTAAATTTAATTTTCTATCCGAAATGTCCTTACCACTTTTCGTGTATCTCCAACGGTTAGCGAGTTAAACCTACATTTGTGACGTCACTACACCCTTTGGTTTAAAAATTTAATATTTTCATCATCTTACTAATATATAAAAATGAGATGGTGTGTGTCTGTCTTTCTGTCTGTCTGTCTGTCTGTTACTCAATAACACAAGAACCACTGGTCCGATTTAAATGAAATTTTGCATGGATGTAGCTGATTTACCAGGTTTACATATAGGATACTTTTGATTACGATATTTTGCACTATTGAAAAATGGCGACTATTTTCATATTTCCATTTCAAATAAAAACAGAACGCTAAGATATAGCAACCTTTTGATGGCACTACGAGCTTTAAATTTAATTTTCTATCCGAAATGTCCTTACCACTTTTCGTGTATCTCCAACGGTTAGCGAGTTAAACCTACATTTGTGACGTCACTACACCCTTTGGTTTAAAAATTTAATATTTTCATCATCTTACTAATATATAAAAATGAGATGGTGTGTGTCTGTCTTTCTGTCTGTCTGTCTGTCTGTTACTCAATAACACAAGAACCACTGGTCCGATTTAAATGAAATTTTGCATGGATGTAGCTGATTTACCAGGTTTACATATAGGATACTTTTGATTACGATATTTTGCACTATTGAAAAATGGCGACTATTTTCATATTTCCATTTCAAATAAAAACAGAACGCTAAGATATAGCAACCTTTTGATGGCACTACGAGCTTTAAATTTAATTTTCTATCCGAAATGTCCTTACCACTTTTCGTGTATCTCCAACGGTTAGCGAGTTAAACCTACATTTGTGACGTCACTACACCCTTTGGTTTAAAAATTTAATATTTTCATCATCTTACTAATATATAAAAATGAGATGGTGTGTGTCTGTCTTTCTGTCTGTCTGTCTGTCTGTTACTCAATAACACAAGAACCACTGGTCCGATTTAAATGAAATTTTGCATGGATGTAGCTGATTTACCAGGTTTACATATAGGATACTTTTGATTACGATATTTTGCACTATTGAAAAATGGCGACTATTTTCATATTTCCATTTCAAATAAAAACCGAACGCTAATATATAGCAACCTTTTGATGGCACTACGAGCTTTAAAATTTAATTTTCTATCCGAAATGTCCTTACCACTTTTCGTGTATCTCCAACGGTTAGCCAGTTAAACCTACATTTGTGACGTCACTACACCCTTTGGTTTCAAAATTTCTTATTTTCATCATCTTACTAATATATAAAAATGAGATGGTGTGTGTCTGTCTTTCTGTCTGTCTGTCTGTCTGTTACTCAATAACACAAGAACCACTGGTCCGATTTAAATGAAATTTTGCATGGATGTAGCTGATTTACCAGGTTTACATATAGGATACTTTTGATTACGATATTTTGCACTATTGAAAAATGGCGACTATTTTCATATTTCCATTTCAAATAAAAACAGAACGCTAAGATATAGCAACCTTTTGATGGCACTACGAGCTTTAAAATTTAATTTTCTATCCGAAATGTCCTTACCACTTTTCGTGTATCTCCAACGGTTAGCCAGTTAAACCTACATTTGTGACGTCACTACACCCTTTGGTTTAAAAATTTCTTATTTTCATCATCTTACTAATATATAAAAATGAGATGGTGTGTGTCTGTCTTTCTGTCTGTCTGTCTGTCTGTTACTCAATAACACACGAACCACTGGTCCGATTTAAATGAAATTTTGCATGGATGTAGCTGATTTACCAGGTTTACATATAGGATACTTTTGATTACGATATTTTGCACTATTGAAAAATGGCGACTATTTTCATATTTCCATTTCAAATAAAATTAGAACGCTAAGATATAGCAACCTTTTGATGGCACTACGAGCTTTAAAATTTAATTTTCTATCCGAAATGTCCTTACCACTTTCCGTGTATCTCCAACGGTTAGCCAGTTAAACCTACATTTGTGACGTCACTACACCCTTTGGTATAAAAATTTCATATTTTCATCATCTTACTAATATATAAAAATGAGATGGTGTGTGGTTGTCTTTCTGTCTGTCTGTCTGTCTGTCTGTTACTCAATAACACAAGAACCACTGGTCCGATTTAAATGAAATTTTGCATGGATGTAGCTGATTTACCAGGTTTACATATAGGATACTTTTGATTACGATATTTTGCACTATTGAAAAATGGCGACTATTTTCATATTTCCATTTCAAATAAAATTAGAACGCTAAGATATAGCAACCTTTTGATGGCACTACGAGCTTTAAAATTTAATTTTCTATCCGAAATGTCCTTACCACTTTCCGTGTATCTCCAACGGTTAGCCAGTTAAACCTACATTTGTGACGTCACTACACCCTTTGGTATAAAAATTTCATATTTTCATCATCTTACTAATATATAAAAATGAGATGGTGTGTGGTTGTCTTTCTGTCTGTCTGTCTGTCTGTCTGTTACTCAATAACACAAGAACCACTGGTCCGATTTAAATGAAATTTTGCATGGATGTAGCTGATTTACCAGGTTTACATATAGGATACTTTTGATTACGATATTTTGAACTATTGAAAAATGGCGACTATTTTCATATTTCCATTTCAAATAAAAACAGAACGCTAAGATATAGCAACCTTTTGATGGCACTACGAGCTTTAAATTTAATTTTCTATCCGAAATGTCCTTACCACTTTTCGTGTATCTCCAACGGTTAGCGAGTTAAACCTACATTTGTGACGTCACTACACCCTTTGTTTTAAAAATTTCATATTTTCATCATCTTACTAATATATAAAAATGAGATGGTGTGTGTCTGTCTTTCTGTCTGTCTGTCTGTCTGTCTGTTACTCAATAACACAAGAACCACTGGTCCGATTTAAATGAAATTTTGCATGGATGTAGCTGATTTACCAGGTTTACATATAGGATACTTTTGATTACGATATTTTGCACTATTGAAAAATGGCGACTATTTTCATAATTCCATTTCAAATAAAAACAGAACGCTAATATATAGCAACCTTTTGATGGCACTACGAGCTTTAAAATTTAATTTTCTATCCGAAATGTCCTTACCACTTTTCGTGTATCTCCAACGGTTAGCGAGTTAAACCTACATTTGTGACGTCACTACACCCTTTGGTTTAAAAATTTCATATTTTCATCATCTTACTAATATATAAAAATGAGATGGTGTGTGTCTGTCTTTCTGTCTGTCTGTCTGTCTGTCTGTTACTCAATAACACAAATATAGCCTACTTTCTCCTAAATGTATGGGTATCTTTATGACTCTTTGTCCTCATCCCTAAAACAATCACCCCAACCACAATGTATTGTTTGTTTTCTTTTATATTGATAATAGGCCAGTAAGTGTCAAGATCAATATTATATACTTTATGATGATTGAATAACAAAACTACTAACTTATTGTAATGCATTCACGTCCGTTAATCTCTATATTAAGCCAGCCTGCAAAATTAAGAATCTTCCGCCCCAATCACAGTAGGTGGTGCTGCGACCTATCAGTGAATTAATCTTTATCTTGTACGCCTATGCACTGCCATCGTAATGTACTACGATGGCAGTGTTCTATGGGTGTTGAATGAGTAGGCAGTTTAAAGTAGCCAAGAGGGAGGCGATCCAGCTGGCAGTGTTTAAAGGTATTCGGAGCGCGATCGTGGCTAATAGTTGAACTACCAGTATTACAAAATTGCCATACTTCAGGAGGCCAGCTCAGGCATTTACACAGCGTTATGTTTGGAACAATATTACCCACATAACCCACAAGAGGACAGCACCGTACAGAGGCATTAAGAAGGCTGTGGTTAATGACAACGTGTATCTAGTTCTTCTATTCTCCTTTTTCTAATGTCTTCTGTTTATGTGCGATGCTGGGACTGTGATTTTATTAATATACGAGTGTATACTTTATCCTCTCCTTTGAGCTAAATGACATTTTATTCAGTATCTGTGGGAAAAGCTCGT
This sequence comes from Meconema thalassinum, assembly GCA_946902985.2. Classification (NCBI taxonomy): domain Eukaryota; kingdom Metazoa; phylum Arthropoda; class Insecta; order Orthoptera; family Tettigoniidae; genus Meconema; species Meconema thalassinum. The sequence goes on from OX336388.2 coordinate 285,283,407, forward strand.
GCACATCATTTGTAAAAGAATTCAAGAAAAAAAAAACCTAACTGTAGCAGTACTCGATCCCCAGTCAACTGCGTGTCAGACTAACATGCTAGCCCAGAGCTAACCGTATCCCTGACGTCAGTTGTTCTTAACTGACATATTAGATACAAACTGTTGGCAAATAATGACTTTAAATAAACGATTTCTTCACTGCAGTACATCTTCATTAAAGATCATTTCATACAAAGTTTATATTATTGTATCAGTACGGTATATCACATACAACATACTAAAACTACTGAAATATAAGACAGGCACATGAGGACAGCTGCCATCTTGTCGTGTGACACAAACAGCTCAGCTCTTTTAAGCCACTCGTACTGTATAATATTATAATATTAAATTATAATAAATAACGGATCACGACCTTCAGGATAGCTTAAACCCCCCTAGGCTCGATAATCGGAATTGGTGGGTCTTAAGCTATTTATTACAATGGTTGCATAATTCACACGGCCGCCATCCTGAAATGGCATGGCCGATGACCTTGAATTTTGGGTGAAAGACGCGTCCTATACAAAGGTATGTTGTCACCAAGTTTGGTAGAGATCGGATGATTAGTTTAGCCGTAATTTGATTTTACGTTTTGAACATTTGAGTGGCCGCCATTCTGTTTTGGTAAAGATGGCGGCGATATAAAGTATGACACTGAGGTGTCCTTTACTAGTGCTACCTCTGTACCAAATTTCGTTCAATTCGGTTTCACCGTGTTCGAATTGATAGGGGGGGGACAGACATTCAGAGTACACACACTCACACACACACAGACACACACACACACACACACAGACTCACACACACACATACACACACACACACAGACTCACACACACACATACACACACACAGACAGACACACTTTTTTCGCCCTGTGTTGATCTCATAAGTCTACTTTCATTTTTTGCAAAAATCGAAAGTACGCTAATGAGATGGTGTGTGTCTGTCTTTCTGTCTGTCTGTCTGTTACTCAATAACACAAGAACCACTGGTCCGATTTAAATGAAATTTTGCATGGATGTAGCTGATTTACCAGGTTTACATATAGGATACTTTTGATTACGATATTTTGCACTATTGAAAAATGGCGACTATTTTCATATTTCCATTTCAAATAAAAACAGAACGCTAATATATAGCAACCTTTTGATGGCACTACAAGCTTTAAAATTTAATTTTCTATCCGAAATGTCCTTACCACTTTTCGTGTATCTCCAACGGTTAGCCAGTTAAACCTACATTTGTGACGTCACTACACCCTTTGGTTTAAAAATTTCTTATTTTCATCATCTTACTAATATATAAAAATGAGATGGTGTGTGTCTGTCTTTCTGTCTGTCTGTCTGTCTGTCTGTTACTCAATAACACAAGAACCACTGGTCCGATTTAAATGAAATTTTGCATGGATGTAGCTGATTTACCAGGTTTACATATAGGATACTTTTGATTACGATATTTTGCACTATTGAAAAATGGCGACTATTTTCATATTTCCATTTCAAATAAAAACAGAACGCTAAGATATAGCAACCTTTTGATGGCACTACGAGCTTTAAAATTTAATTTTCTATCCGAAATGTCCTTACCACTTTCCGTGTATCTCCAACGGTTAGCCAGTTAAACCTACATTTGTGACGTCACTACACCCTTTGGTATAAAAATTTCATATTTTCATCATGTTACTAATATATAAATAAAAATGAGATGGTGTGTGGTTGTCTTTCTGTCTGTCTGTCTGTCTGTCTGTTACTCAATAACACAAGAACCACTGGTCCGATTTAAATGAAATTTTGCATGGATGTAGCTGATTTACCAGGTTTACATATAGGATACTTTTGATTACGATATTTTGCACTATTGAAAAATGGCGACTATTTTCATATTTCCATTTCAAATAAAAACAGAACGCTAAGATATAGCAACCTTTTGATGGCACTACGAGCTTTAAAATTTAATTTTCTATCCGAAATGTCCTTACCACTTTTCGTGTATCTCCAACGGTTAGCCAGTTAAACCTACATTTGTGACGTCACTACACCCTTTGGTTTAAAAATTTCATATTTCCATCATCTTACTAATATATAAAAATGCGATGGTGTGTGTCTGTCTTTCTGTCTGTCTGTCTGTCTGTTACTCAATAACGCAAGAACCACTGGTCCGATTTAAATGAAATTTTGCATGGATGTAGCTGATTTACCAGGTTTACATATAGGATACTTTTGATTACGATATTTTGCACTATTGAAAAATGGCGACTATTTTCATATTTCCATTTCAAATAAAAACAGAACGCTAAGATATAGCAACCTTTTGATGGCACTACGAGCTTTAAATTTAATTTTCTATCCGAAATGTCCTTACCACTTTTCGTGTATCTCCAACGGTTAGCGAGTTAAACCTACATTTGTGACGTCACTACACCCTTTGGTTTAAAAATTTCATATTTTCATCATCTTACTAATATATAAAAATGAGATGGTGTGTGTCTGTCTTTCTGTCTGTCTGTCTGTCTGTCTGTTACTCAATAACACAAGAACCACTGGTCCGATTTAAATGAAATTTTGCATGGATGTAGCTGATTTACCAGGTTTACATATAGGATACTTTTGATTACGATATTTTGCACTATTGAAAAATGGCGACTATTTTCATATTTCCATTTCAAATAAAAACAGAACGCTAAGATATAGCAACCTTTTGATGGCACTACGAGCTTTAAATTTAATTTTCTATCCGAAATGTCCTTACCACTTTCCGTGTATCTCCAACGGTTAGCCAGTTAAACCTACATTTGTGACGTCACTACACCCTTTGGTATAAAAATTTCATATTTTCATCATCTTACTAATATATAAATAAAAATGAGATGGTGTGTGGTTGTCTTTCTGTCTGTCTGTCTGTCTGTCTGTCTGTTACTCAATAACACAAGAACCACTGGCCCGATTTAAATGAAATTTTGCATGGATGTAGCTGATTTACCAGGTTTACATATAGGATACTTTTGATTACGATATTTTGCACTATTGAAAAATGGCGACTATTTTCATATTTCCATTTCAAATAAAAACAGAACGCTAAGATATAGCAACCTTTTAATGGCACTACGAGCTTTAAAATTTAATTTTCTATCCGAAATGTCCTTACCACTTTTCGTGTATCTCCAACGGTTAGCCAGTTAAACCTACATTTGTGACGTCACTACACCCTTTGGTTTAAAAATTTCATATTTCCATCATCTTACTAATATATAAAAATGCGATGGTGTGTGTCTGTCTTTCTGTCTGTCTGTCTGTCTGTTACTCAATAACGCAAGAACCACTGGTCCGATTTAAATGAAATTTTGCATGGATGTAGCTGATTTACCAGGTTTACATATAGGATACTTTTGATTACGATATTTTGCACTATTGAAAAATGGCGACTATTTTCATATTTCCATTTCAAATAAAAACAGAACGCTAAGATATAGCAACCTTTTGATGGCACTACGAGCTTTAAATTTAATTTTCTATCCGAAATGTCCTTACCACTTTTCGTGTATCTCCAACGGTTAGCGAGTTAAACCTACATTTGTGACGTCACTACACCCTTTGGTTTAAAAATTTCATATTTTCATCATCTTACTAATATATAAAAATGAGATGGTGTGTGTCTGTCTTTCTGTCTGTCTGTCTGTCTGTCTGTCTGTTACTCAATAACACAAGAACCACTGGTCCGATTTAAATGAAATTTTGCATGGATGTAGCTGATTTACCAGGTTTACATATAGGATACTTTTGATTACGATATTTTGCACTATTGAAAAATGGCGACTATTTTCATAATTCCATTTCAAATAAAATCAGAACGCTAATATATAGCAACCTTTTGATGGCACTACGAGCTTTAAAATTTAATTTTCTATCCGAAATGTCCTTACCACTTTTCGTGTATCTCCAACGGTTAGCGAGTTAAACCTACATTTGTGACGTCACTACACCCTTTGGTTTAAAAATTTCATATTTTCATCATCTTACTAATATATAAAAATGAGATGGTGTGTGTCTGTCTTTCTGTCTGTCTGTCTGTCTGTTACTCAATAACACAAGAACCACTGGTCCGATTTAAATTAAATTTTGCATGGATGTAGCTGATTTACCAGGTTTACATATAGGATACTTTTGATTACGATATTTTGCATTATTGAAAAATGGCGACTATTTTCATATTTCCATTTCAAATAAAAACAGAACGCTAAGATATAGCAACCTTTTGATGGCACTACGAGCTTTAAAATTTAATTTTCTATCCGAAATGTCCTTACCACTTTTCGTGTATCTCCAACGGTTAGCCAGTTAAACCTACATTTGTGACGTCACTTCACCCTTTGGTTTAAAAATTTCATATTTTCATCATCTTACTAATATATAAAAATGAGATGGTGTGTGTCTGTCTTTCTGTCTGTCTGTCTGTCTGTCTGTTACTCAATAACACAAGAACCACTGGTCCGATTTATATGAAATTTTGCATGGATGTAGCTGATTTACCAGGTTTACATATAGGATACTTTTGATTACGATATTTTGCACTATTGAAAAATGGCGACTATTTTCATATTTCCATTTCAAATAAAAACAGAACGCTAAGATATAGCAACCTTTTGATGTCACTACGAGCTTTAAAATTTAATTTTCTATCCGAAATGTCCTTACCACTTTTCGTGTATCTCCAACGGTTAGCCAGTTAAACCTACATTTGTGACGTCACTACACCCTTTGGTTTAAAAATTTCATATTTTCATCATCTTACTAATATATAAAAATGAGATGGTGTGTGTCTGTCTTTCTGTCTGTCTGTCTGTCTGTCTGTCTGTTACTCAATAACACAAGAACCACTGGTCCGATTTAAATGAAATTTTGCATGGATGTAGCTGATTTACCAGGTTTACATATAGGATACTTTTGATTACGATATTTTGCACTATTGAAAAATGGCGACTATTTTCATATTTCCTTTTCAAATAAAACGAGAACGCTAAGATATAGCAACCGTTTGATGGCACTACGAGCTTTGAAATTTAATTTCCTATCCGAAAGGTCCTTATCACTTTTCGTGTATCTCCAACGGTTAGCGAGTAAATCCTACTTTTGTGACGTCACTACACCCTTTGGTTTCAAAATTTCATATTTCCATTTCAATTAAAAAGAGAACGCTGAAAATAGCAAACTTTTGATGGTATACACCTGATTTGCCGTTTAATTTTCTATCCAGAATGTTCTTATCACTTTTCGTGTATCTCTGACGGTTAGCGAGTAAAACCTAAATTTGTGCAATAAAACACGGTCAACACCGAGCGGTGCAGTATATCTCTACATATATAAAAAGAATATTTGTTTGTTTTTTTCTGAATTTCTACAGAAAGTTGAGTTATTTACACGTTTCAGACTGTTTTATGATAGATGCGCGCGAAAATAATGTTTTGGTCTGTCTGTCTGTCTGTCTGTTTGTTTGTCTGTGGACAACTTTGTTTCCTTATAACTCGAGAACGTCTGGGTGTATCAACGTAAAATTTGGTACAGATATCCATCAGAGGCACGACACTAATCATTGATGTATCCCTTCTCCGTACCTCTCATAAACGAGGGCCTACCCCCTTAAAATACATGCTGAAATAGGAGTAGAAGGACGAGACAAAGCTCATTTTCAGCCCCTCAATGTGAGAGACAAAACTTTGGGGGCCCTAAAAGCACATTTCAAGGTCCTACGTCCAACCGTTTTTGAGATATTCCCAGAAAACTAATTTAATTTAATAAACTAATGAACGAATGCAAGCCGATAACCATGGCAACAGATTCTCAGAGGTCCATCTATTGCTGTAAGACGCAATACAATTCCATTAATTATATTAGTGTGAAAGTTTGCAAACGGTTAGATGGTTATTATGGAACCAAATTAAGCTGTAAATTTCATCAATACGTAAAATGCGCTTAAGGGGGTCAAGGGGTAGTCTAGAATTTTTTCACGCTATTTACATCTGCGGGTGTGGTATGGCAGGTCTATTATATTCCTATCCCTATATTATATTATTATTATTAGTATTATATTATGGCGAACAACGACGAGACAAAGCCCCTCGGTGCCTGAAATAAAATTCGAGGGTCCTCGAAAACTACATTATAAGGCTCTAAAACCAACAGTTTCTGAAACATGCCCAGAAAACTAATTAAATTTAATTTAACAAACTAATGAAGGAATGTAAATCGGTAACCATGAGAACATTATCTCAAGGGGTGGCATCCAACTTTCCATCTATTTCATTAAGAAGCAATTTATTACATTTATTACATTTATTACATTTCTGTGAAAGTTTGCAAATATAAGGTTATCACGGAACAAACGTAGACTGTATAGTTCATCAATGCAATTAAGGGGGTCAAGGGGTAACCTAGAATTTTTTCATGCAATTTTCACTGCGACATATAGTACAGAAGGTCTATTATATCTCCAAACAAGAACATTATTTTCAAAAATTCCTGAATTGAATCAGCATTTTTTGCGGCTTTTAGGAATTTGGGCCATTTGAGACTAAAGAACCTGAATTTTCATGCACCACAAGCTTTTATAATTTATGATAGAGGTCTTCCTGTGTACGGGGACCCAACACAACGTAGAGGGTCAGTTTTTATGTGACGTGTATTGCGTTTCATCTACAAGGCTTTCAATTCTATTTCATGTCAGGAAGTACACGTTAGGTGAATTTAGTTTGAGAGCAGATTTTAACTAATCTTTCTTTTTTTTTTTCGACATCCGGGTTCATCGTAAGGATGATTTTCTTTGATACTGTGTGGTAGATATACCTATATTAGGATTTCTGGCTGATATGTTGTAGACAATAGTATTGTCTGTCTGTCTGTCTTTCTGTGTATCCTTATGTATGCCTATAACTCATGTTCGGATGCTTGGTGCATCGTAAAATTAGGTATGGTAAACATGAGTCAATACACCAATCATTTATAAAACTCTTCACCGTACATTTCATACAGTAGAAGGGTGGATATAGGGAAAAACTTCTCAAAATACATGCTAAAATAGGCGAAATATAAAAATTATCCTAGAAGGACGACCAAAGCATATGTTGCACTTCTCAATGTGAGACACAAAATTTGCGAGTCTATAAAGGGTCTCCGAAAACCACAATATAAGGCCCTTAAATTAACAGTGTGTGTGATATTCCCAGAAAACTAACTTCGTTTTGATAAACTTATGAAGGAATGACAAGCCGCTAACCATTGCAACAGTAGCTCAATTGATAATGTCTGGTGCATCTCTAAAAGCAACAGTACTTAAATGGACGTAACACCAATAACATTATTATTATTATTATTATAATGTCTGGTGTTAACACCGAACACCGTTCGAAGAACGGGTACTTCTGCTAGTACAGTATAAATAAGTCAATACGGAAAATATCTTGCATTACCTAGATTATCATGGTAAATGTTATTGCATCGTTACAGAACTTGCTACTCGGGTTCAATGCCCTACTTGAGGGTACGGTAAATAAATAAATACTAGTGGACCCGTGCGAGAGTACCCACCCGGCTCTAGTGCTATGCGGCCTGTACGCGACACAGTTCTGCCAGGGGCTATCCTCTTGTTTATTTGTTTAAATGCACTTAGTAAACAATTAAATACATTTCCGTTAACTTTCCAAGAAATGTAAGATTTTTCCTGTACTATTGAGACGATTTGTAAGATTTTGGTACAAACCACACCTTCTAACTCCCTCTGGTTTAGGAGCTTGAGTTTTGTGAAACATACAACTTAGCGTATTATATAATTAGTATTTAAAGAAATAAAACACAGTTGGTTCCTCGTGCTGTACAGTTGGTAGCTGAGACACTGTCGAAGAGGATGTTCAGTGAAGACTGGACACTCAATTGACGTTCAGTTGGTACCTCGTGCTGTACAGTTGGTGGCTGTGACATTGTCGAAGAGGACGTTCAGTGAAGACTGGACACTCAATTGCCGTTCAGTTGGTACCTCGTGCTGTACACTTGGTGGCTGTGACACTGTCGAAGAGGATGTTCAGTGAAGACTGGACACTCAATTGCCGTTCAGTTGGTACCGTACCTCGTGCTGTACACTTGGTGGCTGTGACACTGTCGAAGAGGATGTTCAGTGAAGACTGGACACTCAATTGTCGTTCAGTTGGTACCGTACCTCGTGCTGTACACTTGGTGGCTGTGACACTGTCGAAGAGGATGTTCAGTGAAGACTGGACACTCAATTGCCGTTCAGTTGGTACCTCGTGCTGTACACATGGTGGCTGTGACACTGTCGAAGAGGATGTTCAGTGAAGACTGGACACTCAATTGCCGTTCAGTTGGTACCTCGTGCTGTACACTTGGTGGCTGTGACACTGTCGATGAGGATGTTCAGTGAAGACTGGACACTCAATTGCCGTTCAGTTGGTACCTCGTGCTGTACACTTGGTGGCTGTGACACTGTCGAAGAGGATGTTCAGTGAAGACTGGACACTCAATTGCCGTTCAGTTGGTACCTCGTGCTGTACACTTGGTGGCTGTGACACTGTCGAAGAGGATGTTCAGTGAAGACTGGACACTCAATTGCCGTTCAGTTGGTACCGTACCTCGTGCTGTACACTTGGTGGCTGTGACACTGTCGAAGAGGATGTTCAGTGAAGACTGGACACTCAATTGCCGTTCAGTTGGTACCTCGTGCTGTACACTTGGTGGCTGTGACACTGTCGAAGAGGATGTTCAGTGAAGACTGGACACTCAATTGCCGTTCAGTTGGTACCGTACCTCGTGCTGTACACTTGGTGGCTGTGACACTGTCGATGAGGATGTTCAGTGAAGACTGGACACTCAATTGCCGTTCAGTTGGTACCTCGTGCTGTACACTTGGTGGCTGTGACACTGTCGAAGAGGATGTTCAGTGAAGACTGGACACTCAATTGCCGTTCAGTTGGTACCTCGTGCTGTACACTTGGTGGCTGTGACACTGTCGAAGAGGATGTTCAGTGAAGACTGGACACTCAATTGCCGTTCAGTTGGTACCGTACCTCGTGCTGTACACTTGGTGGCTGTGACACTGTCGAAGAGGATGTTCAGTGAAGACTGGACACTCAATTGCCGTTCAGTTGGTACCTCGTGCTGTACACTTGGTGGCTGTGACACTGTCGAAGAGGATGTTCAGTGAAGACTGGACACTCAATTGCCGTTCAGTTGGTACCGTACCTCGTGCTGTACACTTGGTGGCTGTGACACTGTCGAAGAGGATGTTCAGTGAAAACTGGACACTCAATTGCCGTTCAGTTGGTACCTCGTGCTGTACACTTGGTGGCTGTGACACTGTCGAAGAGGATGTTCAGTGAAGACTGGACACTCAATTGCCGTTCAGTTGGTACCTCGTGCTGTACACTTGGTGGCTGTGACATTGTCGAAGAGGATGTTCAGTGAAACTGGACACTCAATTGCCGTTCAGTTGGTACCTCGTGCTGTACACTTGGTGGCTCTGACACTGTCGAAGAGGATGTTCAGTGAAGACTGGACACTCAATTGCCGTTCAGTTGGTACCTCGTGCTGTACACTTGGTGGCTGTGACACTGTCGAAGAGGATGTTCAGAGAAGACTGGACACTCAATTGCCGTTCAGTTGGTACCGTACCTCGTGCTGTACACTTGGTGGCTGTGACACTGTCGAAGAGGATGTTCAGTGAAGACTGGACACTCAATAGGAATGTAGCCGGAGGAGGTTCGCGCCAGATAGTGCTCGTGTAGTACTGGGTAAGCGCAAGGCGATCGTCTTATGTTTCTCCCAGTCAGCTGTGAGGAATGTATAGATTGTGACCGAGTAAGCTAAAGTAAATTATATCTTCTCTAATTTTACTCCAAGACTATATTAATTAATTCTATAGGTATATAACCTAATATATTATGGACGATTTTCAGCGTTTAAGCGTTAAACATCTGCAAAATGAGCTATGGACCAGAGGCATTAAAACTAGCGGGAGGAAGGAAGAATTAATACAGCGGTAATAACTAAATTCTAACACGCTTTATTATTCAGCATGCTTTCTCCTGAAAATTACTATTATTTGAGTATTGAAGGCCTATATTGATAAATATATCTCCATAAGACTTAAATCATAAATAGAGATTTAAATATTTACTTGCTCCTCTTGCTTATAGACTTCGATTCATGTCTCTTCTTAGGTTGATAGCTTAAATGAAACTGTCGTGTTTTAAGGTACCGGCACCGTAAACATAATCAAAGAAAGTTGATACCGGTAATGTAGGCCTATACCTTGAAAGTTCATAGCAACGTTTGATTTTTATGTCATTTTGCCAATTTCTCAATAAGAATCGTTCCCGTACCCCTTGGAAAGGACTTAGGGGTACATTTTTAAAAAGTTTGAGAATCCCTGCTTTAGGGCCACGAACTGTTTCCATTTATCTGACTATGTCTCAAGAATGTAGAAGTCAGTCGCTACGACATTCTCCGTCGGGCGGATGGAAATTGACGATTAATTCTGATTTCAAGAAACCAACCATAGTACGTTTGTGACTTAATGTTGCGACATTTATTCTTGAAGTATTTGTCCGAGTATTAATGTCTTTGAAAATGGGAGTCACAAAATTGCATTCCCTTCTTTGTGTATATTGACGATTTCTTCCCGTACTTCAATGGAGATGATTTCTGCAGATTCCGATATTGTAGGCTATTATAGTGGTAATCCGGCAATTTTCTAGTGTATGGCCTCTTCCTTTTTTTTTTGTTGGGTTCGTGGTCCACGGAAAAAGCGACGGAACAGCACCCGGTTTTAATCTTGCTCTCTCACCTTCAAATACAAACGCATTAATTCAGTGGATGTTATCGAAATGTCTAATCAGTTTATAGGTACAAAATAGGAATTATTTCCCTTTGTACATCACACTTATCCAACACAGTTTTCGTGAAGTCATCGGGTTGAAAATGATGGGAACGCACTTTAATATTTTCGGTCAGATTCTCACCGAAATATTTTCTTCTAATAGCATGTAAACATTTCTTTATTTAGTGGAAATTGGTGAAACGAAAACAAGCTTCCCTGATTTTTGCAAAGAAGAACACTGCAATAGCTCGGCATAGTTACGAAAATAGCCATTTAAAGAACTTAAATTCGTGGATATAGTGGCATGAGAACACAGGAGACAACTGAAGAGCGCCTTGCGCTTACCCAGTACAACAGCAGTGCGCTCTATCGGTGCTAGTTCTATACATCCCTATTGCCGTTCAGTTGGTACCTCGTGCTGTACACTTGGTGGCTGTGACACTGTCGAAGAGGATGTTCAGTGAAGACTGGACACTCAATTGCCGTTCAATCTCCACTCAACGTCCTCCACGCTAGCGCCTTACTGGATGTTCTGGAAGCTCGGTGGAGACGACACCTTTCTTCTGCCCATGGAACACATGCTGAACACTTTCACAAGAGAACTAAATACTGTTAACACTGAGAAGGAGTCCAATGCTGATAAAGCACGCGTATAATAGCGGAGAACTTACAGGCTATACATTTAGAGAAGTGTTGATACATTGAAAATCCACCTGATCAGCACTAAGGGAAGTTGCTGAACGACGTACATGTTTCGAAATATCAATGATTCCATCCTCAGCGTGAAAAATATTACACCTTAATAGTACATTATGCAACGAGCCTATAATGGCAATAATTAAGACACGAGTATGTTTATAAAACGAGCGTATGCGAGTATTATAATTTCCATACGAGTGTCTTAATTACCATTATAGGCGAGTTGCATACGACTGTTTATGTTCGACGATAATTATTATAACTATTTTATGTTCAAAAATAAATATTCATAAATATCCGTCGAGATTTCGCCAGTTTTATGTACTGAACAGAGCGCATGAGACGCAGAGAATGCCTTGTATTTGACCAAAGCCTCCTCGATCGCCCCACTATGACACTAGGCAGTGAAATTTACATTAGAAGGCTTTGGAACTCAGCGCAGATGCGTTGCTATCCTCACCTGATTGGTCAAACAGCTGTTTCTTCAGCTCTGATTGGTGGGAGAAACTGTTTCATAATGAAAAATAGTGTTATAATGACCATCATTTTGATACAGTTTTCTGACACATAATAGTCAGGGTCGAACATAAAAACTAGTTAAACATAGTCACAAAAAGAATGGATATAATTACAAATAGTGTTAATTATATTAATGAAAAACTTATAAATATATAATATATATTAAAGAATTCCCTTGATGGAAGATAAGTAGTAGCCTGTAATATTACAGTTTACCATAGTTGATTTTTACAACCATATAATCACTCAAAATTGCAAACTCCGGATTTCTATCACCATTTAGCATTTCACCTAACATCATATATACTGCATTTAGCATACACCGACAGTTGCAGTACCAATAATGCAACTAAATAATTGTACATATTGTAAATATTTTCACCTGTATTTTCAAACATAGATGTTATAGCCTACACTAGTAAGTGTAATGGATCTGATGATGATCGCTTGACGATCGAAACTGGTCATCCTAGTGTATTTATTAATCTCATGTAATTTATTTCAGGATTAGGGCATAACCCATCGTGCGGACCGACTGAAAACACTAAACTCTTGTTTACTAAGGCATCACTGAAAAATTGCTTCAAATCCCACAATGAATACTTGAAGTTGATGGTTAATAGGATTGGTAACTTTCCATGTTTCACATGCATACAGTAGGATAGTTTTCTCATTGGCAATAAAAAGTCTGAATTTTACCATCCTGGATATGTTACGGTTTCTTTAGACTGGACAGAGCTGTACAGAAATTCGAGACCAACGGGCCACTCACACTTATAAAGCGGATAACGCGATCAGCAGCCACCTCGTCATCGGTTAATATAAGTTTGAGTGTCATCTGCAAACCAAGATTTCTTCCTAAGTCAGCAAGATCCACACACTCGGCCACTGACTCTCCCAAAATGCCAGAACTTGTCGGCGTAACTGAGAGCGAATATCTCTAGCGGGTACCTCCATTGGTCGAGGTGGTAGTATAATAATATAATAATATTGTATGGCCTCGGATGCCGGGTGCAAGCTTTGTTTTTTGACGCCCATGATGCATGTCAAATTTTGTTGTTCCTTGGAACGCTATGAACGTCATGGAGGTTAGATATCTAAGCTCCTTGACACTATAGCGCTTTCTAGTAGAGAAAGGAGGAACTTTCTTGTGTTGGCGGAAAATACTGAGGTTAATTTTGCCATTATGAACTCGGCCTACTGAATTCAAATGGGTTCTTTCTCATGCCAACAACATATGATATGCATGCCGTGGTTTTTGTCGCCTTTCAAAAATCACTTTCCGTGGTCAGGAGCGAACCGGAAAGCTTGGGGTTGGTAGTCCGACACGGCAACCACCGGTAGTGATACCACCTCTTTTGCAGCTTGATCCGCTAACTTATTTCCCCCAACACGGATTTTGAGTCTCGGCACAGTGTTTTGCAATTTCGGGACGAGGCTTCTCTGAGGCTCTTCTACCCTCCTTGACCACACCAAGGCTCGACATGGGGGTGACCCACGTTCCAAGGGAGAATTAAAGTAGGTAATTGGGCGTCCTTGACCCAGTTCCTATACTAACGACTTAATCGGCCGCAAAAGATGAGTAGGGGGGCTTCTTGAAAATCAAATTAGGGGATTAGCGGGCGGGGGCGGGCTGTGTGTTTAGGGGCTTGCAGCTGTGGGGTTGGGTTCTATCGATCCGAGCGCCTGAGCTACTGGGCGTGGTCCTCCGGCCCGGCTATTGTCAACACACCACCTTGCCGCACACAGCTGTACGGCGGGCCAGTATCACCATGCTCTAATGTTATTTAACCTTGGAATACTAACAGTCGCTTGGGGCTAATTATACGGGGGCTCTTTTTTTTCAAGTTCCGATGGACTGTATAAAAATAAGAGATTGACATACCAAACTGATTTTACTACTAAATGTTTGCTTGTTTTATTCTTATGTCTCAACATAATAGCCAAAACGATTGAAACATTTCTCGTATCGTTACACCAGCTTTCCAATGTCATCGGCAAAAAATTCTGCCGCCACTGAGCTGGGTACGTCTGGAGAGTCTCCTGAAGTGTTTTCTTTTTCGCGAGGCGTTGCCGCCCAACCGTACCTTCAATTCCCGAAAATGATGAGAATCATTCAGTGCTGGTTTGGACTAAACAGCAGATGGTTCTTACTTCACACTTGAATTCAATGAGAAAGTGTATCGTAACGTTGGCACAGTACGGCCGGAAATGATACATCGTACATCGTCATCAAATAACATGTTTCCGGTACTGATCCTTTATCTAACTTGGCTACCACGTTAGTTATTCCTTATGTTTCCAACGGAGGCTGTTTTCTAGTAGTGTAAAGAGGAGAGAACTCTTCATCAATGTGTGTTCGTTTAAATTATTGGGGTTGTTTATCTTAGCTAAGTGTATCTCGATTGCTTCCTTTAAGTCATGAGCTAGTGATTATTTATTTTTAAGTCACTTTCAAAGTTAGTGAGGCTGTGTCCCACTCACACATGTGTTCGCACACGGCCGAGTGCGTCCCGTATTTAATCACATTTCTGTGCTCGTTGTAACGTGTGTCTATGGTTCTACCTCTCTGGCCAACATAATTTGCTTGACACCCTGTGTCTTGGCACATTATGGCATGTAACCCTGACTTTGAATACGGGTCTGTTGTGCAAATGATTTCCAGTCGTGTTGTTTGTTGTGAATGATATTTTATGTTCGACGATGTCGAAATGTAAACATTATGTGTCAGAAAACTGTATCATAATGAAGCTCATTATAACACTATTTTTCATAATGAAACAGTTTCTCCCACCAATCAGAGATCAAGAAACAGTTGTGTGACCAATTACGTAAGGATACCTTCGCGCATGCGCTCAAAATCCAACATATTTCTGTGTTGGCAAGCAAAGGGAATGGTCTCTGCTTTTGGAGTGCCTTGACCCACGCATGCCCTCCGTTCAGTCAGCAAAGGCAGCGCGCCCTGTTCACTAACTGAATTCCACATATATTTATGAATATTTATGTTAAAACATATAATAAAGTTATAATTATCGTCGAACATAAACAGTCGTATGCAACTCGCCTACAGTATAATGGTAATTAAGATACTCGTATGGAAATTATAAAACTCGCATACGCTCGTTGCATAATGTACTATTAATACGTTGTTTTTTGAACAGATTGGTAATTTTGTATGTATTCGCGTTCACTTAATTGAAACGCACGAATTTTTTCTCATTATTGTCCGGCTTAAGAATTGTTTTATTTTTATCTCTGGCTACAATTTGATCTATTTTGTAGGAGAAAAAATTGTTTTCTTTAGCTATTTCATTGATTGTTCTGATTTCCTTATTGTAATTATCATTTGACATGAGTATGTTTACCCCTGTGCACCATTGCGTACTGGGATGGTTGTACTGATTGTCAATTGCATGCGATGTTTGTGTCGGTTTTCGGAAGATAGAGTGTGACAGTTCGATGGTTATGTCGAGATTATTTATTTTACGATCGGTTTCGGGTTCCTTAGTGAATTTAATGGAGTGGTGTAGGCTATTGATGGCTTGGAGTAATGTTTCTTCGCTTGTTAATTCAGTGTCGTAGATGCAAATTGCATCGTCCACGTATCTTTTCCATTGTACTATTCCGTTTGTCAAGTTATTTTTTTCTAAGAACACCTTTGCCAGTGTGTTAATGAAGATGTCGGCAATTACCCACTTAGCGGTGACCGCATGGCTAAGCCCTCTGTTTGCTTGTATATTTTATTGCCAAATTGAAACAAGTTTTGGTTGATAACGACCCTCAGTAATTTCACGATCTCTTCCGTTTCCTTTACCGAGTTGTTTGTCTTTAAATTGTTGACGGACTAAAATACATAAAATTTGGAAGAGTTAATAAATTATTGTAATAATGCCCATTGCATAATTTTAGAGGACAGCACTCAGTATCACATGTTAAATGTATGGTCCGAATTTCAACTTTCTATGCCAAACATTTCCTGAAAAAACTGTACCTATATTTGCAAAAATGTGGTATTGAGAAAATGTGATAGAAATATAAAATTAATATTACATCTTACTTCAGTGCATTCCAGAAGAATAGTCATCATTATCTGCTTCAGCTGATTCATCTACCATCCTTCTTCTTCTATTTTCAAATCTGTCTTCCTTTGATGAGGCCTTAGCAACTCTTTCTGCATATTTTACTCGATCTTGGTCGATACGACACAAAGCTGTTGTGGTGTTATGACCTGGTTCGATGCCCATGCCCTCAAATATTATAGTCTACCCTTTGCACCCTCATTGAATGTGATAGTAGCATCACATACACCAATTACTATTGCACAATATCTTATGAAACATTTTTTTATAATAATTCCCACACACAATTTTAAAACATTCAGTTACATTTGGAGTCTGCCCACGCAGGCATTTTTTCAAGAGTTTATCTTCACTGAAATCTCAGAAAACATGTCTCATGGCTTTTATCACAGCACTAGGAAGTGAGTGCTTGTGTTTGTGTTGATAAGTAGTACCACCAACTAATGCTTTCTGAAACCCACACCATGACTCCTCACCTTTGGGGCACAAGGTATGTTGTGGGTATGAATCAGTAGATGACTTATGTAAATATATCGCCCACACAGCTGACCTCTTAGGCTTCAAACTGTGGGTATTTCTCCCAATAGCTAACCCATAGTAAGTCTGAATCAGATCTATTTCTAAATCAGTTAACCTACCAGCACCACCAATTTGTTTCTTATCTTCCAACACCTTATCTTCCAAGGCATTTTTTAGTTTCCTAAGTCTGGCGCCCATTCTTTTTTGCACATGCCCTACACATTCAAATTTCTCTATATTTACATTAGGGCCATAAGGCTGTGCTTCACTGACTAACTTATAACTTTTAGAATCCCCAACAAAATTTACTAGAATACTTTATCTCCTCAGGGGAGAGAGATATTTAGATCTGAGTGCAAATGGGCGTGGTACGGCTCAACCTACTGAAGCGCGCAGTGCCTTAAAATATTTCTTTATGAACTAAATACGCACAAAACAATATAAAAATGCATATCATTTTGTTCAGAAAACTCTGGAGAATTTCATGCAATAAAAACAAAACAAGAATGCTTTTTTTATCCTTTCGCACTTTTGTTTGGAACGTTTTGACCTATGGTTGTGAAACATGGACACTTGGGAAAAGAAAAGATGCAAAAATTGAGGCAGCTGAAATGTGGTTTTGGAGACGAATGACCCAAACAAGCTGGATGGAAAGAAAGACAAATGTGCTTGTTCTGAACCAAATTCAGGATAATCGATGCCTGTTGGACACCATCAAGAAAAGGAAAGCAAAATTCACGGGACACATGACACTCTCCTCCAGGTAATCTATGAAGGAAACATTTTGGGGGGAAAACCAAGACAATCGCATCTCAAGAACAATGTCAAGGAAAAGAAATGTGACTCGTATGCCCACATGAAGAGAACCGCTGAAGACCGTAAGAAATGGCTGGAACGACAAGGCTTTTAGAAGCTGATGCTGATGAATGTGGGTGTGGTTGGTTGGTTGGTTCTTAAGTTTAGGGGCTGCGACAACGCGGTCGTGTAGCCCCGTGTACTTTGGGTGTGTGTAGAATCTTTCTGATAATAGGTGTTAATTGTGAAGACTGTATTAGTGTGTGTTATCTGTTTTTTAATTTAATAACTGCAACTTAGAATTTTTCAAATAGTTCCTACTTTTGCCGCCAAATGCCACCGTCAACAACTACTAGACCAACTTCAGAACTTAGCTACCAGACGCCACCGCAGTCGGCTCTTGGCAACGAACGTAGAAACCTAAGAGCGTTGTTTATATTCTTAACCTATCCAATTTAGCTTCACACAGGTGTAATTAGTGGAAGGATTTTTAACATGCCATAAATCTATGACATGGGACCGCCGGCTTTACTTCCCCTCCGAAGGAAGGCATACTGAGGGATTTTTAACGCTCTTAAAAATCCGACGGCTTTGGCCGGGTTTGAACCCGCTATCTTGGGGATAGAAGCTCAGCATGCTACCTACTACGCCACCGAAGCCGCCAAAAATGTGGGTGTAAATCACTCTATATTACAAGAAGTTCCGTGACGAACTAAAGAGCCTACTTTTCTTAAAATTTGAGATTCACGCCAATCTATATAGACCTATCTAGAAAAATAGCGAAATTAAGTTGGTAATATCGAATATTCTAATTATTTCGAAATATACTTGTAGCCTAATAGAGCACTACAGTTGGCAGCCCTGGTGACTGAATATATTGTTAGTTCCATCACTTAAGGTACAGCATACAATATTTGGTTGAAGTCCAATGGATAGCATGGACGTTACATGCAGATAGACATTGGATCTATCAGCGCGCCTAAAATCATGTTGTTGTTGTTGTCTGGCTGCGTGGCTCAGGGGTAACGTTCTCGCTTGCTGAGCCCAAGGTTGCAGGTTCGAAACCTGGCGCAGTCAGCTGGCATTTGAGGGTGCGCAAATGCGAGGGAGCCGTGTCAGTACATTTACTGGCACGTTAAAGATCCCCTTCGGGAAAAATTCCGGCACCCCGGCGTCTCTAAAAGCCAGGGTAGTTAAAAGGGACGTAAAACCAATAACATTATTATTAAAATCATGTTGGGAACAATGTCATGCATGCGTTGGTCAGAAATAATCTGAAATATTATGATCTCTTGTTGTGCCAATTTTGGATGAAATCCATTTGTTAGTATAGAAGTTGCATGTATTTTAAAATTGGACCTATTAGAGTAATGTTGGCAGCACTGACTTTTATTAGTTTCTCCTAATTAATCTAGAATGTTAGGTACTATACGTGGGCAAATTTTAAAGCTGTTGGTTTACATATTTTTTGATATATTAATATTTGGGTAAAAAAATAGAGACAGCCTTTATTAACAGTTGGCAGCCCTGGTTGCTCTTAGGAATAAGCATTCTCATATCTGTTATGGTGCATATAGCATATACGAAATTTGGTTGAAATCCAATTGATAGTATTGAAGTTACATACATGTATTTCAATTTGGTCCTATCAGCAGACTTAGAATCATGTTGGTAGCACTGACGTATATAAGTTACTCGAAATTAATGTAGAATGTCAGGTACTATACGTGTGCATAGTTTAAAGCTGTTGGCTTGCATATTTTCAGATATATTGGTATTTGGATAAAATAATAGAGAGAACATTTATTGACAGTTGGCAGCCCTAGTGGCTCTTAAGAATACGCTCAGTCATATCTGTTTATGTACACATATTACATACAAAATTTGGTTGAAACCCAATTAATAGTTTAGAAGTTATATGCATTTAAAAATGGGACCTATCAGTAGGCTTAGAATCATTTTGGCAACACTACCATGTATGACCTCCTGAAAATTAAGCTGAAGAATTATTATCAATATGTGTGCCAATTTTGGAATCGTTCCCATGGATACATTCCAAGATATCCAACATGGACCTCAAAATTCAATTGCGATTTTTCAGCAGTTGGTAGCACTGACGCATTTTCTAGTGTGACATTGTGATATCCCGGTATAGATCTTTACTCATACCAAATTTGGTTTCGATTGCTGCAGCCGTTTAGGAGTTGATAGGGGGGGACACACACACAGACATACAGACAGACAGAAGGACAGACAGACAGACAGACATTTTCCCGGATCGATCTCATAAGTCTACTTTTTCCTCATTTTTGCAAAATGTGAAAAGTAGGCTAAAAATATAAAAATGAATGTTACGTGATTGCTTGTCTGTATGTGTGTGTGTGTGTGTGTATGTCTCCTATGCGTTCATATACAATTCATCCGATTGCGATGAAACTTGGGTGAGATGTTGAGTACACTCCAAGAAAGGTTTCTGGCCTAATAAATCCATTTTACAATAGGTAGCGCACGAGTAGATTCAACTAATGAGCGATGGCACGCGAATCGTTTCAACAAAGTCCCGTATGCGTTCATATAGCATTCATCCGATTGCAATGAAACTTTGGTGAATTGATGTGTACACTCCAGGAACGGTTTCTAGCTTAGTAAATCCATTTTACAATAATTGGTAGCACACGAGTAGATTCAACAAATGAGGGATGGCGCGTGAACCGTTCAACAAAGTCCCATATGCGTTCATATACCATTCATCCGATTGCGTTGAAACTTTAGTGAATCGTTGAGTACAATCCAGGAAAGGCTTCTGGTTTAGTAAATCCATTTCTCAGTAGGTAGCACACGAGTAGATTCAACAAATGAGTGCCAGCGCACGAATCGTATGCGTCCATTCCATTCATCCGATTGCGGTGAAACTTTGGTGAGTTGTTGTGCAGGTTACCATGAATGTTTCTTAATTAGTAAATCCATTTTGCGATAGTTTAGAGGCAGTTAACGGAAATTGAAAAAAAAAATGTTTATCCAAAATCACTTAGAAACAAAATTACAACGCCAACACTTTCTTTGATTGGCATTGCAACGCATTGCATGCCGGGTACAGCTTGTAATAAATGAATGTATAAACATGATGCAGTTGCCATTACTCAGCTGACGAGCCGTGTCCTCTCCTGATCCAAGAGTAAGATGAGTTATCAACCAGAGCCTTTCAAGTAATTTATTGAAGTACCGGTATCTACAAAACCACACATCGCTGCATTTCTTGAATCGTATGAGGACAAACCCTCCATTCTGCCTGAAACATCCACTGCTGCTGAGAGCCATTAATCTCCTGACAACAGTCCATCTTCTCGCTGTTGACACCCATCAGTCACAGTTTCATGATTAACGTGCGCCACCTTTCTAACCTCGCACTCTACTTCCGACCACGCCGTGGGATCTTCCTCAAGCAAGTAAGTCCACATTTTACAAAAGTGTTGATCCAGAAATATTCGTTTCAAATAAATGCACTTACAATTCTCCAGTTAATTGAAACAAGTTTCGAAGGGGAGGTAGGCGAGGAGGACATCAACAAAAACTTCACTTTTCCCTTTCTCAAATTAAGGTCGATACATCATCGGGAAGGGATTTCACACCATCAAAACCACCAAAGTGCAATGGTTAATTGTTGATGCAACGCTCAAATTCGGTAGAGAGCCTTCTAAATAATGCTAGAGCAGTACTGATTCACAATGTTGGGAATCCAAGGATGGAAGCTTTTAATTTTACGTGACCGTTAATCATGCGATCATGAGCCACGGGACCTCCTTTTTACGTGGAATCAGAACCACAGGACATGAGTAGTGGTTTTTGAGGGGTTCAGATGCCACCGCCACCGCCACCGCTGGAATACTAAAATGGCAATATCTCGCGAACCAATCAGGCTAGAGACTTGTACGAGGTGTCAAATTACTCAGGCGAACACCCCCTTTCCTATGAACAACATATTTCAACCCCAAAAATAAAACCTACCCTACTTGGGGGTGAAATTAAATTTTTTAGAGAATCTCTCTTTCCAATTGCAACATGTGAGAGTTTGAATGCCGATATGGAATGTAACGTTGTTCTGAAAACCAATAATCAAAGAAGGGCATGTTAGGCCTTGAGGTGAGAGCCCCTGTTATTGTTGACGAGCCCCCTGCTGTCGGGCCCCTGTGGATGGGTTATTGTTGACAGGTCCTTGTGGACGAGTCCTTGTGGACAAGTCCTTGTGGACAGGTCCTTGTGGACGAGTCCTTGTGGACAAGTCTGTGTGGACAGGTCCTTGTGGACAAGTCCTTGTGGACGAGTCCTTGTCCCTTTGGACGGGTCCCTTTGGCCTGGTTCCTACGGACTAACCCATGAATTTATTTAAATTATGTCAAAGGGCCTAACTACATTTGTGTGTGTTGAATTGACGTTGTTCACCACTACTATAATGGAATAACGATATGAAAGGAAAGTGACGAAATACATGTGAACACGTGTGAAATGACCTTATTACCGTCCTCCTTGTGAAACAAGTCACATCCTGTTTTGCTTCATACGTGAGAAAATGTGAGTTCGAACCCGTGGTCGGATTTTGACGAATGAGGTGTCATTGAACTCGGGCTGATACCCCCTTTCCAATGAACAACATATTTCCACCCCAAAATAAAACTTACCCCTACTAGGGGGTGAAATTTTAATTTTTTTTAGAGAATCTCTCTTTCCAATTGCAACATGTGAGAGTTTGAATGCCGATATGGAATAAAACGTTGTTCCACACAAGAGATATGTGTTTGGTGGATAGCCACTATGAATTACATGCTTGTTTTTGTTTTTTGTTTTTTTACGCATGCCCACTCATAGCTTTTGTAAGAGGGCAGGCTTTTTAAAAGATGGCGGCTGTAGTGTAACCTAACCTAACCCAACCCACGAGTGGTGATCAAAAAGTATTTTAAGTGACGCTTGTCGATTGGCAAACCAATAATCAAAGAGGGATATGTCAGGCCTTGAGGTGATAGCCCCTTTTGATTGATCCCTGTTGATTGATCTCTGTTGATTTGTCCCTTTGGACTGGTCTCTCTTGACTAGCCCCTTTTGGACGGGCCCTTTTTGACAGGGAGTCATTTTTGATGGATCCTTTTTGACATGTGCTTTTCGACGGGTCCCTGTTGACGAGTCATTGCTGACGGGTCCTTGTTGATGAGTCCCTGTGGACGGGTCATTGTTGACGGGTCCCTATTGACAGGTCATTGTTGACAGGTCATTGATGACAGGTCATTGTTGACGGGTCATTGTTGATGGGTCCTTGCTGACCAGTCCCTGTTGATGGGTCCCTGTGGAAGGGTCCCTTTAGACCGGCCCCTTTGGACTGGTCCCTATGGACCGGCCCATGAAATTTATCCAAATTATGTCAAAGGGCCTAACTACATTTGTGTGTAAAGCAGTGTGTTGAACTGACGTTGTTCACCAGTCCTTACTACTACAATTGGATAACGATATGAAAGGAATTGATTAACTAGACATGAGTTAACTACCAACGAAACACTTTGGCGACTCTGCTTGTTATTGACCAATGAGTAGGGTTTTAGAAAAACTGTTTGTTATTTTGGGTTATATACAAAAAATGCTTAGACCTTTTGAGTGACTATGTTTGCTAAACAAGACATTATACCAGACACGATTAGGATTCTTATGTAGCTCAGACAAGGAAAGCATTTCTACAGAATCTTTTGACATTGAATATAGATTTAGGTATTAGGAAGTCATTTTGAAGGCCTTTTGTCTGGAGCGTGGCACTCTATGAAAGTAAAACTTAGACAATTGGTGTAGCAGAAAAGTGGAGAATTGAAGTGTTTGAAATGTGGTGTTACAGGAGAATGATGAAGATTAGATGGGTAAATAGGGTTACTAACAAAGAGGTATTAAGACGAGTGGGGGAGAAGAGATGTATCTGGCGACTGTTAATGAAGTAAAGAGATAGGTTGGTAGAACACGTACTAAGACACCCAAGAATAGCAAACTTAGTTAAGGAAGAAAGGTTCGAGGACGAGAACTGTAGGGGTAGACCAAGTTTAGAATATGTTAAACAGATAGCCTTGAATGTAGGGTGTGGTAGCTATATAGAGATGAAAAGATTAGCTCGGGACAGATAGGCGTTGAGATCTGCATCAAACCAGTCAAAGGACTAAAGACTCAAACAACAACATGTAAGTTCACTAAAATAATGTTGTGTAACGGTATATGTTAGTCAACGAACAGTAATGCATTACTGAAACCCATGACACGATACCTAAGAGCTTTTCTAAAATGATTTTAAAATGCCTTTAACCCTATATTGAACACCCAGTTCACAAGACTCATAACTGCAATGTTATGGTAAAACAAAACAAAATCTATATTTCAAAACAAGCAAGTGGTTTAGTCAATGTATACTGAAAAAGTTTTGTAAATACTCAAGTCCTCAAGACTAATTAAATTAGTAACTGTCAGGTTGACCGAGTGGTTAAGGTGTTTGAAATAAGATCAAATTTTCTGTATAAGGAAGCAAGGGTTCGAATCCCTTACCTGACATAACTATTGCCTTGACATGGCTTGGCCACACTGCATTATTATGACACTCGGTACACAAACCATAGATATAGTGTATTGTTTAAGGCCACTCTCTTTCTGAACATAGTCAGAGACTGTTGATGGTTAACAATTGTATTAATAGTGGGACATGGGGATAGTAATTAAGAAAAACAGACAGTACCCATACAATATTTTTATTAAATTCATTTTATAATAGTTACACACTGAATTCAAGTCTATCTCTTTACCATTGTTCTATATAGATTTTTAAACACAACGCTTGTTGTAGATCCTTTTACAACTTTCTCCAGGTACTCTTGCTCTTAAAAACTGGGGAAGTCGCAATGGTTTTATAAACATAAAACCCTCATCCTCTTCTTTTTTCATAATTATCATCATCATCATCATCATTATGAATATTATCATCAAAATTATTATAGTCATTGTCACCATCATTATCATCATCATCATCATCATCATCATTCTCAACATCACTAGAACTATCCAATTCCTCTTGTTTGTTTTCCACAGGGACCTCTTGTAGAGTCTGCGTTGCTTTTGATAGTGTTAAGGGTTTTTTGAATGATGGTATTTGTCCTAACCTGTCTTTTTGAGGTGATGATGAATGCTTTTTAACAAACAATGCACTATCTTGAGCAGCAATATATTTTTCTTGGACTTGCTTTTTTTACCTGGGTTAGAGTATTTTGCGTATTTAAATGTGTATTAATTTGAGATTCACAATGATGTTCTTTTGAAGTAAGTACGTTGGAGTCTTTTGTTTTAATCATTCCTCGACACTTTTTGGATCGTTGTTTTGAACATCGCCAAATAACAGTTCCATCTTTATTGGTTGTTTTTACAATATATGTATATCCTTTATAGAAGACACATGGCTTGCCATGACTGGTTGTTGAGACTTCCATATCAACTAATACATATGAATTAAATTTTAGTAAAGTCACATGAACAATCTTTAGATTACAAGTGATTTACACACACACACACTTTCCTAAATGTCTAGATTTATGGATGTTGTTTTCCGCCAACAGCTGCTTACTGCGTATGACAAGGCTGGAGACTGGTAGGTGAGACGGTCTTTCACGATGTGAACACTGTTACAGGCAGTAGTCAACTGACAATATTCTTATACCCTAGTCAAGGTTAACAGGTACTTACTGCGTATGACAAGACCGTACAATCGTAGGTTAGACCGTATTTTTTGTTTGTTGCTAAGGATCCCATATATACTCTAGACATGTTAGTTCTGAACACTTAGTGGTTAATTGTATATATTGAATTTAAATACACAGCTCATACAAGCACGTTTTGCGGATGGGAGGGGTGAGAGGCTGGCAAAAAGGAAATGTTTTAGTTTAATGAAACGTCATGTCCTAGTAGGCGTGATTTATAGTAGACGCAATTGATAGTAGACGTAATTGATAGTAGGTGTAATCGATACTAGACGTGATTAATAGTAGACGCAATTGATACTAGGCGTGATTGATAGTAGGCGTGATTTGTAGTAAGCGCGATTTATAGTAGACGCAAATGATAGTAGGCGCGATTGATAGTAGGCGTGATTGATAGTAGACGCGATTGATACTAGGCGTGATTGATAGTAGGCGTGATTTGTAGTAAGCGCGATTTATAGTAGACGCAAATGATAGTAGGCGCGATTGATAGTAGGCGTGATTGATAGTAGACGCGATTGATACTAGGCGTGATTGATAGTAGGCGTGATTTGTAGTAAACGCGATTTATAGTAGACGCAAATGATAGTAGGCGCGATTGATAGTAGGCGTGATTGATAGTAGACGCGATTGATACTAGGCGCAATTTGACATGGGCGCGACTCAGATCATTTTTGATATTATAAAGTTACAGTGTCAATGTTTATACAAAGTACAAGGTAGAGGGTATTTTAAGACATAACCTCAGCTCACTTAACATAACCTAACTTCACCTAACCTAACTTTGTCACGTGACATGTTCTACAAGTTTAGACTTGCTTTAAGACTGATTATGACGTCATAGATTGATGGGAGGGGTGAGAGGCTGACAAAAAGGAAATGTTCTGGTTTAATGAAACGTCATGTCCTAGTAGGCGCGATTTATAGTAGACGCAATTGATAGTAGGCGCGATTAATAGTAGACGTAATTGATAGTAGACGTGATTGATAGTAGGCGTGATTTGACATGAGCACGATTTATAGTAGACGCGAAAGATAGTAGGCGCGATTGATAGTAGGCGTAATTAGACATGGGCGAGATTTATAGTAGACGCAATTGATAGTAGGCGCGATTGATAGTAGGTGTAATTGGTAGTAGGCGCGATTTGACATGAGCGCGATTTATAGTAGACGCAAATGATACTAGACGTGATTAATAGTAGACGCAATTTATACTAGGCGTGATTGATAGTAGGCGTGATTTGTAGTAAGCGCGATGTATAGTAGACGCAAATGATAGTAGGCGCGATTGATAGTAGGCGTGATTGATAGTAGACGCGATTGATAGTAGGCGCAATTTGACATGGGCGCGACTCAGATCATTTTTGATATCATAAAGTTACAGTGTCAATGTTTATACAAAGTACAAGGTAGAGGGTATTTTAAGACATAACCTCAGCTCACTTAACATAACCTAACTTTACCTAACCTAACTTTGTCACAAGACATGTTCTACAAGTTTAGACTTGCTTTAAGACTGATTATGACGTCATAGATTGATGGGAGGGGTGAGAGGCTGACAAAAAAGGAAATGTTCTGGTTTAATGAAACGTCATGTCCTAGCAGGCGCGATTGGTAGTAGACGCAATTGATAGTAGACGCGATTAATGGTAGGCGCAATTGATAGTAGGTGTGATCAGGTACTTACTGCATATCAAAAGGCTGTACACTCGTGTGTTAGACACTCTATCTTGTTAAGGACCCCTATATATTCCCTATACAAGGCTATACATGTTAGTTCTAAACACTTAGTGGTTATTTGTATTTTAAATTTATATACACAGGTTATACAAGCACGTTTTTTCACACAGTAAAACTTTGTCAAATAGCCACATGCGACACGCAAAGTATGTTTCCGCTATCTAGCGGTGACTATGGAAACTACCTGAACATATCCTAATCTAATCCTAGCTAACTTCACCTGACGTGACCATACCGGTTTGTGAGCAACAACAACAACACACTAAGATTCCATGAATTCCAGAGTACTTTTAGATTAATTATCGACTCTCAACTCTTATAACTATGTCTATCCCACTCTGTCAAAAACACGATTTTTTAAAAAAAATTTTGCTTGATGTCAATACTAAAGTGATAATGGGTTTTCCGATCCTATCACTATAAATTCATTACCCCCACTCTTATCTCGGTCTCGACAACAACCATGCCTATTTTTATTATGTCAGATGATGTAATGTTCGAGTGCAAAGTGGGTGTAAAAGTGAGTGCAAAGTGAGTGCAAAAGTGAGTGCAAAGTAAGTGTAAAAGTAGTTGTAAAAGTGAGTGCAAAGTGAGTGCAAAAGTGAGTGCAAAAGTGGGGTGTAAAATGGTACCCTATTTGTAATGGCTTATTTGACAAGTTATTTTGTGGTACCCTATTCGTAATGGCTTATTTCACAAGTTGTTTTTGTCAATGTATTTAGAGGATATTTCTCTTGTTCATGGAAAGTATCTCAGCCCTTTTTATGATAGCATAATGCTTACCGTCATGTTTGTAAGCAACAACAACACACTAAAATTCCAAGAATCCAAACTACTCTAAGGTTAATGATGGTCTCTCAACTCCATTCCACGCCTAGTCAAAACATTATACATTTCAAATTTTTCAAAAAAGGTAAATTGAGAAAGTAGGCTATATATTTAAACTAAAAAAATCATATGCTAACTCCAACACCTACGTCTATCCCATTCTCAGTCAAAAAATATATATATATTCTTTAAGTTTTTCCAAAAAATATTTGGAAAATAGGCTATAATTTGAAAACTAATCATCCTAAAAAGTCATATATAGACTCAAACCAATGGCTTTTATGTCCTTAATCGTTAGAACAAAACATGGAATTTGACATTTTTCCAAATATTGATCATTTTTAAAAATGGGCTATATTTTGTAAACTATGAATTACACAAAAAATGTGTTTGACATAAAAATGACAGGTATTTACCCCCTCTACCCACAAACCAAGTCCCAGGTCTCTGGGACAAAATCCAAAAAAAGGTTCAATTTTGAAAGTAGACGATATTTTGAAAACTAATCATTCTAAAAAGTCATATATAGACTCAAACAAATGTATTTAAGTCCCTTAACGTTAGAACAAAACTTAACATTTTTTCATTTTTTTCAAAAAAAAAAGTCCAATTTTCAAAATTGTCTATATTTTGGAAACGAAGAATTAGTTCCAAAATGGCGGTCGTAGCTTAACTCAACCTAACCTAACCCTACGAGGTGTGATCAAAAAGTTCCAAAATGGCTACCGTAGCTTAACTTAACCTTTGATTGATCCCTGTTGATTGACCCCTTTTGATTGATCTCTGTTGATGTATCCCTTTGGACTGGTCCCTGTTGACTAGCCCCTTTGGACGGGTCTTTTTTAAAGGGGGAGTCATTTTTTTACGGGTCCCGGAGGACGGGTCCTTGTTGACGGGCCCCTGTGGGCGGGCCCCTTTGATATAATTTGGATAAAATGCACGGGCCAGTCCATAAGGATCAGTCCAAATTAACCGCCCACAGGGACCCGTCAACAAGGACCCGTCCTCCGGGACCCGTAAAAAAAATGACTCCCCCTTTAAAAAGACCCGTCCAAAGGGGCTAGTCAACAGGGACCAGTCCAAAGGGATACATCAACAGAGATCAACCAAAAGGGGTCAATCAACAGGGATCAATCAAAGGTTAAGTTAAGCTACGGCAGCCATTTTGGAACTTTTTGATCACACCTCGTAGGGTTAGGTTAGTTTGAGTTAAGCTACGACCGCCATTTTGGAACTAATTCTAAGTTTCCAAAATATAGGCAATTTTGAAAATTGGACTTTTTTTTTGAAAAAATGAAAAAAATGTTAAGTTTTGTTCTAACGTTAAGGGACTTAAAGGACATTTGTTTGAGTCTATATATGACTTTTTAGAATGATTAGTTTTCAAAATATCGTCTACTTTCAAAATTGAACCTTTTGTTGGATTTTGTCCCAGAGACCTGGGACTTGGTTTGTGGGTAGAGGGGGTAAATACCTGTCATTTTTATGTCAAACACATTTTTGTGTAATTCATCGTTTACAAAATATAGCCCATTTTTAAAAATGATCAATATTTGGAAAAATGTCAAATTCCATGTTTTGTTCTAACGATTAAGGACATAAAAGCCATTGGTTTGAGTCTATATATGACTTTTTAGGATGATTAGTTTTCAAATTATAGCCTACTTTCCAAATATTTTTTGGAAAAATTTAAAGAATATATATTTTTTTGACTGAGAATGGGATAGACGTAGGTGTTGGAGTTAGCATATGATTTTTTTAGTTTAAATATATAGCCTACTTTCTCAATTTACCTTTTTTGAAAAATTTGAAATGTATAATGTTTTTGACTAGGCGTGGAATGGAGTTGAGAGACCATCATTAACCTTTGAGTAGTTTGGATTCTTGGAATTTTAGTGTGTTGTTGCTTACAAACATGACGGTAAGCATTATGCTATCATAAAAAGGGCTGAGATACTTTCCATGAACAAGAGAAATATCCTCTAAATACATTGACAAAACAACTTGTGAAATAAGCCATTACGAATAGGGTACCACAAAATAACTTGTCAAATAAGCCATTACAAATAGGGTACCACTTTTACACCCCACTTTTGCACTCACTTTTGCACTCACTTTGCACTCACTTTTACAACTACTTTTACACTTACTTTGCACTCACTTTTGCACTCACTTTGCACTCACTTTTACACGCACTTTGCACTCGAACATTACATCATCTGACATAATAAAAATAGGCATGGTTGTTGTCGAGACCGAGATAAGAGTGGGGGTAATGAATTTATAGTGATAGGATCGGAAAACCCATTATCACTTTAGTATTGACATCAAGCAAAAATTTTTTAAAAAATCGTGTTTTTGACAGAGTGGGATAGACATAGTTATAAGAGTTGAGAGTCGATAATTAATCTAAAAGTACTCTGGAATTCATGGAATCTTAGTGTGTTGTTGTTGTTGCTCACAAACCGGTATGGTCACGTCAGGTGAAGTTAGCTAGGATTAGATTAGGATATGTTCAGGTAGTTTCCATAGTCACCGCTAGATAGCGGAAACATACTTTGCGTGTCGCATGTGGCTATTTGACAAAGTTTTACTGTGTGAAAAAACGTGCTTGTATAACCTGTGTATATAAATTTAAAATACAAATAACCACTAAGTGTTTAGAACTAACATGTATAGCCTTGTATAGGGAATATATAGGGGTCCTTAACAAGATAGAGTGTCTAACACACGAGTGTACAGCCTTTTGATATGCAGTAAGTACCTGATCACACCTACTATCAATTGCGCCTACCATTAATCGCGTCTACTATCAATTGCGTCTACTACCAATCGCGCCTGCTAGGACATGACGTTTCATTAAACCAGAACATTTACTTTTTTGTCAGCCTCTCACCCCTCCCATCAATCTATGACGTCATAATCAGTCTTAAAGCAAGTCTAAACTTGTAGAACATGTCACGTGACAAAGTTAGGTTAGGTAAAGTTAGGTTATGTTAAGTGAGCTGAGGTTATGTCTTAAAATACCCTCTACCTTGTACTTTGTATAAACATTGACACTGTAACTTTATGATATCAAAAATGATCTGAGTCGCGCCCATGTCAAATTGCGCCTACTATCAATCGCGTCTACTATCAATCACACCTACTATCAATCGCGCCTACTATCATTTGCGTCTACTATAAATCGCGCTTACTACAAATCACGCCTACTATCAATCACGCCTAGTATCAATTGCGTCTACTATCAATCACGTCTAGTATCATTTGCGTCTACTATAAATCGCGCTCATGTCAAATCGCGCCTACTACCAATTACACCTACTATCAATCGCGCCTACTATCAATTGCGTCTACTATAAATCTCGCCCATGTCTAATTACGCCTACTATCAATCGCGCCTACTATCTTTCGCGTCTACTATAAATCGCGCTCATGTCAAATCACGCCTACTATCAATCACGTCTACTATCAATTGCGTCTACTATTAATCGCGCCTACTATCAATTGCGTCTACTATAAATTGCGCCTACTAGGACATGACGTTTCATTAAACCAGAACATTTCCTTTTTGTCAGCCTCTCACCCCTCCCATCAATCTATGACGTCATAATCAGTCTTAAAGCAAGTCTAAACTTGTAGAACATGTCACGTGACAAAGTTAGGTTAGGTAAAGTTAGGTTATGTTAAGTGAGCTGAGGTTATGTCTTAAAATACCCTCTACCTTGTACTTTGTATAAACATTGACACTGTAACTTTATGATATCAAAAATGATCTGAGTCGGGCCCATGTCAAATTGCGCCTACGATCAATCGCGTCTACTATCAATCACGGCTACTATCAATCGCGCCTACTATCATTTGCGTCTACTATAAATCGCGCTTACTACAAATCACGCCTACTATCAATCACGCCTAGTATCAATCGCGCCTACTATCAATCGCGCCTACTATCAATCGCGCCTACTATCATTTGCGTCTACTATAAATCGCGCTTACTACAAATCACGCCTACTATCAATCACGCCTAGTATCAATCGCGTCTACTATCAATCACGCCTACTATCAATCGCGCCTACTATCATTTGCGTCTACTACAAATCGCGCTTACTACAAATCACGCCTACTATCAATCACGCCTAGTATCAATTGCGTCTACTATTAATCACGTCTAGTATCGATTACACCTACTATCAATTACGTCTACTATCAATTGCGTCTACTATAAATCACGCCTACTAGGACATGACGTTTCATTAAACTAAAACATTTCCTTTTTGCCAGCCTCTCACCCCTCCCATCCGCAAAACGTGCTTGTATGAGCTGTGTATTTAAATTCAATATATACAATTAACCACTAAGTGTTCAGAACTAACATGTCTAGAGTATATATGGGATCCTTAGCAACAAACAAAAAATATGGTCTAACCTACGAGTGTACGGTCTTGTCATACGCAGTAAGTACCTGTTAACCTTGACTAGGGTATAAGAATATTGTCAGTTGACTACTGCCTGTTACAGTGTTCACATCGTGAAAGACCGTCTCACCTACCAGTTTCCAGCCTTGTCATACGCAGTAAGCAGCTGTTGGCGGAAAACAACATCCATAAATCTAGACATTTAGGAAAGTGTGTGTGTGTGTAAATCCCTTGTAATCTAAAGATTGTTCATGTGACTTTACTAAAATTTAATTCATATGTATTAGTTGATATGGAAGTCTCAACAACCAGTCATGGCAAGCCATGTGTCTTCTATAAAGGATATACATATATTGTAAAAACAACCAATAAAGATGGAACTGTTATTTGGCGATGTTCAAAACAACGATCCAAAAAGTGTCGAGGAATGATTAAAACAAAAGACTCCAACGTACTTACTTCAAAAGAACATCATTGTGAATCTCAAATTAATACACATTTAAATACGCAAAATACTCTAACCCAGGTAAAAAAGCAAGTCCAAGAAAAATATATTGCTGCTCAAGATAGTGCATTGTTTGTTAAAAGCATTCATCATCACCTCAAAAAGACATGTTAGGACAAATACCATCGTTCAAAAAACCCTTAACACTATCAAAAGCAACGCAGACTCTACAAGAGTTCCCTGTGGAAAACAAACAAGAGGAATTGGATAGTTCTAGTGATGTTGAGAATGATGATGATGATGATAATGATGGTGACAATGACTATAATAATTTTGATGATAATATTCATAATGATGATGATGATGATGATGATAATTATGAAAAAAGAAGGGGATGAGGGTTTTATGTTTATAAAACCATTGCGGCTTCCCCAGTTTTTAAGAGCAAGAGTACCTGGAGAAAGTTGTAAAAGGATCTACAACAAGCGTTGTGTTTAAAAATCTATATAGAACAATGGTAAAAAGATAGACTTGAATTCAGTGTGTAACTATTATAAAATGAATTTAATAAAAATATTGTATGGGTATTGTCTGTTTTTCTTAATTACTATCCCCATGTCCCACTATTGGTGCAATTGTTAACAATCAACAGTCTCTGACTATGTTCAGAAAGAGAGTGGCCTTAAACAATACACTATATCTATGGTTTGTGTACCGAGTGTCATAATAATGCAGTGTGGCCAAGCCATGTCAAGGCAATAGTTATGTCAGGTAAGGGATTCGAACCCTTGCTTCCTTATACAGAAAATTTGATCTTATGTCAAACACCTTAACCACTCGGTCAACCTGACAGTTACTAATTTAATTAGTCTTGAGGACTTGAGTATTTACAAAACTTTTTCCAGTATACATTGACTAAACCACTTGCTTGTTTTGAAATATAGATTTTGTTTTGTTTTACCATAACATTGCAGTTATGAGTCTTGTGAACTGGGTGTTCAATATAGGGTTAAAGGCATTTTAAAATCATTTTAGAAAAGCTCTTAGGTATCGTGTCATGGGTTTCAGTAATGCATTACTGTTTGACTAACATATACCGTTACACAACATTATTTTAGTGAACTTACATGTTGTTGTTTGAGTCTTTAGTCCTTTGACTGGTTTGATGCAGATCTCAGCGCCTATCTGTCCCGAGCTAATCGTTTCATCTCTATATAGCTATCACACCCTACATTCAAGGCTATCTGTTTAACATATTCTAAACTTGGTCTACCCCTACAGTTCTCGTCCTCGAACCTTTCTTCCTTAACTAAGTTTGCTATTCTTGAGTGTCTTAGTACGTGTTCTACCAACCTATCTCTTTACTTCATTAACAGTCGCCAGATACATCTCTTCTCCCCCACTCGTCTTAATACCTCTTTGTTAGTAACCCTATTTACCCATCTAATCTTCATCATTCTCCTGTAACACCACATTTCAAACACTTCAATTCTCCACTTTTCTGCTACACCAATTGTCTAAGTTTTACTTTCATAGAGTGCCACGCTCCAGACAAAAGGCCTTCAAAATGACTTCCTAATACTTAAATCTATATTCAATGTCAACAGATTCTGTAGAAATTCTTTCCTTGTCTGAGCTACATAAGAATCCTAATCGTGTCTGGTATAATGTCTTGTTTAGCAAACATAGTCACTCAAAAGGTCTAAGCATTTTTTGTATATAACCCAAAATAACAAACAGTTTTTCTAAAACCCTACTCATTGGTCAATAACAAGCAGAGTCGCCAAAGTGTTTCGTTGGTAGTTAACTCATGTCTAGTTTATCAATTCCTTTCATATCGTTATCCAATTGTAGTAGTAAGGACTGGTGAACAACGCCAGTTCAACACACTGCTTTACACACAAATGTAGTTAGGTCCTTTGACATAATTTGGATAAATTTCATGGGCCGGTCCATAGGGACCAGTCCAAAGGGGCCGGTCTAAAGGGACCCTTCCACAGGGACCCATCAACAGGGACTTGTCAGCAAGGACCCATCAACAATGACCCGTCAACAATGACCTGTCATCAATGACCTGTCAACAATGACCTGTCAATAGGGACCCGTCAACAATGACCCGTCCCCAGGGACTCATCAACAAGGACCCGTCAGCAATGACTCGTCAACAGGGACCCGTCGAAAAGCACATGTCAAAAAGGATCCATCAAAAATGACCCCCTGTCAAAAAGGGCCCGTCCAAAAGGGGCTAGTCAACAGAGACCAGTCCAAAGGGACAAATCAACAGAGATCAATCAACAGGGATCAATCAAAAGGGGCTATCACCTCAAGGCCTGACATATCCCTCTTTGATTATTGGTTTGCCAATCGACAAGCGTCACTTAAAATACTTTTTGATCACCACTCGTGGGTTGGGTTAGGTTAGGTTACACTACAGCCGCCATCTTTTAAAAAGCCTGCCCTCTTACAAAAGCTATGAGTGGGCATGCGTAAAAAAAAACAAAAAACAAAAACAAGCATGTTAATTCATAGTGGCTATCCACCAAACACATGTCTCTTGTGTGGAACAACGTTTTATTCCATATCGGCATTCAAACTCTCACATGTTGCAATTGGAAAGAGAGATTCTCTAAAAAAAAATTACAATTTCACCCCCTAGTAGGGGTAGGTTTTATTTTGGGGTGGAAATATGTTGTTCATTGGAAAGGGGGTATCAGCCCGAGTTCAATGACACCTCATTCGTCAAAATCCGACCACGAGTTCGAACTCACATTTTCTCACGTATGAAGCAAAACAGGATGTGACTTGTTTCACAAGGAGGACGGTAATAAGGTCATTTCACACGTGTTCACATGTATTTCGTCACTTTCTTTTCATATCGTTATTCCATTATAGTAGTGGTGAACAACGTCAATTCAACACACACAAATGTAGTTAGGCCCTTTGACATAATTTAAATAAATTCATGGGTTAGTCCGTAGGAACCAGGCCAAAGGGACCCGTCCAAAGGGACAAGGACTCGTCCACAAGGACTTGTCCACAAGGACCTGTCCACACAGACTTGTCCACAAGGACTCGTCCACAAGGACCTGTCCACAAGGACTTGTCCACAAGGACTCGTCCACAAGGACCTGTCAACAATAACCCATCCACAGGGGCCCGACAGCAGGGGGCTCGTCAACAATAACAGGGGCTCTCACCTCAAGGCCTAACATGCCCTTCTTTGATTATTGGTTTGCAGAACAACGTTACATTCCATATCGGCATTCAAACTCTCACATGTTGCAATTGGAAGGAGAGATTCTCTAAAAAATTTAATTTCACCCCCTAGTAGGGTAGGTTTTATTTTTGGGGTTGAAATATGTTGTTCATAGGAAAGGGGGTGTTCGCCTGAGTAATTTGACACCTCGTACAAGTCTCTAGCCTGATTGGTTCGCGAGATATTGCCATTTTAGTATTCCAGCGGTGGCGTTGGCGGTGGCATCTGAACCCCTCAAAAACCACTACCGACATGGCAATTTGCCTTCGAAAATTTTACATGCATTGACTGGGAATCGAACCCGGTCGACCTTGGTGAGAGGCCAACAGCTTGACCGCTGCGCTACCACGCCCCCTTGTTGGGAATTCAGATGACATGTCTAATGCGAAGTCAGTTACAATGATATTTAGTTATTATCAAGGTAGTTGGTTGGTTCCTTAGTTTAGGGGCTGCGACAACGCGGTCATGTAGCCCCGTGTACTTTGGGTGTGTGTAGAATCTGTCTGATAACCGGTGTTAATTGTGATGACTGTATTAGTGTGTGTTATCTGTGGTTCAGGTAGAAGGACTGCAGACGATCAATTTTTCAAGTAGTTCCTACTTTTGTTAACCAAATGCTACCATCCACGACACCTAGCTGCGGACTTGGCTACTACTAGATGCCATCGCAGCCAGGATCTGGCGGAGAACGTTGGAAGTAATTTGGTGTTTCAAACTAACCTGCAAAGTTTACCTTCCACAAGTGTACCTGTAGTTTGTGGAAGGTTCTTTTTCATGCTATAAGTCTAAGACATGGGACCGCCGGTTTAACTTGCCATCCCAAGGAAGGCATACTGAGGGATTTTTAGCACTCTTAAAAAATCCGATGACTTTCGGCCGGGTTTGAACCCGCGATCTTGGGCAGCATGCTACCAACTACGCCATCGAAGCCGCCAATAAGCGATCGCTACTCACCTAATCAGCGCAGCCTGGTACTCACATTATACAGGGCAGCAAAGCCTTTCATGACGTATCAAAGGTAACGATATTGTAGGGATCGCGCATATCACAAACCTGGTCCTTGACCTTATTCAAGACCGAATCAAGATGCATTTCTGTCCTAAGAGGAGTGGCGTATAAATATAATCTAGTCATATAGGTATAATTAGGAAATTGACCAAACCGCAAATAACACTAGGTTTTAAATTCCATCCTGAATTAAAAGGTCTGGAAGCTTTGGCCTTCGTAGATGATACCGTGGTTATTGGGGAAATATAGATCATCTTTCTATTAACAGACTGACATTAATATGGTATGAAAGTAAATCCTTCAAAGTGAAAAATTATTAACATTAGGGGTTGTCGAAGGATCCAAAACACTACCTAATGGTGATATGTAGCCTTATTGAAAAGCTGCGAATACCTGGGAGTTTAATTCTCACATAATAATTTTTAATAAAAGAAATGTATCCTACAGTAATTCAAAATTTAAGGAATATTTAAAAACTCTTAGGAGGCTTTATACTACTCAAACATGATCAAAAATTCAGCGTTACTATTCTTCTTCTTATTATTATTATTCTTCCTCTTCAATTCCCTTAAGCCGTCAAGCCTCGTTTGAGCCATTTCTGCCATTCCGCTCTATTTCTGCACATTCTCTTCATTTCCACAACAGTTTTGTAGCTTTCTTGTTATTTTAATATTCCATCTTCCGAATCTCGTGTTCCGTTTCCATTCCGATTATCGTCGTTTATATCCGTCCAACCCGGGGCTACTTGTAGTTCTCCTAATCAGTTTACCTCCACATGGGTGATTAGCCCAACGTAGAGTGGTTTGTTGGGTTACCTTCCCATCCTCCATATTTATCCCCTAGAGACAGGGTGCCCCAGATGGTCAGGCATTTCCTCCATACGCAGTTAGTTATAGTTTTCCCGCCAATACTCGGGTGGCTGGTTGCAGTGGTTTACCATTGGGCGATGGGGCCGCCACATCTCTACGCCGACACTATTATTATTATAAAAAGTTTTTTTTATTATTCTACAAATAAACAAGTAGTTCCGTGACGAACTAAAGAGCTTATTTTTCTTAAAAGTTAAGATGCCAATGTCTAATCTATATATATATTTATGTAGAATAATGACGATACTAACACTTCTAATTCGTTCGAAATATACTGCAATAGTGTAGTCTAATAGAGCACTACAGTTGGCAGCCCTGGTTGCTATTGAAATACGTTTAGTCAAATATGTTATGGTACACATACTACATACGAAATTTGGTTGAAATCGAATTGATAATATGGAAGTTACATGCATATAACAATATGACTTTTAGCAGCCGCAGAATCATGTTGGTAACACTGTCATGTATGGCCTCCTAGAATTGAAACTGGTAGCCTATATTATTTTCTATATGTGTGCCAATTTTGAAACAGCTCCCATGCATACTTTCTGAGGTATTCAACATGGAGCTCAAATTGCAATTGCGAGTTTTAAGCAGTTGGTAGCACTGTTGACATTTTCAAATATGGCCGTGAGATATTCAGGTATACTGTAGATCTTGACTCTTATGAAATTAGGTTTCCATAGCCTCATCCGTTTAGGAGTTGACAGACAGACAGACAGACAGACACACATTTCCCCGGATCAATCTCATAAAGTCATAAGTCTACTTTTTCCACAGAGGCTAAAACTACATCTATCGAGAAAGTGTTTTGAAGCATTTGGGAAGCCGCGAATACGATCATTAGATCCGCTGTAAAATAAATGTTAGTAGTACCGTATATAACTACTGCCAATAAGACATGCTGTATGTAGCAAAGAATCTGGGAGGGATTTGGCACCGTCAAAACATATGGGAGACTTGAATATCATCAACAAATTAGTCAGTGTACAAGATGCATATCTGATTAGAAGCCATGATCTGCACTCAGAAATGAGCACGTCACTAAGCAACTTTTGTGTTCCTTTAATGCCGATTCACTATGAAGCTCAGGACGTCACCCCAGGAAACATTTACAGGGCAAACCTTTATTTCATGGAGTCATCTTCCGAGCAATGACTGGATCAGCAATAGAATTGGAATACCTTCTTGAGAATGGATAACAGTGACTAGAATGCGTTACAAAAACCTTATCAGAAACTCAGCATTACTATTTTGCTACAAAGTGCAGTTGTCTATTTATCTGCATAAGTGACCTGTTCCAACTGGCACAAACCAAAGTCGCTTTCCGGGATGTGAGAAAATAAAAGCACTGGATCATGTGCTACGATATGTCTCTAATGAGGAACACGCGGTGTGGTCAAACATCTCGTCAACAATCCAGACGTGAACGAAGTACATTTCTTTGCGGAAGATCACAAATACTAATAGGCCAGCAAAGAAAGCTAATATTTTGAACCGAACTATTCGCTTTGAGAAGAATGTAGAGAAAATTGAGAAAGTGGATGACGTTTAGCGGACTATGTATTCCTTACGTAAGTAAGAGATATAACGCTGTTGATTATACATGAGATGTACGAGGTGCTCGTGCTGCAACGTCTGGGAATGACGAATCAACGTTACCAAGGAATACTAATGCGAATTTTAAAATATTCTGTACACATTCCAAATAACCACCCCGGCTTCTAACGGGAACAGTGAATGCATTAAGTCTTAAGCGCTTCTTTTTCGATGAACTACGACCCATATCCGTTTTACGTCTCGGCATGATGGGTTAAAATCACTGACTGGACTATTAATTATATTATCATGGAGATGCATGTGCAACGAATTCTTGTCAGACGTAATTTAAGAATGGCGAGGTGCATGCAACACAAATCCCCCTTCCGTCCAATCTTAACTTGACTGTGTATTTTTCAGAACGAAACGTTCACAGGCGAAGTGAAGAAAAGCCGAGTTGCATTTCCAAGGAAACTCCAAACACAACCACTCTTCTCTGAAGTCTTAACTCAACACGACTCGACAGTTTGCTGCTGGCTCGCCGCCTCAGTAATTGAATGGAGATTGTTGGAAGAAATGAAAACGTAAAAACACTTACAGTGGGCGATGTTTTGAAGATAGACATATGCTCTCGCGGACTTTTTTGTAGAACTTTTCATGCTGAACAATTCTTACACACATAGTATACTGATATTTTTAACGGTTTCCCCAGCGTAAGCTTAAAAAGCGCACGGACGCCAGGTTTCTTTTTCCAACTTATTCACTGTAATCGTTACTGCTCGGCTTCCTTTGATCACAAATAAATTATTTTCTACAGAAATCTTCCTCGAGATATCCTTTACAGAATGGTGAAAACCGCATCAAAATCCACCCAGTGGTTCTCGAGATTACCCGTGACATCCAAGAATCAGGGACTTAGTTTTATACTACTGGATGCTGGCTGCGTGGCTCAGGGGTAACGTTCTCGCTTGCTGAGCCCAAGGTTGCAGGTTCGAAACCTGGCGCAGTCAGCTGGCATTTGAGGGTGCGCAAATGCGAGGGAGCCGTGTCAGTACATTTACTGGCACGTTAAAGATCCCCTTCGGGGCTAAATTCCGGCACCCCGGCGTCTCTAAAAGCCAGTGTAGTTAAAAGGGACGTAAAACCAATAACATTATTATTATTATACTACTGTAAGTAGAGATTGTGTAAGATGCTAGTTGAACTGTTATCCTAGACCTCGCTGGACACCTTATCTGTAATAGTCTACAAGATCCGCCCTTTTCGGAATAAACTAGTGACCATGACTACGGTAGAGTACATATCACCATTGGTTGTGCGGGTAATCAACAACAAGAAGAGTAACCTATGGGGGTCTCCATGAGCTCCATCGTTACATCACCCGAGCTGTACACATCGCCTGATCATGAAGATATGTTTTGAATTTTTTTTCATAATTTGCAAGGCGATCTTGATCACATTGGTTTAGTCAACGTTCAGGATCATTATTGCTAATTCAATTTAGTAGTTGGGCCATCTTGGTCAGCATCCCCTCAAACCGAAAGTTAGTTATTGTTGTTTTAAGGTGGCTCGTACACCGCGTGTGGGAGATTTCGCACACGGTTAACAATTTAAATCATAGCTTCACTAATATGTAACATAGAATTATGAAAACTTACAAAGATACAGTCAATACATAGGGCTTTTATTTAATATATAAAGGCGAACAGTATATAAAGTATTGAGTGATTTATTGGTAGGAAAAATTTGTGATTTTTTAAACGTCACGAATCACAAAAACACACGATTTAACAAGACATACCAGTCTGAATGGAATGAATTTTTATTTCCTGTAAAGAAAACACATGAATACGGAGGATGAACCTCATTCATGAAATTATATTTAAAATAATTAAGATATAACCCACTTAGAAAATTTAACAAAAAGCTATTTTTGAACGACAAATCAAATATTTGTTAAAACATACTATTGACAATATACCATTAATGTTGGTTCATCCTTGGTATTGATGTGTTTTATTTATATGAAAGAAAAATCATTCCATTCAGACTGGTATTTCTTGTTAAATCGTGATTTCTGTGATTCATGCTACGCTGCATAGGAGATGATGGTCTGATCAGGTTATTTCACTTGGTGTGTAGGATTTATGAGACAGATGAGGTACCCCCTGATTTCAAGAAGATTGTTAACATCCCTATACCTAAGAAAGTGGGAGCTGACAGATGTGAAGATTACCGTACAATCAGCTTGATTACTCATGCTTCAACGATCCTGTCAAGAATTATTTACAACAGGATGGAAAGCCAGATAGAAACGGAGTTGGGTGAAGACTAGTTTGGTTTCAGGAGAAATGTAAGAATAAGGGAAACTGTACTAAGTCTTAGGCTGATTTTGGAAGGTAGAGTAAGGAATGATAAGAGAACGTTCATGGCATTTGTAGACTTAGAAAAGGCTTTTGATAACGTTGATTGGACTAAATTGTTCGACATTTTGAAAAAGATGAGAATGAAGTACAAGGATAGGAGGGTGATCTACAATCCATACAGAAACCAGACAGCAGTCATTCGAGCTGAAGGACATTAGAGAGAAGCCGGTATTCAGAAAGGTGCAAGGCAAGGCTGCAACCCATACTTTTAAATCTTTACATTGAACAAGCAATGAAGGAAATTGTAGAAAAAATTGAAGTGGGAGTAAAGATTCAAGGAGAGTTAATTTCAACTCTGAGATTTGCTGATGACATCGTCGTCTTGGCTGACACGTTTGAGGATTTGAATGAGTTTTTGAATGGTATGGACTCCGTCTTGAGGAAAGTATTCATGATGAAAATTAATAAATGTAAAACAAAAATATTGGAATGCAGCCGAAATAAATCAGAATCCTCTATGGACATCAAATTGGCAGGTGAAAAATTAAAGGAAGTAGGAGACTTCTGCTACTTAGGAAGCAAAATAACCAGTGATAGACGAAGCAAAGAGGATATAAAATGTACGTTAGCTCAGGCAAGGAAAGCATTTCTACATAAAAGGAATCTGTTGACATCGAATATAGATTTATGTGTTAGGAAGTCATTTTTAAGGCCTTTGTCTGGAGCGTGGCACTCTATGGAAGTGAAACTTGGACTATTGCTGCAGCAGAAAAGAGAAGAATTGAAGCGTTTGAAATGTGGTGTTACAGGAGAATGATGAAGATCAGATGGGTAGATAGGGTTACAAACGAAGAGGTATTAGGACGAGTTATGTTTCTGGCGACTGATACTGAAGAGAAGAGATAGGTTGGTAGGACACATACTAAGACACCCAGAAATAGCAAGCTTAGTTATAGAAGGAAGGGTCGAGGACAAGAACTGTAGGGTTAGACCAAGGTTAGAATATGTTAAACAGATTGCCTCGGACGTAGGGTGTGGTAGCTATGTAGAGATGAAACGATTAGCTCAGCACAGGGAGGAATTGAGAGCTGCATCAAAGCAGTCAAAAAACTGAAGACTCAAACAACAACAACAACAACAACGACTTTTAAAAAATCACAAATATTGCCCTATCAATAAATCACGCAATTCTTCATATACTGTTTGCTTTTATATACAGTATATGAAATAAAAGCCCTGTGTTGTAAGCTCTCATAATTCTATGTTACATATTAGTAAAGCTATGGTCTAATTCTTAATTGTGTGCAAAAATTCCCCTTTCGCGGTGTGTGAGCCCCCTTAAGGGGCAGAACTACGAGGTCATCTGTCCCTACAAACCGAAAAGATACTGCATATTATGTACTGCAGTTTTTTATCTACAGCATGTGTGAGAAATTTCCTAGTATTTAAAATAACTGACATTTTGAAATGCAGAAGTTTCGAGTTGAAGGGATGCATATAAATAATACTGTTACTGAAGGAACTGACACCAGGTCACAGTCGAAGGAAGAGCCTCCTAACGGCAGCACCAGTTAATAATTACATTTCGTTGGTTCTTTCTCCAAGTTGCGGTTGTCATGATTAATGGCAGCAGCCAGTAAGTTTGAGAAAACGATTGCGTGCACTCGGGTTACTCTGTGATTTATGATTGCCAATAAGTTCTTTCCTCCCACACGATCCCGTCTTGAGGACGTATGATGAGCAACACGGCCGATGCGTATCTGAAT
Organism: Meconema thalassinum; assembly: GCA_946902985.2. NCBI lineage: Eukaryota > Metazoa > Arthropoda > Insecta > Orthoptera > Tettigoniidae > Meconema > Meconema thalassinum. The sequence goes on from OX336388.2 coordinate 285,326,933, forward strand.
GACGATTATATGGAAATGTTGTGAATTCCGAAAAGAAGAATACAAAACACGGCAACATCTTTACCGGAACTTGGAGCTAAACGTAGGCATAACTTAATTTACACTGATTTATCATCTAGGATAATAATGTCATAATCTTGCATAATTGTGAGATTAAAAAAAAAAAAAAATGCTAAACGATTTAAAGAGAAATAAAGTAATGTTTATTACTATTTTTGCTTCACCTCTAACAGTCTTCAATTATATCACATGCTATGAGTGATGTACCGCAGTAAAGGCGCGCAATACCGGGCGGAGAATTGTTCACAGCCTATGTATCTAATGTGTGCCGTCACGCATGTCACCGTATATTTAAAACGAAACGTATCGTCCAGTGCCAGAGGATGTCTGGCAACACACCTGAGAGTCGCGTGGGAGCTCAAGAAATCAAGCAGGCAAGTTGTGTCGTCAGTAGGGGAGAGGGGAGGCAGTGACATAATGATTACATCCCCGCAGGAGCTAGCGCACACCGACAAACATGCCAGTAGGAGGGAGTAATTGGACATGATTCTATAAGGTGCGTTCAAAAAGTAACGAGCCGGAGGCATTATTACAGAAACCAGTACCTGTATGTCAGAAGTATTAGCCCTGGCTGGTGAGGCACTTGTCCCACTGTGACACGAGGCGGTGAATGGCAGTCTCATAAAATTCCCTGGGCTTCGATGTGAACCAGTTTCGAACGTACAGCTGGACGTCGGCGTCTGAGGTGAATCGTCGGCACCGCAGATCCCTTTTCAGGGGACCAAACATGGCGTAATCACAGGGAGAGAGGTCTGGACTGTATGGAGGGTTGCCGAGAACCTCCCATTTGAATTTCTGCAGGAGTGCCGTGACTGTGTTGGCCGTATGAGTTCGTGCATTGTCGTGGAGCGACCACGGCGGCTATGGCGTTCACTGTCACTCGGCGGTCCTGGGTAATGAGTGCATCAACCAGCTGGACGTTGTCATCGGTAATGCAGGAGGGTGAGGTGTATTTTTGGAAATACACGGAAAGACAGAATTAGTTTTTGCTGCTCTCCATTACTTCATATTAACTCATTTATTTACATTTCCTTTCCGCATACACCAATATCGAACTATTACCTTCTGTTTGCCCCGTGCATTTGTTCATTTTTCTTGTAAGTTTGTTTCAGAACCACATATTCTGCTGAACCAGTCTCGAAGCGTCTCATCGCCGCCCTCCGAACTTCCATTGCCTCAAGTTACGAAGACTTCGTCTTCAATCCGCCAGGCACCGCATTCTTCGTCAGCCGACTACTCTGCGAAGAAGCTTTACTTTCATCAGATATTTTGTTATGTTTATCATGCTTGTATAACTTCTTTTGTTTCTCTCCTCTATCCCCTCTCCTCCCTTCCCCCCGCCCGCCTACCTCTGACGTGTACGTTGTCGCTACTCAATCGGCGCGTCACTTCGCTCGCTCACTTGACTCCTCGTCTCTGTGCTGAGAGCAACTGCTCTCACCCTCACTTGTGCTTCAGTCGTCAAGACCTCCAGTTGGAGCCGAGCTAGAGCTCGTCTCCTCTCCTCGAGAGACAAAATTTTAAATCAGACGCCCTGTCCAGATCTTAACTAACGGTCGCCTGGATCGCCTACCTCAGAAATGAGCTAAGAACTATGTTCTTCATATTTTAATCGCTTTTAATTAACTATACGCTTTTAACACCGTTCTATAGACAGTGAGAAGTTGCTAAATGCTCTGCAATTGCAATGTTCGCGGGATTTTCGATGTCAGGCTTTGCCTATCTAAGACAGCTAATCTTGCAAAACTAAGCAGCATTTCTTTTACATGTTAAGTGAGAATGAGCTCTCACACCGTGGGATTATTATTGAACTAAATACTGTCTATAGAAAACTTAGCTCGTTCCACCGCTGGACTTTATTTACCCAATTCAACAGTTATGATTGTTCTGGTATTTTCTACGCCAAACAATTCATCCACAAGCTAAACCTTCTAGTATTTTCCACTCACATATGGGAATACTTTTTCTAACCAAGGAATTTTCTTTATGAACAGCTAATCAACACCTAATTTATCTTCCTTCGTGAGAATTCGTCCACTGCATTCAACTATAACCTACAAATTTTTCAACGCAATAGACTCTCTCAAACCAAAATACAACTAGTTATTTTGCACCACCGCAATAACTTTCCTTTCTATAAACTTTCTGTGCTATAACAGTGAACTTTTCAACCACGTCAATTGACTATAGTGAAACCAGTGCTAGTTCAACTTCTCATCCGCGCCGCGTTCGTCCGAGAAATATAAATAAGGCCAAGAGCTTTCTCCACAAAGTTCCTATTTCCTCTTCCTCAACCACTCTTTACTAACAAATTAGGTTAATCTTTAAATTTATGTCCTTTTCAATGAGGCCTCGCCAAACCATAGGCGCCCTCCCAACTTTTCTCCATCTATAACTTATTCATTCTGCTTAAATATCAGCAGTTAGAAACTGCATATTAATCTATTTTCTTTTCTTGCTAGTACAGGAATTGTTTACGTTCTAAGTACTCAACTTTTCATTAATCTCGTTGATCCAGGTTTCACGAAAGGGTAACTTGCCCTATTTTTCCTCGTGATCCTGTTTAAACATAGAAGTTCAAGAAACTTCTTCTCAATTTTTCTCTTCAGGTTTCACAATAAGAGAGCTGCCCCATTTGCATAAATTCTAACAGTAATTTCTGCATCAATATAAGAAGTTATAGAAACTTCTATTTAATATCTCTCTCTTTTTTGTTGTTATAATTTTGAAGCTGTTATTTGTTCATACTTTTCAGATGCCCATATAGGAATTCTTAAAGTACTTGTTTAACTTTGATTACGTTAATTATCTTTAAATTTTCAATTTGTTAATCTTAGCACCATTTTAAAATCTTATGCAGATTTTAGTGCTTATAGAAGGTTCCAAACCAAAAATTGTCAATTGCCTAGTGCAAACTTTAAATAATTTAGAAGGCCTGAGACCTCAATTGTTTAAAAAATAAAATTATATCTTTGTTAAAATTGATCATATTCTACGCATTGTTAAATAAATCAAACTATATCTTTTTGCTTCATCATTTTCTATAAAATAACGATTAGGTAAGATCCTATCTTCCCCGACTCTTCCTATAGGCTTATATTTAAAAAAACTCTCAAATCAAATTAATAACGGTTCCACTATTTGTTGCATTTGAGCAAGAACTTTTAGTCACAAACTTATTAAAGTCGCTCTTAGCTTTTATAGCTAATTCTAACTCGCCAGTAAGGCAAGTATAGCTCGCTCCGCCAGCTTCCTGCTTGTTGAGTTTTTCTCTACAACTTATGGTTGGTATTCCAAATTTAAGTTTTTCTCACTGTCTAAACTTTTAGTCGGCGCATGCTGGGTAAACGCTTAGCCATTCTTAAATGCAACTATTGGTGCTCTTACCAAAATTATTTCCAAAGGTATAATTGCCTCATTGCTACTCTTCCTGGAGACATTCGGTCGCTCCTTAGAAATTCTACAACTTCAAGAACTAAAACATCACGGCTAATTCAAATTGTTTGCATTCTTGTAAATATTTGTTTAAAACAAACTCCTATGAAGGGATACATAGTAAACTCATCATTTCTTTATTTGCCAGACCACCACCCTTCCACATAGTAGCCGAATCTTGGCTTGGAAGGGAAGGTACTATTAAATCTCGCCGGCAAATAGCCCAAGCTCCAGCCACATTTCCCGTTAGCTACGGCCAGGTCCATACCTACTTTAGGTGTTTATCGAGCTTTGCGGTGACACTCGTCTCTAAACATTGTCTTCGTTTAGTGCTGGACTCTCGTCCTATTATCCACACTTGTTCCTTAGTCCGAAACCCACTTCCTTTAACTTTTCTCTTCATCTTCCCTTGTGGGTAAGGTTAATTCCTAGCAAAAACCTACCCAGTGCGCCCCAGACCAGGCATCATCGGCTAACGACACCCGTCCTTCCCTGAAGCGCTTGTGCCACGCCTTGACCCATGTAAGGGACGTGCAGTGTTCGCCGTACACTTGTGACATTCGGCGATGAATGTCCGTTCGCCCTACTCCATCCGCTGTCAGAAACCGAACAACACCTCTTTGCTCTTTGGTTGACGCCTCCGTGTCACTGTTTGCAATACGACTGCCAGAGTTGGACGATTGATGCATGCTGCTACTCGCTTTGTATCGTCACGTGACGTGCACGTGTGCCCTCTAGCGACCGGCTGTGACCTTCCACGCTCTGGTCGACACCACACCTCGTTACACACGCCACGATTAACCGATATAGTCACCGGTTTGCGCATTCCAGCCTCAGGCTCGTTACTTTCTGATCGCACCTTATATTTTATGGCGAAGTAGTACAAAGTACTATGAGATTTATGTGGAACGATTTCCACAACGATGGGCTCCATATCGGCGTATGATTACCGCAGCTGTGCAGTCCTGGAGTGTGATAAAGTTGCCAACATATTATTATTTGCAGATGACGTGGAATTGTTTAAATTAATTCATTAATTAGGGGACTGTACTGGACATTGCTCCAACAAGATGTAGAAAAATTTCCAAGTTGAAACAAAACTAATTGTTTATATTTTACTATCTACAAATGTCGCCTCGTAATATTTACATTTATTTATGTAGCGTATGGCTTTTTAGTGTCAGGAGTGTCCGAGGACAAGTTTGGCTCGCCAGAGGCTGTAGCTGCTTCAATGCGGACACCCATGGGGTGACCTACAAGTTCCGTTCAATTTCAAGTAGTTCCAACATCGCTACCAGATGTCACTGACAAAAAGATACACCCATTTCGAGTTTAAATATGAGTTAGAAGACACGACTACAGTATTTCAGTTCTAGAAACGATCTAAGGTTATCCTCTTCCCATCTTATTGATCCAATTGCTGGGATTTGTAAGAAGATGCACAAGATTTTAGGGACCTTAACACTATTGAAAAATTCTATAATTCATTCGAAGAAGTAAACTTGAATATAGCTAAATAGCTTGGATTCCAAGATGTCAAGGATAGAAGTGAAATGATACAAAAATATCTTAGATATCAAGAACACAAATGGACGAATGTAGACTATTCTAAATATGCCAAATATATTTTCTTACCGACACCATTGTTATAGGACCTTAGAGACAAGACTTGTTTTAAATTACGTTACGTAATTGAAAATGTACAACCAATTATCCGCATTGAAGCAGCTACATCCTCTGGCGAGCCGAACATGTCCTCGGTCACTCCCGGCACTAAAGGTCATACGCTACATAAATAAATAACTTAACGACTACAATGATGTTAATCATTTGCTATATAAATTCAAATTAAATATATTCCTCCGGGGTCAATGACAGTGATATATACAACACATTATACACTGATTTCAATTTAAACATCTCGACAGCAACATTTGTTGTTTTGTAACCTCATGTCTTCATAATAATAATATCGTATGGTCTTGGGAGCCGGGTGCAAGCTTTGTTATTTAACGCCCAGAGGGCAGCTTGCAAGTCGATTTTTTGTTCCTTAGAGCGCTATGAAAGTCAAGAAAGCTGGATATCTAAGCTCCATGGCACTATAGCGCTTTCTAGTAGAGAAAGGAGGAACTTTTGTGTTGGCGGAAAATCCCGAGTTTAATTTTGCCATTATGAACACGGCCTACTGAATTAAAATGGGTCCTTTAACATGCCAATAACGTATGACATGCGTGCCGTGATTTTTGTCCCCGTTCAAAAATTAGTTGGGGTTGGTAGACCGACACGTTAACAACTCACCCACCGTGACAAGCAGTATTATTATAATTAAGGGGCACATGAGCTCGCTGTTCCGCCCCTTAAAACAGCAATAACTAACTCCCAGCTCGTTTCACCTACAGGCTCTGCGAGGGATCATTCCTCTACCATCGCGAGGACGGCATCTGGGAGCTGAACACACTGTCAGTAGATACAATTGGACATGGTGAAAGGTGACCGTTAAGATGGGGCTAACTAACGAAGGCTCAGGGAAAGAAAACTTCCTGGCATATGCATGGTGGTCAAAATGGGAAAGCACAAAAGCCATTTTCAGAACGGCCGAGGTGGAGTCGCTCTCCCGATACCAGTGAGGCACAGCTTAGCGCACTAGCGCTCTCGCCCACCGCGGCCGGTAAACCAAATAAATAAATAAATAAACATATCTCTACTTTGTATAAAATAAAGTCCCCGATTCTTGGATGTCACGGGTAATCTCGAGAACCACTGGATGGATTTTGATGCGGTTTTCACCATTCTGTAAAGGATATCTCGAGGAAGGTTTCTGCGGAGAATAATTTATTTATGATCAAAGGAAGCCAAGCAGTAACGATTTCGGTGAAAATGTCGAAAGAAAATGGCGTCCGTGCGCTCTTAAGCTTACGCTGGTCAAACCGTTAAAAATATCTAAATACTCAGAGTGTAAGAATTGTTCAGCATGGAACGTTCTACAAAAAAGTCCGCGACAGCATATCTCTATCTTCAATACATCGCCCACTATAAGGGTTTTTACGTTTTCATTTCTCCCAATCTCCATTCAAATACTGAGGCAACAGTTTACGAGCTTGGTAGGGACGAGCCTATCACCCCAGTTACAGCCTAGCTAGCGGGCGAGTCTATTACCCCAGATACAGCCATCAGCAACTGTCGAGTCGTGTCGAGTTAAGACTTCAGAGAAGAGTGGTTTTGTTTGGAGTTTCCCTGGAAGTGCAACTCGGCTTTTCTTCATTTCGCCTGTGAAATTTTCGTTCCGCAAAATACACAGTCAAGTTAAGATTGGACGGAAGGGGGATTTGTGTTTCATGCACCTTGCCATTCTTAATTACGTCTGAGAAGAATTCGTTGCACATGCATCTCCATGATAATATAATTAATAGTCCAGTGAGTGATTTTAACCCATCATGCCGAGATGTAAAACGGATACAGGTCGTAGTTCATTGACATCGAAGAAAAAGCGCTTATCACGTAATGCATTCATAACTGTTCCCGGGCGAAGCCGGGTCGGGTTGCTAGTAGATACGAGTAAATAAATAAATAAATAAATTGTTTACAGAAGCTAGCGTCAGTATGGAGTGTACTGTACAGTGTGTTTGAAAAAGTACTCCCTAGTTTTAATGTGTCATCGAATCTGTACAAAGTGACTTACATTATTCTAGCTTGTGGTGTGTGATTCATCAACTCTCCATGTTTGGCTCCCCTGCAGTTGGCAGGTCTACTTGACCTTGAGACGGCCCCAGTGCTGTTTGTTTCCTCTGCTCCCTCAGTTCACTCCAGGCGTGCGTGCAGTGCAGAGGAGCTCAGTAGCAATGTGTACTCCGCAACAGAAAGCGCAGTGTGTTATTTGGCTTGTGCAAACTGAGCCAGTTATAACAGTGCAACGTAATTTTAGACGTCATTATGGCGGTAAACTACCCACATCAAAAACTATCCGTCATTGGAACAAGACTGTTGAAAACTTGAATTTCACCCACTCAAGCAGGAAAGCATGGTCACGAATACGAAAACTGGATTCAACATCCTTACCCATAAGAAAGCATTCCGCTATCAACGTAGAATCCATAGCTGACCACCTTATTTCTACATCCAGGACAGAGAGAGACAAAGGTTTAGCAGACAGGTCCGATTGGAATTCAACAAGTTAAAACGTGATGTCCAACCTAACTTGTTTTTTCGCGACCATTCTCATTAGAAGAGATACAACTTGGTTTGGATGCCCTCCAGACTGGAAAAGCAGCGGGATATGATGGTGTGTATCTGGAGTTTCTCAAGAAATGTGGTCCAGCTACCAAACGATGGCTTGCAAACTTTTTCAGTTCCATTCTACAATCAGGACGTCTTCCACCGTCTTTCAAGAAGACCAAAATAATTGCAGTACTGAAGCCAGGAAAAGATCCAAAGCTACCCCAAAGTTACAGGCCAATTGCCTTACTCAGTGTCACCTACAAATTACTTGAAAGACTGTTACTGAATAGAATTGCTCCTGCAATTGAGCAAGAGATTCCTGTTGAACAAGCTGGATTCCGCCGAAAACGAGACTGCTCTGATCAAGTCCTTGCCTTAACTACATATCTAGAAATTGGCTTTGAGAAGAAACTTAAAAGTGTTTCTGCCTTTCTGGACCTCTCAGCGGCGTACGATACTGTCTGGAGAAAAGGACTTCTCCTCAAACTCATAAAGTCAGTCCCTTGTCTTAAAACAGTGACTCTCATCAGCAACATGTTAAATAATAGACTATTCCAAGTTCACAATGAAAGTGCCAGAAGCAGGTTCCATACACTCAATAATGGTCTACTCAGAGTTCAGTTTTATCCCCTATGCTATTTAACTTATACATTCATGATCTGCCAGAAACGGTATCCCGTAAATGAATCTATGCGGACGATATAAATCTTACAGTCTAGTGCACCACTTTTGATGAATCAGAGGATTTACTGAGTGAAGACCTTAAGAAGATGAATGTTTATTTCAAAAAGTGGCGGCTTCAACCAAGTCCTTCTAAATCTGAGGTAACCACATTTCACCTTAACAACCTACAGGCAAACTACCAACCTAGAGTGAAGTTCGGGAACCAATATCTGAAGTACAATAGCTCCCCTAAGTATTTAGGAGTGATATTGGACAGGACATTAACTTTCAGACAGCATATTGCAAAAACAGCAGCAAAATTAAAAAGCCGTAATAACTTAATAAGTAGGTTAGCTGGTACATCATGGGACGCTGATGCCAACACACTCAGGACTACTGCTTTGGCTGTCGTTTACTATCCAGCTGAATACTGTGCAGGTGTATGGTCGAACAGCTCCCATTGCCAACTGGTTGATATTCAACTCCGGCAGACAATGCGGATTATCTCTGGCACTCTACTTTGCACTCCCTCACAGTGGCTACCTGTACTGTGAAATATTGTTACTCCTCACATCAGGAGACAGCAAGTTCTTTCACTCATGTGGCGCAGAATTATGAATAATGAAGTTCTCCCAATCCACCAAGACGTCAATCAACCTTTCACATCAAGGTTGAAATCACGGAAACCAGCCTACAAGACGGCTATGGAACTTACTTCAGCTCCATTCAACCCCCGAAATTCATGGAAAGTTGAATGGTCTACCTCTCCACCTCGTGGCCTAATTGAAGTACTTGATCCTACCATCAAACTACCTGGATTCCATCTCCCTTGAGCTGTCTGGTCCCGTCTGAACAGAATTCGATGTGGCACTGCTCGAACTAGAGCAGCCTTACATCAGTGGGGTTGGATAGTGGATATGAAGTGCAAACCATCAAGCATGTCGTGCAGGAATGCCCTCTATATATGTACTCTGGGACCTTAGAAGAGCTCCATGCAGCCACTTCACAACCTCTTGAATGGATTCAAGACCTGGCAGCCCATATATGAAGGGTCCAAATGCTGTAAATTGTTTATTTGAAAATTTATAGTTATTAATTATTAATTATTGTAAGCATCCTACGCTAAATAAAATAAAAAATTGGCTAAAGTATTTCAAGGAAACCAGTAGGCCTAGTGGTTTAAAAGAAAAGCTGTTGTTGAACAGATCCGTGAACAGACGTCTAAACTGACGGTGCACTGTTATAACTGACTCAGTTAATCACAAGTCAAATAACACACTGCGCTTTCTGTTGCGGAGTACACATGGCATGCACGCCCGGAGTACACATGGCACGCACGCCTGGACTGAACTGAGGGAGCAGAGGAAACAAACAGCACTGGGGCCGTCTCAAGGCCAAGCAGACCTGCCAATTGCAGGGGAGCCAAACATGGAGAGTTGATAAATCACATACCACAAACTAGAATAATGTGTGTCACTTTATACAGATTCTAGGACGCATTAAAACTAGGGAGTTCTTTTTCAAACACCCCGTATATTCAGGCGCGAATCTTCACAGTTATGGTCGTAACAATGTTGCGCGGAATCCGAAATATTCCCCGAGTTGCTTTTGTACCAAAAGCAAAGCACACCAAATATTATTACACAGTAAAACAGAGACAAAACAGGGGAAATACTGTCTCGCGAGGGATGTTTTGAAAAACGTCGCGGTATCAGGGCTGTATTTCTAAATAGGCTAAGTAGGCTGCAGCCTAGAGCAGGGGCGGCAATTTGGCAATTCATTCAAAAGCTATAATGAAGTATTTCAGACGTTAATAATATTTTCTGTACGAATTTAAGGATACAAGTTACTTAAAAATATGTTTTAGTCCTTATACAGTTCTTCCTGCCTTAGAAGAGTTAAGAACTATCCGCGGACTAGTGTTTCTGAAATATGATTAAACTCACTTTAATTATTTTGTATTGAGGCAAATACAACGAAAACACTTTCATAGGAGGACATTATTAACGAGTTTGCAATTAAGAAATCTCGTAAGATATCTATGTAAATTTGAACACGAAGATTACGTGGGGTGAGTTGTTTTAGAGAAGTTTGTATATTTTTCAACAAATAAACCAGTAATTGACTACATTTTGTGTAATTTCATTTCACCGTGTAGGACACCTTAATTCAAATTGAACACAGTTCTTCAATTACGCAAAAGATAGTCATTAGCATTAAAATATAAAACTATGTGGAAAAATAGTGATCACTGATCCCCAAGAACAAATTAATTAATTAATTATTTAAGTTCGAAACCCATTCCATTTTTAACGAATCTTAAAAGAAGTACTGTAAGTAAAAAAATAGATAACTAATTTCATTATAACATTTATTATGTAAGCCATTAAATTTGTAGTTTTATCTAAACTAAATGAACTTTATGATTAAAAAAGATGAAAACGCCAATGAACCCTATCCTTTTGTTGTGTAAAACAAATATATTAAGCAAATATGAACTATTGAGGGGGCAGCAAATGGACTTGAGCCTATAAGCGGTATACTCTTAAATCCGTCCCTGCGCGGTACAGTCGCTTAGAAATCGAGAGCAGTATCCTGGCTGAAATGGCCATAGTAGCGTGATTGGTCAGAGAGGGAATGGGAACTCCCTCTCTGAGGATGGAACAATCACTGGTGCTTCTGATGTGATCTTTCCTACATGTGTTGAGAGTGTTAGCGATGTAAGGACACTCATGTTTCCCGCAGGAGAGCACTCATCAGATAGTGGCTGAGGGAAGCGATAACTCATTCACAAGACACACAAATTGCCCCACCCTCCCACTCTTGTGTGCACAGCGCTTAGATAATGGAAAACTTTACACAAGTTAAACTCGACCTGAAAGCTAATTCAACACTCGTTAATAGCAACATGGCACTTCCAGGCTCATGACCGTGCGGGATCCCACTTCGTATAGTATAGACCCTAAACTAACGGATTATGATTGGTGGATGGATGAGATCACGGCCGACTGAATGCGCTCATACCGACTGAATGCGCAGCGCAGCTCGTATTCAGTCGGCCGTGATGAGATAGATCTGATTCAGACTCTCGTCTACAGATAGCGCGCCACTCGCGTTTACAGAGAACGAGAGGGAGCAGCTGATGTACTAATGTTGATTTCAGGTTATGTTACAAGTTCATTGAAGTAAGAAGTCACGTCCAGAGGTTCGGAGGTCTTGTTCCTTATAACTATTAGGTTTAAGAGCCAAGTAAGATTACACGCCATTAGTTGTTGTTTTGATATAAGACAATACTGTGTACACATGCACACTCACATAGAACAGGGGCGTAATACAAAGTGCATATAAAAGGCAAATGTTACACACTCGTCACCACATCTCAGTAACTCTGGACGTATCATTTATTTTTACACGGGGTTGCCTTAAGGTTTTAGGCAAGGGATAAAACAGTTTACAAGACAAACGTGAAACATCCGAAGAGATATGTGATAGAGAAATTTTCGAATTGTTATAGGCCTAACTTTAGCGGTGAAAATAGGGCTGAATAATTCCTTAAACTCGCGTATGTCTCTGGAACCGCTTAAGCGATAAATGCCCTTCTGACATTCTGACTTCTGTCTCGGGACAGTCGGATGAGGAGCTGCAAAGATGCGCGCGCACCCGGCAGCGAGGAGCACTTGAATAGCGCCGACTTTAAATGCTCCTCGCTGTCTCATTGTGTGATTGTTACCTACAAGAATTATCCCACCTGCGTACTTGTCTTTCAATCCTGTATGATTCTGTTCATCCTCGTCGAACACCAGCTTTTATGACTGAAGTGTATCACACGCTAGCATTTCGTGCGCTAAGTTGTAAGAAATAAAACATGGAGGACGGTTGTCGTTTCGGGGTAACATTTACAGTCGATTTGCATTATTAACGCAAAGCGGTCGTGAAACTTGCTTGCTTTAACTTGCTTTCAAAATATGCCTGGTACAGAATGAATGCATTCCAATCAATATGTTGTAATAATTGGATATTTAACCATACGCACTATTAAGGAGCGTAACAAAATGCGTTAAAGTCTGTTGGAAAAGTGTGGAAGAGGTATCGCGCTCGCTTGTTGTTTTGAAGATCCCGGGTTCAAGGCTATCCAAAGGCGACAATTTTTACTTCTTTTTAATTATTTTATTATATCCTCCTCACGTCGTACAACAATATTGCAACTTAGTTTTGTCTACATGCTCTACGAGGACGATAGTAAACATGTTTTCTGTCAATAAATTCTATTTTCCCTAAATACTGTTTAAAACCATGGACGGATACTATTTTTTTTTATTTAGTCAATTTACCCTCTAGGTTGGTGGTTCCCACGGACTCAGCGAGGGAACTCACCACTACCGCCTCTATGGGCAGTGTCCTGGAGCTTGGAACATCTGGTCGGGATGGATACAACTGGGGAGGTGTGATCAGCACTTCGCCCAGGTGGCCTCACCTGCAAAGCGAACAGGGGCCTCATGAGGGATGGGAAGGGATGGAAGACTGGGATGGATAGGCTAGGAAGAGGGAAGGAGGCGGCCGTGGCCTTACAGAAGGTACTGCCCCCGTAATTGAATTATATAGAGACCACGGTGGCTATATTTGAAATTATAAGGAGAGTTATGGCTGTCATAGTTATGACGTGGGTAGTCATGACGTAAGCACGGATGACGTGAATGTTATGCCAGCAAGCTACTTGAGCCGAGATTCTCAGTGACGTCAGCATTTTAGTCCAGAATGTTCCAAGATGTACGACGCAGTCGCAGGAAACGAGGAATTCTGCTGAGGAAGAAACTATGCTATTGGAGGAGAGGCATGAACCAATGAACGATAGTTTAAAGGAAGACGGAGATTGCTGAAACTATGGTATTTTTATTACTTTTGGAATGCAGAATTATGGAAATCCATTTGCAGTAAAAGCATTGATTTGGAATTTTGGTGAAATTTATTTTCAGTTTTTGAATTTTGAAAATCCGTCATGTATTAACGAAGTTGGAAGTTTTAGCGATGACGTAGTATCACGCTTTGGAAGGGATGGAAACGCCCCTCGAGAAGTTAATAAAAGGGCTTGCGCAGAAGAGAGGAGCCTCTTTCGTTCTCTGATCATTCTGAGATCTAATTCTCAGATCATCGAAGTATATTTGTGAAAGTTCTTTTTCTTATACATTCATTATAGTGAGACGTCGAAGTGAACAGCAGTGAAAAGAATCGTCTTTATAACGCGTGGCGAGGCCACTATATTAACGAGATCCAGGTCAAACTAGGTGAAGTTGAAACGGACCTTGGAAAGCTTCTACAAGTTTAGCTTCGAACAGTTAGCGGTCTCCGATAAGATAATTGTATTGTGCCGTGCTACATGCAGTTATAGAGAAAATCTGAACAATTTCGACCGATTAGTTTACAAGATATTAGCAATTTTATACGACTGACAAAAGTGATTATCTCGCCACTAGAGAAGCACTTTTTGTATATCCAGAATCAACGCAAGGCTGACGCTGCGAGTGGAGTAGAAAGACTTCAGATTGCTTGGCTACAGAACGATACAGTATAATGGAGCAATTGAATACGGCAGTTTGTTCTTCTGACACTACAATCGAAGAGCAGATGGAAGGCTAAAAGGGCTTATTGCAATCGGGACATACTTCAATGGAGTAAGATAGCGACATGGAACTTCGCTAATTGCTATTCCACACAAGCGAACATGCGGTGAATACCATCTACACCCATGTTTCGTAATTAAAGGCTGAATACCATCGAACAGCCATAGAAACAATTTCATACTCTGAATATGAATAATTTCTTCGGAAATTTCTACAAAACTTCATGATGATTGTCTACTGGAACTTCAGGGAATTTTTCAAGAGAGGTCAGGGATATCCCGACTCACAAAGAAGATTATTGCCGGAAGGATGTCTATTCGTCTTCGAGGAGCAGAGCGATTCACGGAGAAGGAAGCAGTTCGATTCTCCGAGGGTGCTATTTCCTATTTCGAGGATGGAGCTCAACTTTAACGTGGTGAAATGGATCCATCAGCAGTCTTCTTTGGGGAATTTTCCTCTGGAACGTCAATCGGCAGATAAGGTAGTCGTGAACGTTTATTGTATTTGAGTTTAGTAATAATGTTTGAGCAACCATTTTTCCCATATTTTTATCCTCATATATTTTGCCCTATTTTCTTGTTGAGATTCTTATTCTCAGTACACCTTGATGAGTTTTGCATTTTTCGACGATTTATTAAGACATTGTTATGTCATGGGCATAGTTAACGATTTTGAATCAGTTGAGACTGATATTTAGATTTTTCAGTAATTAATATTTTTGTAATCACGATTGGACTGTAAGTTAATGATTTTTATGGCAGATTTAAATTCAGACAGCGTGTCACTTTATTAAAGTAATTCTACCCCAGTTTAATTACTTTGAACAATTTTCTGTCATCATCAAGAAGGAAGAACATTTAAATGATTTTAGAGCGTTAAAATCTCTTACATTGTCGACGATCTTGGAAATACTAGTCGTTATTTGAATTGATTGCAACACAGACATTTATCGTTAGTTATGAATGAACATTGCATCATAGACACTTTTGTGAAAGAGTAATGTTAATAATGAATTATTGAATGCATTAAAGTCAAGTATTTTGTTAGGAGTTTTTCTCAATTAGAGAATTATATAACGATGTTTGCATTCCCCAGTCTAATTGGATTCTATTCGACTACTTTGCATTTTAGTCGCACTTTATTTGAAGATAGTATTTTCATACTACAATTTTTTTTTAAGATGTTAATCTTAAATTTTGATAGACCAGACAGGCGTATATAAGCGTATTCACTATTAAATTTGTTTGTGATTGGCAAGTTTTGACTTCATTTCAGTTCATGAATGAAATCCACGAAGGTTAAATAGAAAAACAGTTTTGAAACTATTTATGATTATACAAATTTTTAAGTGGGACTATGAATGTATAATCGCTAGTGCAGCGCGTGTTGAAAGTCGCTGAGATATAATGCCCTTGAATATGAAGGAAGTTCCCACAGGAATAAATGTTAAAGAATTATTTGTGGAAGTTTTGTAAGTTATGTAGAAGTTTTAAATGCCATATAGATTAATATATGATGATTTTGGGCATATTTTTAATGCAGATTGTGCATTAACTTGTTAGCGAAGGATTTTCCGCTGGAGTAAGATTGTCATAGTTCGTTGAAAATTAATCAAGTGATTTACTGTTATAATTAACACGAGTTTTGAAAGAATTTGAGATAAGATTTTGAATGAAGGTTGCCGTCACAAATCATTATTAAAACATTTATTAAACCAGATTGTGACATTAACATGTATAACTAACCTTCATTGGTCGATTATATTAAACAGGATTATAAAATTACCAACCGAATGAACATGTGGTCAATGTATTTATTAAATTAATAATTTAAACAATTTAAATGTTAATATTGTAAATAATTGTTGTAAATATTTTTTGAAAATAATGTGGAACGAGAGTGATGTTAAAGGCGTGCTTATAATATTTTTATTGTCTTTGACAAATATTATAAACAATTTCTAATTGTTATAAATAATTTATGTGATTTTGTTATAAACATTTAAGAGCTAATTAAACATTTGGATTGAAGTTAACAAGTTTAAGAAATTAATATAATGATCCAATAGGATGTGTGCAAAGTACTTGAAAGATTTGCGTAAATATAATGTGAGTTGTCTTCTAGACATTTAAAAGCTTGAGAGAACAAGCTGTATTCTTACGTAACATAGCGTGTGAGAAGGGAGTGCATTTAACCAGTATGCAACAGGCTGGAAGGTAGCCCGCAGCTGTGCCAACATATGGTTCTTAGGGAGTGAGGTCGTACACACTCTGGCCTTGCGACTATAAATACCATTCTAATGTTTATTAAAAGGAAACCAAATGCTCTATATATGTCACACCCCGACATCCTTTTCCAATCCAATAGTGTTATGAATATTACGTTACTTGAAGCTCTTGGGAGCTAAAATGTTTAATATCATGTTGTATGATAAGTTTTGCAAGTCCTACTGGAGGACGTAGTCAGATTGACTTGGGCTATTGATAGCCACGTATATTTTGTTGTGTCATTAATATCAGACCCTTTATTAGAAATAAAGCTTTTGTACAGTTCAAAGTTCTCGTCTCCGTTTTTGGTTCATTTTTAAATGTCATGGTGGAGGTTATTGTGTGAACAGACTTTAGTGATCCTGTTGTCAACTCAAACCCCGAGATAATTAAGAGGTAAGTAACGGTAAGTATGAACCCCCGTCTATTTTGGTGTGTTCCACAATGATTTCCTGTGAATTTCTGTGCTCTTATCTCGATAGTATCTGTCAGTGCCATTTTCATTGATGTAACTGTGCCGGTGCGATTGATAATTGGCAATCCGATTGAGGGGGCGGATATCTGACAGCCTACTATCCAGGTAAACGGGGACAGTACCATCCCGGCATTTGCCCGAAGACGAAATGGGAAACCACGGAAAACCACTTCGAGGATGGCTGAGGTGAGAATCGAACCCCCTCTACTCGTTTGGACCACCCGAGGCTGAGTAGACCCCGTTCCAGTCCTCATACCACTTTTCAAATTTCATGGCAGAGACGGGAATCGAACCCAGGACCTCCGGGGCGGCAGCTAACCATGCTGACCACTACGCTACGGAGGCGACGATACTATTTAAATAGTTCAAAATTTATCCCAGAATAATAATATTAGACTATGACACGTTCTGTATTTGGTTGGTTGGTTTCTCAGTTTAGGGGCTGCGACAACGCGATCATGTAGCCCCGTGTACTTTGGGTGTGTGTAGAATCTGTCTGATAACCGGTGTTAATTGTGATGGCTGAATTAATGTGTGTATCTGTTTTTTTAACTCAAGTAAGGACTGCAACTTTGAATTTCAAATAGTTTCTACTTTTGCGGCCAAACGCCATCGTCAACGACTACTAGGCCTAGTTCAGAACTTAGCTACTAGACGCCACCGCAGTCGGCTCTTGGCAACGAACGTAGAAACCTAAGAGCGTTGTTTACATTCCTAACCTATACAATTTAGCTTCACACAGGTGTAATTAGTGGAAGGTTCTTTAAGGGGACATTATAGGCTACCACAAAAAAATTTTTTTGCTCCCAGTGATCCAAACTGCACCAACTTTTATTTCCATACGACCAACATCTTTCATAACGCAAAAAGTGAAAAATTATTCCTTTCAGTTGATCAGTATGGGCAGAAATTACTAAAAGATAGTCTTTTCCTTAAAAAAATTGATACCAACTATTTACCACTAAAAATTACTGAAACTTTACAATCTTTTTACACTATGTACTCATTGCACAGACTAATAATTCTGTGCATGGGTTTGGAAAAATATGAAATAGTTCCTGAAATAAAAAATTGTTTCACAAAATTAATTTTTATTTCCAAAAAATAAAGTTAAACATTATTTTAAAATAAACGATAACTATTTTAACTAATATGGATGCACAGAATTATGGGAGATAGACATCTTCACATGCTACAAACATATTATTGAGATTGGTTAATATTTGCTACTGAATAGTTGGTGTAAAGTCCAAAAAAAATGAATTGTGCAGCAAAACAATTTTAAAACATTAGAATGTTTTTCATCTTCACCCACTGTCTAAAAGTCCCCAGAACCATATGTTTCCCTTCCTTTTCTCTTATGGCGTCTTCTTCACCCAATTTCATCTCCATGGACGGTTTTCTCATGAATTTCATTTGCTCCAGGCTGCGTCTAACACTCGGCTGCATTCGCCGTTGATCCCGTCCTTTGCAGAAATGTTGCTATGTGGATATATTACAAGCAGGCGCGGATTCAAGGGGGGGGGGAGGGGGGGGTCACGGGGGTCATGATCCCCCCCCCCCAAACGGAGACCAAATATTTTTGCAAACTCAAAAAAACGAAAACACAATTACCAGACAAATAAAACTTAACGAATTTTAACTGAAAAACAGTTTTTTTTTTCATTTTATTCAATACTGAATTATCATTATTGCAATTATTATGTTCTGTTACAACTGTACATATTTACAACTTCTAACCTCTTGTATAAAAACTATTAGTTATACAACAAAATCAACTCGTCTATTTTGTTTAGCAAACCTTGTGATTACCGAATCGATGTTTATAGTGATGTCACGATGTGCAGCAATGCACGGATAGGAAACTGGGGCTTTTTTCGCACCAAAAATTTTTGCCGACATCCAAACTGCAAGCTTGGTTGGCAATATAAGCTGTGGCTTTCTCCCTTTGTCGGTACCAACTCGACTTGCCGAAACTGTAACGTACCTTGATACTTTTCTCGAAGCTCGATGTAAGAGTCGCAAAACACGCCGTTGCAATTTGTACGAATATTCTTGGTGCGCTAAACGCATCAAATTTCTATCCATGTAGCCTGCAAAAAATTGGTTTGGTTTGTACGTTTGGTTATTTTGTGATTGCCTTCTTAGCGATACCATTTTTAGCCTACTTTTCACATTTTGAAAAAATGAGGAAAAAGTAGACTTATGAGATCGAGCAAATGTGTGTCTGTCTGTCTGTCTGTCTGTCCTTCTGTCTGTCTGGCTGTGTGTGTGTCCCCCCCCTATCAACTCCTAAACAGCTGCAGCAATCGAAACAAAATTTGGTAGGAGTAAAGATCTATACCTGAATATCTCACGGCCATATTTGAAAATGATGTCAGTGCTACCAACTGCTAAAAAATCGCAATTGAAATTTGAGCTCCATGTTGGATACCTTGGAAAGTATGAATGGGAGCTATTTCAAAATTGGCACACGTACAGATCATAATATTTCAGTTTAATTTCCAGGAGGCCAAACATGGCAGTGTTGCCAAAACGATTATAAGCCTCCTAATAGGTCCAATTTTTAAATGCATATAACTTCTACACTATCAAGTGGAATTCAACCAAATTTCGTATGTTGTATGTGTACATAACCAGATATGACTGAGCGTATTCTTAAGACTTACCAGGGCTGCCAACTGTTAATAAATGCTCCTAATTTATTTTATCAAAATACCAATATATCAGAAAGTATGCAAGCCGACAGCTTTAAACTATGCACACGTATAGTACCTGACATTCTATATTAATTTGGAGTAACTTATATACGTCAGTACTACCAACATGATTCTATGCCTGCTGACAGGTCCAACTTTAAATACATGTAACTTCCATACTATCATTTGGATTTCAACCAAATTTCGTATGTGCTATGTGTACCATAACAGATATGACTATGCGTATTCCAAGGAGCAACCAGGGCTGCCAACTGTTAATATGTGCTGTCCCTATTTTTGTTACCCTAATATCAATATATCAGAAAGTATGCAAGCCAATAGCTCTAAACTTTGCACACGTATAGTACCTGGCATTCTAGACGAATTTGGAGTAACTAATATACGTCAGTGCTGCCAACATGATTCTAAGCCTGCTGATAGGTCCAATTTTAAAATGCATGTAACTTCTATACTAACTAATGGATTTCATTCAAAATTGGGACAACAATAGATCATATTATTTCAGATTATTTCTGACCAATACATGCATGACATTGTTGCCAACATGATTTTACGCGCGCTGTTAGATCCAATGTTTAACTGCATGTAACGTCCATGCTATCCAGTGGACTTCAACCAAATTTTGTATTTAGTACCGTAAGAGACGGAACTAAGAATATATTCAGTCATCAGGGCTGCCAACTGTAGTGCTCCATTAGGATACATTATGCCAGGTATACAGTATTTCGAACTAATTGGAAATTTCGATATTAGCAAATTAATTTCGTCATTATTCTAGATAGGTTCATATTCTGTAGAATAATCATTGGCATGAAAAGTAGGCTGTATAGTTCTTCACGGTACTTCTTGTTCTTAACAATTTCGATTCTCTGACCCCCCCCCCCAAACCAAACTCTAGATCCGCGCCTGATTACAAGGAATGGGAATCTTAAAACTCAGCAATTTTTCTAGGTTTATGCGGTTTTGCCTAGGAACACCAAGCTGGCTCATCCGTGCATGGACCCCGACGGAGTTATCTACTTCAATAAGTGGTGTGGAAATGATAACAACGAATGTATCAATTTTTTATCGCTAAATAGTTTGTTGAGTTGTTTTTTTGTATTCACCTTTTTCACTGTCGTTGATTTGTTGTTTTTGTTGTTGTAGGTAACAATCACACACTGAGACAGCGAGGAGCATTTCAAGTCGGCGCTATTCAAAAGCTCCTCCCTGCCGGATGCGCGCGCATCTTTCCGGCTCCTCATCCAACTGTCCCGAGACAGAAGTGACATACTGCAGCTCCTTCTAATTCTCCGTAGATGCGAGTGGTGCGCTATCTGTAGACGAGAGTGAGAGTCAGATGTAGCTCAAGCATCCACCAATCATAGCCGTTATTTTAGGGCCTATGCTATATGAAGTGGGATCGGCGAACATGCGTGTTGGAAGCCATTTCTCAGTGTTGTCTTTTTCAATCGGTCAACACGATTGTACCCAATTGTGATGGGTGGTTCCGTAATCCTGAAAACATTTATATGAGATTAATAATTACACTTCGATGACCAGTCTCGATCGTCAAGCGATCATCATCATCAGATCTTTTACACTTAGGCTATTAAATTTATGTCCACAAGTATGGGTTATGATATTTACAATATATTGAGACACTGTTGTTTTTGTTGTGTGTATAATTCATAAGGGTAAGCACGTTCTATAGTTCTTTTTGATCAGGTGATTTGCATAATTTTATTTCTACAGCTACAAAAACAGGTACATTTTACATTAATCAGCCAGTTCAATACTCTCTTGAAATAAAACATCCGTATTAAATTAACTACCCTATAACAAATAAAATATTTCGTCTATAGAAGTGGTATGTGGAATAGTCCCTATTACACAGGCTGCGTTTCCCTTTTGAATCGCTATGCCGATTCTCTGCATCAAATAGGTTTTGGAACGAGGATCACCAGAGACTCCACCTATTACTCTTCCTAGCTTGTTTACTAGATTTATTGCGTCCTCACTCCAAGGACCCATTGTCTCCACAGCAAAGGCCACAAAAATATAGTCTTCCATGATCTTCCTATATTTGTTGTGCTTCCGAGAGACGGCGATCTCAACTACAGATCCTGCTTCTTTTGACGATGATGAAATAAAGGAAGGATCCAATGTATCTGAGCACGTTGCATCCCAGACTAGGCATTTGCCATTCGACCACGGAATTATGGTCATCCCATCAGGGCGGCGACCGTCGTCTCTGCAAATTCCAGATAGTTCAAGAATTGACGGGAATTTTGCAGTAGCGAAAGCCCTCCGAAGCGTTTCACTTATAGAGAAACTAGCAGAAGTACCCGTTCTTCGAACGGTCTTTGGTATGAATAACCAGACGTTATCAATTCAGCTACTGTTGCAATGGTTAACGGTTTGTCATTCCTTCAAAAGTTTTTTCAGAACGAAGTTAGTTTTCTGGGAATATCACACACACTGTTAATTTAGGGGCCTTAAAATGTGGTTTTCGGAGACCCTTTATAGTCCCCCGAATTTTGTGTCTCACATTGAGAAGCGCAACATATGCTTTGGTCGTCCTTCTAGAATAATTTTTATATTTCGCCTATTTTAGCATGTATTTTGAAACTTTATTTCCCTATACCCACCCTTCTATGAGAAGTACAGTGAAGAGTTATATAAATGATTAGTGTATTGACCCTCATGGATTACCTAATTTTACGATGCTCCAAGCATCCGAACACGAGTTATAAGTGTACATAAAGATACACAGAAATACAGACACACAAACCCACGTTTTGCTTGCATCCGTCAAGAAACAAACCGAAACGCGTAAAAGAAAGAAAATTGAAACTTAAATAAACAAACAATCATATGTTTATAGATAGGTGTATTTATGCAGGAGCAAAGGCAGCTAGTGGCCATGAGGCAAACTAACTCTATTGACTACAACGTATCACCCAGATGTCCAAATATGGATATATCAACCACACAGTATCAAACAAATTGAAGGGGCAGATGACCTCGTAGTTCCACCCTTTAAAACAACAATAACTAACTAACTCAAACAAAATCATCCTTAAGATGTACCCGTTTGTTGACAAAAAGAATGATTAGTAAAAATGTGCTCTCAAACTAAATTCACCTAACGTGTACTACCTGACGTGAAAATAAAATTGAATACCTCAAATTCCTAAAAAGCCGCAAAAATACTATTTCAATTCATGAATTGTTGAAAATAATATTGCTGTTTGGAGATATAATAGACCTTCTGTACAACATATCGCACGTGTATGTCGGGTGAAAGAATTCTGGAGTGCCCTTTGACCCCCTTAAGCGCATTGACGAATTTTACAGTCTTAGTTGGTTCCGTGATAACCTTATAGCCATTTGCAAACGTTCACAGAAATTTAATAAATGGAGTGGTATTGCTTCTTACATAAAGAGATGGAAAGTTGGATGTCATCTCTTGAGATACTGTTGTCATGGTTACCGGCTTATATTCCTTGATTAGTTTATTAAATGAAATTAGTTTTCAGGGATTATCTCAGAAACTGTGGGGTAGAGAGCCTTAAAATTTAGTTTTCGGGGACACTTTAGGGCCCCCGTGTTTTGTTTCCGACACAGAGGGGCTGAAATTGATCTTTGTCTCGTCGTTGTGTGCCATTACATAATAATACTTTTTTTTATTTAGTAAATTTACCCTCTAGGTTGGTGGTTCCCACGGACTCAGCGAGGGAACTCACCACTACCGCCTCGATGGGCCTCCTGGAGCTTGGAACATCTGGTCGGGAGGGATACAACTGGGGAGGTGTGATCAGAACTTCGCCCAGGCGGCTTCACCTGCAAAGCGAACAGGGGCCTCATGAGGGATGGGAAGGGATGGAAGATTGGGATGGATAGGCTAGGAAGAGGGAAGGAGGCGGCCGTGGCCTTACAGTAGGTACTGCCCCCGTAAAATGAATTATATTGAGACCACGATGGCTGTATTGGCATAAATGAATAAAGTTATGGCTGTCATAGTTGTGACGTGGATATTCATGACGTAGGCACGGATGACGTAGACTTCATGCAAGTAGGCTGGTTGAGCTGAGATTCTTGGTGACGTCATGATTTTGTTCGAGAAAGATCTGAGATTTACGACGCAGTCGCAGGAAACAAGGTATTGTGCTAAGGAAGAAGTTACGCTATTGGAGGAAAGGCTCGAACCAATGAACGATAGTTTGGAAGGAAGACGGAGATTACTGAAACTACCATATTTAATTACTTTTGGCATGCAGAATTGTGGAAAACTATTTTCAGTTATGGCATTGATTTGGAATTTTGAAGAAATTAATTTTGAGTTTTTGAAATTTGAAAATCCGTCAAGTATAGCCAAAGTTAAAACTTCTAGCAATGACGGAGCAACAGGCTATGGAAGGGATGGATACGCCCCTTAAGAAGTTGATAAAGGGTCGTGCACAGGATAGAGGAGCTCTCATATCTCTCATATCTGATGTCTGATACCGCATATATATTTCAGATGTCATATAGTCATTTTCGAGTGAATAAGTGAAGCAAGTCGTCTTTAGCGTGTGGTTAAAGCCCGGCGCATCGAACGAACACGGAGCAGTTCCATTTTACAGTGTTTGAAACTAGGCGAAGTTGAAACGCTCACATTAACGTTTATACCAGAGAAGATATCAAGAGTTGGCTTCTGCCTTTATTATAATTCAATTGGGCAGTACAACATTGAGGTGTGTAGAACATTTGAACAATTTCACGAGTATACTTTGAAAGATATTGGCATTTTAAGACTGCAGACAAAAGTGATTTTCTCGCCACCTGGGAAGCACTTTTAAAATTCCACATTATACACTACGGCTGACACGTGTATCGCAACCGTGATATTGGAGAATACGTTTGGTGTTACAACGATACATTCTACTATGGAACATTATAATCTGGCAGGGCTTTCAATGATTATAACAGAAGTTGAGATGGAAGGCTAAGGCTTTAATGCAATTGGGACATATATCGATGGAGTGAAATAACAGCATGGAACTTCGTTAATCGTCATTCTACAAAAGCGAGCATGTAGTGAACATCCAACTACACTCATGCATCGTGAATCCATCGCTGAATTATATCAAATGACAGTGGAAATATTTTCATACTCCACGATTATGAATATTTCTGTGGAAATAACTGCAATAAACTTCATGGCGAATTGCGACCAGAACTTCAGGGAACTTTCAAGAGAGGCCAGGGTGGACCCGGCTCACAAAGAAGAGTTTTGCCAGAAGGATGTCTTTCGTATACACGGAGCAGTGCAATTTCCGGAGGAGGAAGCAGTTCGATTCTCCGAGGGCGCTGATTCCAGGTTCGAGGTCGGAGCACATCTTTACGCTGGTGAAATGGAACCAACAGCAGTTTTCTTTGAAAACTTTCCTCTAGAACTTCAATCAACAGATAAGGTAGTCGTGAACGTTTCTTGTATTATTTGAGTCATGTAGCGATATCTGAGCAACCTTTTTCCCCATATTTTCTGTCCTTAATTGTGCCCCATTTTCTTGCTTGATATTTCTGTACTCAGTACACTTCGATGATTTATGCCTTTTTCTACGATTTGTTGAGACATTGTTATATCATTGGCATAGTTAAATAATTTTGGATCAGTTGAGACTGATAATTTAGATTCTTTCAGTAATGTGCATATTTTTGTAGTCACGATTTGACTGTAAAGTTAACGATTTGCTATGGCAGATTTGAATTCAGACAGCGTGTCAATTTTATTAAAGTAATTCTATTCAGTAAATTACTTTGACCAATTTTCTGTCATCCTCAAGAAAGAAGAATGATTAAATGATTTTAGAGCGTTAAAATCTATTACGATATCGACGATCTTTGAAATACTAGTCGTCTTATGAACATGATTGCAACATAGACATTTATCATTGCATTATAGACAATTTTATGAAATATGAACTTTGATTACGATTTATTGAATACACTATAGTAATGAACTTTTGATAGGAGTTTTTCTCAATTATAGATTGGAACAATAATGTTTGCATTCCACAATCTAATTGTATTCTATTCGACTATTTATGCAGTTTAGATGAACTTTGATTGAAGATAGTATTTTTATACTGCGTTACTTTGATGATATTAATCTCAATTTTGATAGACCAGGGAGGAGTGTCTAATCGTATTTGCTATTACATTTATTTGTAATTGGCAAATTTTTACTTCATATCGATTCATGAATGGAACCCACGAAGGTTAAATAATAACAGTCATTAATACAATTGATGAATATAAGAATTTTTAAAGAAGAACAATGGATGTATAATCGTTAGTTCAGTGGACGTGTAAAAGTCGCTGATGAATAATGCCCTTGAATAGTGAAGGAGGTTCCCACAGTAAGATGGATGATGTTGTTGAATTTATAAGTGGAGGTTTTTGTATGTAGTTTGGAAGATTTTGATGCCATATATATGAAGATATATGATGAATTCTGGGCCAATTGTTGTGCAATTTTGTGCGTTTTGAGCGAAGTATTTTTCCGCTGAATGTATTGTCCTGGTTCTTTGAAAGTTATTCATATGAAGATACTGTTAAAATTAACAAGAGTGTTAAATAATTTGAGATGAAGATTTTGAATGGAGGTTACCGTCACAAATATTAATAATAATTATTAAACCTTATTAAACCTGAATTTGACAGTTAAATATAACTAACCTTCATTGGTCGATTATATCAACACGATTTAAGTAATTATCAACCGGATAAACGTGTGGTTTAATGTATTTCTTGTATAAATAATATAAACAATATTAATATTGTAAATAATTTTGTAAATATCTTTGATAATAATTTGAAATGAAAGGGATTAATAGAGGCGTGTATAAAATTTTTCAATTGTCGTTTGACATTGTTATAAACAATTTATTATTGTTATAAATAATTAATGAACTTTTGTTATAAACATTAAGAGTTTTGTTATTATACTCTAAACAACGCTAATTAAACAAGTGGTTTGAACAATTAAACATGATTTGGGATTATTAGAGTAATCCATTGGTGTTTGAATGGAACATTTAAAAGATTTGCGTGATAATATTTAAGTTGAGATGTGGACATTTAACGTGTTTTGAAAGGAGAGCCAAGCTCTGATGTAACTCGCATATGCTAGGGTTGAACGGACGGGTGAGTCCACTTTGACGGAGCAGGTGTATTGCAGCTGGCCAGGACAACTGTATGATAGAGGCCAAGGACGTCTCCATAATAGCCTTGTGGCTATAAATAAAATGTGATGTGTATAAACACGCAAAACAATCAGGGCCGGATTTACCCAAAGTTACGCTGTAGGCACCTCTCCATTGAGCGCCCTCCTCACTTGAGCACCCCCCCCCCAATTTTTATGGTAAGGCATAGCCACTCGCATGAGGTAGGTTCAGAAAAAAGGAATAAGCAGATATATGGCTGACAGCATAATTTTATGCTTGAATTTTTACACAGGGAAAACATAGTCAATTCAATTAAAAAAAAACAGCTTGGAGTAAAACTACATGAAACAGTTTAACTTTTATGCAACCAAAACACTTTATGAATACCCTTTCCAAAAATAATGTCTAGCCTTAATTCATACAACAAAAATGAAGAGTAGCTTCAAAAATAAAAACATAAGTTACTGCTGTAACTGAATGAACTGTGGTAGCACGAAATATATTTAAAAAAATAGTAGAACACACACTAATTTTAAAGCGCAAGAAGAGCAGTGGTACGAACGACATTTTAAATTGAACAAAGCGCCTCTAACATACTAATAATAATACAAATAAGGCCAACAGCATATCTTCCAGCAATATATTTTAGAGACATTAAAGTGCGGATTAAAAACATGAATGAAGACATAACGGGGCCTGCCTCAAGCACAACGAGAACTACTTCAAAAGTTTCCTTCTTGCCTTCTTTTCGGCAAATTCATTAATTATGGCACCGCAGTTCAAGTTTATCGTCATATCTTTTTCAATCACTAGGAGTGCAATAGAGTTTAACCTTTCTTCTTTAGTGACTGACCGCGAATAGTTCTTGACGCGATTCAGTACCGAAAATGATCGTTCTCCAGAACAATTGGTCACTGGAATGGTGAAGTATCCGTAAAGCAATGTTTACGTTCGGGTACATATCGTGTAAATCTTTTTCATGAAGGGAAGGGCTGAGCTCAGGGGCTGACTTACCTTTATTATCCGCAATTTTTAAATGCTCCTTTAAATGCAAGCACTCGTCAGCCAGTGCACTTTCTAAGTCATCCACATACATTTCTGAGAGATCGTCAGCGATTTTTTTAAATCATTGGTCCATCTAGGTCTAACAGGTTTTCTAGAAAATAAAATCTCTTATGGAGGACTTTGTAAGCCTCACTTCGCCTCTTAAACTCAGCTCTTGGTACATCCAGAATTACATAAAATACGTTGACGCGAACATTTTCTGAGCCCTCTGACGGTACATATTCTCCTTGCTTTGTCTCATCATTCCTAGTCTTTCGTTCCAGTATCCTCTTTAGGTCGTAGGAATATTGAGCAATACCGCTTAATTCTTTGGCTTCTTTCTCATAAACATCGAAATTATCTCTTAATCTTTGCACAAATTCCGCTAACGAAGCGTAACATTCTACCACAGTGCTCAAATTAGTGCTAACTTTTGGAAGCTTTTGTCTGACAGTATTAAATCTTTTTAGAATGGTACTCCAAAAACAACTAGGAAAGCAGTTTATAATTGTAGGATATTGCTTAAGATGCTTTTGGCTTCACTTCGAGTGTTTGCCTGTTGATTTCTGTCTTCGTGAGTACTCTCAAGAGCTGCCACGACGCCAAACCAGCCTTCCCTCAGAGCATGTCAAGCGTCATATCGTACCGACCACCGAGTCACTGACGGGCTTTTTAGTACGCGCGCGATAAAGTTCTTTAAAATTTTCCATCGGTAGGTCGAAGCAGTAAAAAAGTAGTACAGTTCTTGAGCTGTTAAAAAATACCTTACAAATTCTGAACAAGATTCAGCGGCATGAGTTCCAACCAAATTTAGTGAATGGGGTGAGCATGGTGCATAGAGAGCTACGGGATTCAAGGCCGCTATTCGAGCTTGCAACCCGGAATATTCCCCGGACATATTACTTGCGTTATCGTAAGATTGGCCTCGAATATCTTCCACTTTCAAATCCAGATCTTCCAACTAAGGCCTTTACTGCATCAAAAAGCTGCTCTGATTTGTGCCCGATGCTCGCCATAAAACCTAGAAACCTTTCTTTGGTTCACCATTGGCCGTAACATTTTGTTTGTCCGTTGAAGAAAATTTAAATTTTTGTTGCTTTCTCCCCCTAAGGTGTCATTTGAATTAAATGTAGGCCTAGAATTTTCATTCTCTTTTTCATCAATTTTGGCTGGTTGGAGCTAAAAAGGAAAATGACGTATTAATTAGAGCACTTCAAACATAGTAAAGTTAAAAAGAACAACTTTCAATATACTCTGCAGGCACGGTACGGTTTCGAGGCCAGCCTGAGTTTTTACTTATGTCACTTTGTGCAACAGTGTATCAAGGAATCGCCTATTCGGAAAGGCCTACTTTGAGTAAAGTAATTCGTGTACGGGAGCTTACCTCAATTTGCTGAACTCCATCGCAGTCAATATCGTGAACCGCAGAGCAAGAATTGTTATTGTTATCCGAATTTGTCGTTGGAGGTGTAGGATTCACACGCGCACTAAACATCTCATTTATTTTCCGACATTTTGATAGTGTAACCTCGGCTTTCTTATCCTCTTCAGCTTTGCGGACACAGTTTTGGTAACCAGACAACTTTTTGCTGCCCATAGTTTAAAAAATTTACTTGCAGATCACATCACAACACAACAAAACAACACAACGCAAGCTTGAACTCGCACACAGCACAGGCAAAGGGGGTGGGGCGCGGGGCACTTCGATGCTACTACAATGCAAGCAAACCCAGCTACCGCAACAACAGCGCGCGCAGTACAGCTCCGCTAGC
The DNA here is from genome assembly GCA_946902985.2 of Meconema thalassinum. Lineage (NCBI taxonomy): Eukaryota > Metazoa > Arthropoda > Insecta > Orthoptera > Tettigoniidae > Meconema > Meconema thalassinum. The sequence goes on from OX336388.2 coordinate 285,356,395, forward strand.
CCGCCTCCCCTCCCCTCTCATACTTGTCGGGACGAAAGGGCGTCGAGCGGCATGAAGAGCGAAGAGGAAGGGCATGCGACAAAGACACGATATTATTTCTAAATGTCTCTGCTCATTTCTCAATGGGGCCGATAACCTAGATGTTAGGCCCCTTAAAACATTAATTATCATCTATCATCATCATCATCATTTCTCAATATTTATTTTAGCATATACAGGGTGCATCTTAATTATACCGGGGAAAAATCAGAGACCTTCTGCGTGTTATGTAAAAGACGATGCCGCAATCGGATCGGCGGAGAAAAATTTTCCCTTCGAGAAAATGACGTTACTTTGTTACTTCCGGGCGCGCGATTCAAATTGACGGGCTCACCGTATTTGCTGAGCTAGAGTGCAAGCCGAGGCGAACGAGGAAACTTGCGCATGCCCGCCAGCATATCTCTGTCTCCTTCTATCACACTCCCTTCACTCGCCTGAAGAACATCAGTGGCTCAGCAATAGGCGAGTTCGTAGATTTGAATCGCGCGCCCGAAAGTAACAAAGTAACCTCATTTTCTCGAGGGGAAAGATTTTCTCCGCCAATCCGATTGCGGCATCGTCTTTTACATTACACGCAGAGCGTCCCTGATTTTTTTTGTCGGTATACTTAAGATTCACCCTGTATACTGCTATAATCCTAACTTAGCACATTTAAAGCCGAAGCAAAGAGGGCGCCTGACGGCGGTGCCCTTCGGGGCGCCTCCAGTACAGATCATTGCCGGTTGCCTAACCGAAGGGGCGCCCTGCGGCGCCCCTTGGACTGCGGCGCCCCTAGGCACGTGCCTATTTTGCCTTACGGTAAATCCGGCCCTGAAAACAATTGATATATGTCTCGTCCCAAATCCCGTTTCCATTCCAAGTGCATTATTATTTTTACGTTATCTTTGAGCTTGAGAAAGCTGAAACATTGTATGTAGAGTATACAAGTCCTACAGGAGGACATGGTTATGGTTATGTGGTCGATGGCTTCTGATTGCCACGTGGATTTTGTTGTTTTATTTTGTTAAATTCATTCTTTATGTGAAATAAATTATTGTGCAGTTTAAAGTTTCTCGTCTTCGTTGTGGTTCATTTTAAATATCATGGTGGAGGTTATTGTGTGGGCATACTTTAAGTGATCCAGTTGACAACCCAGTCCCCGAGATAAATTTAAAAGGTAAGTAAAAGGTAAGTATGAACCCCCGTATATTTTGGTGTGTTCCACAATAATTTCTTGTTAACTACTGTGCTCTAATCTCGATAGTATCTGTCAGTGCCATTTTCATTGATGTAGCTGTGCCGGTGCGTTTGATTATTGGCAATCCGATTGAGGGGGCGGATATCTGACAGCCTACTATCCGGATATCGGGGACAGTACCATCCCGGCATTTTCCCGAAGACGAAGTGGGAAACCACGGAAACCACTTCGAGGATGGCTGAGGGGGGAATCGAACCTCCTCTACTCATTTGGGCCACCCGAGGCTGAGTAGACCCCGTTCCAGTCCTCATACCACTTTTCAAATTTCGTGACCGAACCGGGAATCGAACCCAGGACCTCCGGGGCGGCAGCTAACCATGCTGACCGCTACGCTACGGAGGCGACATAATAATAATAATAATAATAATTGTATAATTATATAGAGATAGGGATTAAATAGACCTTCCGTACCACACCCACACGTGTAAATCACGTGAAAAAATTCTAGAGTACCTCTTGACCCCCTTAAGCGCAGTATACTGTATGTATTGATGCATTTTACACCGTAATTTGGTTCCGTGATAACCGTATAGCCGTTTACAAACTTTCACAGTAATGTAATAATTGGAATTGTATTGCGTCTAACAATGACCTGTGAGATTCTGTTGCCATAGTTACCGGGTTGCATACTTTCATTATTTTATTAATTCAAATTAGTTTTCTGGGAATAACTCAAAAACTATTGGTTTTAGGGCCTTAAAATGTGGTTTTCGGGGCCCTTTGGGCCTCCGAGTTTTGTTTCTGATATTGAGGGGCTGAAAATGAGCTTTGTCTGGCCCTTCTACACCTATTTCAGCATGCATTTTAAGGGGGTATGCCCCTCATATGAGAGGTACGGAGAAGAGTTACATCAATGATTAGTGTCGTGCCTCTGAAGGATATCTGTACCAAATTTTACGTTGATCCACCCAGCCGTTCTCGAGTTATAAGGGAACATACTTGTCCACAGACAAACAAACAAACAGACAGACAGACAGACAAAAATTGCATTTTCGCGCGCATCCGTCATAAAACAGTCTAAAACGCGTAAATAACGCAAATTTCCGTAGAAATTCAGAAAAAACAGACAAACTTTCATTCTTATATATATATATATATATATATATATATATATAGAGAGAGAGAGAGAGAGAGATAGAGATGACGAGAATGTCGGCCAGCACTCCTTTTACAAGAGAGACCGTGTGTACCACGTGCGGAAACGACCTCACCACAGACACAAGTATGAGGTTTACAAAGTGTTGATCCAAGGCGGAGAGACATCGAAATCCTAAAACTATTCTTGTCCAGTAATGTCCCTATTGTTCTCGATGGGATGGCATTTAACCATGAATTCGATTCTTTCTTCAAACTAGCCAAATGAATAGCTTTTTCCTCATCTGAGTGAAATTCCAGGTTGTCCATTTTTTTTTTTGCAAACGAGACCGTCCCAATTACGCAGGAACGCAGGAGCTGAATAGATGGATCGTTAAACTGGTAGTTCCATAACTCCAAGACCTCAGCGTAAAAAGTGATTTCCTCAATGTCCGAAATAACTGGAAACATTGACTGGACGAGAGAAAAAACACTATTCACCGACGACATGAAAGCTGGAAGGTTCTTATTTGTGTGTTGATTTCATTCCGCTTGTTGAAGACCAGCACCTGACACAAATCGGGACCTGGCGCATGAGCGGACAGAAACGATTTGTTTATAAATGGTACTTTGACTTACCGCCATACTATTCATGCATTGGAATGAGTTAAAAAAAAGCAAATTTGTGTTCAATTTCGAGTACCGAATAAATCTCAGTGGACACATGGTTTTGTGTGTGTTTAGAAGGCCTGTTTGACAGTGTTTTTATTTTTGCTTGTTTCCTTATATTAATTTCAGGGGATTTTGGTGTTTTATATTTGTTTGTTTTGTGTTTTAACTGGGAGGGGGGGGGGGGGACGATCCCAGGAGGAGAGTCCACATCCTAAAAGACCTGGATAGAAGGGTACATAGGGATTGGTGATAGATAGGTATTTATCCGCCCATATGAGATGGTACAATAAATACTTATTTAGTTGCAGTAGTTATTGAACTAGCACACCGAGTCAAGATATGTGATTTTTGTTGAGGAACTGATAGTGGTCATTCACCTTCAAGTTAGCTTGTTTAGTGCGATTATGTGATTGGTCAGGACACACTGTAAGTCCATCGCCTGATGTCAAACCAGAGACTGTCTTTTCCCAGAGGTTTAACCCTCTACTTGTGAGGGGGTATTACTGTGACGTACATTGTGAGGTTAGGTCTGAGTGACCGGCGATTAATTTTGCTTGTTCATATGCACACACAATAAAACTCTTTACTTGAAATGTGTCGTGTTGGTACTTCAACTACTCTAACACACGATACAAATACAAACATTCCTTAAAATCAGAGTGTAGGTCTTCCGTACTCATATTACGTTCTTAATGCGAACAAATAAATGTTTTCTCTGATCATTATATATATTATTTCAGTAGTATGCATCTCTCCTGTGGCGCTCACAAGCGACTGATCGTGGCAAATGAGCATTCATATGAAAGAGAATAGACATTAGCAGTGACTTATTGCACTATAATTTCATAAATATCTACAATTTCTTTAAAAAATTACTTTAAAAAATTGTACGAAGTGTGCGATTTGCAAACACCGTTGATGTAGGAAAATACGCTCCATAATTGCTGTTCACGGGCCACTGTGACGCCTGTTTCATGTCATATCAACATTCAGAGGTCTTTCCTTTATCCTGAAATGTAAATAGTGTTCTATAATCATTTGGTTGAAATGAAAACATAACCTTTCTCCTTAAGTTTCTCATTATAAACCTATTGGGGGAAAGTATGGTTTATGAACATGCGAGATTTCTCGCACGGGTCCGCTGGTTAGATTTAATTAATTATACAAATAAAAGGTTAACAAGATATCATTATGGAATTATTATTTAGAAACAAATATACATGGTTGACACAATGAAACAGCAAAACATTATTCTTCAGCTGAAAGTGTATCTCCCGCCTGGAACGTTAACTGTGAGGTTACTTTACGACCTAACAGTAGCTAGAGCTGCACTGAGCCGTGCTGTGACTCAAGGCCATGTGCTCGGAAGGTACACAAAAGAAAAGGCGGGAAGTAATAACAGAAGGGATAAAAAAGATACGAGCCTTACAGAAGTCGCATATGATGTGTAACATGTTATCCTACTATGAAATTGCGATGAAATGTATGTGAAGTCAACTGACATGTTATCCTACTCGTATACTACACAGCATGGACATTCTTATAATGATAATTTACGCTCCGTTTTCATACTGGTACTATGATGAATGTATAGATTGAATTGGAGATATGCTACTGTCACACTTGTTTGAACAAACATCAAATATTATTTTGTAAATTAAGAAGTGGAATGAAACCATAGTCTCTAGCCTATCTATAGGCTACTAGAAATACATTAATGTTCAATACAGTAAAATTTCCCAACTCCTGCTTGGTGCAAACTGTTGTAATTAAAATTAGATAATCGTAATTTCATGTAGATTCTGTTGAAATGACACATACATTATGATAGATATCGTTTATATCGATAATCTGGTAGCAGGGACTGGGGTTCGAACCCGTGACCACATGATTCGCAGACCAAGGGGCTAGCTCCGCGGCCATTACACCCACAGATATTTGGAGTACAAGACAGTTACTTATTTTCACGTACCGGTAATAATATGAAAGTAATTTTTTATGCCCCGTTAATATTTTGCTTTTATTTCGATAATGTTCCTGCGTGGAATTGAGTTTTAAATTAGTTATGATTACGCCTACTTGACAGTAAAGGGACTTCCTATAAAAGGCAAGCCCAGTTCCCGTATAAATAAATCGATATATATTTTATCGATCACTGCATTACCGCAATGTGGGTTAATATCTGAATAGCCATTGTGCAGAAACATAATACCGGCTTTGCCGACTAGTTACAATGTTTCATTATTAAAACATATCGTCATTTAAATACTGTTAAAGCACCCAGGAGGGATGCGATCCTGCTAGCAGTGCGTCTTACACACTTCCGTCCGATCCACTTCCGTCCCATTTTTCAAAATCACTCCCACAAAAATATCCAGCAACCGAGTGGAAAGATGTTATACATCAACATTTTCTCCGTTTGTCCATGTTTCCGGTTTAGGCAGGTTTAACAGTATTTCCCTTGTTACTCCGACCACAGCTAGCGTTAAGCTTATAAGAGCTCCTCTCTCTATTATTACTTACATTTTAATGTGTAAACAGTTTGACCAGCTTCTATTTGTATAATGGTCGACTATTAAATACCAAGTTAGAATCATCATTCCATTGAATAAGATACCACTCAGCCACAGGGAAAGAATCTGTAAGGGCCTTAGCTTAACACAAAATACATTGACAATCACGCACGTTAGACTAGAACCTTGTATTTCAATCGAAACGGCCGTGGTTTGAACGCCAAGAAGTGTGGGAAGGTCAAAATGAATACACATCTCAGAGTGCGTCGAGTCGAACATGTCCTCGGACACACCCGGCCTTAGAATCCATACGATAAATAAAATAAATCCAACTCCAAACATTCTAGACGCAATTCCTTATGGAAGGACATTACTAACAAGGGAACGGATAGCGGTGCAAAATTCTAATCCGGTTGAAATTTACTAAACAATATTCCTACAAAATTGTAAACGACGTAGTGAAAACCACACGGGCCACTTTCAATTTTGAACGCCGATATTGAACGCCGAAAACCTTCCGGGCGACGGCATGAGCGAGGAGTTGGGGAAGAGGTAAAGCTGACCTTGAATCCTGGAAGCACTCGATGGCTCCCGGCTACCAGCTTTCATAGCGATCACTTTCAGCAAAGCAGCTTTGTAAACAAACTACCACATTTTAAAGATTAAAATTTGGAAGGTGTTCCAATGGATCATCATCGTTGTCACTTTCTGACATTTGCAAATATTCTGACTGTAAAGAAAAGTTTTTAACATAAATTGTTGTCTGTGCTAGTAAAATTAAAAACAGCAGGTGATCAATAAAATGATTTAGAACCAACAAATGCGAAGAAATTAAATTCTAATATTATGCAAACCTCTCTAATAATTATTGCCATTATAGGCTTTTTGCATGAAAATCAACAGCCTGCTTCTACTCGACGTGTCGGGACTGGAATGGAATCAATGAAATCCCCATCTAGCGGCGAAAATATGAACTGTGCAGGCTACCGAAGCCTGTCGCACTCCTCTGAGGCAATGATTAAATGAATGACAGTTGAAATGAAATGATAGCGGAGAGTGTTGCTGGAATGACATTTTTTACAGGGAAACCCGAGTACCCGGAGAAAATCTTATCTGCCTCCGCATTGTCCAGAACAAATCTCACATGGAGTGACCGGGATTTGAACCACGCACCCAGCGGTGAGAGGCCGGCGTGCTGCCGCCTAAGCCACAGAGGCTTGAGGCTTTTTGCATAATGCATTACGAAGAAACGGTAACAACATAATGGAAAGAGTCTGTAGGTGCCACAGTTCACTGGGTTGCTCATCCTGTTGTAGTGAGCTTATCACAGGGTCAAGGATAACTGTTACTCAATCAGTCAAGTAGACCACGTGTTCAAACCTAGCCTATCACAAAATGAATCCTTAAATTTCAAATATTTCTAATAAAACAAACTGCTCAATAGTTTAATAACTGTTTTTGACAATCTGCAGGCATCTTGTAAACATCAGGGCGTTTATTAAAGTGACATATATTATTGGCTAAAATTCTAAGGATGTACAATATTATGCGCGGTAAATTTCACATTTCTTCAACCTAAGAGTTCATTAACCCTTGAGAACCGGCGTGAAAAAAATATAACACGAGGAGTGGCGCTCCGGGTCATTATGTCTCTCTCTTTCTCTAGTAGTCGTACGGATTTTATTGAAGTAATTTTACACCTGGTGTCTTCCTATAAACTATTCCCAATATAAAATGAGGTTTATTTATATTTTTCAAATTTAACATGCAGAGAAAGGACAATGATTTTCGTAACAGAAGCCTATCATTGGCCTTGATAATAACGGTAAAGCACTCGTCTTAATTTGTTCGAATAAAGGAGCTGATGACCAAGGTGTCCCTAGACATGGATCAACAAGAACGTGAGCTATGTGGTTGGCCTGCACCAAAATAGGTGGAATTTCACTTTTTTTTTTACAGATTGCCCCGACTAACGAAATCCAAAAATTGTCACGCGAAGATTGGCACCATGGGTAAACCTGACCCGACCGTAAATAATATAGAAATAACATGAGTGTTTAAAAAGCTAAGGACATGTTTCTATTGCAGGGTGAAGTTCAAGACTAGGATGGAAGGTTCAGTAAGCGACAGGAAATGAGGGCTAACCAAAACGAAAATATAGAGCATTATTTAGCCTCGGGTCAAAAATACCCGTGCGCCAGTCCTCCCGGGTTAAATACTTATAACTTTTGCCGCTGTCCATAGGCAATACTGGTACCGACTCTAGAAAGCAAAACAAAATAACATAATTTACCAGAACTCATATTTTCAGTTTTTCCATAGCACCAGTATAGAAACAGCCGCTGGTTTTCAGGGGAACACGAATAATCACCAGGATAAGTATGGCCGAAAAAAATCTCTTCGTTTCAAACGAACGTAAATGGAAATATGAGATATGAAATATGAGAAGTATGAGAAATATACAACACTTAAGTTAGTTATAAGCAGTGAACCATTATGATCGAGCACGCACGGTGTGGTTTGGAGTTCACTAGAGAGAACTCTCTTTTCAATTGAGCTCTTTGATCTCCTAGCACCGCCCTCTGGATTTTAATATACAACTGATTCTGTGGGGCGTGTTGATGGTTAACTCCAGCCATCTATGTAAAATCGGGAGCGTTGCATAGAGCAGGCAGTATATTAAAATCCAGATGGCAGTGTCCCACGCACATGATATTCGCATTTATTATAGACCTCGAAATGTAAAGAAAAAGCAGACACGCTCGCTTCGCGGTGAAGCGTAATGAGAAATGATATTGGAGAAACAAAAATATTATAACTGTTATTTATGAAATCTGCTTATCAAAATTTGTTTACGAACATCAGTAAAACACGGAGTGGATGTCGACAGGCAAGTTTTAGCTAATCAGCTTCTTCCGTTGGATGACAAGTAATTTCGATCTCACCTATTAATAGCTAAGTAGTGCGGAATATATACTGTAACATTAGGTTATCTCTGGTGGCTTCGGTGGCGTAGTCGGTAGCATGCTGAGCTTCTATGCCCAAGATAGCGGGTTCAAACCCGGCCGAAGCCGTCGGATTTTTAAGAGCGTTAAAAATCCCTCAGTATGCCTTCCTTCGGAGGGGAAGTAAAGCCGGCGAGTAGGAAATATAAGCCGAAGCTGGCACAGGGGCTAATGCGCAAGATGGCCGCCGCGCGCAACAAGTCCTATGTTATTCTTATGGAGGGGTCAGTCAGAGCTGGCACAAGGGCTAATGCGCAAGATGGCCGCCATACTCTGAGACCGTGAATAATGTCACAGGGGGAGTTCGACCGTGTAGTCGCTAAATAGAATATTTATTATTATTATTATTAATAATTTTATTAGGTAATTATTGATTGATAGCTTGCCACGGTGGGTGAGTGGTTATCGTGTCGGACTACTAACCCCAAGCTTGCAGATTCGCTCTTGGTCGTGGTAAGTGATTTTTGAAAGTTAGCAAAAATTAAGACACGCATGTCATACGATGTAGGCATGTAAAAGAACCCAGGGAGAGGTCGGCTATGTAGTTGCTAAATGGAATATTTATTATTATTATTATTTATTATTATTATTATTATTAGCTAATTATTGATTGATCATGTACAATCAAGACCAGCCTTATATTGCCTCACTTTATGGTGTAGTGGCTAGCATTTTTGGCTGTTACTGTGGAGGCTCGGGTTTGAGTCCTGGCTCTGTCGAGAAATTTAATTCTTGGCTGAGGGTTGGAATGGGGGTACACTCAACCTTGTGAGGCAAAACTGATAAGAGCTGGCTTTTGATTCATACCGCTGCCATTCTGCCTAACCCAAATTCACCTAACCTAACCTAACCTAACCAGATCCCACCTTACCTAACCTAACCTTACCTAACTTCAAAGTCAGAATGTACATTACATCTATTGATTTTTTTACCCTCATAAATTAGATATAGAGAATGTCCACTACGATTTAGATCCTCGAGCACACTTTCTGACATATCATTAAAACGTGTAGGAAGGAATGTCTGAAAATTTTCACTAACGCATAATACACGTTCACCATACATTGTGTCCACTTTTTGAATGTTAATGATACGGAAAAGAGTATGTATTGGTAATTCAGTGAGCTTTTTTTTCTCTCTAATCAACAGTTCAGCCCCCCCCCCCCCATAGCATTGAGAATATTTATTGTAGTAGCCTATAAAGAAACAAACAAATCATATCTATTACAGTTTAGCTATAAGTGACCAGAACCACTATAACATTTTATTCTAATAAGGAGATTTCCATAATGATAAGAAAAAAAAAGAGCTTACCATAATGATGGATTGTGTGTAAATAAACGTCTTTTGCTGCATGATGCCACTACTAAACTGATAGTCATACAACAGACAAGTGAATTCATGTTTCGCTGACGTAATCGTATGTTCCCACGCACTTCCTGTGTGTTGCACACGCCGTATTGGCTAAATTTGAAACTAGATGAGATGATTTGCTGACGTAATCATATGTTCACTTGCACGCACACGCAAGTCCCTGTGAATGGGTCCTTGTGGACGAGTCCCTGTGGACGGGTCATTGTTGACGGGTCCTTGTGGACGAGCTCCCTGTGGACGGGTCCTTGTTGACGGGTCCTTTTTGACTAATCCCTTTAGACCGGTTCCTTTTGACTGGCTCATGACCCCTAATGCTATAATGAAATTAAACGTTGTTCCACATGATACGCAAGCAAAGAGCCGATCGCTACTATGAATTAACATTTATGTTTTTGTTTTGTTTTTACGCATGTGCACTTGGGGTTTTTGTAAGAGGGCGGGCTATTTGAATACAGATTTATAAATGAGTTATATATTTTTTTAAATTACCAAAAGATCCAAAACTAATAGGTAATTAGCTTTTTAACATATCATGAACCAATAAGGCTATGGGACTTGTATTAGAGTTCGTTGGACTTGAGGTGACATTTTATTTTTGAATCTATTATTATTTTTGTTAAAATGGTCTAACTACACTTTTGTTAATATCTCGCTAACTAATAACCAGGGAGAGGGTCAAGTGACGTGTCATGGGACTCAGGATGGTCAACCCTTTTCCATGACCAACGAATTTACCCAAAAGATTCAAAACAGCAAGGTCATTGACCTAAGATTTTATAAACTAATAATTGAATATTAACATGTGAGGTGTCATAGAACTTAGAATGATCAACCCTTTCCCATGGCCATTGCATTTACCAAAAATACCCAATACATCAAGGTCATTGACCTGAGATTTTACAAAACTAATAATCGGGTACGAACATGTGAGATGTTTACCATGTGTGATGAAACATAGCTAGGTAGAGAAAGAATTAGTGTAGGCTACAAGTATTGTGACTGACAAGTCTTTTACAATTGAAACTTGTTTTCAGATCAAACTGCAGTATAGAGAGAGTATAGGTTGCAGGTATGGGTTAATAAATGAGAAACGGTGTACGCAAACTCTGATTTATCAAGAATTAAGAGTAGACTATCTTTATTTGATTGGTTAAAGAGGATAGCTAAAACACAAAAATGCTCAGTAGTTACCGAGACAAAATGATCGCTACACACAACAAGCTTTAAATACTTGAGGCTAATAATCAATACACACACTCGCTTGTTCTAAACTAAACTGTGTTGCTGTCGGTGCTCAGACAGTATGCTGATGACGAAATGCATTGCTAACAGAAATATAATCAATTCCGGTTGTCTAATGTTACCAGCTATCCATTTATTTATTTATTTATTTTTGTGTTGCAGTGGTAAGCACTTTTAGCCCTTGTATTGGTAGTCTTAACTCGATTTCCAGGTCTTAGGCCTAGAACGAGTCGAACTAAGATACAAGGGCATCGTGGTGCAGTGGTTAAGCTGTTAGCCTTTCACCTGAGTGTTCGATTTGAGGTTAATATGCATGTCATAAACATATTAAACAAAACAAAACAGAGATAACGTTTAAAACTGATTACATTTGTGACTTTTAAAACTATTACTTGGATTACAAATACAAAAGTGAACTGGGTTTGATATACAGTTAATGCTGTCTATCACACACTCGACTGTAAGAAAACCAAAAGAGCAAAAGGCTTAGGTAGAGCAGTGGTAAAATTGCTATGTAGAGAACTACCTGGCAAAGCTATATCGCATAAACAGTGCAGGATACAATCCAGCAATCAAATTTGTATCTTGTGGAACAGAGAAATACACTTACGTGAAAAAATGCAAGTTCATGTGTAATATGACCTAACACACAAGTGTTCACCTGTGCACGTGCACAATAAGAGCTAACAAGTCACATTCTGTTTAGTCCGTACGTAACGTTAGGTTAGCGCTAATGCACACACCCTAGTATACGAGGCACATGCCATTTGAGAGCAGGTCAAGGGATCTAACTTGGTGGATGGATGTGTTCTAACGAGTCATTTGTAGTTGAAAGAGAATAATACTTGTTCTTCAGATGTTAAAACTGAGGAGATGGTATGTACAGTAAGACGTCTTGTTATTTCCTGTGTAATATTACAGACATGGCAGAGAGCACACAGTTCTGTTGCTATGACTACGCTGCAGTAATTTGAAACCCTACGTGTTCATTAAGACAATGAGTTATGATTATACAAAGTTAGCAGTCATTGGATATTACACAGGTGTTCCTTCCGGTGTCATGTTGCTGACATGGCAGAGAGCGCACAGTTCTATTGCTACGACTAACGCTGCAGTAATTTGAAACCCAAGGTGTTGATCAAGACAATGGGTGATGATTATGCAAAGTCAGCAGTAATTGGATACCACACATCAACATTGACTAAATCATAAACGTGTTGTCATAACCAGCAGAAACCTTATTTAAAGATTTTAGATTTTACATTTTAAATTTTAGATTTTTTGATTTTTAGATTTTACTTTCTTACATTTTCCTAAAAGAGTAAACAACAAGGTCACATACCTAACCTCATTAAACCTAACTTTACCAAACCTAACTTAAGCTAATCCAAAGGCTAATGCACATACCCAAAGCATATAAGGTACATGCAACTATTCTTATGCTAGTCTTACAGGTTACTGTACAACATGATCACTACCCAAACGGATTTTTTTTCATTTTGTTGTTTACACATATATCAATTTTCCAATTTCCCATTTTCAGTTTTATTAATGTCAGTTTTTAGTTTTTTCAATTTCATAATATGGAAAACATGGATTTTTGCATTTTGTTGTTTACACTTTTATTAATTTCACAATTTCCCATTTTAGTTCTTAAAAGGTCAGTTTAAAGTTTTTCAATTTCATGATATAGAAACATGAATTTTCCAATTTGTTGTTTTCACATTTGCCAATTTACCAAATTCACATTTAAAGTTTTTTTTAAATTTCAGTTTAGTGTTTTTTGTTCTATTTGTTAATATGGAAACATGGATTTTTTACAATTTGTGTTTTTTACATGTCATGCAACTATCCTTATGCTAGTCTTATAGGTTACTGTACAACCTGATCACTACCCTACTGGATTTTTTTTTCACATATGCCAATTTTCCAATTCCCCATTTTCAGTTTTTTTTTAAATATTAGTTTTAAGTTTTTCAATTTCATAATATGGAAACATGGATTTTGCATTTTGTTGTTTACACATTTATGAATTTCACAATTTCCCCATTTGCAGTTCTTAAAATGTCAGTTTAAAGTTTTTCAATATCATGATATAGAAACATGGATTTTCCAATTTGTTGTTTTCACATTTATTAATTTACCAAATTCCCATTTACAGTTTTTAAAATTTCAGTTTAATGTTGTTTTTTTCTATTTGTTAATATGGAAACATGGATTTTTCCAATTTGTGTTTTACATGTTCATTTTGCATTAGGAGTGGAGAGAGGTGGGTAGTAATTAAAAATGTGCAAGCAGTGTCCATTGTTGACAGGTCATTGTTGACGAGTCCTTTTCATACAACAGAAAAGTGAGTTCATGATTCGCATGCATTACCTAAAATGTAATACCATGCAAGTGTTTAACATTTTACAACTAACCTGTTAGTATGATTTGCACACTACAAAGGTTATATCTGTTCTGGTAATAGAATTATTTAGCGTTGGCTTTTATATTTAATATGTACAGTTTAAAGTGATAGAAAAGTGGTAGAAATGTGGTAGAAGTGGTAGACAAGTGGTAGACAATTGGTAACAAAGTGGTAGAAAAGTGGTAGCAAAGTGGTAGAAAAGTGGCAGAAAAGTGGTAGCAAAGTGGTAGAAAAGTGATAGCAAACTAGAAAAGTGGTAGAAAAGTGGTAGAAAAGTGGTAGCAAAGTGGTAGAAAAGTGGTCGAAAAGTGGCAGAAAAGTGGTAGAAAAGTGGTAGAAAAGTGGTAGCAAACTAGAAAAGTGGTAACAAAGTGGTAAAAAAGTGGTAGCAAAGTGGTAGAAAAGTGGTAGAAAAGTGGTAGCAACCTAGAAAAGTGGTAGCAAAGTGGTAGAAAATATTACATGTATTGTTAAGAAATAGTTTAAACGGTTACATGGATTCATTACACAATAATTTTAGCATGACAAAGCTCATTTTCTCTATTCAATAGTTATTCCTCATATTTAGTATGAACAGTTTACACATTTATCAATTTCACAATTTCCCATTTACAGTTCTTAAAATGTCAGTTTAAAGGTTTTCATTTTCATGATATAGAAACATGGATTTTCCATTTTTTTTTTCATTTATCAATTTACCAAATTCCCATTAACAGTTTTTAAAACTTCAGTTTAATGTTTTTTTTCTATTTGTCAATATGGAAACATGGATTTTTCCAATTTATGTTTTACATGTTCATTTTGCATTAGGAGTGGAGAGAGGTGGGTAGTAATTAAAAATGTGCAAGCAGTGTCCATTGTTGACAGGTCATTGTTGACGAGTCCTTTTCATACAACAGACAAGTGAGTTCATGTTTAACATGCATTACCTAAAAAGTAATACCATGCAAGTGTTTAACATTTTACAAATTAGCTTATGTATTAGTTTATGTGTGGGGTCTTATGTTAGGCATTTTGTGTTGGCTTATTTGACAAGTTATTTTGTCAATGCATTTAGTGGATTTTTCTCTTGGTGTTGGAAAGTAAATCAGTCCATTTTATCACAACATAATGCTTACTGCCATGTTTGTAAGCAACAACAACACACTAAACTTTCAAAAAAATCTAAAGTACTCTAAGGTACTCTCAACTCGTACTGTTACCTCTATCCCATGCCAAGATAAGAACATTATTTTTTTTCCAAAAAAAAAAAGGTGAATGGGGGGGAAGTAGACTATATGTTTAAACTAAAAAAATCATATACAGTCATATGTTAACTCTAACACCTACGTTTATCCCATTCTTAGTCGAAAAATATTATATTTTTATTTTAATTTTCTAAAAAAATTTGGAAAGTAGGCTATATTTTTGAAAACTAAAAAAAGTGTGTTTGACATAAATGACAGGTATTTACCCCCTCTACCCACAAACCAAGTCCCAGATCTCTGGGACAAAATCCAAAAATGTTTAATTGTGAAAGTAGGCGATATTTTGAAAACGTATCATTCTAAAAAGTCATATATAGACTCAAACAAATGTTCTTTAAGTTATTTAACGTTAAAACAAAACTTAACATTTTTTTCATTTTTCCGAAAAAAGTCCAATTTTCAAAATTGTCTATATTTTGGAAACTAAGAATTTTACAAAAATGTTTGTTTAACGTAAATGAAAGGTCTTTAACCCCTATACCCCAAAAATAAATTTCATGACCCTAGGACAAAAACTGTGCAGTAGTGTGTTTGTAGGGTTTCTGTGACCACCTCCACCTCCCCACCTCACAAGATGGCGGCCGTAGCTTAACTTAACCTAGCCTAACCTAACAAGATGGCGGCCGTAGCATAACTTAACCTAGCCTAACCTAATAAGATGGCGGCCGTAGCTTAACTTAACCTAACCTAACCTACGAGGTGTGATCAAAAAGTTCCAAAATTTTGGCTGCAACTTAACCAAACCTAGCCTAGCCTAACCTAACCTACAAAGTGTGATCAAAAAGTTCCAAAATGGCGGCCGTAGCTTCACTTAACCTAACCTTACTTAACCTAAACCTACGAGGTGCGATCAAAAAATTTTCAAGATGGTGGTCATAGCTTAAACGGGTCCCAGAGGACGGGTCCTTGTTGACGGGTCCCTGTGGGCGGGTCCTTTGGACTGATCCCTATGGACTGGCCCTTGCATTTTATCCAAATTATGTCAAAGGGGACCCGCCACAGGGACCCGTCAACAAGGACCCGTCCTCCGGGACCCGTTTAAGCTATGACCACCATCTTGAAAATTTTTTGATCGCACCTCGTAGGTTTAGGTTAAGTTAGATTAGGTTAAGTGAAGCTACGGCCGCCATTTTGGAACTTTTTGATCACACTTTGTAGGTTAGGTTAGGCTAGGCTAGGTTTGGTTAAGTTGCAGCCAAAATTTTGGAACTTTTTGATCACACCTCGTAGGTTAGGTTAGGTTAAGTTAAGCTACGGCCGCCATCTTATTAGGTTAGGCTTGGTTAAGTTAAGCTACGGCCGCCATCTTGTTAGGTTAGGCTAGGTTAAGTTAAGCTACGGCCGCCATCTTGTGAGGTGGGGAGGTGGAGGTGGTCACAGAAACCCTACAAACACACTACTGCACAGTTTTTGTCCTAGGGTCATGAAATTTATTTTTGGGGTATAGGGGGTAAAGACCTTTCATTTACGTTAAACAAACATTTTTGTAAAATTCTTAGTTTCCAAAATATAGACAATTTTGAAAATTGGACTTTTTTCGGAAAAATGAAAAAAATGTTAAGTTTTGTTTTGACGTTAAATAACTTAAAGAACATTTGTTTGATGCTATATATGACTTTTTAGAATGATACGTTTTCAAAATATCGCCTATTTTCACAATTAAACATTTTTGGATTTTGTCCCAGAGATCTGGGACTTGGTTTGTGGGTAGAGGGGGTAAATACCTGTCATTTATGTCAAACACACTTTTTTTAGTTTTCAAAAATATAGCCTACTTTCCAAATTTTTTTAGAAAATTAAAATAAAAATATAATATTTTTCGACTAAGAATGGGATAAACGTAGGTGTTAGAGTTAACATATGACTTTACATGATTTTTTTTAGTTTAAACATATAGTCTACTTCCCCCCCATTCACCTTTTTTTTTTTGGAAAAAAAATAATGTTCTTAACTTGGCATGGGATAGAGGTGACAGTACGAGTTGAGAGTACCTTAGAGTACTTTAGATTTTTTTGAAAGTTTAGTGTGTTGTTGTTGCTTACAAACATGGCAGTAAGCATTATGTTGTGATAAAATGGACTGATTTACTTTCCAACACCAAGAGAAAAATCCACTAAATGCATTGACAAAATAACTTGTCAAATAAGCCAACACAAAATGCCTAACATAAGACCCCACACATAAACTAATACATAAGCTAATTTGTAAAATGTTAAACACTTGCATGGTATTACTTTTTAGGTAATGCATGTTAAACATGAACTCACTTGTCTGTTGTATGAAAAGGACTCGTCAACAATGACCTGTCAACAATGGACACTGCTTGCACATTTTTAATTACTACCCACCTCTCTCCACTCCTAATGAAAAATGAACATGTAAAACATAAATTGGAAAAATCCATGTTTCCATATTGACAAATAGAAAAAAAACATTAAACTGAAGTTTTAAAAACTGTTAATGGGAATTTGGTAAATTGATAAATGAAAAAAAAATAATGGAAAATCCATGTTTCTATATCATGAAATTGAAAACCTTTAAACTGACATTTTAAGAACTGTAAATGGGAAATTGTGAAATTGATAAATGTGTAAACTGTTCATACTAAATATGAGGAATAACTATTGAATAGAGAAAATGAGCTTTGTCATGCTAAAATTATTGTGTAATGAATCCATGTAACCGTTTAAACTATTTCTTAACAATACATGTAATATTTTCTACCACTTTGCTACCACTTTTCTAGTTTGCTACCACTTTTCTACCACTTTTCTACCACTTTGCTACCACTTTTTTACCACTTTGTTACCACTTTTCTAGTTTGCTACCACTTTTCTACCACTTTTCTACCACTTTTCTGCCACTTTTCGACCACTTTTCTACCACTTTGCTACCACTTTTCTACCACTTTGTTACCACTTTTCTAGTTTGCTATCACTTTTCTACCACTTTGCTACCACTTTTCTGCCACTTTTCTACCACTTTGCTACCACTTTTCTACCACTTTGTTACCAATTGTCTACCACTTGTCTACCACTTCTACCACATTTCTACCACTTTTCTATCACTTTAAACTGTACATATTAAATATAAAAGCCAACGCTAAATAATTCTATTACCAGAACAGATATAACCTTTGTAGTGTGCAAATCATACTAACAGGTTAGTTGTAAAATGTTAAACACTTGCATGGTATTACATTTTAGGTAATGCATGCGAATCATGAACTCACTTTTCTGTTGTATGAAAAGGACTCGTCAACAATGACCTGTCAACAATGGACACTGCTTGCACATTTTTAATTACTACCCACCTCTCTCCACTCCTAATGCAAAATGAACATGTAAAACACAAATTGGAAAAATCCATGTTTCCATATTAACAAATAGAAAAAAACAACATTAAACTGAAATTTTAAAAACTGTAAATGGGAATTTGGTAAATTAATAAATGTGAAAACAACAAATTGGAAAATCCATGTTTCTATATCATGATATTGAAAAACTTTAAACTGACATTTTAAGAACTGCAAATGGGGAAATTGTGAAATTCATAAATGTGTAAACAACAAAATGCAAAATCCATGTTTCCATATTATGAAATTGAAAAACTTAAAACTAATATTTAAAAAAAAACTGAAAATGGGGAATTGGAAAATTGGCATATGTGAAAAAAAAATCCAGTAGGGTAGTGATCATGTTGTACAGTAACCTATAAGACTAGCATAAGGATAGTTGCATGACATGTAAAAAACACAAATTGTAAAAAATCCATGTTTCCATATTAACAAATAGAACAAAAAACACTAAACTGAAATTTAAAAAAAACTTTAAATGTGAATTTGGTAAATTGGCAAATGTGAAAACAACAAATTGGAAAATCCATGTTTCTATATCATGAAATTGAAAAACTTTAAACTGACCTTTTAAGAACTAAAATGGGAAATTGTGAAATTAATAAAAGTGTAAACAACAAAATGCAAAAATCCATGTTTTCCATATTATGAAATTGAAAAAACTAAAAACTGACATTAATAAAACTGAAAATGGGAAATTGGAAAATTGATATATGTGTAAACAACAAAATGAAAAAAAATCCGTTTGGGTAGTGATCATGTTGTACAGTAACCTGTAAGACTAGCATAAGAATAGTTGCATGTACCTTATATGCTTTGGGTATGTGCATTAGCCTTTGGATTAGCTTAAGTTAGGTTTGGTAAAGTTAGGTTTAATGAGGTTAGGTATGTGACCTTGTTGTTTACTCTTTTAGGAAAATGTAAGAAAGTAAAATCTAAAAATCAAAAAATCTTAAATTTAAAATGTAAAATCTAAAATCTTTAAATAAGGTTTCTGCTGGTTATGACAACACGTTTATGATTTAGTCAATGTTGATGTGTGGTATCCAATTACTGCTGACTTTGCATAATCATCACCCATTGTCTTGATCAACACCTTGGGTTTCAAATTACTGCAGCGTTAGTCGTAGCAATAGAACTGTGCGCTCTCTGCCATGTCAGCAACATGACACCGGAAGGAACACCTGTGTAATATCCAATGACTGCTAACTTTGTATAATCATAACTCATTGTCTTAATGAACACGTAGGGTTTCAAATTACTGCAGCGTAGTCATAGCAACAGAACTGTGTGCTCTCTGCCATGTCTGTAATATTACACAGGAAATAACAAGACGTCTTACTGTACATACCATCTCCTCAGTTTTAACATCTGAAGAACAAGTATTATTCTCTTTCAACTACAAATGACTCGTTAGAACACATCCATCCACCAAGTTAGATCCCTTGACCTGCTCTCAAATGGCATGTGCCTCGTGTACTAGGGTGTGTGCATTAGCCCTAACCTAACGTTACGTACGGACTAAACAGATTGTGACTTGTTAGCTCTTATTGTGCACGTGCACAGGTGAACACTTGTGTGTTAGATCATATTACACATGAACTTGCATTTTCTCACGTAAGTGTATTTCTCTGTTCCACAAGATACAAATTTGATTGCTGGATTGTATCCTGCACTGTTTATGCGATATAGCTTTGCCAGGTAGTTCTCTACATAGCAATTTTACCACTGCTCTACCTAAGCCTTTTGCTCTTTTGGTTTTCTTACAGTCGAGTGTGTGATAGACAGCATTAACTGTATATCAAACCCAGTTCACTTTTGTATTTGTAATCCAAGTAATAGTTTGAAAAGTCACAAATGTAATCAGTTTTAAACGTTATCTCTGTTTTGTTTTGTTTAATATGTTTATGACATGCATATTAACCTCAAATCGAACACTCAGGTGAAAGGCTAACAGCTTAACCACTGCACCACGATGCCCTTGTATCTTAGTTCGACTCGTTCTAGGCCTAAGACCTGGAAATCGAGTTAAGACTACCAATACAAGAGCTAAAAGTGCTTACCACTGCAACACAAAAATAAATAAATAAATGGATAGCTGGTAACATTAGACAACCGGAATTGATTATATTTCTGTTAGCAATGCATTTCGTCATCAGCATACTGTCTGAGCACTGACAGCAACACAGTTTAGTTTAGAACCAGCGAGTGTTTGTGTGTATTGATTATTAGCCTCAAGTATTTAAAGCTTGTTGTGTGTAGCGATCATTTTGTCTCGGTAACTACTGAGCATTTTTGTGTTTTAGCTAACCTCTTTAACCAATCAAATAAAGATAGTCTACTCTTAATTCTTGATAAATCAGAGTTTGCGTACACTGTTTCTCATTTATTAACCCATACCTGCAACCTATACTCTCTCTATACTGCAGTTTGATCTGAAAACAAGTTTCAATTGTAAAAGACTTGTCAGTCACAATACATGTAGCCTACACTAATTCTTTCTCTACCTAGCTATGTTTCATCACACATGGTAAACATCTCACATGTTCGTACCCGATTATTAGTTTTGTAAAATCTCAGGTCAATGACCTTGATGTATTGGGTATTTTTGGTAAATGCAATGGCCATGGGAAAGGGTTGATCATTCTAAGTTCTATGACACCTCACATGTTAATATTCAATTATTAGTTTATAAAATCTTAGGTCAATGACCTTGCTGTTTTGAATCTTTTGGGTAAATTCGTTGGTCATGGAAAAGGGTTGACCATCCTGAGTCCCATGACACCTCACTTGACCCTCTCTCTGGTTATTAGTTAGCGAGATATTAACAAAAGTGTAGTTAGACCATTTTAACAAAAGTAATAATAGATTCAAAAACAAAATGTCACCTCAAGTCCAACGAACTCTAATACAAGTCCCATAGCCTTATTGGTTCATGATATGTTAAAAAGCTAATTACCTATTAGTTTTGGATCTTTTGGTAATTTAAAAAAAAATAACTCATTTATAAATCTGTATTCAAATAGCCCGCCCTCTTACAAAAACCCCAAGTGCACATGCGTAAAAACAAAACAAAAACATAAATGTTAATTCATAGTAGCGATCGGCTCTTTGCTTGCGTATCATGTGGAACAACGTTTAATTTCATTATAGCATTAGGGGTCATGAGCCAGTCAAAAGGAACCGGTCTAAAGGGATTAGTCAAAAAGGACCCGTCAACAAGGACCCGTCCACAGGGAGCTCGTCCACAAGGACCCGTCAACAATGACCCGTCCACAGGGACTCGTCCACAAGGACCCATTCACAGGGGCTTGCGTGTGCGTGCAAGTGAACATATGATTACGTCAGCAAATCATCTCATCTAGTTTCAAATTTAGCCACTACGGCGCGTGCAACACACAGGAAGTGTGTGGGAACATACGATTACGTCAGCGAAACATGAATTCACTTGTCTGTTGTATGACTATCAGTTTAGTAGTGGCATCATGCAGCAAAAGACGTTTATTTACACACAATCCATCATTATGGTAAGCTCTTTTTTTTTCTTATCATTATGGAAATCTCCTTATTAGAATAAAATGTTATAGTGGTTCTGGTCACTTATAGCTAAACTGTAATAGATATGATTTGTTTGTTTCTTTATAGGCTACTACAATAAATATTCTCAATGCTATGGGGGGGGGGGGGGCTGAACTGTTGATTAGAGAGAAAAAAAAGCTCACTGAATTACCAATACATACTCTTTTCCGTATCATTAACATTCAAAAAGTGGACACAATGTATGGTGAACGTGTATTATGCGTTAGTGAAAATTTTCAGACATTCCTTCCTACACGTTTTAATGATATGTCAGAAAGTGTGCTCGAGGATCTAAATCGTAGTGGACATTCTCTATATCTAATTTATGAGGGTATAAAAACAATAGATGTAATGTACATTCTGACTTTGAAGTTAGGTTAGGTTAGGTTAGGTAAGGTGGGATCTGGTTAGGTTAGGTTAGGTTAGGTGAATTTGGGTTAGGCAGAATGGCAGCGGTATGAATCAAAAGCCAGCTCTTATCAGTTTTGCCTCACAAGGTTGAGTGTACCCCCATTCCAACCCTCAGCCTAGAATTAAATTTCTCGACAGAGCCAGGACTCAAACCCGAGCCTCCACAGTAACAGCCAAAAATGCTAGCCACTACACCATAAAGTGAGGCAATATAAGGCTGGTCTTGATTGTACATGATCAATCAATAATTACCTAATAATAATAATAATAATAAATAATAATAATAATAAATATTCCATTTAGCAACTACATAGCCGACCTCTCCCTGGGTTCTTTTACATGCCTACATCGTATGACATGCGTGTCTTAATTTTTGCTAACTTTCAAAAATCACTTACCACGACCAAGAGCGAATCTGCAAGCTTGGGGTTAGTAGTCCGACACGATAACCACTCACCCACCGTGGCAAGCTATCAATCAATAATTACCTAATAAAATTAATAATAATAATAATAATAAATATTCTATTTAGCGACTACACGGTCGAACTCCCCCTGTGACATTATTCAGGGTCTCAGAGTATGGCGGCCATCTTGCGCATTAGCCCTTGTGCCAGCTCTGACTGACCCCTCCATAAGAATAACATAGGGCTTGTTGCGCGCGGCGGCCATCTTGCGCATTAGCCCCTGTGCCAGCTTCGGCTTATATTTCCTACTCCGGCGGTCCCATGTCATAGATTTATGGCATGTTAAAGAACTTTCCACTAATTACACCTGTGTGAACCTAAATTGTATAGGTTAAGAATGTAAATAACGTTCTTAGGTTGCTACGTTCGTTGCCAAGAGCCGACTGCGGTGGTGTCTGGTGTATTTCTCGAAATACACGTTAAGGCAGAGTTGGAATTTGCTGCTCTTCGTTTTCTTATATTAATTCATTTATTTAGATTTCCTTCCCTCAGACACCAACATAGAACTATTACATCCTGTTTACCCCGCTCACTTGTTTACTTTTTGTGTAATTTTGTTCCAGAAGCTCATATTCTGTGGAACCAGGCGGGCAACGCCTTGCAGCTGCCTTCTGAAGTTCTTCCATTGTCTCAAGTCCAGAAAACTTCCTCATCAACACACCAGGTTTCGTCATCATCGCCAACCAACTACTCCGTGAAGAAGCATTACTTACATGAGAGATTTTGTATTTATAATGTTTCCCATGTTTGTATAACCTCTTTTGTTTGCTTCCCCTTCCTCTTGCCCGCTTACCTCTCCCCGTGCGCGCTTTGCTCGCTCTCTACTTGTAGTCAAGCCGGCAAGGCTTCAGGAGGTCTCGTCCTCTTCATCGTTCTCACTTCTGTGTCCGACGTCAACACATACAGTTGAAGCTCTACACGAGCTCGTCTCCTCTACACGAGATACAAACTTTTTAAATCAGACGCCATGTTTGAACTTTAAAATCAACCGTCACCCAGGAACCATCGCCTTTCATCAAAATGAGCTAAGTACAAACTTCAATGGTCTTCACCATATTTTAAAGGGTTTTAAATAGCGTATAGCTTTTTAATCCAATTTTATAGACAGTGTGTGGAATCGCTAAATGTTCAGAAATAATGCCTTCAAAAGATCTTCCTGATCAAGTTATGGCTACTTCAGCTATTTCTCTAAAATGAAACAGTACTTCTTGTAAAAATTATCTGAGATACTATCTCACACCGAGGGATATTTTCAAAATACCCACTGTCTATAAAATTAGCTTTCCGCCGAGGGATTTTTCTTGCCCAACTCAACAGACATCATTGTTCTGGAATTTTCCATGTCAAACGATCTATCTACAAGCTAAACCTTCGAGTATTTTCCACTCACATATGGGAATACCTTTCCTAACTAAGGAATTTTCTTTATAAAATCCGCTGATCAACACATAATTTGTCTTCCTTCGTGGGAAAATTTCCGCCGCATTCAACTACAACCTATAAACGTCACAACGCAATAAACTCTCTCAAGCTAAAATTCAACTAGTGATTTACATAATTGCAGTAACTTTTCTCATCATGAACTTTCCGTGCTGCAATAGTGAACTTTTTAATAGACTATAGTGCAAAACAGTGCCCGTTCAACCGCCATCCGTGTCGCGTTCGAACGAGAACAATAAATATGGCCAAGACATTTTCCTAAACCTCCTATTTTCCTCCACTCAAATACCTTACTAACATAATATAATTAAATTATAAATTTAGGTCTCTTTCAACGAGGTGTCACTTGATAACAAGTGCCCTCCCAACTTTGTTTCGCATTTCACGAATTAACTTCTGCATAAAACTGTGGCAAATCCACATTATAATTCTTTTCCCTTTTTAAATGGGGAAATTATATTTTTTCTACTCATAATTGAGTCAACTAATTTTTTTTCTTCAGGCTTCACAAATAGTGACCTGTCCTATTTTGATATATCACGGTCGCAATTACTGTATAAATACATGAAGTTATAGAAACTTCTTCCTTATTTTCTCTTTTCTTTGTTGTAATTTTTCATTGCCTTTAAGATTTCCAATAGGAATTCAAAAGTGCTCTCCTTGTACCTGACATAATTACTAAAGCTTTAATTATTTGCAATCTTTGTTATAAACGTTAAAGTTTTCAATTTTTAGCACAACTTTTAAAATATTATTCAGATTTGGTGCTCGAAGCAAGTTTTAAACTTGCGTCCCATTTAACATTGTCAAAAAATTTCCAATTTGTTAGCATTAAGTCTTAGACCGTTGTATGTTAAAACTTCTTATTGATATTAATTTAAATCTAAATCAACTTTATATGGTTTGTTACGTCAAATCCTTTTTATTGTAAAATAAAACCATATTTCTTTTTCGCTTTATCCTTTTCTATAGGATAACGATTAGGCAGGACCCTATTTTCCCCGACTCTTCCCATCGGCTTATGCCCTCTTTAATAAAATCAAGTATCCAATCAATAAGATTCTCACTATTCGTTGCATTTGAACAAAAACTCTCTGTAAAAACATTTTCAAAGTTGTTCTTAGCTTTCATAGCTAATTCTAATGAGCCAGTAAGGCACATAAAGCTAGCTCCGCAAGCTTCCTGCTTGTTGGGATTTTCTCTATAACTTATGGTCCGTTTTCAAGTCAAAGTTTTTCTCTGATCTTAACTTTTAGTCGGCACCCTGCTTGGTAAAAGCTTAGCTCTTTTCAAGTGCAATAATTTGTATTCTTGCCAAAACTTTCCAAGAAAACAAAGAAATTATTAAAAAAAGAATTGTTACTGCGTTATCGCTACCCTTCCGGGGAGCACTCTGTTATTCGCTGGAAATCCTACAGCTCCAAGAACT
Organism: Meconema thalassinum; assembly: GCA_946902985.2. NCBI lineage: Eukaryota > Metazoa > Arthropoda > Insecta > Orthoptera > Tettigoniidae > Meconema > Meconema thalassinum. Next base: position 285,381,888 of record OX336388.2, read on the forward strand.
AAAATTATCATGGCGAATTGAAATTATTTCAGTCTCACCAAACATTTGGTTAAACCTAACTCCTTTCAAAGGAGAAACTTTAAATCTGTGTTTCTTAACACACCTTGTTCTGCCAGACTACTACCCTTCCCCATAGTAGTAAAATGTAGGCTTGGGAGGGAAGGTACGATCGTCGCTTGCTTGCAAATAGCCCAAGCTACAGCCGCATTTCCCGTTAGCTGTTTCCAAGGCTATACCCACTTTAGGTGTTTCACAGACATTGTGAGGCGGAAACGGTGGTTGAATACTTACTTTCGATTAAGTTTATGTTTGTTATTGAATTTCCGTCCTATCTATCCATACCTTTCTTCCTGCTGAAACCCGCTTCCTTTTTTTCATTTTTTCTACTTCCCTCGGGTAGTGTTTCCCCAGCTAAACCTACCAGCGTCTAGTAGCTAAGTTCTGAACTAGGCCTAGTAGACGTTGACGGTGACGTTTGGTGGCAAAAGTAGGAACTATTTAAAAAATTCAAAGTTGCCGTCCTTACTTGAATAAAAAAACAAGATGTTAAGTAAAGAACATATAGCCTACTTTCTTCTAAATGCATGGGTATTGTTATAACTCTTTGTCCTTTTCCAGGAGTATAATTGAAGATTGGTTGTAGTAGCTTGTTGAAATAGCCTACAACGTGCTATAGGGATATTAAACATGAATATGAGGTGCCCTTTGCTAGTGCTACCTCTGTAAAAAATTTCATTCAATTCGGTTTCACCGTGTTTGAATTGATATGGGGAATGGATTTGCACACATACATGGCCGCTATTTGCAAACTATTGGGCTGTTAGGATGGTCGTAATTTGATTTAAGCTTTTAACATTTGGGTGGCCTTCATTCCGTTACCGTCAAGATGGCGGCGATATAAAACATGACATTGAGGTGCCCTTTGCTAGTGCTACCTCTGTACCAAATTTCGTTCAATTCGGTTTCACCGTGTTTGAATTGATAGGGGGAATCGATTTGCACACATACTTGGCCACCATCTGCAAACTAATGGGCTGATGATCTTGCAGTTTGGTCAGAATATGCTTCCCACATAAAAATATGTTGTTGCAAAATTTGGTAGAGACTAGATTATTAGGTTGGTCGTAATTACATTTTAGCTTTTAACATTTGGGTGTCCGCGATTACGTTTCCGTCAAGATGGCGCTGATATAAAACATGACACTGAGGTGCCCTTTTCTAGTGCTACCTCTGTACCAAATTTCGTTCCATTCGGTTTCACCGCGTTCGAATTAATAGGGGGAATCGATTTTCACACAAAGATGGCCGCCATCCGCAAACTATTAGGCTAATGAACTATTAGATTGGTGGTATATTGGCTTTCACGGCCGGTGAATTAAAACTCCTAGGCGAAACCCCACACAAGACACGGCACAAACCTAGAAGAATTGCTGAGTTTTTATTAGATTGGTCAAAGGATGCTCCCTCCATAAAGGTAAGTTGTTGCGAAATTTGGTAGAGATCGGATGATTATGTTAGTCGTAATTTGATTTAAGCTTTGAACATTTGTGTGGCCGCCATTACGTTTCTGTCAAGATGGCGGCGATATAGAACATGACACTGAGGTGCCCTTTGCTAGTGCTGCCGCTGTACCAAATGTCGTTCCATTCGGTGTCACCGTGTTTGAATTAATAGGGGGAATCGATTTTCACACAAAGATGGCCGCCATCCGCAAACTATTAGGCTGATAATCTATTAGTTTGGTCAAAGGATGCTCCCCCAATAAGGTATGTTGTTGTAAAATTTGGTAGAGATCGGATGATTAGAAATGAAAATCCACAGCCTGCTTCCAGTCTCCGACCGGGTCAGGAATGGAATGAATGAAGCCCCAATCTAGCGGCGAGGATATGAACTGTGCCGGCTGCCGAGGCCTGACGCACTCCTCTGGGGCAATGATTAAATGAATGACAGATGAAATGAAATGCCAGTGGAGAGTGTTGCTGGAATGAAATATTGACAGGGAAAACCGGAATAACCGGAGAAAAACCTGTCTGCCTCCGTTTTGTCCAGCACAGATCTCACATGGAGTGACCGGGATTTGAACCACGGACCCAGCGGTGAGAGGCCGGCGTGCTGCCGCCTAAGCCACGGAGGCTTATCGGATGATTAGATTTGTCGTAATTTGATTTAAGCTTTGAACATTTGTGTGGACGCCATTACGTTTCCGTCAAGATGGCGGCGATATAAAACATGACATTGAGGTGTCCTTTGCTAGTGCTACCTTTGTACCAAATTTCGTTCAATTCGCGTTCACCGTGTTCGAATTGATAGGGGGGGGGGACCGACATTCAAAGTACACACACTCACACACACACACACACACAGACACACACACACACACACATACACACACACACAGACAGACACACTTTTTTTCGCCCTGTGTTGATCTCATAAGTCTACTTTCATTTTTTGCAAAAATCGGAAGTAGGCTAAAAACAGATACACACACTAATACAGTCATCACAATTAATACCAGTTATCAGACAGATTCTACACACACCCAAAGTACACGGGGCTACATGACCGCGTTGTCGCAGCCCCTAAACTAAGGAACCAACCAACCAACCAGATTATCTCTATTCAAAGCAAGAAAGACGAAGGAACCAACCACGAGTTGTTGCTAATTCATTTTAGGGGCTTGGTAATCTTGGTTATCAGGTCTGTACTCCTAGGGTATGCGTTGAAATTGTTGGGTAACCTGTATTTCTGTGGTAAATGCAGCAGTGTGTATGACGGACGGGGAAGACGTAGGCACCCAGGTACTGCCTCAGCGTTAGCAGTGCGACGGAAAGAGTAGAATAGCGGACGATCAGCCTGGCTGACATTGGGTGGGCGTTTGTACCAATACCAAGTCTGCCATCCTCAAAATGGTTTTCGAGCTTTCCTTTTTTTCACCACCAGGTAAAATGTTGGGACAGTTTCTTTCCACACGTCCACGACCAAATTTCATCCAAAGTCCCTTCCCTGACCCAAGTTAGCATCCCCAGTTGTATCTGATATAGAGTGTTCGTTCAGGGAACTATTCGCGTGTGGCGGAGCTCTTTCCGGTCACAGAGGTGTCCATCATTTTGTGTAGGCTAAGGATAGGTCATACAAGATCCACTTACTCGTACCGTGGCCCACATTTTAACCGAGTGTGTGGATTTTGCTGACTTACGAAGAAACATTGGTTTGAAGACGACACTCAAACTTATATTAGCCGATGACGCGGTGGCTGCTGATCGCGTTATCCGCTTTATAAGTGAGAGTGGGTTAGGACCAGCAATCTAATTTTTCCAGTGTACAATGACTCAACGACTTGTTCGTTTTTGAATGCGGAATTTTTGTTTTTCCGTATTTCTTTTTTATATTATAATGTTTTGGGTGAGTCGGAGCACCCTGTAAGTCACGTAAACAAGATTCACTTCAAAAAAATAAATTTCATAGCATCTTCAAATGTTCAATCTTTGATGAAATTGGGGAAACTGAAAACAATTACAGATTTTCTTGATAAAAAAAAACATCATGATAACAGCCATAAAGGAAACTCGATATGTGGATAATGAGCCGTTCGAATCAAATGGCTACAGAATATACAAGAACAAATCTACTATACCAGACTCAAAACAACTGTGAACATGGGCTCGCCCATTAGCGTGCGTCCAGCGGAACGCTGTTGCCACAGTGAGACTGGCGGAGATGAGACAGCTCTACACTCGCAGTATACACACGACCTTCTCCGTGAACACAAGGCGCTCCGAATGCAAACGCATGTACGAGCTGGGGGACCTAATCCTACGAAGGCTACGAATATCTCTCCTCACAGCGGATTGCACACAATGTGATATGAGGCAAATATAAGATGCCACACAAACGTTATTCGTGAAAGTGACCACCTCCTGGTGTAGCGACCAGCATTCTTGGCTGTCGCGCAGGAGGTTCGGGTTCGATTCCCGGCTCTGCCAAGCTATTTAATTTTAGTCTGAGGGCTAGAACAGGGTTCGCTCAATCTCGTGAGGCAAAGCTGGGAAGATGTGGGTTAAATTCCTACCTCAGTCATCCTGAAAGTGGTTTCTCATTTATACTCCGGGCAAATGGCGGGATGGTTCCTAACTTAAGGCCACGGCTGCCTCCTTCCCAATCCTGACCAGAATACTAATACACACACTCGAATACAGACACCACAGTAACCCAGATTTTCAGACAAGTACACGGGGCTAAAGTACCAATATGTTCAAGCCCCTCAAATGAAACAACAATTACAACGTTATAATCACGTGATGTAATCTACACCCCAAGCCATTCTGAGTAGCATTGCTTGTTAGCCCTTTATAAGGTATTAGAAAGAGAGAATACAATTTGTTGGGATCAGTTTTTGTTTATTGGAGACCACCTTGTGGTGTACTGGCTAGCACATTACTGTCCATTCTTGGCTGTCACCGCGGAGTCCCGGGTACGATTCCCAACAAATGTAATTCTGGTCTGAGGGCTGGAACAGGGTACACTCAGCCTCGTGATGCAAACCTAGGAATATGTGGGTTGGATTCCTACCTTAGCCATCCTGGAAGTGGTTCTTCTGTGGATTCGCACTTCTACTCCAGGCAAATGCCGGGATGGTACCTAACGTAAGGCCACGGCCGCTTCCTACGCAAATCCTTCCTCAATTACAAATATACACAGTAGTAGAGACATCACAGTGTCACAGGTTATCAGATAAATTCCACACACACCCAAATATACGGGCTACATGACCACGATGTCACAAAGCCCCTACAACAATCATCAACAACAACAACAACAACTCTTGCTGTCACCCATGATGTCCAGATTCGATTCACTGCTCAATCAAGACATTTAGTTCTGGTCTCAGGGTTAGAACCGGGTACTCTATGCCTCGTGAGGTAAGACTGTGAATAGGTGAGTTTTATTCGACTCAATTTTAAAAAAGAAATCATAATTGCCGACAACACAACAACACAGGTTATCAGATTTTGTGTTTTCACGTACTTCTGTATTCGAAAGATTCTTTAAAAGGCCGTATACCCTGAAAAATATTTTTCTTGCCTCGCTGTTCGACTGGCACTCGGCTTGCTACGGAACATTGTTATGAGTTCAAAACTTCAGCTCACAGTACTAACTTCTATAAGCTCCACTACTGAATTGATACAGCCATGCTGTCACTGTTATCTTCCCCAGCGAAACGAAATATTTCAACACCTAACCATTCTTCGCTCTAATTATCCCTTCAGTTCAAGAGCAGATGATATCTCCCGAACGGCTGGTCGTATCGTCATGGGGTTTGCACAGTCAGCTTCAGAATGTTTAGCTCTGTAACATAGGTTCATCTAAATAATTGGATAATTAATGATTTTCGTGCGCGGAGAGAAATAGGGATTTCGTACGGCACAGCGAGCCCAGATTGCGTAGTTAACTAGGCAACGCCGCGCTATGCAATTGGCTGGCGCGGGTGAGCGCGTGAATCTGGCTCCTCCCTCATGTTCACAGTTGTTTTGGGCCTGGTATAGCAGGATATTAAAAAGTACACCTTTATTTGGCAGTGGATTCATAGTTTCAAAGAAAATAATAGACTCAATATTGAAGTTTGATCCAATCGATGAAAGGACATCCTCTTTAACATTTAAATCAACAAATAATGTGTGCACTCTTTCAAATATTCACGCTCCAACGAATGACAAAAACAAGTAGAAAACTAGACATATTGTCGACGAATACTGGGAAAGAATTGATAATTATTTGAGTAAAGTGCCAGCGAATCATACCATTATTTTATTGGGTGATTTCAACGCACAAAGAGGAAGAGAGAGGAAATACCAAAAAATAGTGGGTTACCATCCAGCTCATTTGCGTACAAATAAGAATGGTGAAAGATTAATAGAACATTTTGCTAACCACAATACAATAGTTAAATCAACGTCTTTTCAAAGAAAACCAAAGAAGTTAATGACATGGGTATCGCCAAACCCACTATGTGGGGAGAAACAACTTGATCACATAGCAATAAGCAAGAAGTCGTCTAAAGAAATAATGAATGTACGAGTAATAAAGTCTGCAAATATTGAATCAGATCACTACATTTCGGTAGCTAAATTTAAAATTAAGCCTGACATCTGAAAATTTAAAAAACACTCAAAAATTCCTAAATATGATACTAATAAACTGGAGAAAGACAAAATAACAACAGAGATTCAACAACAGAACTTTCATACGTGGAATGATTTGAAAAATGGAATAATTACAGCAGCAATTAAAACACATCCAACAAACAAGAAAAAACAAATCTGGTGGAATGAACACTGTAATAAGGTTCTAGATGAAAGACAAAAAGCGTGGGAGAAATGGAATTGATAAGATCTGGGAAAATGAAAGAATTCCTGAGGAATGGAAAGTCGCCATAATACACCCACCCTATCCACAAGAAGGGGTCTAAATCTGACCCGAATAATTATAGAGGCATATCGCTTGTTTCAGTAGCTTATAAAAATTCTTTCCAAAGCTTTACTCAATGGTGCAGAACCCCAATTAGACTTACAAATAGGAGACTATCAAAATGGCTTTCGTAAACATAGATCTTGTGTTGAACAGATATGGAATCTTAAAACTATTTTGCAAATGAGACAATTAAGAAATAAAGACACGACAGTTACTTTTATAGATTTTGCAAAAGCCTATGATTCCATTGACAGAGAATCTCTCATTAACATTCTAAAAGAATTTGGTTTGGATCCTAAAACTACTAACATTATTCAGGATACGCTAACAAATACCACGTCCAAAGTCCGATTTCGTGGGGAGTTCTCCAAGGCTTTTGAAATAAACATAGGAGTCAGACAAGGTGATGGATTGCCACCATTACTTTTTAACTGTGCTTTGGAGAAGGTGATCCGAGAGTGGAGGAAAACAGACACCAAAGGGGTTAAATTAGGATATCAACGAGATAACATCTATATAGATTGTTTGGCTTTTGCTTACGACATTGCCCTAATTACTGATACACCGCAAAATGCCAAAATACAAATTGATAATTTAATACAACAAGCAAATAAAATAGGTCTACAAATTTCCTTCAGAAAGACAGAATTTATATCCAATGTCAAAAACAATCCTGATAAATTATGTATTCAACAAAACGAAATCAAAAGAGTGAATTCTTTCAAATATCTCGGTGAATGGATTACAATAAATAATAACGAGAAAAACAGCCTAACAGAACAAAGAAAATGAAAATAGCTTTCCAGCTCTCCAGGAACATTTATAAGAAAAACGCATTACCTAATTCTATTAAACTTAAACATTATAATACTGTCGTGAAACCAGAGGCCTTATATGGATCTGAAACGCTCAAATCTCTATATATATAAAAATGAAAGTTTGTCTGTTTTTTTCAGAATTTCCACGTACATTTGCGATATTTGCGCGTTTCAGACTGTTTTATGATGGATGCGCGCAAAAATATTTTTTTTGTCTGTCTGTTTGTTTGTCTGTGGACAATTTTTTGTGTCCTTATAACTCGAGAACGGCTGAGTGGATCAACGTAAAATTTGATACAGATATCCTTCAGAGGCACGACACCAATCATTGATGTAACTCTTCTCCGTACCTCTACCTAGCCCCTTAAAATACATGCTGAAATAGTCGTAGAAGGGTGAAACAAAGCTCATTTTCAGCCCCTCAATGTTAGAAATGAAACTTGGGGGCCCTAAAGCGACCCCGAAAACCACATTTAAAGGCCCTAAAACCAACAGTTTTTGAGATATTCCCAGAAAACTAATTTCACTTAATAAATTAATGAAAGAATGCATGCCGGTAACCATGGCAACTGAATCTCAGAGGTCCATCTATTTCTGTAAGACGCAATGCAATTCCATTTATTACATTACTGTGAAGGTTTGCAAACGGCTATAAGGTTATAACGGATCCAAATTAAGCTGAAATATTCATCAATACATACAATGCGCTTAAGGGGTCAAGGGGTACTCTAGAATTTTTTCACGCAATTTACACGTATTGTATGGAAGGTCTATTATATCCCTTCTCTATTATATAAAAAATAAATGTTTGTCTGTTGTTTCTGCATTTCCACGGAAATTTGACATATTTGCCCGTTTCAGACCGTTTTGTGACGGATGCACGGAAAAATATTTTTTGTCTGTCTGTCTGTTTGTCTGTGGACAATATTTTGTGTCCTTATAACTCGAGAACGGCTGGGTGGATTAACGTAAAATGTGATGCAGATATCCATCAGAGGCACGACACTAATCATTGATGTAACTCTTCTCCGTACCTCTCATAACAGGGGGCCTACCCCCTTAAAATACATGCTGAAATAAGCGTAGAAGGGGGAGACAAACCTCATTTTCAGCCTCTCAATGTGAGAAACGAAACTCGGGGGCCATAAAAGAACCCCGAAAACCACATTTTAAGGCCCTAAAACCAACATTTTTCGAGATATTCCCAAAAAACTAATTTCACTTAATAAATTAATGAAGGAATGCATGCCGGTAACAATGGCAACAGAATCTCAGAGGTCCATCTATTTCTGTAAGACGCAATGCAATTCCATTTATTATATTACTGTGAAGGTTTGCAAACGACAATAAGGTTATAACGGATCCAAATTAAGCTGAAATATTCATCAATACACATAATGTGCTTAAGGGGTCAAGGGGTACTCTAGAATTTGTTAACGTGATTTACACGTGCGGGTATGGTACGGAAGGTCTATTATATCCCTATCCCTATATTGCTATATTATTATTATTATTACTATTATTTTAATTATTATCATTATTATGGCGTACAACGACGAGACAAACTCATTTTCAAACCCTTGGTGTCAGAAACAAACTCGGGGACCCTCAAGAGCCGTAAAGGGTCCCCGTAAACTATATTTTAAGGCTCTAAACCCAACAGTTTCTTAGATATTCCCAGAAAACTAATTTTGTTTAATAAACTAAAGAAGGAATGCAAGCCACTAACCATGACAACAGTATCTCAAGAGGTGGCATCCAACTTTCCATCTATTTCTGGAATAAGCAATGCCACTCCATTTATTACATTTCTGTGAAAGGTTGCAAATGGCTAAAAGGTTTTCACGGAACCAACTAAAACTGTAAAATTCATCAATGCGCTTAAGGGGTTCAAGGAGTAACCTAGATTTTTTTCACACGACTTACACGTGCGATATATCGTACAGAAGGTCTATTATATCTCCAAACAGCAACATTATTTTCAAATATTCCTGATTTGAAATAGTAGACTGTTTTTTTGCTGATTTTAGGAATTTGGGCCATTGGAGGCTAAAGAAAACTGAATTTTCATGCACCACTAGCCTTTATAATTTATAAAAGGGGTCTTCCTGTGGTTGGGCACTTGACACAACGGTTAGGGTCAGTTCGTATGTGACGTGTATTGCGATTCATCGACGAGGTTTTCAATTTTATTTTCACGCCAGTAAGAACACGTTAGGTAAATTTAGTTTGAGAGCACATTTTAGCTAATCATTTTTCTTTGCCAACCAACAGGTTCCAAGTCCCTAAACATTGCAACAGTAGATCAATTGATAACATCTGGTTATTAATACCGAAGACCGTTCGAAGAATGGGTACTTCAGCTAGTTAATGAATAAAGGCGAAATTAACAAAATCATGGTCATGGAAAGGAAATTAATTAGAAGTATACTTGGCCCTAGAAAAGTAGGAGCAGATTACCACAGACCTAGACCAAATGTTGAAATTTATGAGCATGTAGAAAACATGCTACATACCATGCGAAGAAGAAGATTATCCTTTTTTGGACATTTACAAAGAATGAACGATGATAGATTGACAAAGAAAATTTTCAATAAAATTATGAAACTGAAGATATAACCAGATTGGTTTCAACAGACCTTGAATGATAAGCAATTTTGGGTGACCAAGAAGAAATCATATAGCAAAACTTGATGTATTGATTTAACGTGCTCTATTAAGGGCTATTCGATTAAATAAATAATAATTATAAGTTTTATTTAATTTTTTGTTTTTTAATTTTTGATCTTTTCAAATTTAGTTGTCTACCTCTAAATTTTAAATTCCATTACAAATTTGTATACTTTAATACAGATGACCTCATAGTTCCGCCCCTTAAAACAACAATAACCAACTAAATCGGCCGGGTTTGAACCCGCGACCGTAGGCATGTTTTCGAGGTTTCCTCTTTTTTTCACCACCAGGTAAAATGTTGGGACGGTTCCCATCTTTACGTCCATGGCCAAATTCCTTCCAAAAATCCCTTCCCTGACGCTGTAGTACCAAGTTAGCGGTCACCTGCCACCTTCCCCAGTAGTGTTCAGTTCCAAGACACGGTCCTAGTGACGGTAGAGGAATGATCCCTCCTAAAGTCTTAGGATGAAGGCGAGCTGGAAGGATAAGCGTGCTTAACCGGGCAATAAAACCTCCTTAAAGCGAAACGCAATGGATCCGGATTTATTTTTCCGTTCTCATAGGTTTCCGTTTTACAAAGGGTTGCGTTATAATAAGACAAATTACACTACAAGGAAACACTGTATTATCGCACGGGATTTCTCTGAAATAATTTGATTTTTTCCGACATTAAACAACACAGTTGATTCTTTAGTCGGACGTTTGCTTTTCTCGTGTTTTTCAATAACTCTCCTCCAGTGTAAGTGTCTTATATTTAGAAGTCATTGTCACTGAATTAGAGTTCGTAAATAAATGCAGTGCTCAGTAAAAAGAACATCATAGAAGATTACTCCAAATCACAGTTTTCTTCTACTCTCATTTGTCAGAAGAAAGCTGTGTGTATCACAAGAGGGTTGGAGGAAGTCATGGTACAGATGTTGTGAAATGTAGCAAACCTGCTGCGTCCTTGAGTAAGCTGTGTGTATCACAAGAGGGTTGGAGGAAGTCATGGTACAGATGTTGTGAAATGTAGCAAACCTGCTGCGCCCTTGAGGAAGCTGTGTGTATCACAAGAGGGTTGGAGGAAGTAATGGTACAGATGTTGTGAAATGTAGCAAACCTGCTGCGCCCTTGAGGAAGCTGTGTGTATCACAAGAGGGTTGGAGGAAGTAATGGTACAGATGTTGTGAAATGTAGCAAACCTGCTGCGTCCTTGAGGAAGCTGTGTGTATCACAAGAGGGTTGGAGGAAGTATTGGTACAGATGTTGTGAAATGTAGCAAACCTGCTGCGTCCTTGAGTAAGCTGTGTGTATCACAAGAGGGTAGGAGGAAGTCATGGTACAGATGTTGTGAAATGTAGCAAACCTGCTGCGTCCTTGAGTAAGCTGTGTGTATCACAAGAGGGTTGGAGGAAGTAATGGTACAGATGTTGTGAAATGTAGCAAACCTGCTGCGTCCTTGAGGAAGCTGTGTGTGTCACAAGAGGGTTGGAGGAAATAATGGCACAGATGTTGTGAAATGTAGCAAACCTGCTGCATTCTTGAGGAAGCTTTGTGTATCACAAGAGAGTTGGAGGAAGAAATGGTACAGATGTTGTGAAATGTAGCAAACCTGCTGCGTCCTTGAGTAAGCTGTGTGTATCACAAGAGGGTTGTAGGAAGTAATGGTACAGATGTTGTGAAATGTAGCAAACCTGCTGCGTCCTTGAGTGAGCTGTGTGTATCACAAGAGGGTTGGAGGAAGTCATGGTACAGATGTTGTGAAATGTAGCAAACCTGCTGCATTCTTGTGGAAGCTGTGTGTATCACAAGAGGGTTGGAGGAAGTATTGGTACAGATGTTGTGAAATGTAGCAAACCTGCTGCGTCCTTGAGTAAGCTGTGTGTATCACAAGAGGGTTGGAGGAAGTAATGGTACAGATGTTGTGAAATGTAGCAAACCTGCTGCATTCTTGTGGAAGCTGTGTGTATCACAAGAGGGTTGGAGGAAGTAATGGTACAGATGTTGTGAAATGTAGCAAACCTGCTGCGTCCTTGAGCAAGCTGTGTGTGTCATAAGAGGGTTGGAGGAAGTAATGGCACAGATGTTGTGAAATGTAGCAAACCTGCTGCATTCTTGAGGAAGCTTTGTGTATCACAAGAGGGTTGGAGGAAGTAATGGTACAGATGTTGTGAAATGTAGCAAACCTGCTGCATTCTTGAGAAAGCTGTGTGTATCACAAGAGGGTTGGAGGAAAGTAGTGGAGCAAGGCGGTTTCCAAGCCCCTCCAGAACCCTCCTTGCCCCACTACTAAGCCTCAGCCATGTTAAGTATCTCTCGAACGCATGGTCCGATTTTGACAAATGAGATGTCGTTGGACTCGGGCTGACGTCCTCTTTGCTGTGGACCACTCGTTATATTTTTGAAAAATATTTTGATTTTTTTCGTTTTCGAAAGTAGGCGATAGTTTGAACACTAAACACAATAGAACGTTATGCCATAGCTCAAACGAATGGTATTTATGACCTTTATTTTTTATAATGAATCTTTTTTACTTTTTATGCTTTTTTGAAAGCACTCGAATTTTGAAAATCCTATATTTTGGAAACTAGGAAGTTTACAAAAAAAATTGTTTGACGTAAATCAATGGTCCCTACCCCCTCTACCCCCAGAATAAATTTCAAGTCTATAGAATGAAAACCTGTAGTAGTGGGGTAAGGACACAGCTGCTTCCAAAAGCAAGTGGTGAGCCCCTGCGACCTTGGAATGGAAGGAGTCGTGCTAGGAGGGCGTGCTTGGATTCGTTTTTTTCGTCTCGTCGTGCTCTTTACGGAAATGTAGGTGTCGAAAAGGTGAAATGCTGGAAACATGTTTTTTTTGGGGGGGGGGGAACGTGATTTTGAACTTTTTGCAATATCTCGCGAACCAATCATGCTAGAGGCGTGTACGACGGGTCCAAGGACTCGGGGTGACGTCCTCTTTGCTATGGACCACTCGTTGTAATTGGAAACTCGATTTTGGGGTAAAAACGTGTTTTTTTGTGATTTTTGCCGATATTTCACGAACCAATAACGCTAGAGATGTGTACGAGGTGTCCTAGGACTCGGGCTAACGTCCCCTTTCAAATGTGGTAGATATTTTTTCCAAAAAGATAATTCACAAAGGGCCTAACGCCATACATGTTGAGAAAAAAATTCTTTACCGATACCTGTTTATAAAGTTTATGAAGCGTGGTGGTTGAGAGAGACGATACGGCTGGGTGTGTGTTTCAACGAACCTGTCGCTGACCACGGTGGCTGTGTTCAATAGATCAATTGATATTTCGACGGGTCGGTTTATGACAGAGCGAGGATGCGTTTTTCTGATATTTTACCTTTAACGTGTAAACGGTGATGAGAACTTGGTTCTATGTTGGTCGAAGCGAGTACAGAAAACAAACTTGCCGACGAGCAGGAGGTGAATGTCATTTGAGCTTATTGGAAGGCGCTGATCTGACTTGACAACAGGTGCATTGGAAAAATGACAAATACGCTTGAAAGTGAAATAATCTGACAATTGCGGTGGCAGGGAAGAGCGAAAGACATGTTAACACATGTGAAACCACATGAGGGCTAAACCAATCACATCCTGTCTTGCTTCGTACGTGACAAAATGCAAGTTCAGGTGAAATTTGATCTACCGCAGGTGATCCACCTTGGACGTTAGCTGTCCACGTGCACGATAACTGTTAACAAGTGACATCCTGTTTTGCTTCGTACGTGACAAAATGCAAGTTCATGTGAAATTTGATACGCCACAGGTGTTCACTTTGGGCGTTAGCTGTCCACGTGACCGATAACAGAATGTTCAAAGCGTGGGAAAAAATGATTATACATGCAACGTAGCATATATAAAGACATGTCGTTATCATTTCCACTCTCACTTGGGTGGACTACCTTTGAACACATTGCGTTGCGTGAAACACTTGGTCTTGTTTAACAGTTTTGGTGTTGGTGGAAAATACTTAACCTTGTTGTGGGGTAGGTATATACATATATATATTTATTCATTTATATATTTATTGATTTATATATATATTTACAAGCAATTATTTATTGCTTAGGTAATTAATGATTTTTTAATTTATTTGTTTGCAGATAACCGGTATACCTTTACATGTCTGAGAGAGAAGAAACCATTGCACTTTTGAGCCCTCTAGAAGGAAACAGCAAGAAGCCACTGCAAGTAAAGGTGGGATTATTTCTTTAAACTAACTTGTTTCATTTTTTTGTTTTATATTTCATTTTATGAAATGCATGTATTAACCTGAATTTAGGTATTTATAACGGTTTATTTTATTTATTTTTAGAAACTTGGAAAGAAAAGCCTTACTGCCGTAGCAGTCGCTGAAAGCCCGAGACGCAGTAAAGTGCAATCATTGTTTCCAGGCAGTGAACTATTTAAAACTCAGGTAAGCCTAACATAAAATGCTATTCCATTTTACCACTACTGAAAACTCGTAGACAAAAATTTCATTACCTGTACATGACTAGGACGATGATTGCTTTCTTGATTAATGACTATGTATTGGCAACCGGTACAAGACCATATTGGTTGTTTACCGGGTAAGTACAAGGCCATATTGGATTTGGTAAAAAAAAAAAAATTAATTTAACTGACATGTCGTCCCTATAATAATAATAATAATAATAGCAATATCGTATGGCCTCGGGTGCCAGGTGCAAGCTTTGTTATTTGACACACAGAGGGTAGCTTGCATGTCGAATTTAGTTGTTCTTTGACTATGAATGTCATGGAGGTTACATGTTAGATATCTAATATCTTTAAACTATATGGCGCTTTCTAGTAGAAAAATTAGGAACTTTGTACCCTATGAACTCAATGAATATTCACAGGTTTGAACATAATAATCTGAACAAAATGACATGACATTATTATTTTTTGTTTATGTATTTGTTAAAGGGGAATGTAAATGACTGCAACTTTATCAAAAGAAAATAAGTACATGGGTTACTGTTAAAGTCGACGTACAGTTTATTATAATTTGTATGGTGTTTTGATATATTAATGCCAATTAACGTTAAAGTTTTATTTACAAGTATTGATTGATTGATTGAGTGATTGGTTATTTTGTTTGCTTTTAGGTGTCGTCATGCGCCATTAACGTAATGAACAGACAGTGAACAAGCATACATTGTGCTTTAAAGTACTCTGTGCAACGTTAATAACTTACAATAAGAAAAAGTTTTATTATAACACATGGCGTTAGTACCAAATACAACAAGTGAGCAACTTGGTTTACCACGTGGGTTAAATTTAAAATCAGAACATGACCGTTGGTTAACATTTGAATCCTGGCCTGTAGGCTTTTTGTCGACACTTGAACTTGCAAAAGCAGTTTTTTTTACTTGAACCGAGAAGATGTGGTGCGCTGTGTGTTTTGTCGTATTGAACTTTCCCACTGGGAAGAAGGGGATGATCCCTTTAGAGACCATTTGCGATGGTCTCCTTGTTGTCCTTACATGCTTGGAAAACAAGTGGGTAACATACCTGTGTATTCATTTTACCGAACCACAAGACCATTGGCCGCTACTTACGTTGCTGAATCACAAATAAATAATAATAATGATGTATTACCAGCCAACGGTAGTGTCGATATATGTGGTCCATATGCCATAGACAGTGTTGAATTAGCGTGTGCTTTTGAAAAATTGGGAGTTTGCAAGACTAAAGCACTAGCACACCCAGAGTACAGCTCTGTTGAAAAACGTTTAGAATCTTATAAAAATGTTTGACCATTAATATTAAAACACCTTACCAAACAGCTAAGTGAAGCTGGATTTTTTAATACTGGTGAAGGGGATAAAACAATATGTTTTTTATTGCGGATTTGCTTTAAAGGATTGGCAAATGACTGATGACCCTTTAGTGCAACACGTTGGTTACCAAACTGTAAATACATGATGTTGCTTAAAGGTCAGGAATTTGTGAACACTATTCGTAAAGAAAACATGATTGCAGCACAAGACATAAAAGTGCCTTTAGAGTTAGAACACGCAGAGCAAATACATAAGGCTGAAAGAAAAGACTTGTCTCACGAACAGATACAAAAGTGCAACCAACAATTATGTAAAATTTGTTATCAAGATGAACTAGGTGTTGTATTTTTGCCTTGTGGACACATGATAGCCTGTGTCAAATGTGCATTAGAACTCAACACTTGTGCTATATGCAGAAAAGCAGTATCTGCTACAGTTAGGACATTTCTTGCATAACTAGTATAATTTATTCGCCATGCATAGTGCAAAATCCCTACTTGCACAATATTATTAAAACTGTTTTAGAGTGTAATAGGTATGCTTTTCTTTTGTTTATAGACCACTACAATGAATGTTTTGAATGCTGTGGGACAATCATGTGGTTTAGAGACAAAGAAGCTCAGCGAATTGCCAACGCATATTCCATTCCGCATTATCAAGATTCGGAAATTGAAAACAGCATATGGTGATCGTGTACTTTGTGTATGTGAAAACTTTGAGACATTTCTGCCTATAAGGTTTAATGATAAGTCGGAAAGTGTTTTTGATGAAGTCAATAATGCTGTGCAACCTGTACACTTAATTTATGAAGGTTTTAAAAACAATAGGTGCATGATTCGTTTTAATTAAATAAAAAAAGTCAAATAATAATGGAAGATATAAGTCATGACAATGGACTGAAAGAAAAAATATGTGTATAGAATAATAATGTCTTAGTGTTTAGTATTGTCTTAAAAATATTATCATGAAACCAAAAAAATGTATATAAAGTTTGTAAATAAATGAAAATAATGGTACAATGTTGTTTTATTTTCTATAGAAGTCAGAATATTTAACATTGCAGAGTATACATGATTATGACAATAAAAAGCACACTTAATACAAGTCTTTGCCTTTACGATAGTGTGTTATAGTTTTAAAAACAAAGCTTGTTGTAGATCTTTTTTCTTCCACGGTAAACAATAGGCATGGAAACGTTATTGTCCTGTTTTGGATCATCATCACTATCATAATCATAAGCTGCATGATCTATATCACTATTATTATAATCACTATAATTATCCTCAACATTATCCTCAACATTACTAAAACCAGTTAAATATTCCTGGTCCTCTTCCTGTTCCTCTTCCTCTTCCTCTACAGTGTCCTCATGTAGAGTCTGCGTGGCTTTTGATAATGTTAAGGGATTTTTGAACATTGAATTATTTTCAATAGTAGTATTGTTTTGTAGCACTTGCTTTTTAACATTTTCATGATTTTCTGTTGACAGCGACAGTGTTTCATGCAGTACACTACATTGATGATCACTGACACTTAAAACCACACTATTTTTGCTTTTTAGCTCACTGCGACATTGTTTTGAACGTTTATTTGTACAACGCCAAATAACATTTCCATTTTTATTGGTTCGTTTCACAATATATGAATATCCTTTATAGAATGCATGAGGCTTACCATACCTAGTCATAGATACTTCCATATCAACTGTCAAGTTTAGACTAAGCTCTAGTAAAGACAACTTGGTAATAAGAACAATAGATTAATGTGCGAGCATATATGGGTGCAAATGTGGGAGCAAAAAAAAAGTGGGAGCAAAAAGCGGGAGCAAAAATTGGGGCAAAAAGTGGGAGCAAAAAGTGGGAGCAAAAAAAGTGGGAGCAAAAAGTGGAAGCAAAAGTGAGTGTAAAAGTGAGTGCAAACGTGGGTTCAAAAGTGAGTGCAAAAGTGAATGTAAAAGTGGGTGCAAAAGTGGGTGCAAGAGTGGGTGCAAAAGTGGGTGCAAAAGTGAGTGCAAAAGTGGGTGCAAAGTGGGTGCAAAAGTGAGTGCAAAAGTGGGTGCAAAAGTGAATGCAAAAGTGGGTGCAAAAGTGGGAGCAAAAAGTGGGAGCAAAAAGTGGGATCTGAAGAAAGTAGGAGCAATTATGAGAGTAAATGTGAAAGGAAGAGTGGGAGGATGTATGGGAGCAAATGTGAAAGCAAAAGTGGGAGCAAAAAGTGAGAGAAAAAAGTGAGAGCAAAAAGTGGGAGCAAATATGAGAGCAAAAAAAAAGTAGGAGCAAGTATGGGAGCAAATATGAAAGCAAAAGGGGGAGAAAAAAGTGAGAGAAAAAAGTGGGACCAAAATGTGTAAGCAAAAGTGGGAGCAAATATGAGAGCAAAGAAAAGTGGGAGCAAAAAGTGGGAGCAAAACGTGTAAGCAGAAGTGGGAGCAAACAAGTGTGAGCAAATATGGGAGCAGAAAGCGGGAGCAAATGTGAAAGCAAAAGTGGGAGCAAAAAGAGCGAGCAAAAGTGAGTGCACAAAGGGGGAGCAAAATGTGTGAGTAAAAAGTGGGGTCAAATGTGGTGTTTTACTAAAACAATCCCCCCTAACCTAACCTAACCTAACTTTACTCAACCTAATTTCACCTAACCTAACTTCACCTAACCTAACCTTCCAACTCTCAGATCAAAAATTAAATTCTGGCCATAGTCGCGTTGGAATCCAAAACCTCTGGGATAACACCCAAGTATACTAGCCACTACACCGCGAAATGAGCAAATTATCATGCAACACAACACAAAAATAAAAAGTTTTCTGTAGTGTAACTCATTGGCTGACAACCATAGTTGAGAATTCAAACCCAAGACCTCAGGACTTTTGTTTTGAACATTATCAGAAATATTATTCCATTTACATTTTGCTGTTGCTTATAGTTATAAGAGTTGGCATTAATATGGGAGCAAAAGTGAAAGCAAAAAGTGGTTGCAAGCATGGCTGGTTGTAGAGACTTTCATATCAACTAATACACACTTTTTGCTCCCACTTTTCTTTGCTCTCATATTTGCTCCCACTTTTGCTTACACTTTTTGGTCCCACTTTTTTCTCTCACTTTTTTTCTCCCCCTTTTGCTTTCATATTAGCTCCCATACTTGCTCCTACTTTTTTTTGCTCTCATATTTGCTCCCACTTTTTGCTCTCACTTTTTTCTCTCACTTTTTGCTCCCACTTTTGCTTTCACATTTGCTCCCATACTTGCTCCCACTTTTCCTTTCTCATTTACTCTCATAATTGCTCCTACTTTCTTCAGATGCCACTTTTTGCACCCACTTTTTTGCTCCCACTTTTTGCTCCCACATTTTGCTCCCAATTTTTGCTCCCACTTTTTGCTCCGACTTTTTTGCTCCCAATTCTTGCTCCCACTTTTTGCTCCCACTTTTTTTTGCTCCCACATTTGCACCTATATATGCTCGCACATTAATCTATTGTTCTTATTACCAAGTTGTCTTTACTAGAGCTTAGTCTAAGCTTGACAGTTGATATGGAAGTATCTGTGACTAGGTATGGGAAGCCTCATGCATTCTATAAAGGATATTCATATATTGTGAAAGGAACCAATAAAAATGGAACTGTTATTTGGCGTTGTACAAAACAACGTTCAAAACAATGTCGCAGTGAGCTAAAAAGCAAACATAGTGTGGTTTTAAGTGTCAGTGATCATCAATGTAGTGTACTGCATGAAACACTGTTGCTGTCAACAGAAAATCATGAAAATGTTAAAAAGCAAGTGCTACAAAACAATACTACTATTGAAAATAATTCAATGTTCAAAAAACCCTTAACATTATCAAAAGCCACGCAGACTCTACAAGAGGACACTGTAGAGGAAGAGGAAGAGGAACAGGAAGAGGACCAGGAATATTTAACTGGTTTTAGTAATGTTGAGGATAATGTTGAGGATAATTATAGTGATTATAATAATAGTGATATAGATCATGCAGCTTATGATTATGATAGTGATGATGATCCAAAACAGGACAATAACGATTTCATGCCTATTGTTTACCGTGGAAGAAAAAAGATCTACAACAAGCTTTGTTTTTAAAAATTTAACACACTATCGTAAAGGCAAGGACTTGTATTAAGTGTGCTTTTTATTGTCATAATCATGTATACTCTGCAATGTTAAATATTCTGACTTCTATAGAAAATAAAACAACATTGTACCATTATTTTCATTTATTTACAAACTTTATATACATTTTTTTGGTTTCATGATAATATTTTTAAGACAATACTAAACACTAAGACATTATTATTCTATACACATATTTTTTCTTCCAGTCCATTGTCATGACTTATATCTTCCATTATTATTTGACTTTTTTTATTTAATTAAAACGAATCATGCACCTATTGTTTTTAAAACCTTCATAAATTAAGTGTACAGGTTGCACAGCATTATTGACTTCATCAAAAACACTTTCCGACATATCATTAAACCTTATAGGCAGAAATGTCTCAAAGTTTTCACATACACAAAGTACACGATCACCATATGCTGTTTTCAATTTCCGAATCTTGATAATGCGGAATGGAATATGCGTTGGCAATTCGCTGAGCTTCTTTGTCTCTAAACCACATGATTGTCCCACAGCATTCAAAACATTCATTGTAGTGGTCTATAAACAAAAGAAAAGCATACCTATTACACTCTAAAACAGTTTTAATAATATTGTGCAAGTAGGGATTTTGCACTATGCATGGCGAATAAATTATACTAGTTATGCAAGAAATGCCCTAACTGTAGCAGATACTGCTTTTCTGCATATAGCACAAGTGTTGAGTTCTAATGCACATTTGACACAGGCTATCATGTGTCCACAAGGCAAAAATACAACACCTAGTTCATCTTGATAACAAATTTTACATAATTGTTGGTTGCACTTTTGTATCTGTTCGTGAGACAAGTCTTTTCTTTCAGCCTTATGTATTTGCTCTGCGTGTTCTAACTCTAAAGGCACTTTTATGTCATGTGCTGCAATCATGTTTTCTTTACGAATAGTGTTCACAAATTCCTGACCTTTAAGCAACACCATGTATTTACATTTTGGTAACCAACGATCGTGTTGCACTAAAGGGTCATCAGTCATTTGCCAATCCTTTAAAGCAAATCCGCAATAAAAACATATTGTTTTATCCCCTTCACCAGTATTAAAAAATCCAGCTTCACTTAGCTGTTTGGTAAGGTGTTTTAATATTAATGGCCAAACATTTTTATAAGATTCTAAACGTTTTTCAACAGAGCTGTTCTGGGTGTGCTAGTGCTTTAGTCTTGCAAACTCCCAATTTTTCAAAAGCACACGCTAATTCAACACTGTCTATGGCATATGGACCACATATATCGACACTACCGTTGGCTGGTAATACATCATTATTATTATTTATTTGTGATTCAGCAACGTAAGTAGCGGCCAATGGTCTTGTGGTTCGGTAAAATGAATACACAGGTATGTTACCCACTTGCTTTCCAAGCATGTAAGGACAACAAGGAGACCATCGCAAATGGTCTCTAAAGGGATCATCCCCTTCTTCCCAGTGGGAAAGTTCAATACGACAAAACACACAGCGCACCACATCTTCTCGGTTCAAGTAAAAAAAACTGCTGTTGCAAGTTCATGTGTCGACAAAAAGCCTACAGGCCAGGATTCAAATGTTAACCAACGGTCATGTTCTGATTTTAAATTTAACCCACGTGGTAAACCAAGTTGCTCACTTGTTGTATTTGGTACTAACGCCATGTGTTATAATAAAACTTTTTCTTATTGTAAGTTATTAACGTTGCACAGAGTACTTTAAAGCACAATGTATGCTTGTTCACTGTCTGTTCATTACGTTAATGGCGCATGACGACACCTAAAAGCAAACAAAATAACCAATCACTCACTCAATCAATCAATACTTGTAAATAAAACTTTAACGTTAATTGGCATTAATATATCAAAACACCATACAAATTATAATAAACTCTATGTCGACACTAACAGTAACCCATGTACTTATTTTCTTTTTATAAAGCTGCAGTCATTTACATTCCCCTTTAACAAATACATAAACAAAAAATAATAATGTCATGTCATTTTGTTCAGATTATTATGTTCAAACCTGTGAATATTCATTGAGTTCATAGGGTACAAAGTTCCTAATTTTTCTACTAGAAAGCGCCATATAGTTTAAAGATATTAGATATCTAACATGTAACCTCCATGACATTCATAGTCAAGGAACAACTAAATTCGACATGCAAGCTACCCTCTGTGAGTCAAATAACAAAGCTTGCACCTGGCACTCGAGGCCATACGATATTGCTATTATTATTATTATTATTATTATAGGGACGACATGTCAGGTAAATTAAAATTTTTGTTTTTTTTACAAAATCCAATATGGCCTTGTACTTACCCGGTAAACAACCAATATGGTCTTGTACCGGTTGCCAATACATACTCATTAATCAAGAAAGCAATCATCGTCCTAGTCATGTACAGGTAATGAAATTTTTGTCTACGAGTTTTCAGTAGTGGTAAATTGGAATAGCATTTTATGTTAGGCTTACCTGAGTTTTAAATAGTTCACTGCCTGGAAACAATGATTGCACTTTACTGCGTCTCGGGTTTTCAGCGACTGCTACGGCAGTAAGGCTTTTCTTTCCAAGTTTCTAAAAATAAATAAAATAAACCGTTATAAATACCTAAATTCAGGTTAATACATGCATTTCATAAAATGAAATATAAAACAAAAAAATGAAACAAGTTAGTTTAAAGAAATAATCCCACCTTTACTTGCAGTGGCTTCTTGCTGTTTCCTTCTAGTGGGATCAAAAGTGCAATGGTTTCTTCTCTCTCAGACATGTAAAGGTATACCGGTTATCTGCAAACAAATAAATTAAAAAATCATTAATTACCTAAGCAATAAATAATTGCATGTAAATATATATATAAATCAATAAATATATAAATGAATAAATATATATATGTATATACCTACCCCACAACAAGGTTAAGTATTTTCCACCAACACCAAAACTGTTAAACAAGACCAAGTGTTTCACGCAACGCAATGTGTTCAAAGGTAGTCCACCCAAGTGAGAGTGGAAATGATAACGACATGTCTTTATATATGCTACGTTGCATGTATAATCATTTTTTCCCACGCTTTGAACATTCTGTTATCGGTCACGTGGACAGCTAACGCCCAAAGTGAACACCTGTGGCGTATCAAATTTCACATGAACTTGCATTTTGTCACGTACGAAGCAAAACAGGATGTCACTTGTTAACAGTTATCGTGCACGTGGACAGCTAACGTCCAAGGTGGATCACCTGCGGTAGATCAAATTTCACCTGAACTTGCATTTTGTCACGTACGAAGCAAGACAGGATGTGACTGGTTTAGCCCTCATGTGGTTTCACATGTGTTAACATGCCTTTCGCTCTTCCCTGCCACCACAATGGTCAGATTATTTCACTTTCAAGCGTATTTGTCATTTTTCCATTGCACCTGTTGTCAAGTCAGATCAGCGCCTTCCAATAAGCTCAAATGACATTCACCTCCTGCTCGTCGGCAAGTTTGTTTTCTGTACTCGCTTCGACCAACATAGAACCAAGTTCTCATCACCGTTTACACGTTAAAGGTAAAATATCAGAAAAACGCATCCTCGCTCTGTCATAAACCGACCCGTCGAAATATCAATTGATCTATTGAACACAGCCACCGTGGTCAGCGACAGGTTCGTTGAAACACACACCCAGCCGTATCGTCTCTCTCAACCACCACGCTTCATAAACTTTATAAACAGGTATCGGTAAAGAATTTTTTTCTCAACATGTATGGCGTTAGGCCCTTTGTGAATTATCTTTTTGGAAAAAATATCTACCACATTTGAAAGGGGGCATTAGCCCGAGTCCTAGGACACCTCGTACACATCTCTAGCGTTATTGGTTCGTGAAATATCGGCAAAAATCACAAAAAACACGTGTTTACCCCATAATCGAGTTTCCATTTTTTTTAAATTACAACGAGTGGTCCATAGCAAAGAGGACGTCACCCCGAGTCCTTGGAAACGTCGTACACGCCTCTAGCATGATTGGTTCGCGAGATATAGCAAAAAGTTCAAAATCACGTTTCCCCCCCCCCAAAAAAAAAACATGTTTCCAGCATTTCACCTTTTCGACACCTACATTTCCGTAAAGAGCACGACGAGAGGAAAAAAACGAATCCATGCACGCCCTCCTAGCATGACTCCTTCCATTCCAAGGTCGCAGGGGCTCACCACTTGCTTTTGGAAGCAGCTGTGTCCTTACCCCACTACTACAGGTTTTCATTCTAGAGACTTGAAATTTATTTTGGGGGTAGAGAGGGTAGGGACCATTGATTTACGTCAAACATTTTTTTTGTAAACTTCCTAGTTTCCAAATTATAGGATTTTCAAAATTCGAGTGTTTTCAAAAAAGCATAAAAAGTAAAACAGATTCATTATAAAACATAAAGGTCATAAAGACCATTCGTTTGAGCTATGGCGTAACGTTCTATTATGTTTAGTGTTCAAGCTATCGCCTACTTTCGAAAACGATAAAAATCAAAATATTTTTCAAAAATATAACGAGTGGTCCATAGCAAAGAGGACGTCAGCCCGAGTCTTACGACATCTCATTTGTCAAAATCGGACCATGCGTTCGAGAGATACTTAACATGGCTGAGGCTTAGTAGTGGTTCAAGGAGGGTTCTGGAGTGGCTTGGAAACCGCCTTACTCCACTACTGAGGAAGAATGGTACAGATGTTGTGAAATGTAGCAAACCTGCTGCATTCTTGAGGAAGCTGTGTGTATCACAAGAGGGTTGGAGGAAGTAATGGAACAGATGTTGTGATATGTAGCAAACCTGCTGCATTCTTGAGGAAGCTGTGTGTATCACAAGAGGGTTGGAGGAAGTAATGGTACAGATGTTGTGAAATGTAGCAAACCTCCTGCGTCCTTGAGTAACCTGTGTGTATCACAAGAGGGTTGGAGGAAGTAATGGTACAGATGTTGTGAAATGTAGCAAACCTGCTGTGTCCTTGAGTAACCTGTGTGTATCACAAGAGGTTTGGAGGAAGTAATGGTACAGATGTTGTGAAATGTAGCAAACCTCCTGCATCCTTGAGTAAGCTGTGTGTATCACAAGAGGGTTGGAGGAAGTAATGGTACAGATGTTGTGAAATGTAGCAAACCTGCTGCGTCCTTGAGTAAACTGTGTGTATCACAAGAGGGTTGGAGGAACTCATGGTACAGATGTTGTGAAATGTAGCAAACCTGCTGCGTCCTTGAGTAAGCTGTGTGTATCACAAAAGAGTTGGAGGAAGTAATGGTACAGATGTTGTGAAATGTAGCAAACCTGCTGCGTCCTTGAGGAGGCTGTGTGTAACACAAAAGTGTTGGAGGAAGTAATGGTGCAGATGTTGTGAAATGTAGCAAATCTGATGCATCCTTGAGGAAGAATTGGAGTCAATGTTTCCTACTCTGGCTTTTAGAAACGCCGGGGTGCTTAAATTCTTGACCCGAAGGGGATCTTTAACGTGGCAGTAAATCTACTGACATGGTTCTCTTGCATTTGCGCACCCTCAAAAGCCAGCTGATTGCGCCAGGATACGAATCTGCAACCTTAGGCGCAGCAATTACCGCTGAGCCTCGCAAATAGTCTATCGTGTTTTATAAAATAAGTAGATTGGCATTGCCTCCTACAGGGATAGATGGACAATTAATTGGATGTCATGTCTTAAGCTACTGTTGCCTTGGATACGGACTTGCCATTAGTTCATAAGTTTATCAGGGCGAAGATAGTTTTCTGGGAATATCTTTGAAACTGTTCGTTTTAGGGGCATAAAATGTGGTTTTCGGTATCCCGTAGGGACCTACCGAGTATTGTTTCTCACATCGAGGGGCTTAAAATGAGCTATGTCCGGTCTTTATGCGACAACTTCGATATTTTGTCCCAGTTAAGTATAAGAAAAATGTAAAATCACATTTCAACCGTTTTCACCCCTTAAATTTAGAATTTTTAAAAATTCTTTCTTAGTGCGTATCTACACTACGGTAGGAACATATCTTCAAAGTTTCATGCAATTATCTCCAGTAGATTTTGCTGTGCGTAGATTATCAGTCAGTCAGGACATCTTCCTTTATATATATGTACTAGCAGGTACCCGCGGCTTCGCTCGCGTCATAGTCTTGTCATATTATTAATCAATGAAATGCAGGTTTAACCCCGTTCACACCCCTTTAGAACCTGAATATCCAAAAATCTTTCCTTTGTGGACGTTTTCGACATACAACGAACATATCCAAAAAAAATCATGTTTCTAACTTCAATAATTTTGGCTGGGCGATGATGAGTGGGCGAGTCAGTCAGGACATTTTCTTTCATTTATTTTTGAGAATTTCTCCCCTCCCCATGAACCCCTTAAATGGGATTTATGAAAAAAGAACACGTTAGAACACCTATTTACTAATTTATTAAGCTGATTTTTTCCCGCTGAATTTCAAACTTCTCGCTTATGTCGTTTAAATGTACACGCTCCGTTAAGAATTCTTAGCCCCCAAATTTTACCCCTTTCACCTCATAGTATACACCATATGGATAAACCCTTAGACATATGTTTGCTTATTTTATTAATTAATTTATATGCCGCATATCACTTCCCCAAATGAAACAACTCGTGAGATATTGTTAATCAATTAAATGCAAGTTTTACCCCCTTAACACCCCTTAAGAACATGAATATCCAAAAATCCATCCTTAGTGGACGTTTTCGACATACAACGAACATACCCCCCAATTTTTTAAAGTTTCTAACTGCAATAGGTTTGGATGGGGGATGAGTGAATATCCAAAATTCCTTCCTTAGTGGACTTCCTTCCCCAGAATTTCACCCCTCCCCATGGGCCTCTTAAATTGGATTTATGAAACAACGGTCGACCACCTATTTACTTATTTTTCAAGCTGATTTTCCCCCTGAGTTTCGTACTGTATGCCTTTGTCTTTTAAGAGATACTTGCTTCGTTAGGATTCCTTCAACTCCCACTTTTCACACATACACCTCATAATATACACTACATCGAAAAACCCTCAGACATGTGTCTTCTTATTCTTAATGATGAGTTTATATGCCGAGTATCGCATCTTCCAAGGAAACCAATCGGGAGATATTGTTATTCAATTAAATGCAGTCTACCCCCTTAACACCCCTTTAGAACCTGAATATCCAAAAATTCTTCCATGGTGAACGTTTTCGACATACAACGAACATAACCCCAAAATGTCATGTTTCTAACTTCAATAATTTTGGCTGGGCGATAATGAGTGAGTGAGGGTGTCAGGACATTTTCGTTCATTTATTTTTCAGAATTTCACCCCTCTCATGAACCCTTTAAATTGGATTTATGAAAAGAAAACCGGTCGAACACCTTTTTACTTATGTTTAAGATGTTCTTCCCCCCTTAGTTTGATATGTGAGTGAGTTAATCAGTTAGAACTCTTTCTTTCCTGTTTTTCCCCCCTGAATTTCACCCCTCTCCAAGGGCTGTTCTTATTTTGCTGAATTTCAAACTTCTCGCCTATGTCGTTTAAGAGATAAACGCTCCGTTAAGAATCCTTCAACACCCAATTTTCACCCCTTTCATCTCATAATATACACCACATCGATAAACCCTTAGACATATTCTGCTTATTTTTAATGATTAGTTTATATGCCGAATATCACATCCCCAAAGAAACAACTCATGAGATATCGTTATTCAATGAAATGCACGTTTACCCCCTTAACACCTCTTCAGAACCCGAATAAACGAAAATCCTTCCTTAGTTTACGTTTTCGGCATACAGCGAACATATTCCCAAAATTTAATGTTTCCAACTTAATAGTTTTGGCTGGGCGATGATGAGTGAGTGAGTCAGTCGGGTCATTTTCTTTCAATTATTTTTACCAGAAATTTACCCCTCCCCATGGGCCCCTTAAATTGGATTTATGAAGAAACGCTCGAACACCTATTAACTTATTTTAAGCTGTCTTTTTCCCCTGAGTTTGATGAGTGAGTTAGTCAGTAGTTAGGACACTTTCTCTCCTTTTTTCCCCCGAATTTCATCCCACCCCATTGGCCCCTTAAATTGAATTTATGAAAAAAAAACGGTCGAACACCGATTTACTTATTTTTAAGCTGATTTTTTCCCGCTAGTTTCAAATTTCTCGCCTATGTCGTTTAAGAGATACACGCTCCGATAGGAATCCTTCAACCCCCAATTTTCACCCCTTTCACCTTATAATAGACACCACATCGAAAAACCTTTACACACATGTCTGCTTATTTTTTTTAATGATTAGTTTATATGCCGAGTATCACATCCTCAAAATCAACCACTCGTGAGATATTGTTATTCAATAAAATGCAGGTTTAGCCCCCTTAAGACCCCTTTAGAACCTGAATATCCGAAAATCCTCTCTTAGTGTACGGTTTTGACATACAACGAACATATCCCCAAAATCTCATGTTTCTAACTTCAATAATTTTGGCTGGGCGATGATGAGCGAGTGAGTGAGGACATTTTTCTTCCAGAATTTCACCCCTCCCCAAGAACCCCTTAAATTTGATTGATGAAAAAAAAAACCTGTCGAAAACTTATTTACTTATTTTTAAGCAGTTTTCTGTCCATGAGTTTTAGGAGTGAGTCAGTCAGTCAATCAGTTAGGACACTTTCTTTCTTGTTCCCCCCCCCCCCCCAGAATTTCACCCCTCCCCATGGGCCCCTTAAATTGGATTTATGAAAAAAAGAACGGTCGAACTCCTATTTACTTATCTTTTAAGCTGATTTTTTCCCGCTGAGTTTCAAACTCCTGGCCTATGTCGTTTAAGATATACACGCTCCGTTAGGAATCCTTCAAACCTCACTTTTCACCCCTTTCACCTCATAATATACACCAAATCGAAAAACCCTCAGACACGTGCCTTCTTATTTTTAATGATGTATTTTTCATGCCGAGTATCACATCCCCCAATGTAACCAATCGTGAGTTATTGTTATTCAATGAAATGCAGGTTTAACCCCCTTAAGACCCCTTTAGAAACTGAATATCAGAAAATCCTCCCCTAGTGGACGGTTTTGACATACAATGGTCATTTCCCCAAAATGTCATGTTTCTAACTTCAATAATTTTGGTTGGGCGATGGTGACTGAGTCAGGACTTTTTCTTTCAATTTTCTTTTTTCAGAATTTCACCCCTCCCCATGTTCCCCCTAAATTGGGCTTATAAAAAACTGTCGAACACCTATTTACTTATTTTTAAGCAGTTTTCCCCCCTGAGTTTGATGAGTCTGTCAGTTAATCAGTTAGGACACTTTCTTTCCTGTTTTTTTTCCCCAGAATTTCACCCCTCCGCATGGGCCCCTTAAATTGGAGTTATGAAAAAACGGTCAAACACCCATTTACTTATTTTTTAAGCTGATTTTTTCCCGCTGAGTTTCAAACTCCTCGCTTATGTCGTTTAAGAGATACATGCTCCGTTAGGAATCCTTCAACCCCTACTTTTCACCCCTTTCACCTCATCGAAAAATCCTCAGACACGTGTCTTCTTATTAGCCTATTTTCAATTTTGAAAAAATAGGCTTATGAGATCACCTTTTGTCCGTGTGTGTGTGTGTCTGAGGTGTGTGTGTGTGTCCCCCCTAATAAAATCTAAATGGCTGGAGCGATTTCAATGAAACTCGGTAAGTTCATAGCACTTTTTCCGGCGACCTTGACCGTGCCCTTCAATTTTTTTACGTCTCACCAATCCAACATGGCGGCTGTGCGAAATATTTCACTAGCATTCAATATCTCCGAAACTATTACCGATATCGCCCTGAAATTGTGTACGGAGATAAAGGGCACTACTAGATGTTCACCTATGAGACTTTCAAAAACCTGGTGACTACAAAACCAACATGGCGGTCAAGCGAAATTGAGACTTTTAATAGACTTTTCTCGCGATTTAACTATCCAAACGTAATGAAACTTGGTACAGCAAATGTTTATACACATTGTAATGCACTGGAGTCTAATTTAGTTCAATTGTTTACATGACCTCAAAATGGCGGCTGTGCGAAATATTTCACTGACATTCTATATCTCCGAAACTTTTACAGATATCACCCTGGAATTTTGTACAGTGATAAAGGGTACTGATGCAAGTTTACCTATGTATATTTCATAAACCTGTAAAGTACAAAACGAACATGGCGACCAAGCGAATTTGAGATATTTTAATAGACTTTTGTCGTGATTTAACTCTCTGAGCGCAGTGAAATGTGGCACAGTAAATGATTTCGCAGATTATAATGCACTGGCATCTAATTTATTTCAATTGTTTACATAACCTCAAGATGGCGGCTGTGCGAAATTTTAAAATTAAGTTTTTATTTCTTGTATCGTAATCATGCGATCGAAGTGAAAGTTTGAATAATGAACCTAGGCAATAATTGTCCTTGAATGGTACATAACTCTATGGCCTATACATATAACAATCCTAAATGGCGAGCTTCCGATATATTTAGACGGTTCTCAATATCTATGAATCTTTTACAGACACCAAACTGAACTTTTTATGTTCAATGAGACTATGAACATATGTTCACCTATAGGACTTTCAGTAACCTGGTGAGCACAAATCCAACATGGCGGCGACGCGAAGTATAAATATTTAAATGTACGTTTCTCGCGAATTAACTATCCGAGTACCGTGAAACGTTGTACGTTAAATGCTTATACAAATGTTGATCCACTGGCATCTAATTTATTTCAATTGTTTGCATAATCACAAGATGGCTGCTGTGCGTAATTTTAAAATCTCGTTTTTACTTCTTGTGTTCTAATCATGCGATTGAAGTTTGAATACCACACGTACACAATAATCTTAATGTATTAGTACAAAAATAAAAATCCAACCTGGCGACAATCTGAAATATTTAGACGGTTCTCAATATCTACGAATCTGTTACAGCAATTAAACTGAAATTTTGTATGTTGATAGTGGCAATTAACATGAGCAGGATATATGAAAATAGGCTGTATAGTTCTTCACGGAACTACTTGTTTTTAATGGTGAGTTTATATGCCGAGTATCACATCCCTCTATGAAACCAAGCCGGAGATATTGTTATTCAATGAAATGCAGGTGTACCCCCTTAACACCCCTTTAGAACCTGAATATCCAAAAATCCTTCCTTAGTGGGCGTTTTCGACTTACAACGAACATATACCCAAAATTTCATGTTTCTAACTTTAATAGTTTTGGCTGGGCGATGATGAGTCAGTCAGTCAGTCAGTCAGGACACTTGTTTTTATATAAGAGATATTTACTATTGAGGTTACCACAACTATTTCCCTGTTTTAATATGACGTGATAATATATAGACTTGTATGAACGAGTCTACAGTAACGAAGGATCTCATTTAAAATCATGTGAAATATTTCGTGTAGTCCGCGTTCTTTTATATTTCGCGGTACTGAACTGGCAACGCTGTCTCCCTCCCCCACGAGAAACGTCAGAGTCGGACACTCGGCGGCTGTACTGTAGGACTTTGGTGCAAGTACAGTCACGCTCGAAATATAGTACATAGCTTTGTATTACGGATAAGATAATCCATCTTAGTCAGGTTATATACGTCTATAGTCCCGGATTTTCTTTCTGCTTTCGCGTTAGAAAGTTTTCCGGTTTACAGTGTCATTTTACATAAGAAATACCTCCGTTCCGAATTTTATTTTCCTTTTCTTGAGGTTTCCGGTATACAGAGGGTCCGTTTTAGGCAGGCTGTACTGTGCATGTCTCTCACGTCCTTCGGAATTCCTGACCTCGTTGTCTAGTAAAAAAGCCATCTACCCAGTTTCATATTTTGACCAATAAGAAACGTAGCATTTCCTGGAACATATATTGACGCAACACAGTAACTGATGAGATACGGGCTAAGCGGTGCCTATCACTTCCAACAGCCGCAGGGCCTCGTGAACGGATTCCAGGTCATCGGGGTGTTTCATTGGAATTTTCGTGCTCAGGATCAAGTATTGCTTGGCCATGTATATCTTGTTGAGATTGAGGTAGGTCTTCTCCAACATGAGAATGTTCTTCCCACACGAGTAGGACGACAGTGGTCTAAGCAGGGGTTCTCAAAGTGAGCCCCCCCCCCCCAGGGGGCACAGAGAGTGATAAAGGGTGGGGTCGGCTTTGATTGAAATGTTTATATTTCATATTCTGTAATAAATATTACTAACCTCATATTCATGAACCTATCATAGACAGGAAGCTCACAAGACCATTCAGGAATAATAAACTCGTACCTTTGCTGTCTTATTTCACAAGAACTGACCAGTAGATCCTGCCAGCAGGAATTCTGAGAAAAGGTGGCGGGTAACAATTCCCACACAGCTCCCTTTCACTCGCCACCCGCAGTGACATCTCCTTACCAAACACTTAATGACAATAAGCCACTTGGCAATGTCACAGACAATTCCCTTCAAGAATGGATTCTTATATTTCTGCCGTTGCCGATTCGAATTCAGCTTGGCCTTTCCAGTCAGGTCAAAGACAGTGAGTGAACAGGTGAATTCTAGTGCGTGGTTAGCCAACTTTATAATAAACTGATACGAGTGACGCCATTACCCATGGATAAGTGGCTTATTAGGAGTGGTAAAATCAGACCCCATGAAAGTGAAAAAGAACAAGGTTCGAATTTAAACAAAGTCCATTGTTCTTCCGCGTCTATTTCTGCTCCCATCAGGATTATTAATTCTACACACAACGTGAAAGTGCGTAAATATCAAGATGATTATCTGACAATAGGCTTTACCAGCAAACGACAGTTTGAAGCCTGTGCAACTTAAGAGACACTTGCACACTAAACATTCAGACTGTGTAAGTAAACATTTAGCATTTTTAGGCGCCACGAGCAACAACTAAAAGGAAATGTTAGATTCCTAGAAAAGCACGCAACAGTTTCTAAGAAATCGCTAAGAGCATCCTTGGAGGTATCCTATTTAATTGCAAAATCCAAATCACCACATATTATTGGTGAGAAATTACTTCTTCCTGTAGCCGTGAAAATGTGCGCGATCATGCATGGAGAAAAGTTCGGCGAGTGTTAGAAGTCGATACCGCTCTCAAATACAGTAACTCGTCGTATTGATGTAATAGCCTCTGACATAAATATCACGTCTTCATGATAACCCAAAATTTGCCCTGCAACTTGATGACTGTACTGATAATGTAAACAGTGCCCAGCTTCTTGTTTTTGTACGCTACTGTCAAGAAAATGAAATGCACAAGGATTTTCTATTTTGTAAAGCTCTGGAAGGGCGGACTACAGGCGAAGATATTTTTTCTCTTGTGAATTCCTTTTTTATTGACAACAATCTCTCATGGACAACTTGTGTTGGTATATGTACTAATGGGGCGCCGGCATTTACTGGAACTAAAAAGGGTTTCAGAGCAACAGTGAGTGAGGTTACTAATTCTCTGAAATTCACACATTGCATGATACACAGGGAGGCATTGGCTTCAAAAGAACTGCGACTGAACGATGTACTTAGTGATGTAAATTTTGTGAAAGCAAGAGCTTTAAACAGTCGGCTATTTTCCATTCTTTGCGAGGAGATGGGATCTACACATGATTCGCTTCTATTGCACACGGAGGTACTGTGCCCAACTCTAGGAATGGGTATTCCAAGATTCAGACACCTAGATATCAAGGGAAAGGCTACAGCCGCTTTTGAAAGTCGAGATATTTGAATATCGCGCTCCATTGCTTCTAGAAGCAATTGGAAATTTTATGCAGCTAAGAGCAGGTCAAGTGACGTAGCGAGTAGTAGCAGAGGTCGAGACTATTTATTGATTAAATAGTTAGCCATGGAGTAGAGACTTGAGACTTGGATCAGATTACTGGCACGGCCAAATGAAAGAGAATGCACTTAGTATTAAGTAAATCGGACCAGGGATACCAGAGATATGAGGATTTCCAGATTTCAGCTGATTCAGCGTGACCCTGACCATTTTGAATAAAAGCCGGCCGGACGAAGCAACTTCAGCTCACTTCGAAACAAGCACTTGCCTAGCAAGGTGCCGCTACGCTGAGCCAAGGCACATGGTTGCCGGATCTACGCAGAAGTTATTTTCAAATTGTGATAGTCACAAAAGTGCTGCGCTACATGTGGAACTTAGTAAGTTTTCGACAGAGAGAATCACTAAGGTGATTGATATTTTTCTACAGACACTGGTGAAATATTTTTATTTCTTCATGGACATATGCTAGACTTTGTCTAGAATAGTACTTTGTCACAGTCCAGTAATAATCTAATACTTGGATATTTTAGTCCAATTCAGTCAGTTTCATATTTGTAACCTGATAACCACTTCGATCTTTCAGTATATTGAAGGCCAGTCTATCCCGGTGTTGTTCATTAGCCGACGATGGGAAACTATATGTTGCTTCGCGCATGATAGATGGTGTGAAGCCATGCCCAGGGTATGATCTTCAGAACAGCCGTTGATTGGTTTAGACTGTCAGTGTTTTCTTGTACTGAAACGATTACCGTGAGTTATGTTACAACTGACATATTTGAGAATAGATCATTTAGATCTGACCCCATTTAAGCAAACTGTTATGGAGTTAACAGAAGCCAATATTAAAATGGATCAACAGTTACTTCAAACGTCAAGAGATATTACCACTATGTCTTGTTAGACAGATTGTGGGTATATAATGGCGGCCGATACAAGGATTATACGTGCTTGTCCGATAGGGCATGTTTCTGGATAAATCTGGCACAGACCAGGTTCACTACGCTTCAAGACCATCAAGAAATGTAAGCCACATTTTGACTTTATATTATGCCTAGCTAATTGGAACAAACTTATTTTCTGCAGATGACCAACACATTTTTTTCTTCGTATTTAAATCTTGCAATGATTTACGCAAGACATATTAGAGTTGTTCTGAGTATTTTCAGCACTCAGAACAGTTTAGGATCGATGACCGAGCATAACGAGGATTTATTTGAATATTTCATATTTTTGGGAAGTCACGGAAAACCAAAAAAAAAGGAAGGAAGATTGTAGTTTTACGTGACCGTGAATCTTGTGATTATGAGCCACGGGACCTCCTTTTTACGTGGAATCCGAACCACAGGACATGGCATTTCACTTCGAAAATCTCACATGCATTGACCGGGAACCGAACCCGGACTCACGGAAAACCGTCGATGTAACTGTAAAAATTAATAATTATTTTTGTTGAGGAATGGATATTTTTTTCCATATTCGGAGGTTCGAACATGTGGATTCTCACATAATGAAATAATAATTAAATATATTTAAAATAATATAAATAATAATAATAATAATCCACTAATAATAATAATAATGATTTTCATAACTTTTCTAAATAATTTTGGATCTTATATTTTCTAATAATCATATGTATTGAGAGAGAGCTTATGAAGTAGTTTAATCATTTCTAGTTTGGAACAGGTGATTTTCCGAAGGAGAGTGGTTAGCGCAAGCCCGCATTCAACCAACATTTCAGTTCTGGTTGAACAGTTAATATTTGCAATGAGCAAAGTATATTTTTCAGATAACACGGAGAGGCATGAAACGGGAAGCAAATGATATTTGTATCAATTAGGATATTTTTGTATTTATATAAAATCATGACGTAGATACACATTCGAAAGGGAAATATCATAAGTATCATAAGTATGGTAAATTCACGGGTTGAATTGAATGGTAAAATAAAATAAACTTGTCAGTTTATAAATCTTCCAGTGTTGATAACAAGCAGAGGCTTGATTTATTGTATAAATTTTGGGAAGAAAATTTATGTGTGTAGTTGAAATGCCATTCCCAGGTGCGCATGTTTAAGTCGCAGGAATGAGGAGGTTTTTTCGAGCATCAATCAAATAGCAGGTTCGATGGCTCAGGTTTATAGAAGGAGTATTGGAACTACACATTGCGTCGTATGAATGACCCGAAGGTTATTTCTTAAAAACCATCAGTTCTTATTTCAACCTTGTTTACGGATTCCATTAAGACTTTGATTTTGCTAGAACCCGGATTTGTCATGATAATATTTTATTCTTCTTCAGAGGAAGACCTTTGCCGTTGTTGTTGGAATATTATGTTCTTATGAAAATAATAGAATGGGCCACTGCCAATTAAAAATAATTCTAAACCACGAATAATTTGAAGGATGTTTTCAATCCTAGTGCCATGAACTAAATGAATTTATTATGAAGCTACAATTCTTATTTCCGCATTCTGTCGAAGAATTGCAAGTTGTGAAAATTACTAAAATGGCCATGAATATAAATATTTTTCTTAATAATGATTCCAAGTGGAAAATTGAATAGTTGAATGGTCCAACAATTTATTGATCAAGTTGATGATTCAGAAATCATATATTTTGTTAGGAACTTGAAGTTCATAATCGAGTCACTTCTCGAAACGTTTAATGTCAGAAGAACAATTAATTTTGTTGTGCTTCGCACAGTTCTTCGATGCTATGCTCAAGGTCAAATACTTTTCAGATGTTATTAATATGTGTAAATAATTTGTGTTGATTCAGGAATAATAATATTTTTGACAATATATTTTTGAAACTGGAAAATAGTGAAAGTTAAAAATTCTATGAACATTTATTCTACGAGTGTTAATATTGTGTAAAAATTCAAACAGTGAACTACAGTATTTCCAGTAAAGACAATTAAATTTGAACTGGATTTAATCACAAATAAATGAATATAATTTTGGAACACAGTCTACAGGACTAATAATCAGACTTGTGTTTCCAAAGATAATTGTCCAAATGTGTTGGGAAAATTTCTGTACATTGTGTAAATAGGATGTGGGTCGCCACACGTGAATGATGCTGCTTTGAGCATTTTTGCAGTCAATTTTAAATTCAAAATAAAATGAGATAATTTTACATGATGTGTTATGCCCAGTTGAATCTCCTTCTATCCTTATTGTTGCATTGAGCCAAAAAAAAATCTGTAAAGCATTTTTTTCATTTGATGTCGTTTTTGCGATTAGCTTTAACCCATCTGGCGCCCCGGGATATTTTGACTCTCGTGCTGACTGATTCTTGGTAAAATGCATATGTGGTCGTGCGGACTCCGGTCTAAACGGGCACAGTACGTTGGTTGTCTCGTGGTCGAGTCCTTCGTCGCGTTGTGGAGTTGAAGAATGAACTTCGTATTTTCCTATTATACAGCAGTCCTACACTCGCAACCCTGTTTTTGGATGAGAAATGGCTTCTAATACTGTGCTACTTGGCTGACGTATTTGAAAAACTGAATGAACTTAACGTGTCACTTAAAGGACGGAATAGTAATATTTTCATTCTAAGCAACATAGTGCTTGCTTTTAAGAGAAAACTTGAACTTTGGAAAGCCCAGATGGACAAAGGTGAGATGTTTCAGTGTCTGAATGAATTCCTGGAAGAAAATGAGTTAGATATTTGTCAAAGTAGTGGGATTGTCATAGAACACCTGCAAAACCTTCGTCAAAAATTCGAGGGTAGAATTCCGCAACTTTCAACGGAGAATGACTGGATTCGCAGTCCATTTGAAAAGAACGTAACAGCCAACCTGTCAACGGCAGAACAGGAGGAACTAATAGAACTCTCAAGAGGCAGAATACTTCAAGATGAATTTAAGTCGAAGTCTCTTGAAACTTGTGGGTGCAGATTCGGAATGAATATCCCATTTTATCAAGAAAAGCATTAGACCTGTTATTACCCTTCGCTTCAACTTACGTGTGTGAGTCAACATTTTCCGCAATGGCATCCGTCAAGACGAAGCATCGGTCTCGGCTGCAGCTGGAAGGGGATCTGCGGGTTACTGTTTTAAACATCCACCCAAGACTGGATTTACTTTCATCTCAAATTCAAGCTCACACATCACACTAACTCCGTAAGTGTCAGAGAATTACCGAATTCTGATTCATGTACACTTTAATTCTCCTGTTTTACTTTTTATGGAAGAGTTTTAAAATAACAATTTTCAAATTCACAGTGAAATTTTGAAATTTGTATATATTATTTCTATTGTCATTTATAAGTCACGAGCTGTCACATATGAAACGCATTACTGAACACAGGTGTCACAGCTAAAAAGCTAATTAGTGAAACAAACAAATTTTGCTCAGTTCCAATAACTGCACGTGCAGCAGTTGTTTATATTTTTATAAGCAAAAGTAATATATATGGATGATTTTTTTTACAAAACGTTGTTGTACTTTGATGTGCTCTAAGAATAATGAATTGTGTATTATTATTATTATTATTAATGTAACTGGTAGTTGAAAATCTAATCACGCAGTAGCATACACAGTAGATCTTGTGTGATCTTTTTTTGTGGGAAGTAGCCTCTGAGAAGTGCAAAGAAAGGAAATGAGAATATGGGGGAGGAGCTAGATATTTCATGTTTCAGACGTGGGACGCGACAGAAACGTTTGAGAAAACCAGGTCTAGAGGCGAGAACTATATCGTCACTGTAGAGAAGTCTGAACACGGGGAGGTCCGTTGTGCTGTAGCGAAGGTTACCTGACAACAGTGATCACAAATCCCACTAAAAGTAAAAAGAGCTAGATAATATAGGAAATGTATTTAGTACCAATTGACATACATAAATACATAAACACAAGCACACACACTAACACATACACACACTACCCCGTACACACACTACCCAATACTCACACACCCCATACTCACACGACCACATGCACAAACACTCCTCCATTCACACACTACCACATGCACAAACACTTCCCCCATTTACGCACTACCACATGTACAAACACTTCCCCCATTCACGCACTACCACATGCACAAACACTACCCCTTACACACACTACCACATGCACCAACACTAAGCCTTACACACACTACCATTTGCACAAACACTCCCTCTTACACACACTACCACATGCACAAACACTACCCCTTACACACACACTACCACATGCCCAAACACTACCTCTTACACACACTACCACATGCACAAACACTACCCCATACTCACACTACCACATGCACAAACATTACTCCATTCACACACTACCCCATGCACACACTACCACATGCACAAACACTACCCCTTACTCACACTACCACATGCACAAACACTACCCCTTACACACACAACCACATGCACAAACACTACCCCTTACACACACTACCACATGCAAAACACTACCTCTTACTCACACTACCACATGCACAAACACTCCCTCTTACACACACTACCACATGCACAAACACTACCCCTTACACACACTACCACATGCACAAACACTACCCCTTACACACACTACCACATTCACAAACACTACCCCTTACACACACTACCACATGCACCAAAACTAACCCTTACACACACTACGACATGCACAAACACTACCCCTTACACACACTACCACATTCACACACTACCCCATACACACACTACCACATGCTCATACACTACCCCATACACACACTAATACCACGTGGGTGTTTCAATTTACTGACATTTCTACGTGGGATTTCTGCGCTCTCCACAAGTGACGTAATGTGGAGGTTTTCACTTTCTTTCTGAACATTTATTAGAAAGTATGATATATTCAAAAATTCTCTTTCTAACTATCACTTTCTGTGGTATATTTCAAAGTTAATAATTTTCCTTTAAACTGGAAATCCGTGTTATTTCACAACGTTAGGCTATAGACCACGCCCATGGTCTATATAAAGAAATACAATATATGAAGTGCCAGCATTGCTTGGGGGTTCCCCTGTGCATACGAGAGCTCATATTTTATCGTAAATATTTCCTGCTTGTTGCGTGCTGTGAATCACTGGAGAATGATCTCACCGTACACACGTGCGTATGCCGTCGGATACTGATTCATCTTATTGCTTCTTGACTCAAAGTTGCATGCTCTGTTTCAACTTCTTAAAATCTTGCCCAGCTTATAGCTCGAACCTTTCTTCATTCCAATATTTCTTTCTTAACATTACGGGATTTGATTCCTTGTGCCTGCAGAAAAGGGCTCACTATATAAATCTTCACACCATTCACGCGTGTTGTTTACATTTTGCTATCGCCACCCCTCCTCCTCCCTGGCTATTTACCTAGGACGAAAGGTTTCCTCTAGACATGCTACAGTTCCGTGGTGCGCTGATGAGACATATTCACTACTCGGTGATGAAAATAAAAGGGAAGCGTGGTGGCGCACGAGTCGAGCTCCTTGCCTCTCACCAAGACGGATCGGGTTAGATTGCCGGTAAAAGAATCTCCGAAGTGAGATTTCACGTCCTGTGATATGGATTACACGTAAAAATTGAGGTATCGTGGCTATTTAAATGTCACATAAAACCTCAAGCTTCCAAGCTTGAAATGAGGACTATTTTGTACGATAAATTGAATAAATTGAACATATGATAGGCAGCCTAATAGGACATAACGGTCACAGTGACGTCAATCTCTTTGGAAATTACATTTATGTTTCATTTGTAGTGAGAAGAGAATGTCGTGACTGTGAGCCTCCCACATTCTGAAACCAGGACTGTGGTTCGGTAAGAACCTCATTTAAAATTATTATTATTATTCGGTAATAGATGTATGTAAGGTTATTAGTCTCAGGGGGAATGAGTCGGAAGCGCATGTATTGTTGACTGATTCAGGAATCCAGCCTATTGCGTGCTATGCACTATTTGAATAATGAAACAGAATAACAAGCGGGTTGGACTTGCAGTCATGTGAATGCTAGTATAGGAAGCCACCACTAGCTTGGTTGGCAGCACCTACTGGGCGGTCGTACTAGAGATGACTGTAGAAATTAGTGGAGGAGGGATGGACTCCGATCATCTCTAGTTGGATATAATGACATCCAAGATGGCACACGGGAGCCCTCAGTCTCTAGCCATCACCTTGAACGTGTGTTAAGAGTTCAGTCCCGTGGGGACATGCCAGACTTCGTGTAGAAGTAAGACTTAATAGAGCTGAATCAAGCTGCGTAAACTTCCGCGAGTATATTCAAAGTAACAGTAAATACAACGACTGCTATACTCAATTAAAGCAGCGTATTTATTTAGCGGATGGCATTACACATGAAACACAATAATAATATCTAGCATTACCCGTCGCCGCTTCGCCCGTGAATATTCTAGTTGTAAAGAGTACACTTAGCAAAATCTCAATCATGATGCTATGACTGATTTATCCTTGGTATGAATTGGTATGAATAATCAGACTTTATCAATTCAGCTACTGGTGCAGTGGTTAGGGGTTTGTCATTCCTTCATAGGTATATCAGAGAGAAGTTAGTTTTCTGGGAATATCACAGACATTGTTAATTTAAGGGCCTTTAAATGTGGTTTTCGGAGACCCTTCATAGTCGGGTGAAAAAGACCTTTCGTACCACACTCACACGTGAAAATTGCGTGAAAAAATTCTAGAGTGCCCCTTGACCTCCTTAAGCTCATTATACTGTGTGTATTGATGAATTTTACAGCTTAATTTGGTTCAGTGATAACCTTATAACCGTCTGTAATCGTTCACAGTAATGTAATAATTGTAATTGCATTGCGTCTTACAGAAATAGATGGATCTGTGAGATTCTGTAACTATGGTTACCGTGTTGAATTCTTTCATTATTTCATTGCAAATATACATGTTTTAAGGTATTTATTTAATTGTGAGGCATTTAAAGAGTAAGTGAGTGCGTTATGCTGAACCTGTAGGTATCCTATATGTGTAGGTTGGTGTCAATGGGACCTTAGCAGAATATTATAGGGAGGAATAAAGTACATACAAGCACAGACAACGACCTATAACCTTATGTCCAAACTATTGATCCAGTCCAGTTTCGATGGTGTAGCACTCAAAAAGTCGATAGGGTCACCTAAGTACGCTCTTATTTTGCAGTCTTGCACAATGTGCCTGATGGTCTGACTGGATGCACCACAATCACAGCTGGGGTCTGGCCGCTGCCCCCATTTGTGCAGGTTGTACGCACAAACTCCATGTCCTGTACGGATGCGGTTAATGGTCTTCCAAATACTGTATGTCGTGGTTGTTCAAAGACCTTGGTTTCTTTACGGGATCAATGAGGTCACGTACTTCGGGTGGGGAATTTCTAGTTCATATTTCTCGTCATTTAGCTGCAATGTTGTAATTACTATTAGCAAGCTGTTGAGCCATCTGGACCGGAGCCTGTTTATTGCCAGAGTGGGAATGTCGTCATGGATTGGAAGTGCAGGGTTGTTCTTTATATTAGAATATTCATTCCTCAGTGCATCCTGTCTTCTTAACACCGGAGGGGCTATGTGGCTGAGTGTTGGGAGCCAGTAGAATTGAGTAGTTCTTAAACAACCGGAGATGGTTCACATGCCTATGTTGAGCTGAGTGTCTACCTTCTTTACGTGGGGGCTGTTTATCCATACCGGCGCACAGTATTCATCAGTAGAATATACCAAACTGAGCGCAGAAGTTCGAAGCGTAAAACAAGAAACATAAGACAGCAGTAATTTACAGGGAAGTGAC
This sequence comes from Meconema thalassinum, assembly GCA_946902985.2. NCBI lineage: Eukaryota > Metazoa > Arthropoda > Insecta > Orthoptera > Tettigoniidae > Meconema > Meconema thalassinum. Next base: position 285,424,246 of record OX336388.2, read on the forward strand.
ATCTTTCATTCCGACGAGTTCCGGGACCACCCAACAATCCAAACTCCCTATCTATAAAGGTACAACAAACAAACGAACCCTGTGCTAGTTCGGTTCGCGCAGCTCACTTCGGCTCGTTCCGATCTTCCCCGACAATACGGGATCAAGGAGTGCCCGGTTGGCTGGCTGTCAAGCTGCCGTCACATACAGTACTGTAAGTACCTGCAACCACCTGTTCAATTCAGGTTATTCCTTCATTAATGCTGCAAACGCAATGCAATTAAAAGAACGAAAGTAAATATAAACTGACCGAAAGTATTGAGCACGGAGTTAAGCGAAAATACAGAATTTACGATTCCCAAGTTGTAAACTATGTTTTAAAGATATATACTGTTCCAATAAGCGTACACACAGAGAGGCTATAATAACAACAGCACGAAATATTGCATCAAGTGTAGAAAACTGCAGACGACCCTTGGCCATAGACGTCTTCCAGACTACCTCACAGGACAGGTAAGGTCACGACAAGAAGACTACTCACTCGCTGATTTCCATCTCCGCTGATGAATTGGGAGCAAGAACTATGAATTGGAATGGCTACTCACTTCGATTGGAGATAATGTACGGTCATCGTAGAAGGGTGCATCAATTTCAAACAATCAAATCTCCCGTTGTGAGTGAGATAAATTAATAATTCAGCCTGAAAACTAATCAGGAACTCTTCGAGTTTTAGTTTTAGATGTGACTGTACTCCGCCCGCGACCTTCAGCCGATGCGCAGAATGAGTGCGCCACAGTAAGCTGCCACGCCATTGTTTCAGTAGTGAGTGTGATTGCAATGGCGACAGTTCAGCAGAAAGCTCAGTGTGTGTTGTGGTTAGCGGAGTTTAAATCTGTTATAACTGTTCAGCGCACTTTCCGATATGTTTATGGTAAGGATCCCGCTCATGCTAATAGCATTAGACGGTGGTGTGGGCAGGTTCAGGAAACTGGCAGCGTTGACATGAAGAAGTCCCCTGGACGCTCTAGAACGAGTGACGAACCAAGAGAGCGCACATAGAAACTTTACGAGGTTCAAAAGAAACGCTCTGAGTTAGTGTGATAATAAACAAAAAATACGGGCCTTACAGTAGTCGCATGTGATGTGTATCATCTGACATAGAAGAAACCTCACGTGAAATTGTTGATACACCGGTATTTTATAGTATTATTGGCACAAATATTAATCTATTGAAAAGGGAGTGTTTTACAGATATTGTAGTTTATAATACGGAACTCATTTTATTAGATGATTTGTAGCTTCCACCAGCACTAACCTAAATAAAGAATACGAGATGGACCAACTAGATTAATAGACGCGACACCGCTCATAACCTTAAATTCCTTATAAATAGGCCAACTTGCGAGTAAATGCAATGTGCACAGCAGTAGATCATGAAAGGCTTGCCCAGTTCCCGGACCTCTTGATTCACAGACCAACACGAAATTTCATATGGATTCTGTTAAATTGAGTCATATTGATGTGATTAGCAGCAGAATATCAAGAAGGCAGTGCGAGAACAATCAAGAAGGCAGTGCGAGAGTAGAAATATCAAGTAGGCAGTGAAGAAAAAAAAACAGTCTTGAAATTGTTCTGTATTATTAGTGTGTAAATAAAAAAGATTGTTGTGTGTTGATGAATGTCCAGCAGGGATACGATCCAGCTGGCAGTGCGTCTTACACACTTCCGTCCGATCCACTTCCGTCCCATTTTTTAAAATCACCACCACAAAAATATCCAGCAACCGAGTGGAAAGATGTTACACATCAAAAAATACTCGTTTTAATATCTCAAATAGTTCGTAGGCTGTGATTAGTTGAAATGGCTGCAATTTTTTTCGATGAACTTGTATAGTTATATGAAATAGAAAGAGTACTCACTCGCTGATGTCCGCCTCCTTGGCCACTCTGCAGATCACGCCCCTGTTCATGCTGCACTTGCCGGTGATGGGGTCTGGAGGCGCCAGGTTGATGTAGGGCGGCTCCTCGAGGAAGGTTATCTTCAGGTGGAACTTCTCAGGGACTCCCTGGGGCGGCGTGTGGCTGTTCCCCGGCCATACGATATCCTTGATGTCCAAACCTTCCTTCTCCCAGGATTTCCACACTCCGATCTGAAACAGAAAACATACCGTAATTCTATTATATTTCAATCATCGAATACTTATTAATCTTTACATTGAACAAGCAATCAAGGAAATTTGTGAAAAATTTAAGGTGGGAGTGAAGATTCGAAGAGAAATAATTTCAACTCTGAGATTTACTGATGACATCGTCATCTTGGCCAACACGCCTGAGGATTTGAATGGTATGGACTCCGACTTGAGGAAGGAATTCATGATGAAAAATAATAAATGTAAAACAAAATATTGGAATGCAGCCGAAATAAATCAGAAACCTCTAAGGACATTAAATTGGCCGGTGAAAACCTAAAGGAAGTAGGAGACTTCTCTTACATAGGAAGCAAAATAACCAGTGATGGACGAAGCAAAGATGATATAAAAAGTGACAGTCAGTGTGAAAGACTAGACTTTGTATCATTTTAAATGCTAAAAATGCTGAAATATGCTAGGAAGACTCTTGACATTTTAGAAAATTATCTGCAGAATACTTATCTTGCTTTATAATACTTTACCTTGTTTCAAATTACTCGCGAATGGCAAGTGCAAACCAAGGGCAAAGCAAGGTCAAGCGCGCGGGATGCCGTCGTGCTCACTAGAGCGCGCGGGGACGTACCCCTTCCATCCGGTCTAAATACACTTATAGTGGGCGATGTACTGAAGATAGAGATATGCTCTCGCGGACTTTTTTGTAGAACTTTTCATGCTGACCAATTCTTACGCTCAAAGTATATTGATATGTTCAACGGTTTGCCCAGCGTAAGCTTAAGAAACGCACGGACGCCAAGTTGGTTTTCGACTTTTTCACTGACATCGATACTGCTTGGCTTCCTTTGATCATACATAAATTATTTTCTACAGAATCTTTCCTCGAGATATCCTTTACAGAATGGTGAAAACCGCATCAAAATCCATCCAGTGGTTCTAGAGATTACCCGTGACATCCATGAATCGGGGATTTTTCTCTTTTACTAACGAAGTAGAGATTGTCGGGGAACACATGCACCAAGCGGTGCTATGACGTCACACACCTCAGTGCATCTGGGTACATTTCGTCCCGTCACCGTAACGTAACGCCAGACCCCAGCGTAACGACCAAGTCGACAAGATCATTTAAAATGATAAAAAGTAGGTTGGTTCAGGCAAGGAAATCATTTCTACAAAAAAGGAATTCGTTGACATCGAATATAGATTTAGGTTTTAGGAAGTTATTTTTGAAAGCCTTTGTCTGGACCATGGCGCTCTATGGAAGTGAAACTTGGACTATTGCTGCAGCAGAAAAGAGGAGAATTGAAGCATTTGAAATGTGGTGTTACAGGAGAATGATGAAGATCAGATGGCTAGATAGGGTTAAAAACGAAGATGTATTAAGACAAGTGGGAGAGGAGAGATGTTTCTGGCGACTGCTAATGAAGAGACGAGATAGGTTGGTAGGACACATACTAAGACACCCAGGAATAACAAGCCTAGTTATGGAAGGAAGGGTCGAAGAGAAGATCTGTAGGGGTAGACCACGGTTAAAATACAAGGGTTGATTTTTAGTTTTGGCAACGATGCTGCTGCTGTGTGTTGCAACGGTGTTGGACTCTGCCATTGTTACCAAACGTAGCTAACCTGTATCCCCTCCCTTAGAGCACATGACCTCGTCCGTCCCCTCTCCCATTCGTATGCAGTGGTGCCTTTGAGATGAGTAGTTGTGGGCAAGCGCTCGCGTAAGACGGTCGCAATGTTTTCGAAGCAGGAGCAGAGAACATTGATAAAAAATTCAGTATGCTAGGGGTCGCACGGCTCGAGAGTGCCACCAACGACTGCAAAAGGCGTGCGGTGCATCTGCGTTATCTTACAGAACGGTAGCAAGATGGGTTGCAGCCTTTCGAGATGGGTGCGAATGTGTGGAGGACATGCCTCGATGTGGTCACCCACAAAATATACAGATGGTGTCCGCGTTAGTGGAGGCGGATCGGAACGTAACGCTTCGTGGATTAGCGCAAGATACAGGACTGGCGAATTCGACTCTCCTCCACATCCTGAAGGCCTGCCTGAAAATGAGAAAAATTGCGTCAAAATGGGTTGCGCATGGCTTATCGACATACTGAAATGGCTGCGATATGACGCTTCTCGTACGCACTTGCAGCGTAATGAGTGCGAAGGAGAGGACTTCTTACGTCGTATCATAACCATGACGAGACGTGGGCAAATCTTAAGAGCCACAGTTGAAACGCCATTCGAATGAGTGGCGGCACCACGGTTCACCACGAAACCACAGTTCGATAAACCTCCACCAATGTGAAGGTAGTCTAATGTTGATTCTTGCCTATGATTGGGATGGTGTGATCTTAAAACATAACGTTCCCCCAGGGCAAACTGTTAATTCGGCGTACTATTGTCCGTTTATGCAAGACCATCTCCTAGCAGCTCTGAGAAGGAAACGGCGACACCACATGGATACTCCGCCCATCGTTCTGCATAACAATGCTAGGGCACACACAGCAGGAGTTGTGTCTGCATTGTTGAATCACTGGAACTGGGAGGTGCTCCTACTCTCCCGACTTAAGTCCCTGCGACTTTGATCTCATCCCGAAGATTAAGGAGCCACTGCGCGGGAACGGCTACCCTACAATTGGAGATTTTGCGCAGGCTGCCGAGTGCTCTCTTCGCACCATCGATAGTTTGGGCAGTGCCAACGGAATCAAACGACTTCCGCGTCGCTGGGAACACGGTGTACGCAGTGCTGGAGACTACATTGAGGGCCTATGAAATTTGTAACCATGTAGGTGTGTTATTTATCATTTTATAACATAGTTGCCAAAACTAAAAAAACAAACCTATGTATGTTAAACAGATTGCCTCGGATGTAGGGTGTGGTAGCTATGTAGAGATGAAACGATTGGCTCAGCACAGGGAGGCATGAAGGGCTGCATCAAAACAGTCATAAGACTGATGACTCAAAAAACAACATCGAATAGTAATTAGTTCATTATTTCACAAGACCATTTTGGACTAATGGATAGGCCTATTACTATGACACCATGACCACCAATTAAGAGTTAAATTCATGTTCAAAATATGTTTCTTTATTTCCATTACTCTGGTGACATTACAATGCCAAGATCTTGTCAAAACATGCGACAATAGATGAGACAGGCTGAGCACGTGAGGAAGGGCGCACTGCACTACCGATGACCGTCAGCCCGAAGGCTGGTTGGTTCTATGGTATAATTATTTATTTAATTTATTTGTCGTACGGTTTTTAGGGCCAGGAGTGTCCGAGGACATGTTCGGTTCGCCAGAGTCTGTAGCTGCTTCCAGCGAACACCCGTATCAGGGTGAGCTACAAGTTCCGTTCAATTTCAATTAGTTCCAACTTTCGCTAACAGATATCAATGATACCTAGTGGTGAACGTTGGAACTTTGATAGAGTGTTCCGAAGAAATCTAACGTAAACCTTTACCTTTGCACAAGTTTAGTCTGCGAAAGGATCTTTTACATGCCATATATCTATGACATGGGACCGCCAGCTTTACTTCCCCTCCGAAGGAAGGCATACTGAAGGATTTTTAACGCTCTTAAAAATCCGAAGACTTCGGGCGGGTTTGAACTCCCTATCTTGGGCACTGCAGTTTTAAGTGACCGTTAATCATGTGATCATGAGCCTCGGAACCTCCTTTCTACATGGAAGCTCATGGTCCCCAGAAGTCACCGCCTTCCTGATCATCTGAACAGCTCATGGTCCCCAGAAGTCACCGCCTTCGTGATCATCTGAACAGCTCATGGTCCCCTGAAGTCACCGCCCTCCTGATCAGCTGTACATTCATGGCCCCAAGAAGTCACCGCCCTGCTGTTCATCTTAACAGCTCATAGCTCCCAGAAGTCACCGTTCTGCTGATCATCTGAACAGCTCATGGTCCCCAGAAGTCACCGCCCTCCTGATCAGCTGTACATTCATGGCCCCAAGAAGTCACCGCCCTCCTGTTCATCTGAACAGCTCATAGCCCCCAGAAGTCACCGCCCTGATGATCATCTGAACAGCTCATGGTCCCCAGAAGTCACCGCCCTCCTGTTCATCTGAACAGCTCATGGCCCCCAGAAGTGACCGCCCTGCTGATCATCTGAACATCTCATTGTCCCCAGAAGTCACCGCCCTCCTGATCAGCTGTACATTCATGGCACCAAGAAGACACCGCCCTCCTGTTCATCTGAACAGCTCATAGCCCCTAGAAGTCACTGCCCTTCTGATCATCTGAGCAGCTCAAGGCCCCCAGAAGTCACCGCCCTCCTGCTCATCTGAACAGCTCTTGGCCCCCAAAAGTCACCGCCCTGCTGTTCATCTGAGCAGCTCAAGGCCCCCAGAAGTCACCGCCCTCCTGTTCATCTGAACAGCTCTTGGCCCCCAGAAGTCACCGCCCTTCTGATCATCTGAGCAGCTCTTGGCCCCCAGAAGTCACCGCCCTCCTGTCCATCTGAACAGCTCTTGGCCCCCAGAAGTCACCGCCCTCCTGTTTATCTGAACAGCTCTTGGCCCCCAAAAGTCACCGCCCTTCTGATCATCTGAGCAGCTCAAGGCCCTCAGAAGTCATCGTCCTCCTGTTCATCTGAACAGCTCTTGGCCCCCAGAAGTCACCGCCCTGCTGTTCATCTGAACAGCTCTTGGCCCCCAGAAGTCACCGCCCTCCTGTTCATCTGAACAGCTCTTGGCCCCCAGAAGTCACCGCCCTGCTGTTCATCTGAACAGCTCTTGGCCCCCAGAAGTCACCGCCCTCCTGTTCATCTGAACAGCTCTTGGTCCCCAGAAGTCGCCGCCCTGCTGTTCATCTGAACAGCTCTTGGCCCCCAGAAGTCACCGCCCTGCTGTTCATCTGAACAGCTCTTGGCCCCCAGAAGTCTTAGCCCTCCTGTTCATCTGAACAGCTCTTGGTCCCCAGAAGTCACCGCCCTCCTGTTCATCTGAACAGCTCTTGGCCCGCAGAAGTCACCGCCTTCCTGTTCATCTGAACAGCTCTTGGCCCCCAGAAGTCACCGCCCTCCTGTTCATCTGAACAGCTCTTGGCCCCCATAAGTCACCGCCCTCCTGTTCATCTGAACAGCTCTTGGCCCCCAGAAGTCACCGCCCTGATGATCATCTTAACAGCTCATGGACCCCAGAAGTCACCATCCTGCTGATCATCTGAACAGCTCTTGGCCCCCAGAAGTCACCGCCCTCCTGATCAGCTGTACATTCATGGTCTCCAGAAGTCACCGCCCTGCTGTTCATCTGAACATTTCTTGGCCCCCAGAAGTCACCGCCCTGCTGTTCATCTGAACAGCTCATATCCCCCAGAAGTCACCGCCCTGATGATCATCTGAACAGCTCATGGCCCCCTGAAGAGACCGCCCTGCTGATCATCTGAACAGCTCATAGCCCCCAGAAGTCACCGCCCTGATGATCATCTGAACAGCTCATGGTCCCCAGAAGTGACCGCTCTGCTGATCATCTGAACAGCTCAAGGTCCCCAGAAGTCACCGCCCTCTTGATCAGCTGTACATTCATGGTCCCCAGAAGTCACCGCCCTTCTGATCATCTGAACATCTCTTGGCCCCCAGAAGTCACCGCCCTTCTGATCATCTGAACAGCTCATGGTCCCCAGAAGTCACCGCCCTCCTGTTCATCTGAGCAGCTCTTGGCCCCCAGACGACACCGCCCTGATGTTCATTTGAACAGCTCATGGCCCCCAGAAGTCACCGCCCTGATGATCATCTGAACAGCTCATGGTCCCCAGAAGTGACCGCTCTGCTGATCATCTGAACAGCTCAAGGTCCCCAGAAGTCACCGCCCTCTTGATCAGCTGTACATTCATGGTCCCCAGAAGTCACCGCCCTTCTGATCATCTGAACATCTCTTGGCCCCCAGAAGTCACCGCCCTTCTGATCATCTGAACAGCTCATGGTCCCCAGAAGTCACCGCCCTCCTGTTCATCTGAACAGCTCTTGGCCCCCAGAAGTCACCGCCCTTCTGATCATCTGAACATCTCTTGGCCCCCAGAAGTCACCGCCCTTCTGATCATCTGAACAGCTCATGGTCCCCAGAAGTCACCGCCCTGATGTTCATTTGAACAGCTCATGGCCCCCAGAAGTCACCGCCCTGCTGATCATCTGAACAGCTCATAGCCCCCAGAAGTCACCGCCCTTCTGATCATCTGAACATCTCTTGGCCCCCAGAAGTCACCGCCCTTCTGATCATCTGAACAGCTCATGGTCCCCAGAAGTCACCGCCCTCCTGTTCATCTGAACAGCTCTTGGCCCCCAGACGACACCGCCCTGATGTTCATTTGAACAGCTCTTGGCCCCCAGAAGTCACCGCCCTGCTGTTCATCTGAACATCTCTTGGCCCCCAGAAGTCACCGCCCTTCTGATCATCTGAACATCTCTTGGCCCCCAGAAGTCACCGCCCTTCTGATCATCTGAACTGCTCATGGTCCCCAGAAGTCACCGCCCTGATGTTCATTTGAACAGCTCATGGCCCCCAGAAGTCACCGCCCTGCTGATCATCTGAACAGCTCATAGCCCCCAGAAGTCACCGCCCTTCTGATCATCTGAACATCTCTTGGCCCCCAGAAGTCACCGCCCTTCTGATCATCTGAACAGCTCATGGTCCCCAGAAGTCACCGCCCTCCTGTTCATCTGAACAGCTCTTGGCCCCCAGACGACACCGCCCTGATGTTCATCTGAACAGCTCTTGGCCCCCAGACGACACCGCCCTCCTGTTCATCTGAACAGCTCTTGGCCCCCAGACGACACCGCCCTGATGTTCATTTGAACAGCTCTTGGCCCCCAGAAGTCACCGCCCTTCTGATCATCTGAACATCTCTTGGCCCCCAGAAGTCACCGCCCTTCTGATCATCTGAACAGCTCATGGTCCCCAGAAGTCACCGCCCTGATGTTCATTTGAACAGCTCATGGCCCCCAGAAGTCACCGCCCTGCTGATCATCTGAACAGCTCATAGCCCCCAGAAGTCACCGCCCTTCTGATCATCTGAACATCTCTTGGCCCCCAGAAGTCACCGCCCTTCTGATCATCTGAACAGCTCATGGTCCCCAGAAGTCACCGCCCTCCTGTTCATCTGAACAGCTCTTGGCCCCCAGACGACACCGCCCTGATGTTCATTTGAACAGCTCATGGCCCCCAGAAGTGACCGCCCTGATGATCATCTGAACAGCTTATGGCCCACTGAAGTCACCGCCTTCCCGATCATGGTCAAAAAGAAATGCTATGGCGTTGCAGAAACAAAACATAGCACCACGGATACGAGTTTAATCGTCTATTATACACTATGATTGTTCCACCTTTGACTTCAATTTCAATGAACCATGTTAGTTTCGAATTGTAACAATTTAATAAGTTGAAGATCTGTTTGGTTAATCTGTTATTATTTATTCAGTAAATGTGTCCAATGAACTGTATTCTTATTTTCGTAATTACATCAGATGTGTTGCTGTTTGAGTCTTCAGTCCTTCGATTCGTTTGTTGCAGCCCTCCATGCTACCTGTCCTGAGCTAATCGTTTCATCTCTACATAGCCACCACACCCTACATCCAAGGCAATGTGTTTAACATATTCTAACCTTGGTCTACCCCTAATGTTCTTATCCTTCCATAACTAAGCTTGCTATTCCTGGGTGTCTTAATATGAATGTCCTACCTACCAATCTCTTCTCTTCATTAGCAATCGCAAGAAACATCTCTCCTCTCCCACTCGTCTAATGCCTCTTCGTTCGTCTGCCCATTTGATGTTCATCAATCTTCTGTAGGCCTAACAACAATTCTCCTCTTTTCTACTGCACCAATAGTCCAAGTTTCACTTCCATAGAGCGTGACGCTCCATTCAAAGGCTTTCAAAAATTACTTCGTAAAACCTAAATCCATATTTGATGTCAACAGATCCCTTTTCTGTAGAAATGCTATCCATTCGTGAGCCGACCTACTTTGTATATCCTGTTTGCTTCTTCCATCACTGGTTATTTTGCTTCTTAAGTAACAGAAGTCACCTACTTTCGTTATATAGCTTTTCAATTTTCAAATATACCTCTCTGCTGTACCTTAGTTTAATAATAGCATTAATAGCTTGTAGAGTTCTTACATAAGACTTGTTAGTTAGTTAGTTAGTTAGTTATTGTTGTTTTAAGGGGTGGAACAGTGAGGTCATCTGTCCTAGATATAAGACATGAGTCACGCAATGCCGCTGTTCATTTATCACTTCCTTCAGTATTCCTATGGTGCATTCTAAGAAGCCGAATAAATTACATGTATCATTAGACTAAATCTGATTCACTGAAAGCCTATTTTCCCGGCCATGAGCTGAGATGATTGAGATACAAGGTCGATGTCACACTTGGCTCAACTCTCGTGATATATAAGAACAAAACAAAAATATTGGAATGCAGCCGAAATAAATAAATCAGAAACCTCTATGGACATCAAATTGGAGGTGAAAAACTAATGGAAGTAGGAGACTTCTGTTACTTAGGAAGCAAAATAACCAGTGATGGACGAAGCGTAGAGGATATAAAAAGGAGGTTGGCTCAGGCAAGGAAACCATTTCTACAAAAAAGGAATCTGTTGACATCGAATATAGATTTAGGTATTAGGAAGTCATTTTTGAATGCCTTTGTCTGGAGCGTGGCGCTCTATGGAAGTGAAACTTGGACTACTGGTGCAGCAGAAAAGAGGAGAATTGAAGCATTTGAAATGTGGTGTTACAGGAGAATGATGAAGATCAGATGGCTAGAGAGGGTTAAAAACGAAGAGGTATTAAGACAAGTGGGAGAGGAGAGATGTTTCTGGCGACTGCTAATGAAGAGACGAGATAGGTTGGTAGGACACATACTAAGACACCCAGGAATAACAAGCCTAGTTATGGAAGGAAGGGTCGAAGAGAAGATCTGTAGGGGTAGACCACGGTTAAAATACAAGGGTTGATTTTTAGTTTTGGCAACGATGCTGCTGCTGTGTGTTGCAACGGTGTTGGACTCTGCCATTGTTACCAAACGTAGCTAACCTGTATCCCCTCCCTTAGAGCACATGACCTCGTCCGTCCCCTCTCCCATTCGTATGCAGTGGTGCCTTTGAGATGAGTAGTTGTGGGCAAGCGCTCGCGTAAGACGGTCCCAATGTTTTCGAAGCAGGAGCAGAGGACATTGATAACAAGAAGTTCCGTGACGAACTAAAGACCCTACTTTTCATGCCAATGATTATTCTACAGTATATGAACCTATCTAGCCTCCGTGGCTTAGGCGGCAGCACGCTGGCCTCTCACCACTGGGTCCGTGGTTCAAAACCCGGTCACTCCATGTGAGATCTGTGCTGGACAAAACGGAGGCAGACAGGTTTTTCTCCGGGTACTCCGGTTTTCCCTGTCAACATTTCATTCCAGCAACACTCTCCACTATCATTTCATTTCATCTGTCATTCATTTAATCATTGCCCCAGAGGAGTGCGTCAGGCCTCGGCAGCCGGCACAGTTCATATCCTCGCCGCTAGATGGGGGCTTCATTCATTCCATTCCTGACCCGGTCGGAGACTGGAAGCAGGCTGTGGATTTTTTTATATGAACCTATCTAGAATAATGAAGAAATTAAGATGCTAATATCGAAATTTCTAATTATTTCGAAATACTGTATACCTTGCATAATGCAGCCTAATAGAGCACTACAGTTGGCAGCCATGATGACTGAATATATTCTTAGTTCCATCTCATAAGGCACAGAATACAAAATTTGGTTGAAGTCCAATGAATAGCATGGACATTACATGCAGTTAAACATTGGATCTAACAGCGTGCGTAAAATCATGTTGGCAACAATGTCATGCATGTATTGGTCAGAAATAATCTGAAATAATATGATCTATTGTTGTGCCAATTTTGAATGAAATTCATTAGTCAGTATAGAAGTTACATGCATTTTAAAATTGGACCTATCAGCAGGCTTAGAATCATGTTGGCAGCACTGACGTATATTAGTTAGTCCAAATGCATCTAGAATGCCAGGTACTATACGTGTGCAACGTTTAGAGCTATTGGCTTGCATACTTTCTGATATATTGGTATTAGGATAAAATAAATTAGGAGCATTTATTAACAGTTGGCAGCCCAGGTGGGTCTTTAGAATACGCTCAGTCATATCTGGTTATGTATGCATACAATTTACGAAATTTGGTTAAATTCCAATTGATAGTGTAGAAGTTATGTGCATTTAAAAATTGGACCAATCAGCAGGCTTATAATCATTTTGGCAACACAGCGATGTATGGCCTCCTGGAAATTAAACTGCAATATTATTATCTATACGTATGCCAATTTTTAAATAGCTCCCATTCATACCTTCCAAGATATCCAACATGGAGCTCAAATTTCAATTGCGATTTTTTAGCAGTTGGTAGCACTGACATCATTTTCAAATATGGCCGTGAGATATTTGTGTATAGACCTTTACTCCTACGAAATTTTGTTTTGATTGGTCCAGCCGTTTAGGAGTTGATAGGGTGGGGGGGACACACACACACAGCCAGACAGACAGAAGGACAGACAGACAGACAGACAGACAGACAGAGAGACATTTGCCCGATCTCATACGACTAATTTTTCCTCATTTTTTCAAAATGTGAAAAGTAGGCTAAAAATTCAGTATGCTGGGGGTCGCACGGCTCGAGAGTGCCACCAAGGACTGCAAAAGGCGTGCGGTGCAAATGCGTTATCTTACAGAACGGTAGCAAGATGGGTTGCAGGCTTTCGAGATGGGCGCGGACATGTGGAGCACATGCCTCGATCAGGTCACCCACCAGTAAGTGATGAAAATATACAGATGGTGTCCTCGTTAGTGGAGGCGGATCGGAACGTAACGCTTCGTGGATTAGCGCAAGCTACAGGACTGGCGAATTCGACTCTCCTCCACATCCTGAAGGACTGCCTGAAAATGAGAAAAATTGCGTCAAAATGGGTTGCGCATGGCTTATCGACATGCTGAAATGGCTGCGATATGACGCTTCTCGTACGCACTTGCAGCGTAATGAGTGCGAAGGAGAGGACTTCTTACGGCGTATCATAACCATGACGAGACGTGGGCAAATCTTAAGAGCCACAGTTGGAACGCCATTCGAATGAGTGGCGGCACCACGGATCACCACGAAAACAAACAGTTCGACAAACCTCCACCAATGTGAAGGCAGTCTAATGTTGATTCTTGCCTATGATTGGGATGGTGTGATCTTAAAACATACCGTTCCCCCAGGGCAAACCGTTAATGCGGCGTTCTAATGTCCGTTTATGCAAGACCATCTCCTAGCAGCTCTGAGAAGGAAACGGCGACACCACATTGATACTCCGCCCATCGTTCTGCATGACAATGCTAGGGCACACACAGCAGGAGTTGTGTGTGCATTGTTGAATCGCTGGAACTGGGAGGTGCTCCTACTCTCCCGACTTAAGTCCCTGCGACTTGGATCTCATCCCGAAGATTAAGGAGCCACTGCGCGGGAACCGCTACCCTACAATTGGAGATTTTGCGCAGGCTGTCGAGCGCTCTCGTCGCACCATCGATAGTTTGGGCAGTGCCAACGGAATCAAACGACTTCCGCGTCGCTGGGAACACGTTATACGCAGTGCTGGAGACTACATTGAGGGCCTATGAAATTTGTAACCATGTAGGTGTGTTATTTATCAATTTATAACATAGTTGCCAAAACTAAAAAAACCTACGTATGTTAAACAGATTGCCTCGGTTGTAGGGTGTGGTAGCTATGTAGAGATGAAACGATTGGCTCAGCACAGGGAGGCATGAAGGGCTGCATCAAAACAGTCATAAGACTGATGACTCAAAAAACAACGTCGAATAGTAATTAGTTCATTATTTCACAAGACCATTTTGGACTAATGGATAGGCCTACTACTATGACACCATGACCACCAATTAAGAGTTAAATTCATCTTCAAAATATGTTTCTTTATTTCCATTACTCTGGTGACATTACAATGCCAAGATCTTGTCAAAACATGCGACAATAGATGAGACATTCTGAGCACGTGAGGAAGGGCGCACTGCACTACCGATGACCGTCAGCCCGAAGGCTGGTTGGTTCTATGGTATAATTATTTATTTTATTTATTTGTCGTACGGTTTTTAGGGCCAGGAGTGTCCGAGGACATGTTCGGTTCGCCAGAGTCTGTAGCTGCTTCCAGCGAACACCCGTATCAAGGTGAGCTACAAATTCCGTTCAATTTCAATTAGTTCCAACTTTCGCTAACAGATATCAATGATACCTAGTGGTGAACGTTGGAACTTTGATAGAGCGTTCCGAAGAAATCTAACGTAAACATTTCAAAGTCAACCCCTGGCACTATCCAGCCCATGACGGGCTAAGGCCGACCAAGCGACCGCTGCCCAGCCATTTGGCCTGCAGATATTGGGGTGACGCGTGATCAGCGCGTCGGGTCCCCTCGGCCGTTAATCTTGGTATTCGTGATCGGGGCGCTGTCTCACTGTCAGACAGCTACTCAATTGTCCTCACGAGGCTGAGTGCACCCCGTTCCAACCCTCACGTCAGTTTTAAAATCCCTGACGGAGCCGGGGATCGAACCCGGGGCCTCCGGGCGAGAGGCAGGCACACTACCCCAAAACGTAAACATTTACCTTTACACAAGTTTTGTCTGTGAAAGGATCTTTTACATGCCATATATCTATGACATGGGACCGCCAGCTTTACTTCCCCTACGAAGGAAGGCATACTGAAGGATTTTTAACGCTCTTAAAAAATCCGAAGACTTCGGGCGGGTTTGAACCCCCTATCTTGGGCACTGCAGTTTTAAGTGACCGTAAATCATGTGATCATGAGCCTCGGAACCTCCATTCTACATGGAAGCTCAGGTCCCCAGAAGTCACCGCCCTCCTGATCATCTGAACAGCTCATGGCCCCCCGAGAAGTCACCGCCTTCGTGATCATCTGAACAGCTCATGGTCCCCAGAAGTCACCGTCCTGCTGATCATCTGAACAGCTCATGGTGCCCTAAAAACATTAACAATTAAAAACAAATAAATATAGAAACAAGTAGTTCCGTGAAGAACTATACAGCCTATTTTCATATATCCTACTTATGTTAACTGCCACAATCAACATACAAAATTTCAGTTTAATTGCTGTAACAGATTCGTAGATATTGAGAACCGTCTAAATATTTCAGATGGTCGTCAGGTTGGATTTTTATTTTTGTATTATTACATTAAGATTATTGTGTACGTGTGGTATTCAAACTTCAATCGCATGATTAGACAACAAGAAGTAAAAACAAGATTTTAAAATTACTCACAGCAGCCATCTTGTGATAATGCAAACCATTGAAATAAATTAGATGCCAGTGGATCAACATTTGTATAAGCATTTAACGTGCAACGTTTCACGGCACTCGGATAGTTAATTTGCGAGAAACGTCCATTTAAATATTTATACTTCGCGTCACCGCCATGTTGGATTTGTGCTCACCAGGTTCCTGAAAGTCCTATAGGTGAACATATGTTCATAGTCTCTATTAACATTAAAAAATTCAGTTTGGTTGCTGTAAAAGATTCGTAGATATTGAGAACCGTCTAAATATTTCGGGAGCTCACCATTTAGGAGTGTTATGTGTATAGGCCATAGAGTTATGTACCATTCAAGGACAATTATTGCCTAGGTTCATTATTCAAATTTTCACTTCGATCGCATGATTACGACACAAGAAATTAAAACTTAATTTTAAAATTTCGCACAGCCGCCATCTTGAGGTTATGTAAGCAATTGAATTAAATTAGATGGCAGTGCATTACAATCTGCATAATCAATTACTGTACCACATTTCACTGCGCTCAGAGAGTTAAATCACGAGAAAAGTCTATTAAAATATTTTAAATTCGCTTGGTCGCCATGTTCGTTTCGTACTTTACAGGTTTATGAAATATACATAGGTATACCTGTATCAGTACCCTTTACCACCGTACAAAATTGCAGGGTGATATCTGTAATAGTTTCGGAGATATAGAATTTCAGTGAAATATTTCGCACAGCCGCCATTTTGAGGTTATGTAAACAATTGAACTAAATTAGACTCCAGTGCATTACAATGTGTATAAACATTTGCTGTACCAAGTTTCATTACATTTAGATAGTTAAATCGCGAGAAAAGTCTATTTAAATATCTCAACTTCGCTTGGCCGCCATGTTGGTTTTGTAGTCACCAGATTTTTGAAAGTCTCATAGGTGAACTTTTAGTAGTGCCCTTTATCACCGTACACAATTTCAGGGCGATATCGGTAATAGTTTCGGAGATATTGAATGCTAGTGAAATATTTCGCACAGCCGCCATGTTGGATTGGAGAGACGTAACAAAATTTGAAGGGCACGGTCGAGGTCGCCGGGAATAGTGCTATGAACTTACCAAGTTTCATTGAAATCGCTCCAGCCGTTTCGATTTTATTAGGGGGGGACACACACACGAATCACACACACACACACACACACACACACACGCACACACACACGGACAAAAGGTGATCTCATAAGCCTATTTTTTCAAAATTGAAAATAGGCTAATAAAAATCATAAAATTACAATAATAAAATATATATAAAAAAATTAAAATAATTGATATTCAGTAACTATAAAATAATTTTGAAAATAATTGTAAAAATCAATTGGAAATTAGTTAATTAATTCAAAAAAATATCAATAGTAAATCTTTAAGAACATAAATTGACAATTAAAAATCAATATGTAAACTTCAAAAAATTAGAGAAACAGAAAATAACATAATTAAAAAGATTATGTTCAGTAAAGAACTTTGTCCTAAATGCATGGGTATTGTTATAACTCTTTGTCCTTTTCAAGACATGTATTTATTAATGTCATGTAATTTATTTCAGGATTAAGACATAACCCAGATCTTTTTGGGTACATTCGTGTTGACCGACTGAAAAGCACCAAACTTTTGTCCTTTTCAAGAAGTATAATTGAATGTTGGTTGTAGTAGCTTGTTAAAATACAACGTGTTATACAGATATTAAACATGAACATGAGGTTTCCTTTGCTAGTGCTACCTCTGTACAAAACTTCATTCAATTAGGTTTCACCGAGTTTGAATTGATATGGTGAATCGATTTGCACACATACATGGCCGCTATCTGCAAACGATTGGGCAGATGACCTTGTAGTTCAGTCAAATGTTGCTTCCCACAAAAAGGTATGTTTTTGCAAAATTTGGTAGGGATCAAATTATTAGGTTGGTCGTAATTTGATTTAATCTTTTAACATTTGGATGGCCACCATTACGTTTCTGTCAAGATGGTGGCGATATTAAAACATGATTTTGAGGTGCCCTTTGCTAGTGCTACCTCTGTAGCAAATTTCGTTCAATTCGGTTTCACCGTGTTTGAATTAATAGGGGGAATCGATTTGCACACAAACATGGCCGTCATCCGCAAACTATTAAGCTGATGCTGATGCAGGGGTATTGTTATAACTCTTTGTCCTTTTCAAGGAGTATAATTGAATGTTGGTTGTAGTAGCTTGTTGAAATACAACGTGCTATACGGATATTAAACATGCATATGAGGTGCCCTTTGCTAGTGCTACCTCTATAGAAATGTCATTCAATTCGGTTTCACCATGTTGAATTGATATGGGGAATCGATTTGCACACATATTGTACATGGCCGCTATCTGCAAACTATTGGGCTGATTACCTTGTAGTTCAGTCAAATGATGCTCCCCACACATAGGTATGTTGTTGCAAAATTTGGTAGAGATCGGTTGATTAGGTTAGTCGTAATGTGATTTAAGCTTTGAACATTTGGCTGGCCGCCATTACGTTTTCGCCAAGATGGCGGCGTTATCAAACATGACACTGAGGTGTCCTTTGCTAGTGCTACCTCTGTACCAAATTTCGATCAATTCGGTTTCACCGTGTTCGAATTGATATGGGGGGGGGGGGGGGCAGACATTCAGAGTACACACACTCACACACACATAAACAGACAGGCACACACTTTTTCGCCCTGTGTTGATCTCATAAGTCTATTTTCATTTTTTGCAAAAATCGTAAGTAGGCTAATTATAATGAATGAAAATCCACAGCCTGCTTCCAGTCTCCGACCGGGTCAGGAATGGAATGAATGAAGCCCCCATCTAGCGGCGAGGATATGAACTGTGCCGGCTGCCGAAGCCTGACGCACTCCTCTGGGGCAATGATTAAATGAATGACAGATGGAATGAAATGATAGTGGAGAGTGTTGCTGGAATGAAATGTTGACAGGGAAACCCGGAGTACCCGGAGAAAAACCTGTCTGCCTCCGTTTTGTCCAGCACAGATCTCACATGGAGTGACCGGGATTTGAACCACGGACCCAGCGGTGAGAGGCCGGCGTGCTGCCGCCTAAGCCACGGAGGCTTTTGCTAATTATAATAATGAAAATAAATTAAAATGTATAAACACGTAAACATAAAATGTTCGCCCTATACACACTACTGTCCTAGTAGGCTACATTTGGCGCAGTTTCTCCAAGAATTTCTGGCAAAAGCTACCAAACCTCTGATAAAATTAGTGTTATAAACTACGATTTATCTATACAATCCGCCATAAATGCTGTGGGAATTAGCTTCATCTGGCATTGCGACAGAATGTGGAGATGAATGACTCACCTCCTCCCAGACGAGCGTCTTGCTGACCCCGGGTCTCAGGTTCATGATCTTGAGCTCGGCCGCTTTGAGGACCCCGTCAGCCGTGAACTCCACGTTCGGCTTGCCTTGTTCACCCTCCACGCTGACGTTCCTCAGATACCTGTGACAACATCAATACCACATTCATAAGCGATTACATCGATGAACAAGGAAGACATTGGGTAAGCCGTTAGAAGGTATTCTCCCAGCATTTGCCTGGAGCTAAGATGAAACACAACGGAAAACTATTACAAGGATGGCCAACGGTGGGGTTTGAATCCTGCAGGTGAAAAACAAGGAAGGAAGTTTGTAGTTTTATAAATAATAAAAAGATACAGTCAGTCTGAGAGACTAGACTTTATATCATCTCAAATGACGCATGCTACAAATGGTACACATGTTAGAAAGGCTCAGGAGAGCTCCCAACACTCTTTCAACAGACTCCATTGCCCATTAACTTAGGTTCCCGCGCGGGGAACGGAGAGCGGGAGGTGCACTCTGCTGCATGACGTCACGCAATCGCCGTCTCCGTATCGCATGACGCCAGACCCCAGCAGTAAACTCAGACTCGGTGCATATGCACTGAACAACATGATGACGTCATATACGCCGTAACCGTAACGCATAACGTTGGACCCAAGCATAACGATGATGTCGGCAAGATCATTTGAAATGATAAAATAATAATAATAATATAACATTGCATCCAACACAACCTGGACGGAGCAGCGCTGCGAGCGGTATAATACTATCATATGGCCTGGGGTGCCGGGTGCAAGTTTTGTTTTTTGACGCCCAGAGGGCAGCTTGCATGTCTAATTTTGTCGTTCCTTGGAGCACTGTGAAAGTGAAGGAGGTTATATATCTAAGCTCCTTGACACTACAGCGCTTTCTAGTAGAGAAAGGAGGAACTTTGTGTTGGCGGAAAATCCCGAGATAAAATTTGTCACTGTGAACACGGCCTACTGAATTGAAATGGGTTCTTTAACATGCCAACAACGTACGCCATGCGTGTCATGATTCTTGTCGCTTTTCAAAAATCACTTACCACGGCCAGGAGCGAACCTTCAAGCTTGAGGTTGGTAATGCGACATGAAAACCACTCACCCACCGTGGCAAACCATAATAACAATATTAATAATACATACAGCCCTTCAAACCCTCTAAGGGCAATGGCCTCCTGCCTAGGCAGGGATTTCACTCCATTACACACCACTTTAGACATTTTCCAACTTTAACCACACAAAACCTTCCAAATACATAATTCCATGCCCAATTCACAGTAATACACCCCCCCCCCCAAAAAAAAAAACACATATAATTGTAGTAAAGCCATCATTACTTCTGACTTGACGTTTCAATGTTACCCTAGAGTTATCCGGCGGCCAGAGGGAAAACCACAGCCACCATGTTGTATTGATGAGACACAATAAAATTTGAAGGGCACGGTCGATGTCGGATGAAATAATGCTATTTCCTTACCGAGTTTAATTTAATCGCTCCAGTCGTTTGGAAATTATTAGGGACACACACACACACACACACACGGACAAAAGGTGTTTCTTTTTCATAAATGAAAATAGGTTACAAATTATATTCTTAATTACGGGGCAAAAGGAGCTCCTTTGAGCACAAGGTCCCCACATTTCCGACGTCATTATGACGTCATGCCTCAGACTACAAAAATACCCTCATTAGGTGAGCAGTCCTGGTTAGTGGTGCACGTTTCTTGGGCTAATGCTTGAGTCTGTCTGTTCTTAGGGTATGGACGGAAGAATCGGGTCATTAAAAAAAAATATCTCCTAGCCACCAAATGAAACACACTCAAGGAAGTGCTCCCATCTAGCGGCACGCATCTTAACTTCGTCTGTAAGCTGGTGACAAGTAGCTACTGGTAGTCGTATTTGTTTGTGTGTTATTATTGAGTAAGTTCGTGCTGTTTCAGGTAAGTTTCGATTTTTGTTTTGTTTTCAAAATAGTATTAACTCTATGTTGAACTGGCTGCGATAATTGTATTATTAATAGATTGAATATTTGCCATAAACGAAACTGATATATTATTATGAAAGAGGTTATGTCGTTCCGCGCTTTTCCTGACCCGTGCAGGTTTGCCAACGTAGAAAATTAAATGCTGCATTTCAGGGGGAATAGGGTCACTAAAATGCAGGTGAATAGGGTCAATATTTCCCACGTATTTTCCTTTCAATAATTTATTCTACGAGCATTTTGCTTCAAATTACAGATGGAGAAATATAAAAGGTAAACCAGCTCTCAGTGGACCGAGGATGATAAGCAAAGAGCAATTAAAGCTTTCCGCGAGGGTAGAAGCCAGCGCTATGCAGCAGAGTTATTTCCAGTTTCGCATTCATTTCTTCAAAGGCGACTGCAAAGTGGTATCGATACTCCTGCAAAGACAAAGGATGGTCAAAGTATATTTGATAAAGACCAAGAAAATTAGTTTGTTTCTCGAATCCTGAAACTGTCTGGTTGTGTGTTCCCGCTAGATTCAACGGATGTAAGAAACTGGGAACTGGAAAAGAGACTGCAATTTACCAAAAGATTGCGTAAGGCTAATACACGATCATCATCATCAGCAGCAGCAGAGTCATCCGAATCCAAGGAAGAAGCGGATGGCGAGGAAAATGACACCTCATGTGAACTCTGCAGCATCAAATACACGGATCCAATGTCAGTGTCAAGGCAAGGGGAGGGAATGGTACTGTGTTGGTGCTAAAGGGAGAAACGTTTCATTTGTGGAAAATGTGTTGCTCATGAGTGTGATTTCAAATTTTGGATTGACCCTATTCGCCAGACACTGTGACCCGATTCACCTCACCTGAGAAAGGCGAATAGGGTCATGTAGGATTCTTTTAAAACTTATTTTTATAAACAGTGAACAATATTTATAAACTGATATGTATTGATGTTTGTAGCTGAAAGGTGGCTCTTTAAAGATATGTGCAATAATCAGAGTTTATGGTGACGAGTTGACTGCAAATCATAGTTTTCCTATTTTTGACCCGATTCCCCCGACCTTATCCCATATCTAGTAGCATGCTGAGCTTCTATGGCCAAGTCGTCGGATTTTTAAGAGCGTTAAAAATCCCTCAGTATGCCTTCCTTCGGAGGGGAAGTAAAGCCGGCGGTCCCATGTCATAGATTTATGGCACGTTAAAGAACCTTCCACTAATTACACCTGTGTGAAGCTAAATTGTATAGGTTAGGAATGTAAGCAACGCTCTTAGGTTTCTACGATCGTTGCCAGGAGCCGACTGCGGTAGCGTCTAGTAGCTAAGTTCTGAACTAGGCCTAGTAGTCGTTGACGGTGGCGTTTGGCGGCAAAAGTAGGAGCTATTTGAAAAATTCAAAGTTGCAGACCTTACTTGAATTAAAAACCAGATACACACAATAATACAGCCATCACAATTAACACCGGTTATCAGACAGATTCTACACACACCCAAAACACACGGGGCAACATGACTGCGTTGTCGCAGCCTCTAAATTAAGGAACCAACCAACCATCTTATATCTAGTATTTACAAAATTGTTCACTTTCTATCACACGTGCACTTAATTTTAGGAAAGGTTTCTCTGATCTTCCTCTTTTTGTCAGTCCTTGATCCACTATCACTTGTAGACAGTAGAATCCCACTCGTCCGCTGGCGCGCTCCGGTTGGTCCGACCGTGCTCGTAGCGGTCACTCACTACCCGTTGTTGTTGTTGTTGTTGTTATTATCGCTTGTCCCTTTTAGTGCTCCTTCATCTATCATATCGTCCGTGTTTTGTACAGTACTGTGAAGTTGGTTTTACGACATTGTTCTTCTGTCTTCATTACAGTGCTGTACGTTGTCTGTGTTTTCATTACATGTCAAGAGTGAAACGTAAACACAGAACGTTTTCATTGAATGAAAAGTTAGCAGTGCCACGAAGACTGGACAAGGGGAATCCCTCCAAGAACTCAATGTAGGCGTTACGACAATAAAAGATTGGAGAAGAAATCGGAAAGACATTGAATCATGTACAGTGAGGATAGATGGTGAAAACGCTCTTAAGAATCGCAAATCATTGAAAAAGCTTATAGTTGAACTGCTTGACAACACATTGTGGATGTGGTTCTACCAGATATCTCGAGTTCAGGGAATTGGTTATTTTATTGAAAATCCATATTTTTCTGTGCTTTCTGATAATCCAACCCAGTAGAGAATTATTGGAAGAGCCTCTGGCGCGAGATTAATTTCTCCGTAAGCTCGTTCGAGTATGTGTGTAAGTATGTATGTAAGCTTCTAGTAATCCATACTCCTGTAAGTATTAAATATCAGACTTAATATCAGACTAAGTTTCCAATTTTAGGTAGATTTCATTAGAAAGCTAACTATTGCAATGGGTCCCATGTTTCGACTTCCGGAAAATTTCGACATATCTTCGCGTTTCACATCCCCCAGACCCCCAAACCACCGTCAGTTCAGAAGTTTATACATAATTTATGTATGTATATATGTATATCAGTATCTTGTGGACACGATAACTGCCGTAATTTTGCCCCAATCACTTTGAATTTTTTACATAATAAGTATCCCAATAAATTCTCGGTCGAGTTCGCTAATGGGCAAAATTGGTCAAAGGGGGTGAAAATGGGGGGGGGGGGTGCTTTTTTCGAAAAAGTGAAATATCACTATAACTCTCTTAATACATGAAATATCAAATCCATTCAAAGTTCATAATATGTGTCGGATAAGTGCCAAAAATTTATGTCAAATATGTTTTATGATAGCACCAACCATTGACCAAAGGGGTGGAAAAAAGTGGGGTTTTCGGGAAACATTAATGATATCTCTCTTAATAGGCACAATATCAAAACCGTACAAAATGGAAAATATTCCCCTAATAATTACCTAAAACTTTTGTCTGAAAGAAATTTTGATGTGACCCACCATTACGCCAAGGGATGAGAAAAACGGTTTCGGAATTAAAGAAAATGCCAAGTGCCATCAGAGGTTACCATGACAACGCTTCTAAATTGATCAGGGATGAGCTATCAGAGGTTGCCAAGACAACGCCATTGACGAGATCACATTCATTTTTAGCCTACTTTTCACACTTTGCAAAAATGAGGAAAAAGTAGACTTATGAGATCGATCCGGGAAAATGTGTCTGTCTGTCTGTCAGTCCTTCTGTCTGGCTGGCTGTGTGTGTGTGTGTCCTCCCCCCCTTATCAACTCCTAAACGGCTGCAGCAATCGAAACCAAATTTAGTATGAGTAAAGATGAATACCGGAATATCTCAAGCCCATATTTGAAAAAGATGTCAGTGCTACCAACTGCTAAAAAAAACTCATTAGAAATTTGAGCTCCATGTTGGATATCATGGAAGGCATACATGGGAGCAATTCCAAAATTGGCACACATGTAGATAATACTATTTCAGTTTAATTTCCACGAGGCCATATATGACAGTGTTGCCAAAATAATTTTAAGCCTTCTGATAGGTCCAATTTTTAAATGCACATAACTTCTACACTATCAATTCGATTTCAACCAAATTAAGTATGTAATATAAGCCCATAAGCAGGTATGACTGAGCGTATTATTAAGAGCCACCAGGGCTGCCAACTGTTAATAATTTTTCTCTTTACTTTTTATCCAAATACCAATATTTCAGAAAGTATGCAAGCCGACAGCTTTAAACTATGCACGCGTATAGTACCTGACATTTTACATTAATTTGGAGTATGTTATATACGTCAGTTCTACCAACATGATTCTAAGCCTGCTGATAGGACCAATTTTTAAATACATGTAACTTCTATACTGTCAGTTGGATTTCAACCAAATTTTGTATGTGCTATGTGTAATATAACAGATATGACTTTAAGTATTCTTATGAGCAATTAGGGCTGCCAACTGTTAATAAATGGTGTCTATATTTTTACCCTAATATCAATATATCAGAAAGTATGCAAGCCAACAGGTCTATACATTGCATACGTATAGCACCTGACATTCTAGATTAATTTGGAGTAATTAATATAAGTCAGTGATGCCAACATGATTCTATGCCTGATGATAGCTCCAATTTTAAAATACATATAACTTCTATACTAAAAAATGGATTTCATCCAAAATTGGCACAAAAAAATATCATAATATTTCCGATTATTTCTGACCAGCATACGCATGACATTGTTGCCAACGTGCTTTTACGTGTGCTGATAGATCCAATGTATAACTCCATGTAACATCCTTTGGACTTCAACCACATTTTGTATTCTGTACCTTAAGAGATGGAATTAAGAATATATTCAGTCACCAGGGCTGCCAACTGTATTGCTGTATTAGGCTACATTATGCCTAGTATACAGTATTTCGAACTAATTAAGACATTCCGATATTACCAATTTAATTTCGTCATTATTCTAGATAGGTTCATACAGTATACTGTAGATTAATCATTGGCATGAATCTTAATTTTAAGAAAAGTAGGCTCTTTAGTTCCGCACGGAACTTCTTGTTCCATCTGACTATGTGGGAAGCGGCTAACTGGTAGCATGCTGAACTTCTATGCCCAAGGTCACTGGTTCAAAACTGGCCAAAGTCGTCGGATTTTCTAAGAGCGCTAAAAATCCCTCAGCATGCTTTCCTACGGAGGGGAAGTTCCAACGTTCATTGTAAGTTGCTGGTTGCGGTGGAATCTAGCAGCCAAGTTCACAGTAGGTGTCGTTGACGGTAGTATTTGGTACAAAATTAGGTACTACTACTTAAAATTGACCTTCTGCAGACCTTAACTGAATTAGAGACTAATACAGTCATCACAATTAACACCGTTTATCAGACAGACTCTACACACACCCAATGTACACGGGGTTACATGACCACGTTGTCGCAGCCCCTAAACTGAGGAACCAACCAACATCTCTGCGGGAGATAAAATTTTGCGCGAAGAAGTAACAGACTGTTAGATAGTTACACATCAGTTCCAAACCTTGTATAAGGACATTGTGATCAAAAGTATTAAAATGAACCCCAAATATGACAAGAAAGTTACCATCCCCATAAGACAATAAAATGTTAAAAATATGCATAGAAAGACGAAAAAAAGGTTAATTAACCTCCAATTGTAAAATACATTCTCGCAATAAATGAGGTCTGATCCACCTACGAAAACCTGCATATTTCGCCTATTTTAGCCTATCCTCTAGTCTGCCCGGTGAAATCTACCTCCGCCTTCCGGCGTGCCGAGAGGATTTTTTTTTTGTGGTGTAGCCTCCTGAGAGGCCGAGTGCAGGTCTTTCTAGTCGACGCCCGTGGGCGACCTGCGCGTCAGGATGAGAGATGGAATGGATGAAGATGAATGAAACTGGGCAAGGATGTGGAAGGAAGCGGCCATGGCCTGTCAGAAGGTACTGTCCCAGCATTTGCCTGGTGTTGAAAATGGGGAAACCACGGAAAACCATTTCAAGGACAGCCGACGGTGGGGCTCGAACCCACGCGTCTACCGAGTCAGCAGAGAGCTTGGCCCCTTGACCTAACGCAGCGCTTTAGCCCGCGTAGCCACTACTGTCGGTTAGTTTCCAATAAGACCTATGCAAATAAAATAGATACTAGTCTACCACTTATCACTCTATTAATACATCAAACATGAATATATTCCTTACAAAATCTGTGCTCCTAGCAGTCGTGTTATTAATGCCTTGCGTATTAGATTCTACCAGACAGCGGAAACATTTTTTTTGTAGATATAGCGTCACGTATAGTTGAGGGTGCTAACTCCGCCTCTAGGAGGCTCCTCTGTTCCTCCTAGTGCCAGTCCTAAGCCCGGATAAAGGAGGAAGGGCACAACTATTAACTAAATAAGTCACAAGAATTCTACAAGTCATTTGTATACAACAAGTTCCTATTCCAATAATTTACATGTGCAAAAATAAATCAATATAATGCCTATCTTCAGGCACTACTATGTTAAGCTGTATGCATACCAACACAGACCTATTAAATAGGAGTCACACCTACATGACGTCCCACCCGACACGCTACCAGTAGATGTTTCTATCAACAACATAAGTCTTCGTAACATAATCACCAGTAATCAAACAGGTTTACGTCATGCCCATGCCTTAGTCACCTCAGCCATAGTATCGTCACTCATCAACCATGATCCACCTCATTCTTAAGCTCAAGTGATCAATAGTTCCCACGGCTGGAGTAACGTCAGCAGAGAGGTTGCGCGCGGCGGCCATCTTGCGCATTAGCCACTGTCCCAGCTCTCTCCTTTTTCCCTACTCAACCCTTTTAGCGTTCCGACCAAACCCTCAGTCCCAAAGGTGACGGATTACAGGGGGTGTACTGTATTTAATAACTCACTAGATTGCACTGAATTTCTGATTTCTTATCCTCGTACGCGGTATGTTGCACTCTTGCTCTTCATGCCCACAGTGGTCCGGCCAGCGAGTTCTCTGTTGTCCCTCGCCATTTCCACTGTAGTCTGTCGGGTGTGTTGTGGGTGTCCCTTATACCGGCTCTTCTACGAATCACCTCGTTCCTTATTCTGTGCTTCAGCGTGATATCGTTCCATCTTACGTTGGCTCATCTCCAGCGTTTTTCTGTGCTTCGAAGTTAGTGACCAGGTTTGGCATCGATAAAGCATTACTGGAATTATACAATTCACCAGAACTATTGTCTCCAGACTTAGTTTCTGTGATTTATCTCCAAAATAAATTTCACGTGTCCATCATGAGCCACGGGATGTGATATTTCACTTCGAAAATCTCACATGCATTGTCCGGTCATCAGCTCCTTTGTTGAAAAAAAGCGAGATGACTGCTTTACAGCTACTATCAAGGCCAATGATACTGTTACGGAAGTAATTGTCATTTATCTGCATGTTAGATTTGAAAAATATAAATAAACCTCATTGAATGTTGGGAATAGTTCATAGGAAGACTCCAAGTGTAAAATTACTTAATTAAAATCCGCACGACTACGGCAAAAAGGGAGTGACACAATGACCCGGCGCCAGGCCTCGGGCTATATTTTTTCACAGCAGTTCTCACGACCACCTAATTCGCAATACTAGCCTTAATTACAAACTCTACTACAGACACCATAATAACGCAGGTTATCGAAACACCGGCAGTTTTCGCAGCTGCCCCAAGCAATGAGATCTGAGCAGATATCGACGTCGCCCACAGCTGGGACCCAAACGTGCACAAATTGCTCAAGTGGCATAATCAAAACCATGAATTATTGAACGAGGCTCGACTTCACAAGGTGTACCACATAAATCATTCATGAGAACACAGAAAGAAGTATGTTTCCATAATCTTGCACCAGGCCAGTCAATGAAATTCATTTTCCTTTACTTACAAATAACTGGGAATTTCTTTGGAACAAACTCTGATAGAGTCATAATGAATTCAGACCCGTAGACATGATGGGAGCCTCGTATGTCAATCAAGATCATCAACAGGTACAGTGGCTGAAACGAAATTTAATCTTTTATTCAGACTAGGCTTGCCACGGTGGGTGAGTGGTTTTCATGTTGGACTACCAACCCCCAAGCTCCTGGCCGTTGTAAGTGATTTTTGAAAGGCGACAAACATCACGACACGCAAGTCATACGTTGTTGGCTTGTTAAAGAATCCATTTGAATTCAGTAGGCCGTGTTCATAATGGCAAAATTAATCACGTGATTTTCCGCCAACCCAAAGGAGTCCTTCCATTCCCAATACCTTTTTTTTCTCGAAAATTTCTCTATCTAGTGCATCTTCTTCTCTTAAATTGTTTTTTTTCTAAATCTTTCTTTACTTCTTGAAACCAGGTTGTTGTCGATTTCCTTTTCCAAAGACATTTGAAAATCTGCTTTGTTAATCTGCTATCATTCATTCTATATAAATGTCCGAAAAATAACAATCGCCTCTTCTTTATTATCTCCGTTATGTTTTCAATGTTCCGATATATATCTTCGTTACTTCTTACTTTCCAAAACTCTGTAGTTCTTAATGGACCGAGAATTTTGCGTATAATTCTTCCTTCTGATACTTCTAATTTATCCGATTTATAATTTAGTATTAGACATTCACTGGCATATAAGCATTCTGGTTTAATTACTGTTCTATAGTGCTGTATTTTCAATTTCTTAGATAATCATTTTTTTGTAATAGGTATTCCTGGTTATACCATATGCTCTTTGAATCTTGTGCACTCTTACTTCTACAGCAGATTTTTCTAAGCCATTCTTCTGAATTATTTCCCCCAAATATTTGAACTTATCTACCCTCTTAATTTGACCAATTTTTAGCCTATTTTCAATTTTGAAAAAAAAAAAAAAAAAAGGCTTATGAGATCACCTTTTGTCCGTGTGTGTGTGTGTGAGGTGTGTGTGTGTATGTGAGGTGTGTGTGTGTCCCCCCCTAATAAATTCTAAACGGCCGAAGCGATTTCAATGAAACTCGGTAAGATCATAGCACCATTCCGGCTGACCTCGACCGTGCCCTTCAAATTTTATTGTGTCTCACCAATCCAGCATGGCGGCTGTGCGAAATATTTCACCAGCATTCAGTATCCCCGAAACTATTACCGATATCACCCTGACATTTTGTACGTTGATAAAGGGCACGACTATAAGTTCACCTATGAGACTTTTGAAAACTTGGTAACTACAAAGCTAACATGGCGGCCAAGCGAAGTTGAGACTTTTAAATAGACTTTTCTCGCGATTTAACCATCCAAACATAATGAAACATGGTACAGCAAATGTTTATACACATTGTAATGCACTAGCGTCAAATTTAGTTCAATTGTTTACATAACCTCAAAATGGTGGCTGTGCGAAATATTTCACTGGCATTCTATATCTCCTAAACTATTACAGATATCACCGTAAAATTTTGTACGGTGATAAAGGGCACTGCTACAAGTATATTTATGTAATTTTCAAAAACCTGTCAAGTACAAAACGAACATGGCGGCCAAGCGAAGTTGAAACATTTTAATAGACTTTTCTCGTGATTTAACCATCTGAGCGCAGTGAAATGTGGTACAGTAAATGATTATACATATTGTAATGCACTGACTCTAATTTAGTTCAATTGTTTTCATAACCTCAAGATGGCGGCTGTGCGAAATGTTTAAATTAAGTTTTAATTTCTTGTGTCGTAATCATGCGATCGAAGTGAAAGTTTTAATAATGAATCTAGGCAATAATTTTCCTTCAATGGTACATAACTCTATCGCCTATACATATAAAAATCCAAAATGGCGAGCATCCGCAATATTTGGACGGTTCTCAATATCTACAATTCTTTTACAGCAATGAAACTGTAATTTTTTATGTTCATAGAGGCTATGAACATAAGTTCACCTATACGACTTTCAGTAACCTGGTGGGCACAAATCCAACATGGCGGTGACGCGAATTATAAATATTTAAATGGACGTTTCTCGCGATTTAACCATCTGAGTGCAGTGAAACTTTGCACGTTAAATGCTTATACAAATGTTAATCCACTGGCATCTAATTTATTTCAATTGTTTTCATAACCACAATATGGCAGCTGTGCGAAATTTTAAAATCTCGTTTTCACTTCTTGTCTCCTAATCATGCGATTGAAGTCTGAATACCACACGTACATGTAATAGTACATAAATAAAAATCCAACCTGGCGACCATCTGAAATACTTAGATGGTTCTCAATATCTACGAATCTATCACAACCTTCAAACTGAAATTTTGTATGTTGATAGAGGCAATTAACATGTGTAGGATATATTAAAATAGGCTGAATAGTTCTTCACGGAACTACTTGTTGTTATTGAGGTTTCTGGAGCATTTTTAGTATTTGTCATAAATTTTGTTTTTTCTACAGAAATCTTTAAACCTGTTTTATTGGCTATCTCTTCTAATATATATTATTTTTATTATCATTGGGAACGTTAGCTAGAGCCTCCGTGGCTTAGGCGGCAGCACGCCGGCCTCTCACCGCTGGGTCCGTGGTTCAAATCCCGGTCAATCCATGTGAGATCTGTGCTGGACAAAACGGAGGCAGACAGGTTTTTCTCCGTGTACTCCGATTTTCCAGGTCAACATTTCATTCCAGCAACACTCTCCACTATCATTTCATTTCATCTGTCATTCATTTAATCATTGCCTCAGAGGAGTGCGACAGGCTTCGGCAGTCGGCACAGTTCATATCCTCGCCGCTAGATGGGGGCTTCATTCATTCCATTCCCTGACCCGGTCGGAGACTGGAAGCAGGCTGTGGATTTTCATTTTTCATTGAGAAAGTTTGCTAATAATATTTATGATGAAATGAATCCTTACTAATGTGAAGTTAGATAATAAATCACTCGCTGGTTTGGATTGAGCACGGGCTCATGACTGACACGCCGGCCCCGTGGTGTTGGGGTAGCGATTCCCGGCTCCATCAGGGACTTTAGAAACTGCCGTGAGGTCTAACACAGGGTGCACTCAGCCTCGTGGGGACAATTGAGTGAGGCAGCGTTCCGGTCACGAAAACCAACATTAACGGCCGAGGGGACCCGATGTACTTACTGACCGTGAGTCACCCCAATATCTGCAGGCCAAATGGCTGGGCAGCAGTCGCTTGATAGGCCTAGGCCCTTCATGGGCTGTAGTGCCAGGGGATATTATTGTTACTATTATTACGACTAACACATCACGTGTGTCCAAATCAACCTCCTTATTTCTCTATTTTTCGTTTTTGCCCGGCCAGCGTGTATCAGAAACTAAGGACAAAGGCTAATAAATATTGCCTTTAAGGGAAAAGGAGAGTGTTCCAAGCTCATCACGGTATTATCATTACTGTTTTAACATCTTTTAACTTTTCATTATTATTATTTTATCAAAGTTTTTACTTCGTGTCTCTGCAGATTTTTTATTGTTGAAAAAAAAAAACTTGTAAGTAAAAAATCATCGACTTACTGAAAATTCTAAAAATTTCTGACAATGAAGGTACTGTACAATTTCAGAGAAAGGTTCAGGTATCGTGATTGTTTCTATCATTGTTGCGTGTCCTTGGTAAGTAAATTCAAATTCATAACGGAAATATATTTGAGTAAAGAAAATAATTATCTGCGTAAAACAATCCGCGCCAAATTCTCCAAAAATAAGTAAATACCTAACTGCATAACTTTACTCATGGTCCAAATTCCAGGTTTCTACGTCGAACAGTTCCGTCAAAAAATGTAGCTATGTTGACAAAAAAGTGATTTAAACATAGCTAGGTGAGAAATGGCGATAGCTTTTGTTTTAGGATGGGGCACGTTCAGACACCGTAATACCTTTTTAGCTTTCGTGAACATTATTTTAAAATCTGTTGTCTTCTAAAACACACCAAAAATAAAAGACAGCAGTGAAAAGTATTTCTGTTTCAGCAAAATAAAGTATATTTTCTACATTCCCGCCTCCAAACATTGTCCCTGCTGAACCTAAAGGTAAGAATTGCTATTTTTGCGCGTCTCACACTTCTCACTTCCCTTAACATTTTTTAAATGATTTTGGTTCTGGATGACAGTTTATATTATCTTAAGAAATATTTATTGTTTTTAAGTTTTCTCACCTCAAGTATAAGGTGCGTTCAAAAAGTAACGAACCGGAGGCTGGAATGTGCAAACGGGTGTAGACATCGGCTAATCGTGACGTCTATAACGAGGTGTGGTTCCGACCAGAGCCTGCAAAGTCACAGCACGTCACGTGACGATACAAAGCGAGTAGCAGCATGCATCAATCGTTCAACGCTGCCAGTCGCATTGCAAACAGAGACATGGAGGCGTCAACCGAAGAGCAAAGAGGTGTTTTTCGGTTTCTGACAGTGGAAGGAGTAGGTGGAACGGACATTCATCGCCGAATGTCACAAGTGTACGGCGAACACTGCATGTCCCTTGCAAGGGTCAAGGCGTGGCACAAGCGCTTCAGAGCAGGATGGGTGTCGTTAGCCGATGATGCCCGGTCTGGAGCACCCCCCGCTGCATAACCGATGACAACGTCCAGCTGGTTAATGCACTCATTACCTAGGACCACCGGGTGACAGTGAACGCCATAGCCGCCGTGGTCGCTCCACGACAATGCACGACCTCATACAGCCAACACAGTCGCGGCACTCCTGCAGAAATTCAAATGGGAGGTTCTCGGTCACCCTCCATACAGTCCAGACCTCTCTCCCTGTGATTACGCCATGTTTGGTCCCCTGAAAAGGGCTCTGCGGGGCCAACGATTCACCTCGGACTCCGACGTCCAGCTGTACGTACGGAACTGGTTCACATCGCAGCCCAGGGAATTTTATGAGACAGCCATTCACCGCCTCGTGTCACAGTGGGACAAGTGCCTCAACAGCCAGGGCCAATACTTCTAACATTCAGGTACTGGTTTCTGTAATCATGCCTCCGGCTCGTTACTTTTTGAACGCACCTTATAGAACAATGTAATATAGAACGTGTTCTGCCCTTAGACAGGTCTTCACACAGCAGCTCTTCATGCAGTCCTGTCTTCGGCCGTTCTCTTTGTTTGGTGATAAGTTCCTGCTATCTTGAGACTGTCCACCAGCTGGTAGCTTCTGCGTCCTCTTCCTCTCTTTCCATTTACTGATCCTTAGAGAGCATCCCTCAGAAAACACTCTCTTCGCAGCCAGTTCCTCTTCCTTGTATGGATGGTATGTAACAGCCTCCGGTTTTCTTCAACTCGCTCCAATACCTCCTCACTCCGGACCCTTTCCACACAGGATATCCTTTCCATGCTCATCCTTAACCACATTTCAAACGCTTCTAGTCCTCTTTCATCGGGGGCGTGGTGGCTCAGCGGTCTAGCTGTATGCCTCTCACCAAGGCGGACCGGGTTCGATTCCCGGTCAATGCATGTGAGATTTTCGATGTGAAATGCCATGTCCTGTTGTTCGGATTCCACGTAAAACGGAGGTCCCGTGGCTCATGATCGCGAGATTAACGGTCACGTTAAACTACAAGCTTCCTTCCTTCCTTTTTCTTCTTTCATCACCTTTCTGTGGCTTCCAAGCCACATGGGAATTGCGGGAAATGAGTTAGCGGATCAAGCTGCAAAAGAGGCGGTATCACTACCACCGCGACCAATGGAGGTACCCGCTAGAGATATTCGCTCTGAGTTACGCCTACAATTCTGGCATTTTGGGAGAGTCAGTGGCTAGCTGACCCACTGCCCAGTAAACTGAGAGCGATCAAGGGAACTACTCGCATGTGGCGGAGCTCTTTCCGGTCACGGAGAGAGTCCGTCATTTTGTGTAGGCTAAGGATAGGTCATACAAGATCTACCCACTCGTACCTAATGAGAAGGGAAGACCCCCCACTTTGTACCTGTGGAGCCGTTTTCACCGTGGCCCACATTTTAACCGAGTGTGTGGATCTTGCTGACTTACGAAGAAACCTTGGTTTGCAGATGACACTCAAACTTATATTAGCCGATGACGCGGTGGCTGCTGATCGCGTTATCCGCTTTATAAGTGAGAGTGTGTTAGGGCCAGCAATCTAAATTCTCCAGTGAACATTGACTCAACGACTTGCTCGTTTTTGAATGATAATGTTTTGTTTTTCCGTAATTTTTGTTTATTTTTATAATTTTTATTTTTATTTAATTTTTTGTTTTTGTTTTATGAATTTTTGTTCTTTTTAAATTTAGGTGTCCACCTCAAAATTTTAAATTCAATTTCAAATTTGTGTTCTTTAATCTGTGTTAATAGGGGCAGATGACCTCGTAGTTCCGCCCCTTAAAACAACAATAACTAAATAACTAACTTCTTTCATCATCCTTCCATAGCGTCCAGGTCTCGGCTCCGTATAGTTCCACACTCCAAACAAAGCATTTTGCCAACCTCTTCCTTAACCTCAAGTCCAATAGTGTTGAAGGCTTCTTTAGCAACGGCAATGCGAGTTCTTACCTCTTTACTGCTTCTTATATCATCCGTTAGTAAGCTTCCCAGATATTTAACAAGTAGTTCCGTGAAGAACTATACAGCCTATTTTCATATATCCTGCTGACGTTAATTGTCTCTATCAACATACAAAATTTCAGTTTAACAGATTCGTAGTATCTTAGTTATTCACCCTAACAATGCAACAATTTACAGCCTACACCACCAAGTTAATCCAGTTTATATGTATTTTATATTGTACTAGCAGAAGTACCCGTTCTTCGAACGGTGTTCGTTGTTAACACCACACATTATCAATTGAGCTCCTGTTGCATTGGTTAGCGGTTTGTCATTCCTTCAAGTTTATCAGAACGAAGTTAGTTTACTGGGAATATCATACACACTGTTAATTTAAGGCCCTTAAAATGTAGTTTTCGGAGACCCTTTATAGATTCCCGAATTTTGTGTCTCACATTGAGAAGCGCAACATTTGCTTTAGTCGTCCTTCTAGGATAATTTTTATATTTCGCCTATTTTAGCATATATTGAGAAGTTTTTCTCTATATCCATTCTTATACTGCATGAAAAGTACGTGAAGAGTTTTAAAAATGATTGGTGTATTGACTCTCATGGTTACCATACCTAATTTTACGATGCACCAAACATCCGAACACGAGGTATAGGCGTACATAATGATACACAGAAAGACAGACAGACAATTCTATTGTCTACAACATATCACCCAGATATCCAAATATGGGTATATCTACCATACGTATCAAATAAAATCATCCTTACGATGAACCCGTATGTCGACAAAAAAGAAAAGTTAAAATGTGCTCTCAGACTAAATTCACCTAACGTGTACTTCCTGACGTGAAATACAATTGAAAGCCTTGTAGACGAAACGCAATACACGTCACATAAAAACTGACCCTCTACGTTGTGCTAGGTGCCCATACACAGGAAGACCCCTTTCATAAATTATAAAGGCTTGTGGTGCATGAAAATGCAGGTTCTTTAGCCTGAAATTGCCCAAATTCCTAAAAGCCGCAAAAAATGCTGGTTCAATTCAGGAATTTTTGAAAATAATGTTGCTGTTTGGAGATATAATAGACCTTCTGTACTATATGTCGAACGTGAAAATTGCATGAAAAAATTCTAGGTTACCCCTTTACCCCCTTAATTGCATTGATGAATTATACGGTCTACGTTAGTTCCGTGATAACCTTATAGCCATTTGCAAACTTTCACAGAAATGTAATAAATGGAGTGACATTGCTTCTTACAGAAATAGATGGAAAGTTGTATGCCACCCCTTGAGATAATGTTCTCATGGTTACCGATTTGCATTCCTTCATTAGTTTGTTAAATTAAATTAAATTAATTTTCTGGGAATATTCTAGAAACTGTTGGATTTAGAGTCTTATAATGTAGTTTTTGGGGATCCTTTAG
Organism: Meconema thalassinum; assembly: GCA_946902985.2. Lineage (NCBI taxonomy): Eukaryota > Metazoa > Arthropoda > Insecta > Orthoptera > Tettigoniidae > Meconema > Meconema thalassinum. The sequence goes on from OX336388.2 coordinate 285,460,440, forward strand.
GGCCCCCGAGTTTTGTTGCTGGCACCGAGGGGATTTGTCTCGTCGTTGTACGCCATAATATAATACTAATAATAATATAATATAGGGAGAAATTATAACAACTATTTTTTTAAAATTCAGCCAATGGCCATGTACTTTTCTTTTCAGGACGTGTCAGGGAAAGGATATTATCAGAGAAATAAGCATTCACATCACGCATGAGCAAAATGGAAATGGCCTACCATTTAACTAAGGGCATCTATAAGGAAAGGTCAATATCCTTCAACGCAAAACTAAAACATTACTGCAGTGTCATCCGTCCGGAGGTCTTGCATGCTTCTGAATGCCTCACGATGAACAAAAAAGGCTTGGTCGAGAAACTGGAGGCCAAAGGGGGGAAAATTTTGAGAAAGATATTGGGTTCCATCAAAGACAATGGGGAATACAGAAGACGGCATAACCATGACCTATATACTCATGTGGATAAGATAAGCAACATCATCCGGAAGAGAAGGTTACCATTTTTTGGGCATGTGAAACGAATGAGCCCAGCGAGACTGACCAACCGCAACATAACTTACTTTCAGGAGAGGAAAACAAAATGGGCCTGGTGCATTGAACTGGATAAAGATCTGAAAGAAGTGGGGATTACACCAACAGACATTCAGGAGCGCGCCCCACTCAAAGGGAAACTTCAAGCTTGTAAAGGTTTCCAAGAAAAACCGAAGCTGAAAACGGGAAAGATTTGGACCCAGGAACGGAAGGAAGTCCACCGAGAACGAATGCGGGCGTACAGGGCAAACATCAAAGCCAGTAGGAGACGGTTGGAATGACGCGGTCCATAGATGGCCTATACGAAATGAATGAATGAATAATATGGGTATAGGAATATAATAGACCTGCCTTACCACACCCCCAGGTGTAAATCGCGTGAAAATATTCTAGAGTACTCCTTGATCCCCTTAAGCGCATTATACGTATTGATGAATTTTACGGCTTAATTTGGTTCCGTGATAACCTTCTAGCCGTTTGCAAACTTTAACACTAATGTAATTAATGGAATTGCATTGCGTCTTACAGCAATAGATGGACCTCTGGGAATCCGTTGGCATGGTTACTGGCTTGCATTCGTTCATTAGTTTATTAAATTAAATTAGTTTTCTGGGAATATCTCAAAAACGGTTGGTCTTCGGTCCTTGAAATGTGGTTTTCGGGGACCCGAGTTTTGTCTCTCACATTGAGGGGCTAAAGATGAGTTTTGTCTCGTCCTTCTACGCCTATTTCAGCATGTATTTTAAGGGGGTAGGCCCCCTTTTATGAGAGGTACGGAGAAGAGTTACATCAATGATTAGTGTCGTGCCTCTGATGGATATCTGTACCAAATTTTACGTTGATACACCCAGCCGTTCTCGAGTTATAAGGGAACAAATTTGTCCACAGACAAACAAACAAACAGACAGACAGATTAAAAAAATATTTTCACGCGCATCCATCATAAAACAGTCTGAAACGTGTAAACAACTCAAATTTTCGTAGAAATTCAGAGAAAAACACACAAATTTTAATTTTTATATATAGAGATATATTCTGCACCACTCGGTGTTGACCGTGTTTTATTGCACAGATTCTGGTTTTACTCGCTAACCGTTGGAGATATACGAAAAGTGATAAAGACCTTTCGGATAGAAAATTAAATGTTAAAGCTCATGTATACCATCAAAAGTTTGCTATTTCTTAGCGTTCTCTTTTTATTTGAAAAGGAAATATGAAATGTTGAAACCAAAGGGTGTAGTGACGTGACAAATGTCGGTTTTACTCGCTAACTGTTGGAGATACACGAAAAGTGATAAGGATCTTTCGGATAGGAAATTAAATTTCAAAGCTCGTATGTCCCATCAAAAGTTTGCTATTTCCTACGGTTCACTTTTTATTTGATATGGAAGTATGAAATTTTGAAACCAAAGGGTCTAATGACGTCACTAAAATTGTCGCCATTTTTTAAGAGTGCAAAATTTCGAAATCAAAAGTATCCTATATGTAAACCTGGTAAATCAGCTACATCCATGCAAAATTTCATTTAAATCGGACCAGTGGTTCTTGAGTTATTGAGTAACAGACAGACAGACAGACAGACAGACACACACCATCTCATTTTTATTATATATTAGTATGATAAATATTGTAAAATTGTTAGATTTAAGTTGTATTTGTATTGTTCATTATTTATTATTTGTATAATCTGGTTAGATGGAAGAGAGGGCCCAATGGCCCTAATCTTGCTAGTTAAAATAAATCTATTTATCTAATCTATCTATATTGAGAACCGTCTAAATATTTCATATGGTCGCCCGGATGTATTTTTATTTTTGTACTATTGCATTAAGATTATTGTGTACGTGTGGTATTCAAACTTCAATCGCATGATTAGAACACAAGAAGTAAAAACGAGAATTTAAAAGTACGCACACCAGCCATCTTGTGATTATGCAAATAATTGAAATAAATTACATGCCAGTGGATCAACATTTGTATAAGCATTTAACGTGCAACGTTTCACGGCACTTGGATAGTTAATTCGCGAGAAACGTCCATTTAAATATTTATACTTTGCGTGGCCGCCATGTTGGATTTGTGCTCACCAGGTTACTGAAAGTCCTATAGGTGAACATATGTTCATAGTCTCTATGAACATAAAAAAAAATCAGTTTGGTTGCTGTAAAAGATTCATAGATATTGAGAACCGTCTAAATATTTCGGAAGCTCGCCATTTAGGATTGTTATATGTATAGGCCATCGAGTTATGTACCATTCAAGGGCAATTATTGCCTAGCTTCATTATTCAAACTTTCACTTCGCTCGCATGATTACGACGCAAGAATAAAAACTTAATTTTAAAATTTCGCACAGTCGCCATCTTGAGGTTATGTAAACAATTGAATTAAATTAGAAGGCAGTGCATTACAATATGCAAAATCATTTACTGTACCACATTTCACTGCGCTCAGAGAGTTAAATCACGAAAAAGTCTATTGAAATATTTCAAATTCGCTTGGTCGCCATGTTCGTTTTGTACTTTACAGGTTTATGAAATATACATAGGTAAACTTTTATCAGTACCCTTTATCACCGTACAAAATTGCAGGGTGATATCTGTAATAGTTTCGGAGATATAGAATGCCTGTGAAATATTTCGCACAGCCGCCATTTTGAGGTTATGTAAACAATTGAACTAAATTAGACTCCAGTGCATTACAATGTGTATACACATTTGCTGTACCAAGTTTCATTACGTTTGGATAGTTAAATCGCGAGAAATGTCTATTTAAAAGTCTCAATTTCGCTTGACCGCCATGTTGGTTTTGTAGTCACCAGGTTTTTGAAAGTCTCATAGGTGAACTTCTAGTAGTGCCCTTTATCACCATACACAACTTCAGGGCGATATCGGTAATAGTTTCGGAGATATTGAATGCTAGTGAAATATTTCGCACTGCCGCCATGTTGGATTGGTGAGACGTAACAAAATTTGAAGGTTACGGTCGAGGTCGCCGGGAATAGTGCTATGTACTTACCGAGTTTCATTGAAATCGCTCCAGCCGTTTAGATTTTTTTAGGGGGACACACACACACACCTCTCTCTCTCTCACACACACACACGCACACACACACGGACAAAAGGTGATCTCATAAGCCTATTTTTTCAAAATTGAAAATAGGCTAAAAATTAACACTTGTTCAATATTCCTGGTTTATCCTTATGTTTATGGCTTTGTTCCCTCTTGCGCTTATCACCATAATCTTTACAATGTAAAGGTTGAAAATTAAGAAATTACACGGGGACTGTCAGCAGTCTCCCCGTTAAGGACGAGTACGCAACACAGCTCACCGATGTTGCAGTGAATAAGCGAAATGTACAGTTTCCGCTGTGTATAGGACGGTCGGTCACTCGAGCGGGAAGGACAAAGAACACGAGTATTTCAATTTCAGGTGAATGGAGTTTCATCATTGAAGATAGAAATTCAATTAGTTCGCTCACCGGGCTGTGCTAACTCGTTAAAGAACTCGTCTTCAACACAGACATTCAGCCGCTTGCATTCATCCACCACTGTAACCAGCACATCAAAGGTTCCAACCCAACTCCCTATTTCTACCAAATCGCTGAATCTTGTACCATCATCATCATCATTATCATCATTATTCCCAGCTCCAATTTCCCAGGTGTGGTATACAAGCGCTCGGTCGGAGTAGAGTTGCTGTAACTTCCCATTTGACATCAGTAAAGAACATATAGCCTACTTTCTCCTAAATGCATGGTATTGTTATAATTCTTTGTCCTTTCAAGGAATATAATTGAATGCTGGTTGTAGTAGCTTGTTGAAATACAACGTGTTATACGGACATTAAACATGAATATTATGTGTCCTTTGCTAGTGCTACCTCCGTACAAAATTTCATTCAATTCGGTTTCACCGTGTTTGAATTGATATGGTGAATCGATTTGCACACATACATGGCCGCTATCTGCAAACTATAGGGTCGATGACCGTGTAGTTCAGTCAAACGATGCTTCCTACAAAAAGGTATGTTGTTGCAAAATTTGGTAGAGTTCAGATGATTAGGTTGGTCGTAATTTGATTTAAGCTTTTAACATTTGAGTGGCCGCCATTAAGTTTCCGTCAAGATGGTGGCGATATAAAACTTGACACTGAGGAGCCCTTTGCTAGTGCTACCTCTGTACCAAATTTCGTTCAATTCGGGTTCACCCTGTTTGAATAGATAGGGGAATCGATTTGCACACATACATGGCCGCCATCTGCAAACTAGTGGGCTGATGCTTTTGTAGTTTGGTAAAAATATGCTTCTCACACAATCTTTTAACATTTGGGTGCCGCCATTACGTTTTCGTCAATATGGCGGCGATATAAAACATGACACTGAGGTGCCCTTTGCTGGTGCTACCTCAGCACCAAATTTAGTTCAATTCGGTTTCACCGTGTTTGAATAGGGGGAATCGATTTGCACACATACATGGCCGCTATCCGTAAATTATAGATCTGATGACCTTGTAGTTTGGTCAAATGATTCTTCGTACATAAAGGTATAATGTTGCAAAACTTAGTAGAGATCAGATGATTAGGTTGGTCGTAATTTGAATTAAACTTTTAACTTTTGGGTGACCGCCATTACGTTTTCGTCAATATGGCGGCGATATAAAACATGACACTGAGGTGCCCTTCGCTAGTGCTACCTCTGTACCAAATATTGTTCAACTCGGTTTCACGGTGTTTGAATTGATAGGGGTAATCGATTTGCACACAAACATGGCCGCCATCCGCAAAGTATGGGGCTGATGACCTTGTAGCTAGGTCATAGGGCGCTTCTCACATAAAGGTATGTTGTTGCAAAATTTGGTAGAGATCGGATGAATAGGTTAGTCGTAATTTGATTTAAGCTTTGAACATTTGGGTGGCCGCCATTACGTTTCCGTCAAGATGGCGGCGATATAAAACATGACACTGAGGTGCCCTTTGCTAGTGCTACCTCTGTACCAAATTTCGTTCAATTCGGTTTCACCGTGTTCGAATTGATAGGGGGGGACAGGCATTCAGAGTACACACACTCATAGACACACAGACTCACAGACACACACACACAGACACACAATTTTTCGCCCTGTGTTGATCTCATAAGTCTACTTTCATTTTTTGCAAAAATCGAAAGTAGGCTAAAAACCAGTTTCTAGCCCCAATTTGAAAACACAAAAAGATCCCTTAAGTCTCTCCAAAGAATATATCAATAAGAGCAATCTGCAAATAAAACTTGAACCACTCTGTATGCCAGTCAACCCCATTGAATATATACAAGTGACTACAGATCTTACTTTGCTAGAAGAGGTCTGCAAGAAAGACTATTCACCACAAGATCTAAAACAACTGGCCCTCTGTACAATAGAAGAAAGATATGGCTCACAAGACAAAGAAATTAGAACTGGAGCAGGAATACATTCATCTCTCTTCTCACTTACTTCCCAGTAGGCCAAATCAAAACAAACATTGATGCCGAGATAAGAGCAATTTCACATGCACTCCATCAGTTATTAGGCAGAAACATTGATTGTCAAAAATGTGTTATCATTACAGATTCAAAAGCAGCCATCCAAGCCGTCTCGTCAAATTATAAGCCTCAAAATAAAGAACTGAAAGAATGTTTTTGTATGATAAAAACCCTTCAAAGACTCCATAAACAGATCTCATTCCAATTGACCCCTTCTCATGTTGGAATAGCAGGAAATGAAGAGGCAGACAGATTAGCAAAAAAGGTACCACACTACAACAACCTGTCAGTCAGACTGATTTTATGTCAGCAAAGAGGATCTTGAAAAATTCTATCGAAAACAGGTATGAAGAAATGGCAAAGAAAACAGCAGAAACCAAATTATGGAAAGACATTGATGCTAAATGGGATCAATATAAATTAACACCATGAAGAGAAGCTGTAGCCTTCTTCAGACTTAACACTGGCCATGACTGCCTTGCAGCTCATCTGAAACGAATCAACATCCTGAGTTCTGAAGAATGCACACTTTGTCAAGAACCTAGAAGTAAAATGGATAAGGGGCGCCTGCTACATTGCAACAAACTTGGTGTGACTGCTAGAACTTCAGGAAACCTCACACAACTCTATTGGAACGCAAGAAATCTGATGGACTGGAATCCGGGCTAGCCATAGGAAACAACAACAACAACATATTATAAAATACCGGTGTATCAAAAATTTCACGTGAGGTTTCTTCTATGTCAGATGTTACACATCATATGCGATTACTGTAAGGCTCGTAAAGTTTTTTTTATGTTGCAGGTAGAACCTGTTGGGACGTTTACGCCCCTGCCCTGAGCTACACGTGCCAGGAAACGAACTGATGTTCACTGACCCTCACGGTCCACCGATAATGTTCAACATGTTTACGGCTCCCCGCTGGAATTGGATCGCAGAGGTGAGACCCCGCAAAGTGAATTTACTCCACCTAAGATGATATTTATCCAATTTTGCGTCAATTTCCCGCTCTGCAATCCAATCGCCGACCGTTTTGAGGCAGCGCGTATCGACTTTACCGCAGCTGCAATTGAATGGATCCGTCACCACCAACACATCTCAGGGTTTATTTTCTCTTCTTTTGTCCGAGACAAGAGGAAGTCCTTATCTTCTCTTACTCGAGTCGCGATGAACGAGCACGAGATTGAATGCAAACATAAGCGCATCACTGGGAGACACTGAAGAAAGAACCATATTATTATTAAATGTGTAGGCAGGGGTGTAGCCAGAATATAAGATCTGGGGGCAGGGGCGGATCTAGGGGAGGGCGAGGAGGGCGAGGAGGGCGAGGAGGGCGACCGCCCAGGGCCCCGCGGTCCGGGGGCCCCCGCCGCATAGCTTTTTAAAATTATTAATTAATTAATTATACTTTTCAAACTAATCTAGAATTCTTTTTTTTTCAGTGCAGCTATGACCTCCCTTAACAGTTTAGCAAGTTTAGATTTCGGTGAAATTATAGAAGACTTCAGCCGAAAAAAAAGTCGCAAAGTAATATTTTAATATTTCATAGTTTACATAATCGTCAAGGGGACTTAAAGGTTTCTTTCATATTATTAAAAAAATGTACTGTAGTGTATTCAAAATATTGTAACTATCTTTTATTTTATTATTATTATTACAAAAAGACTTTCGATTTGATTTGATATTTTTTAATTTCCTATTGTTGTGGGCCCCACCTTATCATATCGCCCAGGGTCCCGCAAGACCTGGATCCGCCACTCTCTGGGGGGATGTGTAATTCTTCCTTTTTACCAGGCTTACTGACATTACTGACATGGTAAGGTTTCAAGAGCTTAACCACAATACTCGATAGAGGTACTTCTGCATGGTTAATCTTCCTCGATATGGAAAATAATGCTTCTATTTTTGGTGTAAGGGCTTCAAAGAGCGAGGTCTGTGTTACTTTGGAATCAACTGTGAAATCAGAGGGCATCAGATCGCTCGTGCAATCTTACCAATATCTATTCCTCCCTTTTCTCAGAAGTAACACTTCAGGAGTGATGAACCAAGTAGAATACTTAAATTAGCCGAAATACCTTGTGTAATGATGAATAATAATTTTGGAAACGATGTCCTAATATATGTTTTCTCCTCGGCTGTATATAACCCACCCACCATTCTCTTTTTATAACACGACTTATTCATCGGCAATTGTGGGCGTGATTTACAGGATAAAAAACTTGACGAGCCTTACAGTAGTCGCATATGATGTGTAACATTTGACATGGAAGAAACCTCACGTGAAATTGTTGATACAACGGTATTTTATAGTATTATTGGCACAAATATTAATCTATTGGAAAAGGGAGTGTTTTAGAGATATTCTAGTTTATAATACGGAACTCCTTTTATTAGATGATTTGTAGCTTCCACCATCACTAGCCTAAATAAATAATACGATATGGATCAACTAGATTAATAGACGCAACACCGCCCATTCCTTATAAATAGGCCAACTTGCGAGTAAATGCAATGTGCACAGCAGTAGATCATGAAAGGCTTGCCCAGTTCCCGGACCTCTTGATTCACTGACCAACACGTAATTTCATATGGATTCTGTTAAAATGAGTCATAATGATATGATTAGCAGCAGATTATGAAGAAGGAAGTGCGAGAACAATCAAGAAGACAGTGCGAGTGTAGAAATATCAAGTAGGCAGTGAAGAAAAAAAGAGAGTCTTGGAATTGTTATGTATTATTATTTTAAGGAGGATTTATGGTCCTAGGAAAACACAGGAAGGTTATAGACTGAGATCCAATGCAGACAATTATAGTAAAATCGACAACCTTGAAGTGATGATCAGAAAACGGCGACTTCAGTTCTACGGACATATGGTCCGCATGGATTGCTCAAGGTTAAACAAACAAATTTTTGATAACATCTGGAACTATAAAGGGTTGTAGGCTATGTAAAACAAATGAAAGAACTTCAAAAATTCAAAATTACTGAAGAAGATTGTCTAAATCGAATAGAGTAAAGAAAAAAAAATGGCCTCAACATTCTTTTCGGGGAGAAGAAGAATCTCAACACAGGAGAATGGACTGCTGAAAGAAGAGCTGCGCAGTCGACTAGGATGAAAGCCTTCTGGAAGAGAAAGAAGGAAACTAGGCCTGTAATGAAGTGATATTTGCGTGGTCCTTGTTGGCCTGTCCGCGGTATATAGGCTACACAGTATATTAGTGTGTAAATAAAAAAGATTTTTGTGTGTTGATGAATGTCCAGGAGGGATACGATTCAGCTGGCAGTGCGTCTTACACACTTCCGTCCGATCCACTTCCGTTCCATTTATCAAAATCACTCCCACAAACATATCCAGCAACCGAGTGGAAAGATGTTACATATCAATAAAATGTTGCCAACCCCACATATAGGCCTACGGTACCGTGTGCTGTTTGTTTTATGCTGCGATCGCTCCATTCGTTCGCTTCGTTGTGTTTAAAAAGGTTTTACATACTAAAATAATCCCATCCTGGGGCTCACGCCCCAGACCCCCTTGCTTGTATTACAAGCAGTAATTTCCTGCCAGACAGAAGCCAATAGTGTATCGCGGAGCTCGTTACGCATGATCTGTGTCGTGTATTTTGTGTACCATACATTGGCAACAGTGAAATGACGTCTCGGTAACAGATGAACACACCTAATGCGCCTCTTTCAGTAGCAGTTGAGCAACGACAAGCCGTCGTTAAACGAACAATTAATAACGACTAAAGTCACATATTTACGTAATTTACCACATATTTCCTGTGCAGTAGTGATCTTGGACTGTAATTTAAATTGGGAACGACTCCTGGAATATCAAAAAAGATATGAAAATCGTGAAAATGACATAGTGCAAATGTAGGAATACTCACCCCGCAATCAGAGACATTCCTGCACTGCTTCTCACGTAGTCCACCTCGTGAACTGTCCAGTAATGAAGTCTGGTGGTGCGATGTCAACACAAATCGTAAGATTTATTAATTGGAGGAAAAGGAATATTTTCAAACCCTCTCTCACACACATCCGTAAGTACGCTATGACAAAGACAACCATCACCATAATAATATCGTCTTGATTTGCTCTTTAACATTTGGAGGGCACTCAGGAGTGATGACAAGGGTGCACATCTTAGCACCCTCATGTCTAATCCCTGAATGTAGACTCAGTTGGGAGTCTTACTAAGGAGCATCGGAGGAACATCCATGCTTCAGACCCTGATCTCATCCCCAAGCATAATCGGTCTAGGATCATAGGAAATTTAGATAGTAATATTTTCCTCTTTTTCTTTCTTCTTCTCACCTTGATTTCAATACCGTGTTCATCACTTACTGCGTTCTCTCTCCGCGAAGTATCAGACATTCAGCTCTTAAGTATTGTTCTCTTACGCACGGAAGTTCAAGATGCATGCATTTCAAAGCTATTGACAATTATATTCTTAAATGGATTTCAATATTCTTAAAATGTCCGTACCAGATTAATATTAATAAAAGTAATTATAATAATTTACACACTAAGGGCAACTTGGAAGAAATCTTCACAGAGGAAAGAAAAATAATAAGGAAAAGTATTCGATAGAGGCTTCACTTCAGCGACATCACATAGAAATTGTCCAAGCTCACAGCAGACTAAAATGTTATGGCCACATCAGAAGACTCCAGACTCAGCAACACAATTCTTCGACACAGCGGCTCAAGATTACTACAAACTGGACGATGCAAGTCAAAATCGATCTGGAAAGAGCACAGGTCGACCCAGAAGACGTCATAGACAAAAGCATCTCGACACAAGGTATACAAGTGGGAAGTGTTGTCAGAGAGAGCAGCATCTACAGCACAAAGACCAAAGTGAACCGAAGAAAGGAAGAGGGCGTTTAGTGGACGAATGAAAGAGTCCTGGAAGAAAAGGAAGAACAAGTAGTCATGATTGTCTCGCGAGGTTTAATAGGGCTGTAACGTCTGAGATAAATAAAATAATAATAATAATAATAAATATGAAAATGAAGAGGCCAAAAACCATCGCCGAGTGGTTGAAATATCAGGTTGCTGTTGTTGTTGCTTATTTTAGGGTCTTTGAAATATCGTGATCATTTATCCCCGTGTATTTGAGTGTGTGTGTGTGGTAACCTTTGTTATTGTGATGGCTGTACTAGTGTATGGATTTGTGAATTGGGAATATGAATGGGGAGGAGGCGGCCGTGGCCTTCAGCTAGGAACCATCCCTGCATTTCCCTAGAGTAGAAGTGGGGAAAATCCACTCCCAGGATGGCTGAGGTGAGAATCGAACCCTGCCCTCACGAGGCTGTGTAGACCTACCCTATTCCTTGGCAGAGCCGGAAATCGATCCTGAGCTCCGGGGCTACAGCTAAGAATACTAGCCACTACACTGCGAGGTGAGCAGCCCTGACATTACGGAGCAACAAGTGAAGTCACCTGGGCCAAGCAGTGCTTGCAGGAAGTTCAGGGACAGGTCTAAATTTCGTTTGAAGCACATTTGTCGCTAAAGTAACAGAATTCCAGGCATTGATTTACATTATTATTATTTACTAGCAGTAGTGCCCGGCTTCGCCCGGTGGATTTATTTGTTTTATGGATGATAATGAATACTACTACAGAACTGGAGCGGTCAAGGATAAGGATCGGAAAGTACCAACGCTTATTGCAGCTGATAACCTCAGTACACTGCACCAACACCATCGCCCTAATACAGACATACTATTGTCATGATGATAACTGTTTTAAGGGGCCTAAGGAATATTATTCACTAATTATTCCCCGTGACTGCCATTTATAAGCAGCTTGCAATTCTGCACCAGAACACTGGTAGGGGCGACGTGATGCAGCCCGCATTGTCAGATAACAATAGACTGAGGTATTATTGAAGCCGTTCGGGAGCGCTTGTTCTTCCGACTTACTGAACGAAAATCAATCTCTAAGGTTACCTGAGAGGTGTAGCCTAATACTGAAAAATGAAAATCCACAGCCTGCTTCCAGTCTCCGACCGGGTCAGGAATGGAATGAATGAAGCCCCCATCTACCGGCGAGGATATTAACTGTGCCGGTTGCCGAGGCCTGACGCACTCCTCTGGGGCAATGTAGCCTAATACTACATAGCCTAAACTATTCGAATCCGACTGGCTGTTCAAAAGATTAGCGGGTTCAAACACACAAACTCTTCAGCTTTATTATATTAGTATAGATTTATCGTATGACTTTTAGTGCCGGGAGTGCCAGAGGCTGTAGCTGCTTCAAGTGGACACCCATCGGGTGAGCTACAAATTCCGTTCAATTTCAAGTAGTTCCACCTTACATTACCAGATGTCACTGACACCTAGTGGTGAATGTTGCAACTTTTGATAGAGCGTTACAACGAAATCTAACATAGAAATTTACCCTCACACAAGTTTAGTTAGTGGAAGTATATTTAAATGCCATAAATCTTTGACTTGGGACCGCCGGCTTTACTTCCCCTCCCAAGGAAGGCATACTGAAGGATTTTAACGCTCTCAAAAAATTCGATGACTTCTGTCGGGTTTGGCCCGTGATCTTGGGCACAGCAGTTCAGCATGCTATCAACTACGCCACCGAAGCCGCTTTATGTTATTAGACATCTATATGAGGGGTTTTCATTTAAAACTTCGCTGCTCTATCTCTAATACTTTTGGACATGGTGTGGTTTACCTTTTTAAACAGGGCTAATAAGCCCTTGTTTTTCCTACGAATTATTTTTTCCCAATAACTTAACTGCTAGTTCTACTGCTATGAAATTTTTACTACACTTTTACTGCAACATATCAATCATAAAAATAATAATACAACTATTCATTTGGTCGCTTGTCAAAGAAACTATTTTCCCTGGTAATTTTGTCGACAAAATTGGTCAATTTCTTTCCGCGATAACTTCCGATTGGCGAATGTCAAAGCCGGTAGACGAACAATATCGAGATGGCTTCGGTGTCGTAGTTGGTAGCATGCTGAGCTTCTATGCCCCGCGGGTTCAAACCCGACCGAAGTCGTCTGATTTTTTACGAGCGTTAAAAATCTCTCAGTATGCCTTCCTTCGGAGGGGAAGTAAAGCCGGCAGTACCATGTCATAGATTTATGGCATGTTAAAGAACCTTCCACTAATTACGCCTGTGTGAAGCTAAATTAGGTTAGGTTAAACATTTGACAACCGCTCTTAGGTTCCGACGTTCGTCTCCAGGTGCCGACTGCAGTGGCGTCTGGTAGCCAGGTTCTGAACTAGTAGTCACGATGGTGGCGTTTGGCGGCAAAAGTAGGAACTACTTAAAAAATTAAATGACTGCAGTCTTTACTTGAATTGAAAACAGATACACACACTAATACAGACATCACAATTAACACCGGTTATCAGACAGATTCTACACACACCCAAAGTACACGGGGCTACTTGACCGCGTTGTCGCAGCCCCTAAACCGAGGTACCAACAAACCCTACCGAACAATATCGAGACAGTTAGTTCTTAACATGTAGTCCAAAGGGGCGCAATTCGAATATAGGCTAATGATAATAATGAATGTGTATGTGTATGTCTACTCATTATTCCCGTTTTCCAACGGGGTCGGGGATGAAGATGCGATGGGAGTCTTTATGGCGATGGGTTTTACGGCCGGATGCCCTTCCTGCCGCCAACCTCATGAGATGAGTTAATGAGAGATGAAATGAATGATGGTGATTGAAACTGGGCAAGGATGTGGAAGGAAGCGGCCGTGGCCTGTCAGAAGGTACCGTCCCAGCATTTGCCTGGTGTTGAAAATGGGGGAAACCACAGAAAACCATTTCAAAGACGGCTGACGGTGGGGCTCGAACCCACGCGTCTACCGAGTCAGCAGAGAGCTTGGCCCCATGACCTAATGCTGCGCTTTAGCCAGCGTAGCCACTACTGTCGGTTAATGATAATAATGAATAATAATATTAATCTTCTCCAGTTGATCATAACCGTTAATGCTTTGGATACATCTCAATCTACTGCCAGCGTTTCGTCCTGATGTTTGTAACAGACCTGATTTGTTTAACCTTCGTCATGCTGCTGTTCACTTGTACTGACGTCACTCATTCAGCCGCCCTCGAACATCCATTTCTCAGGGTTTGTATCAATATTCCCTGCCACAATAGCATTGTTGTAATATAACGAAGGCATATACCGTAGCACGCAGCCGCCATCTTGAATACACCAGAGATTAATCACGAAATGCAGCACACATTTAGCCTAGTATCACTTTCTCTGCATAAGGTGCAAGATAAAAGTTTCCATACATTTAAGTTGGTGGATGGGCGTACTATTCTAATCTTCCAATTACTTCTTCATGGTGCAAAAGAGGAATTATAATGAACTAGTGACCCGCCACAGCTTCGCCCGGGAACAGTTATGAATGCGGTACGTGTTAAGCGCTCTTTTTTTCAATGCCAATGAACAACGAACTATATCCGTTTTACGTCTCGGCATGATTGGTTAAATCACTGACTGGACAATTAATTATAATATCATGTGCAACGAATTCTTGTCAGACGTAATTTAAGAACGGCGAGGTGCATGAAACACAAATCCCTCTTCGTCCAATCTTAACTTGACTGTGTATTTTGCGGAACGAAAAGTTCACAGGTGAAATGAAGAAAAGCCGAGTTTCACTTCGAGGGAAACTTCAAACACAACCACTCTTCTCTGAAGTCTTAACTCAACACGACTCGACAGTTTGCTGCTGGCTGTATCTGGGGTAATAGGCTCGCCCGCTAGCCAGGCTGTATCTGGAGTAATAGGCTCGCCCCTAGCTAGCTCGAAAACTGTCGCCTCAGTAATTGAATGGAAATTGTTCGAAGAAATGAAAACGTAATAACACTTATAGTGGGCGATGTATTGAAGATAGAGATATGCTCTCCCGGACCTTTTTTTGTAGAAATGTTTATGCTGAACAATTCTTACACTCAAAGTATATTAATATTTTTAATGGTTTGCCCAGCGTAAGCTTAAAAGGTACACGGTCGACATGTGTTTTTTTCCGACTTTTTCACTGAAATCGTTACTGCTCGGCTTCCTTTGATCACAAATAAATTATTTCGAACAGAAACTTCCCTCGAGATATCCTTTACAGAGTGGTGAAAACCGCATCAAAATCCATCCAGTGGTTCTTGAGATTACCCGTGACATCCAAGAATTGGGGACTTTGTTTTATACCTAGTAGAGATAGTAAACGGAGAGTTTATGTAGGGTACAACTGTTAACGTTGATCACAAGAACATTCAGCTTTACTCCTCGATACGGACAAACAGTTAGAACAATATCCATACATTTAAGAGAAAGTAGGCTATATGTTCTTAACTTAACATCTTGTTTCCTTTTTTTTTTACTAGTGAGTGTGAGGCGGATTGTCTGCTCTTTCCCTTTCCTATCTGACTATCAAGTCCCTTAATGTCCATCCTTCGAGGCTTGAGGGCATTGATTTTTCTTCTTTTTCATCTGTTTCACTAGGGGCAGATGTAAAACGAAAGGCGCTAAATGCTTGCCTAGCAGGGATATCGCCACTTGCTGAGAACGATGGTGTACATGCCCAGAGGAAGAAGAATTCAGTGACCAAGACTCCTCTCGTCAATTGCTCTGAAGCGGACGCTGCTTTAAGAGGAACGCGAATTACTTTCCAATCTCTAGTTATCAGCGCCTTCACTCTGAATACCTGGATTACCTTCTCCAATTAGTTGTGATTAAAGTTGACAACTCACTGCTACCTGTTCGCTCGACCTTACTCTGTTCAAATCGCAACACGTGTTTGAATGTTTGGCAAAAGATTTGTATTTACCCCTGATGAGCTGTATAATATACTATCGGTTTATATTTGGTGATACCGATGGTTTTAGGGTAGGCCTATCTGAGGCCTACGATGTCGCAGAGACAGCGCATTCTCACGTAGAGCAGCGAAATGATGCGATCAGCCGGCAATGGTCGCAACACAGTTCTTCTACAGTATTAACGGAGCCATGCGACAACTCTCCCATGTGTATATACAACCCGCCCAGCTTTATTGTTCTACGGGCTGGACGCGACACTGTTCTGGGAGGGGCTATCGTCTTGTTTATATTGGCAACTCCAGCTATCTGATATGACATCTAGCGGTAAAAATGAGAAACTTACCAAGTAGGGTACATTTGTCACGTGGTGACTGTTTGTATATGGTTTCTTGTATTGGTAAGCAGATCGTGGTAAATTCTTCGTGTTTATACATAAGTAATAAGTTTTACTCGTTGATAAGAGTGCAAAATGAGTAAAAGCAAAGTATATTGCTCAGTTTACGGCTGTAAGACGATGAATAAGAGGGCTGCGGATATACGTTTTCCCCACTTTCCAAAAGATACAAATAGCAATAGCCGAAAGGTGACGATACCAAATAAATACGGGCAACAAGAGCAGGTTGGACCACTCACCACTACACTCACTGACGACAGGACGGGTTGTTCACTTACGCAGAGCCAAGCCGCACCTAGACAGCCAAGCACAGTCTCGCCGAGCCAAGCCGTACCAAGACAGCCGAGCCTAGGCCCTTATACTTACATGATCCTTGCCTAGGCCTACACCAGCCAAGGACAGCCGAGCTTCATCAGTCAGGTATCCTTCCCCGCTCCCTAGTTCATTTCCAATAACCCTACCAACCGTCATCACCTCGCTCTGCGATATTAGAGCCATTCCACTACGAGCCATATAGGCCTAATTTGACTTCGAGTTTTAATACAAGTTAAACTCATCCCTTTGCCCTACCAAGCAGCAAATAATTTATAGAGTCTATGGTACAGTGAGCAAACTCAAATATAGCTTTTAAACGTAACAGCGCCATGACTCGAACTGCACAAAAACAAATACCAGCAGACAACCAATGCTTGATAATATGCAATTGACACATAAAATACAGTGGAACACACAAATAAGATGACGTGTATCGCACAGTTATACATATATACAATTAAAAATAACACTGTCATTATTGTAGAGACCACATTTACTGATTATAACCGAAAAATAAAAAGTGTTCCATATCAAACGCGTGTTATTGAGTGTTTTTACCCTACTTATCCAGACGACCGCAGCGCCCCAAGTGTTAGTTTGAGTTGCCAATACACTTTATAAACAAATAAATATATTTCCTTTACTTTTCACGAAATGCAAGTTTTTCCCTGTAGATCTACTACTGAGACGATTTGGAATATGTTGGTACAAACCGCACATTCTAACTCCCTCGGGTTTGTGAAACATACTCCTTAGCGATTTACATACAAGAGTCCACTTTAACTATGTCTGGTTTATTCTCGATATATAATGTGCTAATAATTAATAGCGTATGGCCTCGGGTGCCAGGTGCAAGCTATTTGACACCCAGAGGGCAGCTTGCATGTCGAATTTTGCTGTTCATTGGAGCGCTGTGAAAGTCAATGATGTTAGATACCTAAGCTCCTTGACACTATAGCGCTTTCTAGTAGAGAAATGAGGAACTTAGTGTTGGCGGAAAATCCCGAGATTAATTTTGCCTTTATGAACACGATCTACGGAATTCAAATGGCTTCTTTAACATGACAACAATGTATGAAAAGCGTGCCGTGATTTTTGTCGCCTTTCAAAAATCACTTATCATGGCCAGGAGCGAACCTGCAATCTTTTGGTTGGTAGTCCAACACGATAACCACTCACCCTCCGTGGCAAGCTAATGTGCTAATGATATCTTGCTATAAATAGGGAGATACATCGAGTGAATGTAGAGGGCGAGGCTAGCTTCCATATTACTGGCATAGCACTTTTTAATTATATAGGAATTGCAGCCAATAGCCATAGCAGGGTATTTTAATTGAACGCCCGAAGGCTCCCAACAAGTTCAAATTTCAATCAGATCCAACTTTCGCTACACACTACCAATTGTAGTGGTAGGTTCTTTTACATGCCATACATCTATGACATGGGACCGCCGGCATTTAAATGCTCCGAAGGGATTTTAACTTCGACTGGGTTTGATATCATAATTTTATTGGCTTTACGTCCCTTTTAACAGGCCAGGTTTCAATGCGCCACACCACTGGCAGCAGATCAAGAAGAGGAAGTGGCGGTGGATCGGCGACACATTCAGAAAACCTCACGGAGCTGTTGAGAGGTCAACACCCGCAAGGTGCAAGGAGACGTGGTCGTATATGTGTCCCTTCTTGTGTTTCCAGCATAGATTGTCATATCTCAACCTACTACAACGTGTCCGCAGAGCCTTTCCGCAGCGGTGACGTATGGCATAAGCATGCACCTTCAACTGGGGAATACTGGTTCATTATTGCAGTGAGTGCCTGTGTTTGGCAGTCTTGGCCCTGGCTGTTGAGGCACTTGTCCCACTGTGACACGAGGCGGTGAATGCTGTCTCATAAAATTCCCTGGGCTGCGATGTGAACCAGTTCCGCACGTACAGCTGGACGTCGGCGTCCGAGGTGAATCGTTGGCCCCGCAGAGCCCTTTTCAGGGAACCAAACATGGCGTAATCACAGGGAGAGAGGTCTGGACTGTATGGAGGGTGACCGAGAACCTCCCATTTGAATTTCTGCAGGAGTGCCACGACTGTGTTGGCCGTATGAGGTCGTGCATAGTCGTGGAGCGACCACGGCGGCTATGACGTTCACTGTCACTCGGCGGCCCTGGGTAATGAGTACATCAACCAGCTGGACGTTGTCATCGGTAATGCAGGGGGGGGGGCCCAGACCGGGCATCATCGGCTAACGACACCCGTCCTTCCCTGAAGCGCTTGTGCCACTCCTTGACATGCAGTGTTCGCCGTACACTTGTGACATTCGGCGATGAATGATCGCTCCCCTTACTCCTTCCGCTGTCAGAAACCGAACAACACCTCTTTGCTCTTCGGTTGACGCCTCCATGTCACTATTTGCAATGCGATTGGCAGCATTGGACGATTGATGCATGCTGCTGCTCGCTTTTTTATCGTCACGAGACGTGCACGCGTGCCCTCTAGCGACGGGCTGTGACCTTCCACGCTCTGGTCGGAAACACACCTCGTTACACCCGCCACGATTAGCCGATGTAGTCACCGGTTTGTGCAGTCCAACCTCCGGCTCGTTACTTTTTGAACGCACCTTATTTATGTACACTAACACTGTCAGTGTTTTAATCCTCGGAAATACGTGAGGAGGGATTATAATTCACTCTAGAATTAACATGAGACCGGAGTGAAAAGAAATGCAGTTCACTCCCTCCAGCGCCCAGAGTGACGGGTATCGGGAGCAATGAAATATTCGCGAGACTTGGTTGGCAGCACAGAGCAGTTGGCGCCCCGTCCACGTAGCCTGTCCATTCCCAGTTGACGGGTGACCCGACCCTACATACAAATACAAATCGGTTTTCTTTTATTGGTGCCGCGCGCAATCTGCAGTATACAGTGTGGAGAAACAGGGCAATCCATGTGGGTTGATTGCTTCCTCAGTTTAGGGGCTGCGACAACACGGTCATATAGCCCCGTGTACTTTTGGGTGTGTGTAGAATCTGTCTGATAACTGGTCTTAATTGTGATGGCTGTATTAGTGTGTGTTATGTATTATTCAGGTATAAGGACAGCAGATGATTAATTTTTTCAAGTAGTTCTTACTTTTGCTACCAAATGCTACCGTCCACGACACCTAGCTGCGGACGTGGCAACAGAATGACATCGCAGTCAGCACCTGGCGTCGAACGTTGGAACTAATATAGTGTTATCAAACTAACCTACAAATTTTAGCTTCCACAAGCGTAGTTAGTGGAAGGTACTTTTTCATGCCATAAATGTAAGACAGGGGACCGCCGGCTTTACTTCCCCTCCGAAGGAAGGCCTACTGAGGGATTTTTAACTCTCTTAAAAAATGCGACGACTTCGGCCGGGATTGAACTCGCGATCTTCGGCATAGAAGCTCAGCATGCTACCAACTACGCCACCGAAGCCGCTCAAATAATCCATGTTGAATGGATTAAGTCCAGGTACGTATTTTGTCAATACAATTGTTAGTAACATACGGAACAATGCGCGTGTGTGCACTTTCCACACACAAAAAAAACAAAGTCTCATATTTCAGTATAAGAGCGGAAAATCAGGTTTCTCGTGTTTATCTCAAACCTTTAAAACTTGGTATATTGGCTTTCACAGCTATTTGTCTAGGTTTGTGCCGTGTCTTGAGTGGGGTTTCTTCCTGGGATAACAAGCTGGCTCATCAGAGGGCTCTAGGCGTCCCTGCACGGACCCCCACAGGAGTAGCGAACTGCGCGCTACCTCCCTTTTCATGAAGCATATCTGCGCTGGTACCATCTTTTTGGAAGCCTTCATAGGTAGGTTAAGGCTGCTTGAGTTTCAGTTCTCGCAGTAAAGAAGCGCAGGTGTGCATCATAAAAAGGGAGGTAGCACGCCGTTCTCTACTCCTGTAGGGGTCCGGGCGGGGACACCACGAGCCCGCTGATGAGCCAGCTTGGTGTCCTAGACGAAACCACACATAAGACACGACATAAACACTTTCGTGAATTAATGGTATTTTTCATTCAACCCAGTCGCCTTACCTGATTGTATTTCCTTCAAAGCCACTGAGATCTCGGAAACAGAGTGAAAAAATCACGACATGCATTTCATACGTTGTTGGCGTGTTAAAGAATCCATTTGAATTCAGTAGGTTGTGTTCACAATGGCAAAATTAATCTCGGGATTTTTCCGCCAAAACAAAGTTCCTCCATTCTCTACTGGAAAGCACTATCGTGTCAAGAAGCTTAGATATCTAACCTCCTTGACTTTCATAGCGTTCCAAGGAACGACAAAATTTGACATGCAAGCTACCCTCTGGGTGTCAAATAACAAAGCTTGCACCCGGCATCCGAGGCCATACGATATTGTTGATGTGTAACATCCTTCCACTCGGTTGCTGGATATTTTTGTGGGAGTGATTTTGAAAAATGGGACGGAAGTGGATCGGACGGAAGTGTGTAAGACGCACTGCTAAAGCAGGCAGAAGGGATGCGATCCAGCTGGCAGTGGTACCATGTGGAATATTTAACACATACGGATTACTTTGTAACAGCTGAGTATCAAGAAGGCAGTGCGAGAGTAGAAATATCAAGTAGGCAGTGAAGAAAAAAATCAGTCTCTGTTAACGTAACTTAGTTGCTGGAAGGAGAGTGATGTAACAGCAGAGTATCAAGAAGGCAGTGCGAGAGTAGAAATATCAAGTGGGCAGTGAAGAAAAAAGAGTTTAGGAATTGTTATGTATTATGAAAGTGTAAAAAATAAAAATATTTTTGTGTGTGTTGATGAATGTCAAGGATAATAAAAACGGTAACAACTTCAAGGTAGGATAACATGTCAGATGTTACACATCGTATGCGACTACTGTAAGGCTCGTATCTTTTATATTATTTACTAGCTCTACCTGAAGCCTCCGTGGCTTAGGCGGCAGCACGCCGGCCTCTCACCACTGGGTCCGTGGTTCAAATCCCGGTCACTCCATGTGAGATCTGTGCTGGACAAAACGGAGGCAGACAGGTTTTTCTCCGGGTACTCCGGTTTTCCCTGTCAAAATTTCATTCCAGCAACACTCTTCACTATCATTTCATTTCATCTGTCATTCATTTAATCATTGCCCTAGAGGAGTGCGTCAGGCCTCGGCAGCCGGCACAGTTCATATCCTCGCCGCTAGATGGGGGCTTCATTCATTCCATTCCTGACCCGGTTGGAGACTGGAAGCAGGCTGTGGATTTTCATTTCACTAGCTCTACCCGGCGTGCGTTGCAATGCCATTCAAAGAAAGTGTTAGCGATGTGACTTTGTTTGTTGAATGCTTTTGGATTCCAAATATTTTTTTCTTCTTACGTTAACCACCTCTAAACTATTATAAAATTGATTTACTATCACAGAAACATTCATGAGAGCGTGCTCAACAACTCACCAAAGTTTCATCGCAATGAAATGAATGGTATATGAACGCATACGGGTCTTTGTTGAAACGATTCGAGCGTCGTCACACATTTGTTGAATATACTCGTACGCTACCAATTGTAAAATGGATTTACTAAGTCAAAAACCTTCCCCCGCGTGTACACAACACCTCACCCAAGTTTCAACGCTATCGGACGAATGGTATTTGAACGTATACGGAACTTTGTTGAAACGCTTCACGCGTCTTCGCTCATTTGTTGAATCTAGTCGTGCGCTACCTATTGTAAAATGGATTTACTAAGCCTGAAACCTTCCCAGGAGTGTACGCAATAACTCACCCAAGTTTCATCGCTTTCGGACGAATGGTATACTGTATGAACGCATATGGGACTTTGTTGAAACACTTCACGCGTCCTCGCTCATTTGTTTAATCTACTTGTGCGATACCTATTGAAAAGTGTATTTACTAAGCCAGAAACTTACCTGAAGTGTACACAACATCTCACCCAAGTTTCATCGCTATCGGACGAATAGTATATGCACGCATACGGGACTTTGTTGAAACGCTTCGCGCGTCTTTGCTCATTTATTGAATCGACTCGTGCGCTACCTATTGTAAAATGGATTTACTAAGCCTGAAACCTTCCCTGGAGTGTACACAATAACTCACCCAAGTTTCATCGCTATCGGACGAATGGTATATGAACGCATATGGGACTCTCTTGAACACTTCGCGCGTCGTCGGTCATTTGTTTATCTACTGTACTTGTGTGATACCTATTGAAAAGTGGATTTACTACGCCAGAAAACTTACCTGAAGTGTACATAACATCTCACCCAAGTTTCATCGCAATGGGAGGAATGGTATATGAACGCATGTGGGTCTTTGTTGAAACGAATCGCACGCCATTTTATTGAAGCTACTCGCGCGCTATCTACTGTAAATTGGATTTACTATGCCTGTAACTTTCCCGGAAGTGTGCTAAACAATCCACCAAAATTTGGTCGCAATCGGATGAATTGTAGGCTATATGAACGCCTCGCCAACACTCATTTGTTTAAACTACTCGCTTGCTGTGTATTGTAAATTGGATTAAATATGCCTATAAAAATACAAATAAAAAATTAAGTATATTAATGATTTCTATACCGGTAGTGGAGAGCGCTAATCGCATCCAGTCGGCCGTGTCTCGTCAAGAGCTACTGTTGCCTGGAAACGACTTGCCTTGCCATTCCTTCATGAGTTTATTGTAGCTGTCATTTGCGTTACGTTTTATAGTGACTTGTATTCTCTTTGACGTTTTATGTCACGTCACGGGATAAAAAAAAGTGTCCTATGTCCGTCTTCTGGTTCTAAGCTACCTCCACACCAATTTTCAGCCAAATCGGTTCAGCCGTTCTTGAGTTATAAATAATGTAACCAACAGGACTTTCTTTTATATATATATAGCCTAGCTGTACCCGGCATGCGTTGCTATGCCAATCAAAGAAAGTGTTGGCGTTGTAACTTTGTTTGTTGAAGTGCTTTTAGATTCCCAATATTTGTTTCTTTTTCCGTTAACCACTTCTAAACTATTGTAAAATTGATTTACTATCTCAAAAGAAATCTTGGGAGCGTGCTCAACAACTCACCAAAGTTTCATCGCAATGAAATGAATGACATATGAACACATACCGGACTTTGTTGAAACGATTCGAGCGCCGTCACCCATTTGTTGAATATACTCGTACACTACATATTATAAAATGGATTTACTAATTCGAAAACCTTCCCTGGCGTGTACACAACAACTCATCAAAGTTTCATCAAAATCGGATGAATGGCATATGAACGCATACGGGATTTTGTATAAACGATTCGCACGCCGTTACTCATTTGTTGAATCTATTTGTGCGCCACCCATTGAAAATCGTCTTTACTAATTCATACACCTTTGCAGGACTGTACTCAAGTCACCAATGTTTTATCACAATCGGATGAATGGTATATGAACGCATAGGGGACTTGGTTGAAACGATTCACGCGCTGTCGCTCATTAGTTGAATCTACTCGTGCGCTACCATATTGTAAAATGGATTTACAAAATCAGAAATCATCGCGGGAGTGGAAACAACATTTCACCAAATTTCATTGCAATCGCATGAATGGTGTATGAACGCATACGGGACTTTTTTTAAACGATACGCGCGCCGTTACTCATTTGTTGAATCTACTCGTGCGCTACCTATTGTAAAAAGGATTTACTAAGTCAGAAACCTTTCCGGGAGGGTGCACAACAATTCACCAAAGTTTCATAGCAATCGGATGAATGGTATATGAACGCATACGGGACTTTGTATAAACGATTTGCGTGCCGTCGCTCATTTGTTCAATCTACTTGTGCGATACCTATTGTAAAGTGGATTTACTAAGCCAGAAACCTTCCCAGAAGTGTACACAACAACTCACCTAAGTTTAGTCGGTATCGGACGAATGGTATATGAACGTATACGGTACTATATTGAAACACTTCGCGCGTCATCGCTCATTTGTTTAATCTACTTGAGCGATACCTCTTGTAAGGTGGATTTAGTAAGCCAGAAACCTTCCCTGATGTGTACACAATATCTCACCCAAGTTTCATCGCTATCAGACGAATAGTATATGAACGCATACGGGACTTTGTTGAAACGCTTCGCGCGTCGTCGCCCATTTGTTGAATCTACTCGTGCGATAACTATTATAACATGGATTTACTAAGCCAGAAACCTTGCCTGTAGTGTACACAACCTCTCACCCAAGTTTCATCGCAATCGGACGAATGGTATGTGAACGCATACAGGACTTTGTTGAAATGCTTCGCCCGTCGTCGCTCATTTGTTGAATCTACTCGTGCGCTACCTATTGTTAAGGGGATTTACTAAGCCAGAAACCTTCCCTGAAGTGTAAACAACATCTCACCCAAGTTTCATCGCTATCAGACGAATAGTATATGAACGCATACGGGACTTTGTTGAAACGCTTCGCGTGTCGTCGATCATTTGTTGAATCTACTCGTACGCTACCTATTATAACATGGATTTACTAAGCCAGAAACCTTGCACGAGTATACACAACCTCTCACCCAAGTTTCATCGCTATCGGACGAATGGTATGTGAACGCATACAGGACTTTGTTGAGACGCTTCGCCCGTCGTCGCTCATTTGTTGAATCTACTCGTGCACTGCCAATTATTAAGGGGATTTACTCAGCCAGAAACCTTACCTGAAGTGTACAGAACATCTCACCCAAGTTTCATCGCAATGGGATGAATGGTATATGAACGCATGTGAGACTTTCTTGAAACAAACCCACGCCATTTTGTTGAAGGTACTCGCGCCATCTATTGTAAATTGGATTTACTACCCCTATACAAATTACGTTGAGTAACTAACGGGATTTCATGTGAGCCTCATTTTCTATACCGGTAGTGGAGAGTGCTACTCGCATCCAGTCGGCCGTGTCTCGTCAAGAGCTACTGTTGCCTGGAAACGACTTGCCTTAGCTGTCATTTTCGTTACGTTTTATAGTGACTTGTACACTCTTTGGAGTTTTATGTCACATCACGGGATAAAAAAAAAGTATCCTATGTCCGTCTCCTGGTTCTAAGCTATCTCCACACCAATTTTCATCCAAGTCGGTTCAGCCGTTCTTGAGTTATAAATAGTGTAACTAACACGACTTTCTTTTATATATATAGATTATTATCAACTACAATAAGTACATTTTGAAGATTTTCGTTATTCCAGCTCTCTCAAGTACCCTTGAAGTTCCTAAAGAATATGGACACTCATATATACAAAGGAAGAAGTGCAAGTGCAGGTCACCTGTGACGTGTCGCCTCAGGGAGCTGGTATTGATGTTCTGTACAGCGACACATCCCAGCTACAAATTGAATTCCCAACTTGATGACAATGCCAAGTGATTAAGGAATCGAGTTAGCAATCTGATTGTGTTGTTCTCAGGGGGACAGGCTCCTAATATAACTTTAAGGCACGTGTGGTGGCTCTCACTTGCGAATAAACCACAGCTTAGTCTCCAACAGAACTCATCACTGAACTGACCGCGCTATGGGCGGGGTTAAGAGCGGCTAACTAACTCGTACAACTTAGATTCCAAGACCAGTGGACTGGAATAAGGTTGATGGCTGTGTTTAGAGAGCAATAATAATAATAAGAATAAGAATATAATAATAATAATAATAATAATAATAATAATAATAATAATAATAATATAATAATACAATTTAGTGATATCACAGGCCCCCATACTAAGCACGAACGTACCAACGGGAATGGTGAAAGACTAATTGGCTTCTGCAGAAACTTTGAACTTAAGATCATGAGCACACAATTTCAAAAACCTTCTCACAAGTTAACCACATGGAGATCACCCAATATTAGACAGGGTGAATACCAAATTGACCATATCGCAATTTCCAAGAAAAACACAAAATAAATTTTAAACGTCCGAGCTCGCAAAGGCGCCTTTGAATCAGACCATCATCTTCTCCAAATTAAGACGAAATCCCAACCCAATAGAAAGCAAAAAGGCCCACCCAAAAATATCAAACCAGATCCAGACTACTTGAAACTCCACAAAGAAGAAATCATAATGCAAATTAATCAGGAGACATCAACAGACTGGCAGAAAATAACGAAGAAAATTCAGGAAGTCATGAAACTAGGACAACCTCCTCGCACAAGAAAACATCTTTGGTGGAATGCAATTTGCGATCAGGCAGTTGACAACCGAATTCCTGCGTGGAAAAAGTTTAACAGTCACAAAACTGAGGAAAACTGGGAGAACTTTCTTAAAACCCAAAAATATGCCTCCAAAACAATTAGGAAAGAAAAACGAGGATATGACAACAACAGACTCCATGAAATCCAGCAGGATTTCACCCAACATAATACTAGAAACTTCTACAAGACGTTTAGAGAAAACTTAAAGGGATATCAGGCGCCCAGCGTGTGCTTCAAAAAACTTGATGGCACGTTGGAAACTAACGCGAAAGAAAACTCTAAAATATTAGCCCATTACTTCTGCTCCCTTCTTAACTGCGAACCACCCCAAGAAAAACTTGCCTTCACTCCTCCGGTTTCCACACACCCGGACTCACAACCCCCTGACCTAGAAGAAATTCAGGAGATCATCCAAAAGCTATATATAACAAAGCACCAGGAGAAGATGGGATCATTGCTGAATTCTGGAAACTGAACGATCCTACACTTACGCAGAAACTTCATCACCTTATTTCAGACATATGGATGATGGAGCGAATACCAGAAGACTGGAAATGTGCTCTAATTCATTCGTTACACAAAAGGGGTGATAAAACAGACATGAGTATTTACAGGGGAATCTCCCTGCTCCCTATTGCTTATAAAATCCTCTCCAAGGCACTTTTAAACAGGCTAGAACCCCAGGTGGATCCGATAATTGGTGAATACCAAGCCGGATTCAGAAAAGGGCGATCATGTGCTGAACAGGTGTGGAGCATAAAAACAATATTACAAATGAGAAAATGTAGAAATATAGTAATAACATTCGTCGACTTCAGAAAAGCGTATGACTCTGTAGACCGCGAAACCCTTTTTATGATCATGAAAGAATTCGGGATAGACAGAAAGACCCGAAAAATCATTGAACAGACGCTTACAGGAACTATGTCCAAAGTGAAATTCATGGGTGAAATATCGGAGCCCTTTCTCACCAAAACTGGAGTTCGACAGGGGGACGGATTATCCCCAATGCTCTTTAATATTGTTCTAGAAAAGATCATTAGGGAATGGGAACCTCATGTGAAAGGCATTCAAATTGGAATAAAAAAAGAGAACCGTCTTACAGTCAAGTGCCTCGCTTTTGCGGACGATATTGCCATTATCACTAACACCAGACATGAAGCCATACACGCTGTGGAAAAATTACATGAAATTGCTCAAAGAACCGGACTACAAATTTCTTATGAAAAAACCCACTATATGGAAAGACGGCCAGAAAATAACTCTTCTTTAATCACACAATACGGTAAAATAACACAAGTCCCCCATTTTAAATACCTTGGTGAAATCATACAGTCCTCGGGACTAAACCGAATCGCCAATGAACAAAGAATCACCAAACTACAGAAGGCCTACAAGCTAACGTGGACTCACTACAACAAGAAGTGCATCTCGCTGGACGCAAAATTAAGGCACTATACAACGGTGATTCTTCCGGAAGCAACTTACGCAGCCGAAACAATGGTGATCGACGGCGATTCCAAAATTAAGGATATAGAAAAACAGGAAAGGAAAATTCTCAGAAAGATTTACGGGGCAGTTAATAATAACGGTATTTGGATGAAGATACCTCAAAGCGAACTCTACCAAAAGATCCACACGATAACGGAAGTAATCAGAAAACGCAGAGTATAGTTTTATACACACATTTACAGGATGGAAAATTTCAGAACGCCGAAGAAATTGCTCAACGTTATAACACGGAGAAGGGGGGCACGGAGTGGCTGACTGAGGTTCAGAGGGATCTACAACAGGTCAACATTGAAAATTTTGAGGACCGCACCGAGTGCAGGAATAAAATCAAAAATGTTAAGTTTGATCATAGACCATCACGACAGCCTGGAAGAAAGTGGACAGCTGAGCGGAAGAAGGAGCATTCTGAGAGGATGAAGAGGTTTTGGGAACAGAAGCGGGAAAGCGCCAGAAGATGAAATCATGTATTCAAGTTCAATCGCTCTCCTAAAGGGGAACAATCGATTAAATTAATAAATAAATAATAATAATACGACTCGATGGATAGACAATCACTCTTCTAGATCCTTGAGGAAAGAGGATTAGATCACAAAACACGGAAACTCATTGAACAAACGCTGACCAACACAAAATCCAAAGAAAAATATATGGGGGAAATCTCCGAACCTTTCTAAATTCAGACAGGTGTGCGACATGGAGATGGTCTTTCCCCTCTCATGTTCAACATTGTCCTGGATAAAGTCATGGAAGAATGGGAAAAAGAGCTCAAGAAACAAAATGTCTGGAAACCAGTTACACTTGGCTATCGTAAAAACAATCTCTCTATACCATATCTTGCCTTCGCCGATGACTTGGTTATACTAACCGAAAATCAAGAGACCGCAATAAAACAAATAGAAACACTCCAAGAATGCGCCGAAAAAGTGGGACTCCAAATATCCTTCGAGAAAACTCAAGTGCTAAGTCACAAAGGCGACAACATGCAAACAAAATACGGAACCATCAAAAGAGTCCCACATTTCAAATATCTGGGAGAATTTATCGAACCAACTGGATCCGAAAATATCTCACAACAAAACCGTCTCCAGAAAACCAGGAGAGCACTCGGACTTATCCAAAACCTCTATAACAAGAAATGCATGTCAAGACAAACCAAACTTCGACATTACAACACTGTCATAAAACCGGCAAGTCTCTACGCAAGCAAAACACTTTCACTCAATAAGAAATACGAACTTGAAGACATCAAGAAAGAAGAAAGAAAAATCATTCGGAAAATACTGGGAGCAAGACTCACTCCTGACGGGTACCGACTACAGTCAATCAAGACAACTGAAAAATACTCAAACATTGAAGTCGACTTCAGAAAAAGACGATTGAAATTCTTCGGGCACATAAGTAGACTGCCGAATACACGACTAACCAAAATAATACTAGATTACATATCATCACTCAAAAGTACAAAACCATGGATGAAAAAAGTACAGAAAGACATGCGAACTGCTAACATAACCGACACATCAGACAGAGACTCCTTCCGTAACAAAGTGAACAACTGGGAAGTCCAACCAGAGCAACCAAAACCTGCACCTTACAGACCTCAATGGTCTGACGAAAGAAAATTGGCGTTCTCCAACAGAATGAAACAATATTGGCAAGACAAGAAGAACGTCAAGAATTGAGTCAAATTGCTTAACGCTTTCCAATATTGGGAAAACACGATGTAAATAAATAAATAAATGAAAATCCACAGCCTGCTTCCAGTCACCGACCGGGTCAGGAATGGAATGAATGAAGCCTCCATCTAGCGGCGAGGATATGAACTGTGCCGGATGCCGAGGCCTGACGCACTCCTCTGGGGGCAATGATTAAATGAATGACAGATGAAATGAAATGAAAGTGGAGAGTGTTGCTGGAATGAAATGTTGACAGGGAAAACCGGAGTACCCGGAGAAAAACCTGTCTGCCTCCGTTTTGTCCAGCACAGATCTCACATGGAGTGACCAGGATTTGAACCACGGACCCAGCGGTGAGAGGCTGGCGTGCTGCCGCCTAAGCCACGGAGGCTCCAATAACAATAATAATAATAATAATAATAATAATAATAATAATAATAATAATAATAATAATAATAATAATGAGGTGAGTCAAGCAATTGTTGATATAACAGCGTCAAACTACTGGCTCACTTCAGGACAGATCTTTCAAAAACTGAAGGTTTTATGCTTGCAATTCAAGACCAAGTCATCCCTACAAGGAACTACCTCAAGTTCATTGTAAAAGATCCCGCTGTACCAGATGATAAGTGCCGCTACGGATGTCAACAGTCAGAAACTATACAGCACATTGCATCTGCATGTAGATATTTCCTGGCAACGGAACACAAACAAAGGCATGATGCAGTTGCTAAAATCTTGCATCAGGAGTTGGCTGATAAGTTTCAGCTTCTGAAAGGAAAGAAAGTTCCGTACCACCAATATCAGCCAAAGTGTGTTCTTGAAAACAATGAATACAAGCTGTATTGGGACCGAACTATTTTGACTGATCAATCGGTATCACACAACAGGCCGGATCTGGTAGTTGTAAACAAGAAAACCAAGCAAACTACATTGATTGATGTTGCGATTTCTAACAACAAGAATCTCCAGTCAAAACACATGGAAAAGATCAGCAAATACTCGAGTTGGTCGACCCTATCAAAAGACAATTGCATGTAGAGCGAGTCAAGACCATACCTATCATTGTCTCGAGTACGGGCGTGATCCCAAGTACCTTGCTCCAAGGCCTTAAAGAACTGGATCTGGATTCTCGTCTGTACAAATTAATGCGGAAGGCAGTAGTTCTATCAACAACCAGAATCGTTCGGAAGTTCATGGGTAGCGAAATCCCAGCTTAGAAGTTGCTGTTTTCGTAGCTATACTTTGGTTCTCTGAAGCCCGTATAGTTATGTTTTAATGTACCAGAAATGTGTTATATGTACTGTATAAACCGATAATAATAATAATAATAATAATAATAATAATAATAATAATAATAATGTTACTTGGGAGAAAAATTGCAGGGCAATGGGTCGGAAAAGGATGCCACCAAAGAGCGGGCGAGAACAACTAACGAAGGATACATACAACAAAGAGGGTCTATCCTTTGGGAATAAATTCCGACACTTAGATACTGTTGTGAAACCTGAATATCTGTATGCAGCAGAAACACTAGATATGATTGGGGAGGGCGGCCTCGAAGCCATCCGAAAGAGAGAAAGGAAATTGCTCCGAAACATCCTAGGCCCAAATATCAAGGATGGAGAGAGGAGACGCAAACCTAACGAAGAAGGAGTCGTAGCCCTAATGAGAAAAGGAGAATACGGTTGTATGGACACTTGGTGAGGATGAACAGTGCTAGATTGACGAAGAAGATTTTTGAATTCTTCAGGAAGAGGAAGACGGAGATTGGACTTAAATCGGATGGGGGTGAAATAAGAAGACATAATGGACAGAGAGCGATTTAGACGACTGGTTAAAGAGTTTACAGGTTTCCAGGAGACAGGAGAGTTGTCAGTGAGGAAAGGAAGATCTTACACAGAGGAACAGAAGAAGGAGGTGGGAGAGAGGATGAAGAGATATTGGCAGAGAGTGATGACAACAAATGAACAACAAACTGTCAAACGTGCTCCATAGTTGGCCGTAACGAATAATTAATATTACTAGCATAGTAGTGGAGTAGTAGGGGTTCTATTACCCCCCACCACCTCTCCCTCTGACGTCACATACTATCCCGCAATACATTCAGGTACAAAGTCGATATATCTCAAAGCCATGGTCCGATTTTGACAAATGAGGTGTCGTTGGACTCGGGATGACGCCCTCTTTCCAATGGACCACTCATTTCAACCCCTAAATAAAACCTACCCCTACTAGGGAGTGAAATTGTAATTTTTTAGTGAAAGTCTCTTTTCAAATGCGACGTGTATAAGGTGCGCTGCTAAAATGAACTTAAACGTTGTTGCTCATATAGCGCATGCGTTTTTATGGCTACCGCTATGGATTAAGATTTTTGTTTTTGTTTCTTACGCATGCGCAATTGGGATTTTTGTAAGAGGGCGAGCTCTTTGAAAAAAATGATTGATAAGAAGGGATTATGGTGGTGAGGAGAGAACCAGATAGTCGCCAACTTTCCTACGAAGTTTGCCGATATCCACTCGAACGCAAGGTCGGATTTGGACGTGTGACGTGTCAAATCGCTTGTCTTGAAACCCTATATATGTTATTAATAGGTTAAAGTTTTGAGAATGAGGGAAACAGGCTTTTTGGTGGTAAAACCATGATTTTAGAATTTTTCCGATATTTCACGAATGCATGGTCGGATTTGGTCCTATGACGTGTCAAATGGCTTGTCTGGAAACCCTCTTTATTTTGATAATAGGTTCAAGTTTGGGAAACAGAATGTTTTGGGGTAAAACCGTGATTTTAAACGTTTTGCTATATCTCGCGAACCAATCATGCTAGAGGCGTGTACGAGGTGTCCTAGGACTCCGGCTAACGCCCCCTTTCAAATGTGGTAGATATGTTTTCCTAAAATTAATTCACAAAGGGCCTAACGCCATACATGTTGAAAAAAAATTTCTTTTTCTTTACCTGTTTATAATGTTTATGAAGCGTGGTGGTTGAGAGAGACGATACGGCTGGGTGTGTGTGTTTCAACGAACCTGTCGCTAACCACAATGACCATGCTTAATAGAACAATCGCTATTTCGGCGGGTCAGTTTATGACAGAGGGAGGGTGCGTTTTTTCTGACATTTTACCACCGGAGAGAGCCTTTAACGTATAAACGGTGATGAGAACTTGGTTCTATGTTGGTTGAAGCGAGTACAGAAAACAACTTGCAGAGGAGCAGACGAGCAGGAGGCGAATGTCATTTGAGCTTATTGGAATGCGGTGATCTGACTTGACAACAGGTGCAATGGAAAATGACAAAGACGCGGATGACGCTTCAAGGTTAAATAATCTGACCATCGTGGTGGCAGGGAAGAGCAAAATGCATGTGAACACATGTGAAACCACATGAGGGCTAAACATGTTACATCCTGTTTGCTTCGTACGTGACAAAATGCAAGTTCATGTCTGGCACAGCAAATGGTTGTAGAATATAAAAACCTATAACATTCGGTCGACCAAGCAATGTGCGCGAATGCAAAGCACCAAAACTGTAAGGTCATTCCCAAAGATTTTATAAACTATTCATTGGACATAGTGAAAGTGTATGATTAATGTGTACATGTATTGAGGATGGCCGCTTGCTAATAATTATTATTGCAGTAAAATGTTTAAGACACACATGTTTTCATTGCTAGCACACACAGTCTTGCTTGCTCACTCTCAATACACGACCTGGCCAGGCCTTGTCAGAGCGACTGCTGATAACACAAGAATGTCTATGTGGGCAGGAAATAACGGGTCAGGTTACTTGGCTGGTAGAGGCTAGCAGGTCTGTCGTTTTGGTTCCTAGACAGCCGTACTACCGATGTATAAGAGGCAGCCATTTTGGTTCCTTATTAAAAACATGAAACTACTATAAGGTACACGAATCTTATTCAGATTGAGGAATGTGAAGAGGCGTGGGAACACGTGTGAGAGAGACAACATTTCAAGTTCAAAACGCTGAGAAAATGCAACTCTCTCTGTTGCTAGGCTAACTGATAACGATTGCGTTGGTAATGCACTTGCCATTTTAGCAAACAGACGTATACAGTAGAGCTCTGAACTGAACTTTGGAAGAAAAAATCCTTTTATTTTTTGGTAAGTACCTATGAATGATTATTTTAATAATGTAATGCTAATGAACCTTAAATTTGTAGTTATTGATCGGGTAATTAATGATTTTTATTTATTTATTTATTTATTTGTTTGCAGATAACAGGTATATCTTACATGTCTGAGATACAAGAAACCATTGCACTTTTGAGCTTACTAGAAGGAAGCAGCAATAAGCCACTGCAAGTGAAGGTGGGATTATTTTTTTAAACTAACTTGTTTCATTTTCTTGTTTCATATTTTACTTTATGAAATGCATGTACTAACCTGAATTTAGGTATTTATAACGGTTTATTTTATTTATTTTTAGAAACTTGGAAAGAAAAGCCTTACCACCGTAGCAGTTGCTGAAAAATCACGAGACGCAGTAGAGCGAAACCATTGTTTCCAGGCAGTGAACTATTGAAAACTCAGGTAAGCCTAACATAAAATGCGATTCCATTTTACCACTACTGAAAAAAACTCTTACACAAAAAAATTCATTACCTGTACATGACTGGGACAATGATTGCTTTCTTGATTAGTGGCTATGTTGTTGTTGACTGGGAAAAGTACAAGGCCATGTTGGATTTTCTAAAAACAAAAATTTAAATTTAATTTATGGGTGGTTCCCTATGGACTCGACGAATATCCACAGGTTTGAACATGATAATGTGAACAAAATGACATGACATTCATTTTTGTTTATATATTGGTTAAAAGGGGGATGTAAATGACTGTAGCTTTATAAAAAGAAAATAAGTACATGTGTTACTGTTAGTGCCAACATACAGTTTATTTTAATGGTGTTTTGATATATTAATGCCAATTAATGTTAACGTTTTATTTACAAGTATTGATTGATTGATTGATTGATTGAGTGATGGGTTATTTTGTTTGCTTTTAGGTGTCGTCATGCGCCATTAACGTAATGAACAGACAGTGAACAAGCATACATTGTGCTTTAAAGTACTCTGTGCAACGTTCATAACTTACAATAAGAGAAAGTTTTATTATAACACATGGCGTTAGTACCAAATACAACAAGTGAGCAAGTTGGTTTACCACGTGGGTTAAATT
This sequence comes from Meconema thalassinum, assembly GCA_946902985.2. NCBI lineage: Eukaryota > Metazoa > Arthropoda > Insecta > Orthoptera > Tettigoniidae > Meconema > Meconema thalassinum. The sequence goes on from OX336388.2 coordinate 285,495,559, forward strand.
TAAAATCAGAACATGACCCTTGGTTAACATTTGAATCCTGGCCTGTAGGCTTTTTGTCGACACATGAACTTGCAAAAGCCAGTTTTTTACTTGAACCGAGAAGATGTGGTGCGCGGTGTGTTTTGTCATATTGAACTTTCTCACTGGGAAGAAGGGGATGATCCCTTTAGAGACCATTTGCGATGGTCTCCTTGTTGTCCTTACATGCTTGGAAAGCAAGTGGGTAACCTACCCGTTCATTCATTTTACCGAACCACAAGACCATTGGCCGCTACTTACGTTGCTGAATCACAAATAAATAATAATAATGATGTATTACCAGCCAACAACGGTAGTGTCGATATATGTGGTCCATATGCCATAGACAGTGTTGAATTGGCATGTGCTTTGGAAAATTGGGAGTTTGCAAGACTAAAAGCACTAGCACACTCAGAGTACAGCTCTGTTGAAAAACGTTTAGAATCTTATAAAAATATTTGGCCATTAATATTAAAACACATTACCAAACAGCTAAGTGAAGCTGGATTTTTTATACTGGTGAAGGGGATAAAACAATAAGTTTTATTGTGGATTTGCTTTAAAGGATTGGCAAATGGCTGATGACCCTTTTGTGCAACACGCTCGTTGGTTACCTAACTGCAAATACATGGTGTTGCTTAAAGGTCAGGAATTTGTGAACACTATTCGTAAAGAAAACATGATTGCAGTACAAGACTTAAAAGTGCCTTTAGAGTTAGAACATGCGGAGCAAATACACGAGGCTGAAAGAAAAGACTTGTCTCACGAACAGATACAAAAGTGTGACCAACAATTATGTAAAATTTGTTATCAAGATGAACTAGGTGTTGTATTTTTGCCTTGTGGACACATGATAGCCTGTGTCAAGTGTGCATTAGAACTCAACACTTGTGCTATATGCAGAAAAGCAGTATCTGCTACAGTTAGGGCATTTCTTGCATAAATAGTAAAATTTATCAGCCATGCATAGTGCAAAATCCCTTATTGCACAATATTATTAAAGCTGTTTTAGAGTGTAATAGATATGCTTTTCTTTTGTTTATAGACTACTACAATGAATGTTTTGAATGCTGTGGGTCAAGCATGTGGCTTAGAGACAATGGCTCAGCGAATTGCCAACGCATATTCCATTCCGCATTATCAAGATTCCGAAATTGAAAACAGCATATGATGATCGTGTACTTTGTGTATGTGAAAACTTTGAGACATTTCTGCCTACACGGTTTAATGATATGTCGGAGAGTGTTTTTGATGAAGTCGATAATGCTGTACAACCTGTACACTTAATTTATGAAGGTTTTAAAAACAATAGGCGCATGGTTCGTTTTAATTAAATATAAAAAAACAAATGTCAAATAATAATGGAAGATATAAGTCATGACAATGGACTGAAAGAAAATTCTGTGTATAGATAATAATGTTTTAGTGTTTAGTATTGTCTTAAAAATATTATCATGAAACAAAACAAAATGTATATAAAGTTTGTAAATAAATGAAAATAATTGTTCAATGTTGTTTTATTTTCTATAGAAGTCAGAATATTTAACATTGCAGAGTATACATGATTATGACAATAAAAGTCACACTTAATACAAGTCTTTGCCTTTACGATAGTGTGTTATAGTTTTAAAAACAAAGCTTGTTGTAGATCTTTTTTCTTCCACGATGAACAATAGGCATGAAAACGTTATTGTCTTGTTTTGGATCATTATCACTATCATAATCATAAGCAGCATGATCTATATCACTATTATTATAATCACTATAATTATCCTCAACATTATCCTCAACATTACTAAAACCAGTGAAATATTCCTGTTCCTCTTCCTGTTCCTGTTCCTCTTCCTCTTACCCTACAGTGTCCTCATGTAGAGTCTGCGTGGCTTTTGATAATGTTAAGGGTTTTTTGAACATTGAATTATTTTCAATAGTAGTATTGTTTTGTAGCACTTGCTTTTTAACATTTTCATGATTTTCTGTTGACAGCAACAGTGTTTCATGCAGTACACTACATTGATGATCACTGACACTTAAAACCTCACTATTTTTACTTTTTAGCTCATATAGGTAAGAAACGGGGCACGCTACGCTTTCAACTACACTAGTTTCTACTACTTTTCAAAGTCACTCTCCCAAACATTGCCGGAGACTGCCGAAGGTTAACCATTAGATTACGAGTGTGAGGCGGGTAACAAGAAACACAAGCGATACCCATGCAATAGTTTTATTAATTAAATATATCTACAATTTTTACATATAATACACTCTTTTCTTTATTTTAGTTTTAATAACATTCATTTTCATTTTTCTACATTTTAACTTACATTTTTGCTTAAATCTCTTAGGTCCCTTTTGTATGCATTAGTTTAAGACGAACAGGGCAGCCCAAGAATTTGGGCTATGGCTATGACGTCACAGATGAATGGCGGCGGGAGGCTGGCAAAAAGAAAAATGTTTTGTGTAATAAAAAGTCATGTCCAGCCTCCCACCGCCATTCATCTGTGACGTCATAGCAGTCTCAAAGCAAGTCTATACTTGTAGAACATGTCATATGACAAGGTTAGGTTTACTGAGCTGAGGTTAACTTAGGTTAGCAAGCTCTATCTCACTCCTAGCCAATCATTAACCTTAAAATCACTCTAGAGTTCTTGGAATCTGTTCATGTAATTATTATTCTTGACAGTACTTTGGAAATTACACCCTGAAAAATATCAATCCCCTTGAATTTTTTTAAACTGTTATTATTATTATAATTAGCCAAGTCACTTTACTAAAAATTAATTTATGTGTATTAGTTGATATGAAAGTCTCTACAACCAGCCATGCTTGCACCCACTTTTTGCTTTCACTTTTGCTCCCATATTATAACTATAAGCAACAGCAAAATGTAAATGTAAATGGAATAATGTTTCTGATAATGTTCAAAACAAGTCCTGAGGTCTTGGGTTTGAATTCTCAACTATGGTTGTCAGCCAATGAGTTACACTACAGGGAACTTTTAATTTTTGTGTTGTGTTGCATGATAATTTGCACATTTCGCGGTGTAGTGGCTAGTATACTTGGGTGTTATCCCAGAGCTTTTGGGTTCCAACTCGACTATGGCCACAATTTAATTTTTGATCTGAGAGGTGGAAGGTTAGGTTAGGAGAAGTTAGGTTAGGTGAAGTTAGGTTAGGTTAGGTTAGGGGAGATTGTTTTAGTGAAACACCACATTTGCCCTCACTTTTTACTCACACATTTTGCTCCCACTTTGTGCACTCACTTTTGCTCGCTCTTTTTGCTCCCACTTTTGCTTTCACATTTGCTCCCACTTTCGGCTCCCATACTTGCTCACACTTGTTTGCTCCCATTTCTGCTTACACGTTTTGCTCCCACTTTTTGCTCCCACATTTTTGCTCCCACTTTTTTTGCTCTGATATTTACTCCCACTTTTGCTTACACTTTTTGGTCCCACTTTTTTTTCTATCACTTTTTGTTCCCACCTTTGCTTTCACATTTGCTCCTATACTTGCTCCCACTTTTGCTTTCACATTTACTCTCATACTTGCTCCTACTTTCTTTTGATCCCACTTTTTGCTCCCAATTTTTGCTCCAACTTTTTGCTCCCAATTTTTTGCTCCCACTTTTGCTTACACTTTTAGCTCTCACTTATTGCTCCCACTTTTTTGCTCCCACATTTGCTCACACTTTTTTTTGCTCTCATATTTGCTCCCACTTTTGCTTGCACTTTTTGCTCCCACTTTTATTTTCTCACACTTTTTGCTCCCACTTTTGCTTTCACATTTGCTCCCATACTTGCTCCTACTGTTTTTGCTCTCATATTTGCTCCCACTTTTGCTTACACTTTTTGCTCCCACTTTTTTCTCTCAATTTTTGCTCCCACTTTTGCTTTCACATATGCTCCCATACTTGCTCCCACTTTAAGCTCCCATATTTTTTCACACTTTTTTTTGCTCTCATATTTGCTCTCAATTTTTGCTCCCACTTTTGCTCCCACTTTTTGCTCCCAATTTTTGCCCCCACTTTTTGCTCCCCTATTTGTTCACACTTTTTTTTGCTCTCATATTTGCTCCCACTTTTGCTTACACTTTTTGCTCCCACATTTTTTCTCTCACCTTTTGCTCCCACTTTTACTTTCACATTTGCTCCCATACTTGCTCCTACTTTTTTTGCTCTCATATTTACTCCCACTTTTGCTTACACTTTTTGCTCCCACTTTTTTCTCTCACTTTTTGCTCCCACTTTTGCTTTCACATTATGCTCCCATACTTGCTCCCACTTTTGCTTTCACATTTGCTCCCATACTTGCTCCTACTTTTTTTGCTCCCACTTTTTGCTCTCAATTTTTGCTTCCACTTCTTGCTCCCACTTTTTGCTCCCAATTTTTCTCCCCCTTTTTGCTCCCACTTTTTTGCTCCCACATTTGCACCCATATATGCTCACAAATTTTACTATTGTTCTTATTACCAAGTTGACTTTACTAGAGCATAGTCTATGCTTGACAGTTGCTATGGAAGTATCTGTGACTAGGTATGGTAAGCCTCATGCATTCTATAAAGGATATTCATATATTGTGAAACGAACCAATAAAATGGAACTGTTATTTGGCGTTGTTCTAAACAACGTTCAAAACAATGTCGCAGTGAGCTAAAAAGTAAAAATAGTGAGGTTTTAAGTGTCAGTGATCATCAATGTAGTGTATTGCATGAAACACTGTTGCTGTCAACAAAAAATCATGAAAATGTTAAAAAGCAAGTGCTACAAAACAATACTACTATTGAAAATAATTCAATGTTCAAAAAACCCTTAACATTATCAAAAGCCACGCAGACTCTACATGAGGACACTGTAGGGTAAGAGGAAGAGGAACAGGAACAGGAAGAGGAACAGGAATATTTCACTGGTTTTAGTAATGTTGAGGATAATGTTGAGGATAATTATAGTGATTATAATAATAGTGATATAGATCATGCTGCTTATGATTATGATAGTGATAATGATCCAAAACAAGACAATAACGTTTTCATGCCTATTGTTCATCGTGGAAGAAAAAAGATCTACAACAAGCTTTGTTTTTAAAACTATAACACACTATTGTAAAGGCAAAGACTTGTATTAAGTGTGACTTTTATTGTCATAATCATGTATACTCTGCAATGTTAAATATTCTGACTTCTATAGAAAATAAAACAACATTGAACAATTATTTTCATTTATTTACAAACTTTATATACATTTTGTTTTGTTTCATGATAATATTTTTAAGACAATACTAAACACTAAAACATTATTATCTATACACATAGTTTTCTTTCAGTCCATTGTCATGACTTATATCTTCCATTATTATTTGACATTTGTTTTTTTATATTTAATTAAAACGAACCATGCACCTATTGTTTTTAAAACCTTCATAAATTAAGTGTACTGGTTGTACAGCATTATCGACTTCATCAAAAACACTCTCCGACATATCATTAAACCGTGTAGGCAGAAATGTCTCAAAGTTTTCACATACACAAAGTACACGATCACCATATGCTGTTTTCAATTTCAGAATCTTGATAATGCGGAATGGAATATGCGTTGGCAATTCGCTGAGCCATTGTCTCTAAGCCACATGCTTGACCCACAGCATTCAAAACATTCATTGTAGTAGTCTATAAACAAAAGAAAAGCATATCTATTACACTCTAAAACAGCTTTAATAATATTGTGCAATAAGGGATTTTGCACTATGCATGGCTGATAAATTTTACTATTTATGCAAGAAATGCCCTAACTGTAGTAGATACTGCTTTTCTGCATATAGCACAAGTGTTGAGTTCTAATGCACACTTGACACAGGCTATCATGTGTCCACAAGGCAAAAATACAACACCTAGTTCATCTTGATAACAAATTTTACATAATTGTTGGTCACACTTTTGTATCTGTTCGTGAGACAAGTCTTTTCTTTCAGCCTCGTGTATTTGCTCCGCATGTTCTAACTCTAAAGGCACTTTTAAGTCTTGTACTGCAATCATGCTTTCTTTACGAATAGTGTTCACAAATTCCTGACCTTTAAGCAACACCATGTATTTGCAGTTAGGTAACCAACGAGCGTGTTGCACAAAAGGGTCATCAGTCATTTGCCAATCCTTTAAAGCAAATCCACAATAAAACTTATTGTTTTATCCCCTTCACCAGTATAAAAATCCAGCTTCACTTAGCTGTTTGGTAATGTGTTTTAATATTAATGGCCAAATATTTTTATAAGATTCTAAACATTTTTCAACAGAGCTGTACTCTGAGTGTGCTAGTGCTTTAGTCTTGCAAACTCCCAATTTTTCAAAAGCATATGCCAATTCAACACTGTCTATGGCATATGGACCACATATATCGACACTACCGTTGTTGGCTGGTAATACATGATTATTATTATTTATTTGTGATTCAGCAACGTAAGTAGCGGCCAATGGTCTTGTGGTTCGGTAAAATGAATGCACGGGTAGGTTACCCACTTGCTTTCCAAGCATGTAAGGACAACAAGGAGACCATCGCAAATGGTCTCTAAAGGGACCATCCCCTTCTTCCCAGTGAGAAAGTTCAATATGACAAAACACACCGCGCACCACATCTTCTCGGTTCAAGTAAAAAACTGGCTTTTGCAAGTTCATGTGTCGACAAAAAGCCTACAGGCCAGGATTCAAATGTTAACCAAGGGTCATGTTCTGATTTTAAATTTAACCCACGTGGTAAACCAACTTGCTCACTTGTTGTATTTGGTACTAACGCCATGTGTTATAATAAAACTTTCTCTTATTGTAAGTTATGAACGTTGCACAGAGTACTTTAAAGCACAATGTATGCTTGTTCACTGTCTGTTCATTACGTTAATGGCGCATGACGACACCTAAAAGCAAACAAAATAACCCATCACTCAATCAATCAATCAATCAATCAATACTTGTAAATAAAACGTTAACATTAATTGGCATTAATATATCAAAACACCATTAAAATAAACTGTATGTTGGCACTAACAGTAACACATGTACTTATTTTCTTTTTATAAAGCTACAGTCATTTACATCCCCCCTTTAACCAATATATAAACAAAAATGAATGTCATGTCATTTTGTTCACATTATCATGTTCAAACCTGTGGATATTCGTTGAGTCCATAGGGAACCACCCATAAATTAAATTTAAATTTTTGTTTTTAGAAAATCCAACAATGGCCTTGTACTTTTCTCAGTCAACAACAACATAGCCATTAATCAAGAAAGCAATCATTGTCCCAGTCATGTACAGGTAATGAATATTTTTGTGTAAGAGTTTTTTTCAGTAGTGGTAAAATGGAATCGCATTTTATGTTAGGCTTACCTGAGTTTTCAATAGTTCACTGCCTGGAAACAATGGTTTCGCTCTACTGCGTCTCGAGTTTTTTCAGCAACTGCTACGGCGGTATGGCCTTTCTTTCCAAGTTTCTAAAAATAAATAAAATAACCCACTATAAATACTTAAATTCAGGTTAATACATGCATTTCATAAAATTAAATATAAAACAAAATAAATGAAACAAGTTAGTTTTAAAAAAATAATCTCACCTTCACTTGCAGTGGCTTGTTGCTGTTTCCTTCTAGTGGGCTCAAAAGTGCAATGGTTTCTTCTCTCTCAGACATGTAAGGTATACCGGTTATCTGCAAACAAATAAATAAATAAAATCATTAATTACCTAATCAATAAATAATTGCTTGTAAATATATATAAATCAATAAATATATAAATGAATAAATAAATACCTACCCCACAACAAGGTTAAGTATTTTCCACCAACACCAAAACTGTTAAACAAGGCCAGGGGTTTTACTCAACGCAATGTGTTCAAAGGCTAAGTGAGAGAGAAAATGATAACGACATGTCTTTATATATGTTACGTTTCATGTATAATCATTTTTTCCCACGCTTTGAACATCCTGTTATCAAACACGTGGACAGACAAAGCCCAAGGTGAACACCTGTGGCAGATCAAATTTCACATGAACTTGCATTTTGTCACGTACGAAGCAAAAACAGGATGTAACTTGTATAGTGTACATGTGGTTTCAAACGTGTGTGCATGCATTTCGCACTCCCCTGCCACCACGATGGTCAGATTATTTCACCTTCAAGCGTCTTTGTCATTTTCCATTGCACTTGTTGTCAAGTCAGATCAGAGCCTTCCAATAAGCTCAAATGACATTCACCTCCTGCTCGTCTGCAAGTTTGTTTCCTCTACTCGCTTCGACCAACATAGAACCATGTTCCCATCACCGTTTACACGCCAAAGATCCCCTTCGAGGGTAAAATGTGTGAAAAAATCGAACCCTCGCTCTGTCATACACCGACCCGCCGAAATAGCTATTGTTCTATTAAGCATGGTCCTTGTGGTTAGCGACAGGTTCGTTGAAACACACACACCCAGCAGTATCGTCTCTCTCAACCACCACGCTTCATGAACATTATAAACAAGTAAAGAATTTTTTTTCCATCATGTATGGCGTTGGGCCCTTTGTCAAAATTTCAAACATAGTTTCTAAATGGGGGGCGTGATCCCGAGTCCTAGGACACCTCGTACACGTCTCTAGCGTTCTGGGTTTGCGAGATAAACAAAAAGTCTAAAATCATGGTTTTACCTCAACATGGTTTTTCATTCCTGCTCAACACGAACATCCTCGGCAAGAGGGCAACGCGATGAAAAAATGACACCTCGCACATGTCTCTAGGCTTATTGATTCGTGAGTTATCAGCAAAAATCTCAAAAAACACTTGTTTACCCCAAAATCGAGTTTCCAATTTTTTTTAAAAATATAACGCATGGTCCGTGGCAAAGAGGACGTCGGCCCGAGTCCTTGGACCCCTCGTACACGCCTCTATCATGATTGATTCGCGAGATATAGCAAAAAGTTTAAAATCACGGTTTTACCCCAAAACATTCAGTTTCCCTCATTCTCAAAAACTTTAACCTATTACCAAAATAAAGAGGGTTTCGAGGCAAGCCATTTGACACGTCATAGGACCAAATCCGACCATGCATTCGTGAAATATCGGAAAAGTCTAAAATCATGGTTGTTGTTTGAGTCTTCAGTCTTTTGACTGGTTTGATGCAGCTCTCCATGCCTCCCTGTCCTGAGATAATCGTTTCATCTCTACACAAAAATCCCAAGTGAGATAATCGTTTCATCTCTACACAAAAATCCCAAGTGCCATGCGTAGAAAACAAAAACAAAATTGTTAATCCATAGCGGCAGCCAGAAAAACGCATTCGCTATATGAGCAACAACGTTTAAGTTCATTTTAGCAGCGCCCCTTATACATGTCGCATTTGAAAAGAGACTTTCACTAAAAAATTACAATCATGGTTTTACCACCAAAAAGCCTGTTTCCCTCATTCTCAAAACTTTAACCTATTAATAACATATATAGGGTTTCGAGACAAGCGATTTGACACGTCACACGTTCAAATCCAACCTTGCGTTCGAGAGATATCGGCAAACTTCGTAGGAAAGTAGGCGACTATCAGGTTCTCTCCTCACCACCAAAACCCCTTCTTATCAATCATTTTTTCATAGATCTCGCCCTCTTACAAAAAGCACAAGTGCGCATGCGTAGAAAACAAAAACAAAAATGTTAGTCCATAGCGGCAGCCAGAAAAACGCATGCGCTATATGAGCAAAAACATGTAAGTTCATTTTAGCAGCGCACCTTATACATGTCGCATTTGAAAAGCGACTTTCACTAAAAAATTACAATTTCACCCCCTAGTAGGGGAAGGTTATATTTAGGGGTTGAAATGAGTGGTCCATTGGAAAGAGGGCGTCAACCCGAGTCCAACGACACCTCATTTGTCAAATTCGGACCATGGCTTTGAGAGATATCGACTTTGCCCCTGAATGTATTGCGGGTTAGTATGTGACGTCAGTGGGAGAGGTGGTGGGGGGTAATAGATCCCCTACCACTCCACTACTTAGTATTACCCGTCGCGGCTTCGCCCGCGAATATTCTAGTTGTAATGAGTACACCTAGCAAAATCTCAATCATGAATGCTATGACTGATTTATCCTTGGTATGAATGATCAGACTTTATCAATTCAGCTACTGGTGCAGTGGTTAGGGGTTTGTCATTCCTTCATAGGTATATCAGAGCGAAGTTAGTTGTCTGGGAATATCACAGACACTGTTAATTTAAGGGCCTTTAAATGTGGTTTCGGAGACCCTTTATAGTCGGGTGAAAAAGATCTTTCGTACCACACTCACACGTGACAGTTGCGTAAAAAAATTCTAGAGTGCCCCTTGACCCCCTTAAGCGCATTCATTATACTGTACGTATTGATGAATTGTACAGCTTAATTTGGTTCAGTGATAACCTTATAACCGTCTGGAAACTTTCACAGTAATGTAATAATTGGAATTGCATTGCGTCTTACAGAAATAGATGGACCTGTGAGATTCTGTTACCATGGTTACCGTGTTGCATTCTTTCATTATTTCATTGTAAATACAATATACATGTTTTAAGGTATTTATTTAATTGTGAGGCATTTAAAGAGTAATTGAGTGCGTTTCGCTTACGCATTGGGTTATGCTGAACCTGTACGTACCCCGTATGTGTAGGTTGCTGTTAATTGGACCTTAGTTTCGGTACAAAACTGGAATGGGACCTTAGCAGAATAATATAGGGAGGGATTTCCTGACACCCACTGATTTAATAAATACATTCTGCTGCATTTTGAGGGATATATATATATATAATAATGTTATTGGTTTTATGTCCCTTTGAACTATTATGGCTTTTAGAGACGTCGGGGTGCCACAAGTTTGCCCCGAAGGGGATCTTTAACGTAAAAATGTACTGACACGGCTGCCTCGCATTTGCGCACCCACAAATGCCAGCTGACTGCGCCCGGATACGAACCTGCAACCTTGGGCCCAGCAAGCGAGAACGTTACCGCTGAGCCACGCAGCTAAGTTTAGAGAACAGTTAGCCTACCACTTAAATATTAAACGTCAGCACACACCCAAGTATACGGAGCTAAAGACCGATGATATAAGCCCCTTAAAATAATTAATTGAGGACTACTAATTAATGTATTGGGAAAGTTGATAGCTTTGGGTTATTTGTAAGATACGGTTCTGGGGTTCACTAGGTGAACATCACTACATGCACTCATTTATTTAGCTTTCTTCTGACCCTGAATTGCTTAAAATGTGGATCATGAGCTGGATATCAGCCATCTTAATATAGTAATTTCGTTTAGAGCAATTTTGAAGTTAGCTTCGACAAAGAGAGGTTTGGCCATCTCTTTCTTCTGAATGGATCACTTCCAACTATTTCTGTATTTCCGGAAGATTGCAGTCATAGCGAGGCCATAAGACAACCATAAATTTAGGATTCATGTTGGCAGTTTAATGATGATTCTTTGGGGAAGGACGTTGAGAATATGAGCTGTTGCTTTCTCTGACGATAATTAAGTTAATGGGCCCGATCACCACGTTTCTTTATTTACAAGAATATTCCAATGATCAAACATTTCTATCGTTTCAAAAAATTTGAACAAGTAATTCCATGAAGAACAATACAGCCTATTTTCATATATCCTACTTATGTTAATTGCCCCTATCAACATACAAAATGTCAGTTTGATTGTTGTAATACCGTTGTTGTTGTTTGAGTCTTCAGTCTTTTGACTGGTTTGATGCAGCCCTCCATGACACCCTGTCCTGAGCTAATCGTTTCATCTCTACGTATCTATCACACCCTACATCCGAGGCAATCGGTTTAACATATTCTAAACTTGGTCTACCCCTACAGTTCTTGTCCTCGACTCTTCCTTCCATAATTAAGCTTGCTATTCCTGGGTGTCTTAGTATGTGTCCTACCAACCTATCTCTTCTCTTCATTAGCAGTCGCCAGAAACATCTCTCCTCTCCCACTCGTCTTAATACCTCTTCGTTTGTAACCCTATCTACCTATCTGATCTTCATCATTCTCCTGTAACACCACATTTCAAACGCTTCAATTCTCCTCTTTTCTGCTGTACCAATAGTCCAAGTTTCACTTCCATACAGCGCCACGCTCCAGACAAAGGTCTTCAAAAATGACTTCCTAACACCTAAATCTATATTCGATGTCAACACATCCCTTTTCTGTAGAAATGCTTTCCTTGCCTGAGCCAACCTACTTTTTATGTCATCTTTGCTTTGTCCATCACTGGTTATTTTGCTTCCTAAGTAACAGAAGTCTCCTACTTCCTTCAGTTTTTCACCTGCCAATTTGATGTCCATGGAGGTTTCTGATTTGTTTCGCCTGCATTCCAGTATTTTTGTTTTACATTTATTAATTTTCATCATGAATTCTTTCCTCAAGATGGAGTCCATACCATTCAAAAACTCATTCAAATCCTCAGGCTTGTCGGCCAAGATGACGATGTCATCAGCAAATCTCAGAGTTGAAATTATTTCTCCATGAATCTTCACTCCCACTTTAAATTTTTCTGCAATTTCCTTCATTGTTTGTTCTATGTAAGGATTGAAAAGTATGGGTGATAAGTTGCAGCCTTGCCTTACACCTTTCTGAATACCAGCTTTTCTCTCATATCCTTCGGCTCGAATGACTGCTGTCTGGTTTCTGTATAGATTGTAGATCACCCTCCTATCCCTGTACTTTATTCCAATCGATTTCAAAATGTCAATCAATTTAGTCCAATCAACGTTATCAAAAGCCTTTTCAAAGTCTACAAATGCCATCAACGTTCTCTTATATTTCCTTATTCTACCTTCCAAAATCAGTCTAAGACTCAGTACAGCTTCCCTTGTTCCTACATTTCTCCTGAAACCAAACTTGTTTCACCCAACTCCGTCTAAATATTTCGGTTGGTCGCCATGTTGGATTTTTATATATGTAGGCCTTAGAGTTATGTACTATTAGATGACGATTTTTGCGTAGGTTCAATATTCAAACGTTCTCTTCGATCGCATAACTAATACACAACACATGAAATGTTAATTTTAAAATTGCGCACAGCCGCCATCTTGAGATTATGTGAACAATTGAACTAAATTAGATGACAGTGCATTTCAATGTGTATAGACATTTAATGTACCATATTTCACTGCGCTTAGATGGTTAAATCGCTAGAAAAGTATATCTAAATGTTTCAACTTCGCTTGGCCACCATGTTTGTTTTGTATATTACAGGATTTTGAAAGTCTCATAGGTAAACTTCCAGTAGTGCCCTTTATCACCGTACAATATTTCAGGGTGATATCAGTAGACTAATAGTTTCGGAGATATAGAATATTTATCAAATATTTTGCACAGCCGCCATCTTGAGGATATGTAAACAATTGAACTAAATTGCATGCCAGTACATTAAAATGTGTATAAAAAATTGCTGAATCAAGTTTCATTGCATTTGCATGGTTAAATCGCGAGAAACGTCTGTTTAAAAGTTTCAACTTTGCTTGACCGCTATGTTAATTTTGTAGTTAAGAGGTTTTTGGAAGTCTAACAGGTGATATCAGTGATAGTTTCGGAGATATATAATCCTGGTGAATTATTTCGCCGCCATGTTGGATTGGTGAGACGTAATAAAATTTGAAGGGCACGGTCGGGGTTGGCCAAAATAGTGCTATGACCTTACCGAGTTTAATTGAAATCTCTCCAGCCGTTTAGAAGATATTAGGGGACACACACACACACACACGGATGCGCGCGCACACACACATGGACCAATGGTGATCTCATAAGCCTATTTTCTCATAAAATGAAAACAGGCTAAAAATATACTCAGTGGCGATGGCACAAAGGGTAACCCATATTAGTTCTCTGTCAGTGGCTTGAACAATATTTTTCACTCCCCACGTTCTTCTCAAAAAAGGCCGCAGACGCTTGTGGAGAGATATGTAAGTCACCAAACGTCAAAATCAATGATAATATTTATTAATCTATAGTAGTAATTAAAATCATATTTTGAATGTCTGCGTAAAATTCGTGTTCATCTGACTGTTCATTGTAGCATCACAGCGAAGCAATTGGAGAGATTCGAGTATCAATGGCATTCCCAGAATGCCACTAATTATTTGTGGTTCGCTCTGCTCTTATTGAGAAGATTTAACAAAGAAGTTTCACCGAAAATTACATTTGAAAGGTCTTGTTCATTTTATTGCACAAAAAATATAAAAATAAAAATGATGGAGATAAATAAAAGAACAATCTCTGGGAGGAAGACAGAATATTCTAACCTCAACTGGGCCGACGTGATGAGACCATGATACAAGTGTTAAGCATTGCAGCATCCAACCCTCATATAAGTGTTTTATAAGTTACTGGCAGTCTTCTGTCTCAGTATACACTTGCCATTAGTGACCTCTAATGTAATCATTGCCCCCGTAAAATGATAAGCTGGCAACTGGTGGGGTGGATGTCCCAGTTTGTTCGATTAGAGTTACCTCAGTTAGCCTGGTTTTCCAAAGTCCTCTTCCAAGCAGGCTTCAGTCTGAGCGGTAATTGAGGAGCTGCTGATGTAATATTTGTGATGGTCGACGAGTTCAAACACACGCAATAAACTAACTGATTACATCTGAGATATCAGCAAATAATAGAACTGTCAGCTCAGATCTTCAGTTTCAGACACGCCCTCCATATAAATGAATTAAGATAAGTGAATGTAATGTCTCCTGGACGTAACATCTAGGTCATTTGCCTCTAATGATAATGAAAATGGAAATGACTATTGGTACATGTAACTTACCTCCTAATAATGCCACAACGTCTTACAACGTCGAACAATGCAAGTTAGTGGCGGCGTGATGCAGCCCGCATTGCCAGCTCATTTAGCTCAATGTTTCCGAAACGGAATGCTCTTTTGCAGATATCTCGCAAACGGTTAGCTCTTGGGCCTTTAAACGTGGTTTTGAAATCGAGTTTTGTTTCTTGCTTTGCGAGGCTTAAAATGAGCCTAGTTTGGATCGTCTACGATATATTTGATATTTCGCCTAACTTGTGTGCCAAATGCTGTCCAAATTTCAAATCGACAGTTTGCCCCTAATTTGGTGAGACGGTGTGTATTTGTATAAATAACAGACCATAACCCGTGGGCAATATTTGGCAAAATAAAATAGCACTACAAATAACCTTAGAACAATAACAACTCCCAGCGTACCCAACTTACGCAAACAATACCATTTTATTTATTTATTTATTATTTATTTAATTTCCGTATTTAGTTAATTAATTTATTTACTTATTTTTGATTAATTATTTTATTTATGTATCTATTAATTTGTTTTATAGTTAATTATTTATATTTGTTTATATATTTATGCAGTTATTTTTTATTTATATAGCCTATTTTTGTTTATTTATTTATATATATTT